>OZ020490.1:16348900-16984234 GCA_963971405.1 Psococerastis gibbosa
AGTCCACGAGCATGCGCAGTGCAAACGAATGGTGGAAACACAGGTGTTACGCTGACCGACTCGTCATGGCTTCAGTCTTCCAGCACAGGCGAAATACAACATGGTGACTCCATAGTTTTATTAGCTCCATGGTTTGTCTACAGGTTGGCAACATTTAAACCCTATAGAACATGATTTGTGCATTAACAATTAAAAATAAACGGAAACTGATGTCTGCCCAGTGGTAGGATTAACATATTATAATTGCGAACAATCCATGCAAGCGTTTTTATGATGAGTTCTCACCTCTCAGTCTAGCGTTCTCTTTTTCCATTCTAATAAGAAGAACCTGTTGGTTTATGGCCTTTTTCCACAGACCCCGATACACTTCCGAAGTCTTCTTCATATTGCTATCCTCCCCGTCTTCTGGTTTGCCAGGGGTCACCACCCTGTTGAAAATGGCCTGTCTCCACGAAGCTGAGGGCGTCCGGTTGGGCGTTTCTGGGTCATCTGACTTTGGAGTACTGCCCACCTTCAAGAACCTGTCAAAAATACAATAGGAATAGGTAATATAAGTGTTATTAGGTTAGTACAATAGTTAGTAAATTTTTTATTGCATAATAATCAGCATTTAGCAGTAGGTTTATACAGTACTTACATGTTCATCATTGGCGTTTTTTGTACTTCAGTGCTACCAGCATCACTCTCTACAGAGCTACGAAGATTTTTCTCCAATTTAAGATTGTTGACAGCTTGCGCTGCAATGTCAGACAAGCTCTGCTTTTTGTGCGGCGTATAATCATTACTGAAAGGTCAAAACAACAATGATGTTATAACGAATATAATTTAAATAAAAGATGGAATCGAATGTCAGATGCCAGATGTACTGAGCCGGATCAAGAGATATATATTTTGTGAGTGGGGCGCGAACAGGGTCCCAAGAGGAAGGCAAATTAGCTGGGCCTTCACACAGTGTGAGATCATTCTCTAGAAATTAAAATCTACGTAAACGCTCGCGAGGAGGGAAGCTGGAGGTCCTATGGGAGAAAAATTTGAAATAGTAGGTTTTCATCTGGAGAGATAATAAAAAAATACCTTTGTTCTCTGTCATATCTTTTGCCCTGCTCAGACTCAGCTTGCATTTGACTTTCCGCCATTTTGAGTTCTCTACGGATTGTCTCAACTTCAGTGGTGCCAACTGTTGAAGATCGCCGCCTGGGCTCCTCTGCAAGCTCACCAACAGGTTTCCCCCGATACAATGACTCCTGCAAGATAGGTTATGTCTAAAAATGATGGTAAAATATTCAAAGAGGTATCAAACAATACAATCAGGACATGTAGGGTAGTGGTACAGACTCGTTTCACCCGAGGGCATGTAAAGCAGGCGGTCCCGAGTCTTCCTAGTTGAGTGTAAGAGAGGGCTTTATAGCCCTATCTCCGCTAGGATGGCTTAGTAATAGAACCAAGAAAGTCAATATTTATTTAGAATAAATGTGAAAATAAACTTGAAATTGCGTGGGATACTGACAGAAAACACAGGAAATGAGCGCACTTCCAGTTAGTTCGCACCCCATCCAAAACTTTGGACAATCTGTGCCCATGATCGCATGTAATGTCTAGATTAGGAATACTGGACGGCTACGCCATGCATTGGGACATGTACCATCCAGTATTCCTCACTGAGACTTGAAATACAGAAATACACAGGAACTGAAGAGGAAATGAAACACAGAGGAAAATTTCCTTTAACGTGTAACTGATACGGTAGACTCGTATCTGTACTTGGTTAAGTCATGCTTTCGCCTGTTGTATTGCGTCAATGATGAGCTTGTCTCAGCTTGGTCAATATCGCTTGTAGTCGGTGTAGGTTGACATCGAGGACATATACCAGATTGCCAATGGTCAAAATTCATACGGAAACAATGTAAATAATGTCTGAAATCCATGGGGTCGTTGGCAAATTCCACCGGCCTCGTTTTTGATAGTGAGCATGACATTGACGTGGTTGCAGACATTAAAGACAGTCTAAAAATGTCTGCTACCACGTCAATGTCATGCTCACTGTAAATGTTAATTATCGACCTTACATTTATATTAAATTTACCTTAGAGTTTGACGCAGAGGTTGACATATCGTTCTGAGAGCCTTTCCGTTTAAGAAGTTGGTCGAAAGAACTGGTTAATGAACGTTTGGCTTTCATAAATATAGTGCTGCCTCCTAGGTATTGGTTCAGAAACTCAGATCTGAAGAAAAACAAACAATTACATTTTGCAAAGCAACATATGCTGAATTCGCTTTAGTACTTTTTATGTGTAAAGAACATAATACTTTTTCCAAAAATCAGTAAACCATTCTGACTGTACAGAAACCATTAAATATATATTTATATTCTTTCTTTCCGTGACACCAGAGAGAACTTTAAGAGGAAGCTTACCGTTCACCACCCCTGGTTCCCACCAAAATAGTTTATTTTTTCATTTTTTATTTAAGTTAATACTTACGTTACACAACCTTGGTCCATTCAAGTGGTAGAGGACTATATAGGGGTGGCAAATGAAAAATTATACTAGTGTCTCCCATTTGCACTTACAAAAATTATTACCTGTTCTCCACGGTATCATGCAAGTGTTTCGACTGCTTCGCCTCACAGTGCGCTCGCAGCAAAATCATGAGAAACTCCACTTGGTCCTTGATTTCCGAAGAATCAGCGCCCAGCAGTTTTGTGTGTATTATTTCCTGCTCCTCGTCCGGCAGACTTTCAATCCGCTTCAGAATCGTCATTTGACATTTCTTTTCGCTCTGCCCTGAAACGGAGCTACAATGAAAACAAACATGGTAGCAGCTGCTGTAGGTGACATATTCCCAGAGTACGAGATTAGTGCAGAGGCTAGCACACTTCTTCGGCTTAGGCGAAGCCTAGGTGGAACCTCACCCCCGTTTAATTATTTATGTCCTCCTTTCTCTACCTCTCTCTACCTACAGAGATTCTGTTATTATTAAGTTGGCATAAATTTATGTAGACTGATCCTGGGGGTAATGAGAACGAACGCTAGGCTATCTAGCAAGATATCAGATAGCAGATCAGCAGCCAGGAGGAACACCTGGCCGCCCGATAAAAATTTGGCTGGACGAACAGGGAGCAAGGTTTCGCCTACCTTAAAAAACTCCCGATTGAACTGATAGCGGCGAGAAATACTACTAGTAGTAGTTTGGTTGGACACAGTCCCAGGCCACGGTGTGGGCCCATTGGACAGTGGACCTCCTGATTATAGTGGATTCCGAACCACTTGGGAAACACAGTGAAGTCACACGATTAGTTCGGAGGTGACCAGGACAAGTCCTACCATGTTTCCCTACCGGCACTGTGCATACGACCAAGTTACCTGCAGCTTTGAACCTGCTCTGGTCCGCTGGATTCAGCTTGGTATGGCGGCCGGCATAAATGCTACTAACTTCCCTAAATTGCTTAGAGACCATCTCTTAGAGAAAGCTCTCTACACTGTCACAGAGGCAGTAGCACAATGACAATGACAGAACTGCCTGATTTTGACGATTTTACCTTAATACTTTCTTGTCGATTACTTGGTTGTATAATTTAACAGAAATATATATTTATTTCGACTGACGGCAGAAGAGCAAGACAGGAACAAACGGGGGAAGGGAGGCTTCTCGAGGAAGGAACACTTGGTTTATTTGCAGTCTTGGTACACTACGGCAAGTTTGGTGTTGAGACTTACTTACCATCGATATCAGCACACAGCTTATGGTACCACAGCATAGGACAGTGCTCACAGGACAGGACGGGCTGTCTGACAGGCTTGTGGTCCCGGATGTAGTTGAAACTCTGGTTAATAGCCGCACAGACATCCTCAGCTATCGACTCCGACTCGCAGCGAAATACGTAGCCGACAAACACGTCCACTTCCCGGCTCACCAGCCCAAAATGTTCTGCGTTTTGAATGCCCTGCAATGCAAATTAGACGAAACTGTAGATGACGACGCCTATTGCCAGGACATGTAGAGTAGTGATACAGACTCCGACTTTCCCCCGAAAGGTTGTTGGTTCGAGTCCCGCACTTGCTACATTTCCTGGCCATGATTCGGAGGGCATGTAAGCAGGCGGGCCTTCACAGTTGAGTGTAAGAGAGGGCTTTATAGCTGTAACTCAGCAAGGTTGGCTTAGTAATAGAACAAAAAAAGTCAATATTTATTTATTTATTTATTAACTGCAAATGTTGGTTTTATGGGCCATTTAGCTGAAAAACAGGTTGATCGCAATTCTGTATAAGAATTGCATTTTATAGGACATTTAGGTTTGCTTGCAAATAAATCCTTATTTATTTTATTGTCCTTACAGGGTGTCTTGACTTAAAGTTGCCATGCTGCGCGGTAGCATTATGTGTATGTACACTCAAGCATATACTCGCCATCATTGGGACGAGTGACGACATTGGGTTTGAGCATAGGGCGATTGTCTATTTGTCTTTGTAAAAGAAAATAATGCCTCAAGTAATGGCCACGGAAAGATGACAGAAAGATTGCTGACACTGAGTCGCATGCCAGATAGTGTTGTTGCAGGAGCTGAAGAAGGAGTCCAGAAGAAGATTTTTTACAATATTCGTAGTAATTAAAATTGAGGAGCATGAATGAAAAGGGCGTTTTGTCACACATAATTTTTTTGGAGTTGATGGTATCACTGGAGCCGTCGCAGCGACTGCTGAAAAAAATTAATAAAAAGTCTAATGCGATTCCTATGCAGATATAATCAAATAATAGTAATTAAAATATTACAGTCCATAATGTAGAAGGATATAGATATTAAAAGTTTTTTGCATCTGCTGCATTTACAGTTTCAAGTGACAAATCGCCTTTTGCATACGTGTTCCTCAAACTATTGTAATCATGCATGTGATACTATACTAATGTAAAACTGTACTTCACCATGTATTTTAACCTTACAATCCAGAATGCATAATTTGCTTATGATGTTCTTACGTTAGGCACTGAACAGGTATTCATTACCGTAAATAAAGCACCAGTTCATGCAAATCATGCGGAATTCCATGCAAATTTTATGCATCTTTAAAAGTCTACAGGTTATCCATGACCGTCAACAAACTGCTCTTGTTATTACCACAATATTATGGGAAAGTTATTTTTACAGTTACTGATGAACCAGCCTAAGGTCAAAGTTGACATACCTGGGTGCAAGTGGTGATGTCTTTGAGAAGCTTGTGCAATAGAACCTGTTTTCGGTCAGGACTAATGAGCTTGATATCATTCCTGCCGACGTAAAACAACATGGTTCTATTGTGATTCGCATCTTCAGGCTTCTTCACTTTCATTGTCTCAATAACGCCTAACGAACCGGCGCGATTTCTTCGGATTCCAGGTTCTGAACCTAAAAATATCCAGATGTTCATATGAAGAACATAAAACACAAAGTACAGATATTGCCTGTTCTAACACATGCTCTGCACGTGAGAACAATCGCCAATAGTGGTATCTAGTGGTCACACTACTCCTACTACGACGCTTATTCCACCTACGTCAATAGTCAATAGTAAATGTGGTATTGACGTGGTAGGAGACATTTTTAGACTGTCGCCAACCCAAATAATGTCTCTACAAGCTTTTCCTTCGTTGTCATGCATGCTAGAGCCGCAATCTTGGCATCGACGCCGGTGAGTACATCTACAAAGCACATTTATCGTACTACCGAAGTTAAAGAGACCTTGCCGAATTTGCTTACTTCTCCCTATAAACGCTACTACTTTGCAATACTTCTATCGGTGCAGTATTGTCAAGCGCGTGTCAGGACTCAGATGCATCTATAACAGCTTCTTATCAATACCACCGCTTTTTGGGGCACATTTCCTAGTATTGCAGTTTAATGTATGTTAGAGCCACCTGAGTTCAGTGATTCTGACTAATTGGCTTACTTCTCCTGACCACCGCAACCATTATTAACAGATGCGACAGTGGGTGCAGCTATAACGTTGGCGCCATAGTAGTTCGTCTGGTTTTGGGCATGTCTACCAGGGTCTCATATGGCTGGCCAGGGTTGCAGTTAAATGTATGTTAGAGTCACTGAACTCTAATGCCACTGCAAATTTGCTCCCTTCGACTTGTCAACTCCGACATACCTGTATTAGTAGCAGTATTAGCAGGGGTGAAAGTTGCCACACCTACCAGTGGCTGAGACTTAATGTCTCTATAGTCACAGTTCAGCGACTTTGACCAATTCGCTCCCTTTTCCTCATCAACTTTGACATACCTGTATTAGGTGCAGTATTAGCAGGGGCGACAGTTGGCACATCTACCAGTGGCTGCGGCTTAACGCCAGAGTTCAGTGTTTCTGACGAATTCGCTCCCTTCTCCTTTTCTCCCGCAGTGCCTTTAACAATTTCACCAGTTTCGCTAACGCGTCCGCCCATCTCGAGACTCCTCGACTTGCAGTAGTCATTCTCCACGGCCAGCTGCTTCTTCTTCTTGTCCAGCTCATGCTGCTGAATTTTCTCCAAAGCATCGTCGATGAATGTGTCAGGGACATGTCTGTGCGATACCTAAAACAATAATAACTAATGTAACTTTGATTGTTTGGCTTGAAAATAACGGCTTCTTCTATTTTCTGAATGCATGCATATTCAGGCGTTGGAATAAACGAAATATTTCACTTCTTTCCTTCCCTGGATAGACATTACAATTACAAAATACCATTCTATACCCAACTGTAAAGTTTCCATTATACCTGCATTAACTTTACAACCACAAACCATTAATCATAATCTGCAAACAAAAAGACACTAACGCAACCTATCATTACCAACACTAGCTCAACAGGTCAAAAACATAAGCAGATTCGGCGAAGGTCGCCTTATTCACTTTAGGCTATTCGTTATTTAAAGTTTAATAATGCTAAAGGCCCGCTAGAATGAAATCTGCCCAGTTAATGGCTAGATAAACATATTAGCATTGTCTATACGCTTATCCGACCACTACCACAAACAAATACCATATCTAACCATTAAAATAAAATAAATAAGGACTTTTTGTTCTATTACTAAGCCAACCTAGCGGAGTTAGGGCTATAAAGGAAGGCCCGGGACCACCTGCTTTACATGCCCTCCGAAGCATGGCCCGAAAATGTAGCCAGTGTGGGACTCGAACCAACAACCTTTCTGGTGAAAGTTGAAAGATTGTTCGCATACGAACAAGTCAATGAATGTATCCGAATAACCTCTTCATCGTCTCTGGGTAATACCTGTGTTGAGTTACGACAGGTCACCGATCGAATGATGTGTAGAGACTGGCACAAGTACGAACAAGCTACCACTATACCATCGAAGGCCGAATAGCATTATAACTCCTTATGGCCACAATGGTTAGCAATTTTCCATTGCAGCGGTGTGAAGTGCTTCAGTGGATAAATTAAAACACCATACCGATTGACTAAAAACTATATTATGGGCTGAAATAAAGGGTTAATCTGTCCCCAGAAATATTTTTTTGCTTAAACCATAATATTACAAGAGTATATAAAAAACCGGTCCGAGTTTACTCGAACATGCTTTCCAATTTATCGATTAGTAGAGAGAAAATTATTAATTTCATGGTAAATATTTTTCCTATGGTTAAATTTCGGATATCACGGGGGGGGGGGGGGCGTCGTCCACTTGACGTCACTGAAGGTGACGTAAATTCTAGATAGGTCAGACCAACACATTACCAGACAGCAATAATGGCAGGGCACGCAATGCATTACAGTGTGAATTTGCTTTCATTTTTCATTTTTTTTTTTTTTTGCACAAAACCCAATAGTTTTTTGGGAAAGCAAACTGTCCTGTTTCGTTACTCAATTTAACACCTAAAACAAGCCTGAAGTTAGAAATCATCGGTAGAAAGGTTTCACAGAAAAATTATTTTTTAGTCATTTTTCATTAAAATTTAGTTATTTTTATTTTTTTACCCCCAGAAGCAAACTATCAAGGGGCAAGCGACCCCCCGCATTTTATCATCATTAATAACGACTGCAATATATGTGAATTTAAAAGAAATCGTTGGAGCCGTTTTTGAGATATATTTTTTTTAGACGTTTTTTTGGAGTTTTTTGAGAATGAAACCCCCCCAAATTTTGATGATTTTTATAAATCTACATGCCAAATTTCATTCAAATCCACCGAGTAGTTTGTCTGGAAATCGATGAACAGACAGACAGAGCGACAGACAGACAGACATTTCGTAAAAACCAATTTTTTGGGTTTCTGGGACCTCAAAACGTGTAAATCCGTTGAAATCTCGGAATCGAAAATTTCGACCATCACAAAGCTTTCCTTATACTACGTATAAATTGGAAAGCAAATGGTAATGAATTAAACTACACCATTTCCTCCAGCTGATTTAACCATAAGGTCCTCGTTGAGAATCAAGTGATGTGAAGTCATTACCCAGTGAAATAAGGGCATTCTTAAGGTGACCAACCAGGGTTAACAATGGCTGTTCACAATATGAACAAAACGATTTTGAACACACTTTGCAATCTAAAATTATTTTCATCCCAGTATAAGTTATTCTAAACACCATAGTACGCTTGCTGATGCCAAAGTAATTAGCGAATAGGGAAAAGATTAGAAAAGCAAATAATTCAATATAGTACAAGAATAATCTTGTAATATTACATGATAAAACATACGCATACTTGCTTATATTTTAAATGTTTCCCCGCTAAGGAGACATTTCGTAAAAACCACTTTTTTTGTTTCCTGGGACCTCAAAACGTGTAAATCCATTGAAATCTCGGAATCGAAAATTTCGAACATCACAAAGCTTTCCAGCTTTCCTTATACTAACGTATTTATAAATAATAAATAGGAAAGCAATAAATGGTACCTCGACAAGTTTGATTGAAAAAATATCTATTAAACATGATCCTCTTATTTTGAAACATGTTGCATTTATTGGTAATAAATTCACATTATACCACACGTGCGTAGCTACCAAGAAAAATAAACAAGAGTTTGTTGCGGGTGCAAAAGCTGTCATTAGCTGCTTTTTGTTACAAAATTACTTAAATTAGCCTTAGTTTCCTCCTCAAAGTTTTTACCCAGGCTTAATGGATTCCATTAGGTTGACTTTAAATCAAGTTTACTGGCCTTGGAAGATTTACGAGCAGGATTAGTGAGTTCGTGAGTAGGAGTCACAAGTTTCGAGTTTTCTTTATTTTTCACAGTGAAATAAAAGTTTTAATCATTATTTTTATATGAATAATTAATTTATAATAATAATAACCGTCTTATTTACGGGGCGAGACTTAAGACTAGAAAGTATTTTACCGTCTAACTCGCATCCAAAAAAAAATACAGTTTCACAAATATATAGTGTACATAACAAAAAACACTTAACTTAAACAATCTTAATCCAAAGGTTTTTATAAAAAGACATAAATTGAAATAATAATATTTTATATTATTTTTTATTTTCCTTCGTCCGTTACTCCACGGACCAAGGGCATATAATCAACAGAAACTACAATACAAGGCATAATAATAATAATAATAATAGTAATAGTAGCATATGACTAACGAATAAATTTTTATTTTGATAACCCTAAAGCGACCTACTTGGAAGCAAGTGTCACCTCAGATCGGTCACAGTCGTCACAAAACAACGGCTCCTCTGTCAACTAATTATAGTTTCACTCATTAGTTTTGCTGTCTTTCAAATCGAACAACGAAAAATTCAAATATTTTTAGGATTCTGTTAAAAGCTATTTACAGGTATCTCCTTAAGAGTGTACAGCCCGTAGGATATTGGCAACCAGAAATTTATTACTTTTTATTTTTTATTTAATTAACTAAGCATGGTATTAAAGATTTGGCTCATCAAAGTTGTAGAAGACTACTTCATACATCATATTATAAGATATTTTTAATTTTCGAAATTGTAGTTTTTTTATAAACATGCAAATATTTTATATTGTTTATAAAATATTTGCATGTTTATGAAAAAAATACAATTTCGAAAATTAAAAATATCTTGTAATATGATGCATGAAGTAGTCTTCTACAACTTTGATGAGCCAAATCTTTAATAATATGCTTAGTTAATTAAATAAAAAATAAAAAGTATTACATTTCGGGCTGCCAATTTCCTACGGGCTGTACACTCTTAAGTATGCATTTTTAGACGAAAGTTTTCAATACATCTTGGACCAGCTCAATTGGAGCTTTATGAAATGACTGATATTTGGTATGAATTAGGGTTGCCAACTTTTTTTTTCCACCTAATATAGTAATAGCTATGCCAATACGTCTAAGAATATAGTAGATCGTGCACATGTCTAAAAAATATAGTAGGATAATTTATAATAATTTTTTATTAAATTGGCTTATCCATATTACTTATTGTACCTTTTTTTAAATTTTACTTTAAATATATTTCTTCTGCTTGCTGCTGGACGTAACAGGTTTTTATATGTTATGAAAAATTCAAAGCTTCCCTGGCATGTCTCATTCACATAGCAATTAATCAATAAATCAGCTTTTATTATGTCAATGCTGGCCCAAAGACTCAAAAATATAGTACTAGATTAAAAAAAAAAAACTCTAGTAAACCCTAGCATGAATGTAGTTTATTTTAGGTAGGCTATACAGTGTACAGTTTGCTGTAAGAGAGGGCCTTAGGCCCTAATATCGCTGTTTCTATACTTATTTATTTACTATTATTAAAATATATATATATATATATTATAGGTCCACTGGTTTTGGAACGCCGGAATTTTGAAAATATACATTTTTTTAAAAAAGTGAAACAGCAAATATTAAAAGTAAAGGTGCGCAAAGTTTATTTTTAAGCAGCATACTTGGATTTGTATTGGCAACACCTCTAGGTCCCCCACTCAGTTCCAAGATAAAAGTACTGCGTATATACAATAACAGGCAACCGGGCAAACGATTACTAATGGATAGGACCCCTCAGGCACCCGAATGCCTAAGATGGGTGCAAGTTTTTAGGGTAACTAATTATGATAATTACCCAGCATTGGTAGGCTAGTATTTAAAGTAAGAAAGTGTATAATTGAAACATTAGAAGACCTTAGGATACGGAAATTTGGCCAAAATAATAGTAAAAATTATATCTACGGGCGTATTGGCGCTAAACCGTGTAATTATCTTACGCTGAAATGTCGACATGCCAAATTTCTGTGCATCACATACTTTAAAAGTAACTTCTCCCAACTCACTAATGTGAGTGATTATCAATTTAAACACTAAATTGACTTTACGGTGGATATGCAACATCCTTAAGACCCCAAATTCTAGATAGGTCAGACCAACACATTACCATGCAGTAATGTCACGGCAGGCAATGCATTTGACCGTGAATTTTCTATCATTTTTTTCCATAGAAAATTTTTTCACCAAAACCAAAATGTTTTTTGCGAAAGCAACCTGTCCGGTTTCGTTACTCAATTTAACATCACCTAAAACATGACTGAAGGTAGAAATCAGCGATCGAAAGGTTTAGCAGATAAATTATTTTTTAGTCACTTTTCATGAAAATTGAGTTATTTTTATTTTTTTACCCCCAGAAGCAAACTATCAAGGGGCAAGCGACCCCCCGCATTTTGTCAACATTAATAACGACTCCAATATATGAGAATTTAAACGAAATCGTTGGAGCCGTTTTTGAGAAATAATTTTTTTTTAGACGTTTTTTATGAGTTTTTTGAGTATAAAACCCCCCCAAATTGAGCTAGCCCAAAATAAAAAAAAATGGTCCCGAGGTATGATTTTTGTGAACCTAAATACCGAATTTCATCAAAATCGACAGAGTAGTTTGTCTGGAAATCGACGAACAGACAGACATAGAGACAGACAGACAGAGCGTAAAAATCTTTTTTTTGGGTTCCTGGGACCTCAAAACGTGTAAATCCTTTGAAATCTCGAAATCGAAAATTTCGACCATCACAAAGCTTTCCTTATACTACATATAAATTGGAAAGCAGAAATACATGGCAAAAGAATAAATAAATAAATAAGGACTTTTGTTGTTTCTTTACTAAACCAACCTAGCGGAGTTAGGGCTATAAAGCCCTCTCTTACACTCAACTAGGATGGCCCGCAACCGCCTGCTTTGCATGCCCTCCGAAGCATGGCCAGAAAATGCAGCCAGTGTGGGACTCGAACCAACAACCTTTCGAGTTAAAGTCAGAGTCCGTACCACTACGCTACATGCAGTATCCATTGGATTCCACTTACAATAGGTTTACTAACACTTTAGAGGATATGCTACGTAGAAAATTGGCACCCCAAAATTGAATACTTTTCAATTTTCATTTCATTAACTCAGCAAGCTCATCTAAATTGTAGAAGACTAATTTGTGCATCATATAATTGGGTATTTTTACTTTTCCGTTTTGTAGTTCTTCCAAAAAACCCAGAATACGCGAAATTGTAGTCCTGTCTGGCATTTATGAAAGAACTAAGGTGCCAAAAATTTAATATTTCCTATTATGTGATGCATGAAGTAGTCTTCTACAACTTCCATGAGCCAAATCTTTAATGACTTGATTTGTTAATTAAATAAAAAAATAAAAAGTCAATAAAAGCTCATTTTCTTCGTAGCATGTCCTCTTAATCAGTGGCAGACACAGCTTTTTATTTTGGGGAGGGTCATCCCTCAAAATGCCGCCTCAGGTATAAACTGAGAATAAAAACAATACGGTATTTGATTTAAGTTGATTTCATTTTTCCGGACAATACTGGTTGGTACCTATAAAACCATTAAAGATGTATTATTATAAGACTTCTCATATTTCATGTTTAAAAAAAAAAAAAAAAAAAGTTGTCATTTTGCCGCCTTTTTCAAATTTTTTGAGGATTTTTCATGACCTCCCTTTGTGTCCGCCACTGCTCTTAATGTGATTGGTCCTTCTTACCTTAATTTTTCCGACATAAAGAACTTCAAAAAACTGTGAATTACTGGGCGAGATATCGGAGCAGAGGGAAGTCAGAGAGAGAGATGCGGCACTGCTGTGTGATTTCTGCGGATGTAGTCCCTCCTTCATCGTCTGGAAGATTTCCACCACCTGCAACAAATTAAGAAGTGACAGCTTTGTAACATCTAGTACTACTTAACACTATGATAGAAGGCAACAATGAAGACAAAAAAAAACCAAATGACCAAAAATAAGATGGAATCCTTTGAGATGTGGTGTTATAGATGAATACTAAAAATACCATGCAGAGATCACAGCATAGCAAACGAAGAGGAAGGTCCCAATGAGAAGAGCTACAGAACGCACCCTTCAGGTACAACCAGTGCTACGAGTCGACCAAGTTAGGCATAAGACCTGAAGCAAGGTATGGGATGCGGACCTTAGTTGGAACTCAAGAGATCGGCCCAGGACAGGGATGAATACAGTATGCTATAATTTTAAGTGTAAAGAATTTTAATGTAAATAATAAAGTTATTGTTTTTGTATTGTAATGGAGTAAGGGAATCAATAGGTTGCGCCTAAATAAGAGCTGCGTAAAGGATCCGGTCAGACGGACGATGGTCGAAAGAAAGATCGATGCAGACGCTTCGTCTACAACTGGGGCAGATATCGCTAGTGGTGGTGTTAACAGCGAAAGTTGTTCACTGACGGAGGCTCGGCAGTTCTCGGCTGTTTGAATAAAAAAAAAATCCCTTTTGGCTTTGGCCGATCAGGTGTAGGGAGATTCCGCAGAGCGTGCTTTTCCTCTACGCTACCTACGATATGTACACACAGTATGTAATAAAAAATAAAAATGCTTCATTATTTTCCCGACCACAACATCAACACAAAAAACACTCTTGTGTTCCAAACAGTAACGACTATGAACTTTTACTTATTAAATTATTTTTACTTTGACTGGACGTCATCTTGAAATCGTTGATTTGTCTTAAAAAGTGTTGATCTCCATTATTGTAGATAATAGTACGGGCTTTCAGTCAAATTTATTCCTCTGTGACCAATATTGACTGAGATATCAATAATATAAGGTTTAAATCGGCCGCCATCGTGTAACTAAATAGTGGATCTAGCCGGTTATCGAACTCGATCATGACATTTGTATGATCAATTTTTGTGCCATGTTTCATCAAAATCAGATATACTATACATAAATAAATACATACACATCTTAATATATATATTTCGACTGTCCGTGTGTATGAATCCAATCTCCTCTAAAACGACTGGACCGATTATGATGAATATTGTTGTGTGTGTTCAAGGAGATTCGAAGATGGTTTAGATTAACACTTTCGTCCACTGGAGAATGTTATTATAATTTGATTTTGGAATATTTTACATTGGTGCGTGTACATGGCTGCTGGTACTGCCGACATCAACCGACATCTAGCGGCTAACTGCGCTACATTTAATTTTCGTTTATCCCGACAGTTGGTGCTGCGTGTGCACAACCCATGGAGCTAATAAACTATGCAGTCACCGTGTTGTATTTCGCCTGTGCTGCAAGACTGAAGCCATGACCACGCCTACTTATAGGGGCATTTTGGCGCGAAATTCAAATTTAATAGATTTATTAAATGTTTTCTTTATTGTTTTCTTTGTTGTTTCATATTATTATACAATATTTATTATTTTCACAGAATCAAATGGCAAAAGGCTCAATCTGCTCCTATACTACGGAAATAGCCGAAGTCGGGTGGCTTCAATCCGAATGTTTACGATGAGTCTATAGTTTTACTATGTCTATGGCGTGGCCACAATTAATTTACATGAGCAGTGGGCGCGAGGCCGAAGGCCGAGCTGCCGCTCGCGGCAGGCGCAAGCGGTAGAACCAGCCGAAGGCTGCGCCGGGAACCGCTTGTATATATATATATATATATAACATTTTGAACGGAGGGTGGTTTTATGGTTTTAGGTTCAGGGGGCATGAAATGAAAAGTTGTGAAGAAATTTTCCGAAAGTCGAGCATTGGTCGCCATCTCAATAGGTAGATGAATCTCCCTAAAAGTCTTTAAGTTCGGAGCAGCAGCCCTAGCCTGGCCCTAAGTCATCAACTGGCATGCGGCGGTGATTCACCCAAAGGCGGGTTGATATGACAGCTGCACGGTATTTATGGCCCAGACCACAGAGACAAATAGTTCCTAGAGCATTAGTGACGAAGTAACTGTATAAAACTGATACTAGTGAATGAATGAATGAATAAAATGTACTGTCAACGCATAATAGAAGTACAAGGAAATAGATTCACCACTAAGTACCCAGAGGGACTTGTGTTGCTGAATGACATAAGTATGATAGTAATGATATGGTACAGGCCTCTGACCTAACTAATACGTGGAGAAGATTGCTAACAACCAGCACACGGAGCTGGGACCACAGAAGACTTTAATCTGGGTTAGCAGAGGAACAAACGCCTCCACAGCAGAATCGTTTAAGATTGGAAGCATGAGGATAGCCATAGCGTATTGTTCATCAACCTGTTCAATGTCACGGCTGACCAGTCAAGCCCAGTCACCAGGCAACATTTCTTAATCACGATCGCTCTTATCAGTAGGAAGAGCAGGAAGTCCGCTCAACGTGTCCGCAATGCAAGTGTAAGAAGACTTCCTTGACTTGCGCAAAACTAAATGCCTGCTTTTTGTAAATACGAGTATACAGGATAATTTAGAGGACAACTCGCTTGATTTGGTAATTTCATTGTCGGCTGTATTTTTGAAAGAATTATCGTCAGACGAAGCTATGGAAGGGCGAAAACGGTGTCTGGTCACTCCGG
The DNA here is from genome assembly GCA_963971405.1 of Psococerastis gibbosa. Lineage (NCBI taxonomy): Eukaryota > Metazoa > Arthropoda > Insecta > Psocodea > Psocidae > Psococerastis > Psococerastis gibbosa. The sequence continues at coordinate 16,364,653 of OZ020490.1, forward strand.
TGAAGGACAACTACAGTTTTCATAAGGCAGACATTGAACCCATAGCCAAATCTCAAAGAATCTCATGGGTTGGGCATGCAGTGATGCGGAACGAAAGACACTACTACTACGTACAGCCCTTGATGAGCTTTGGCCTGGTCGATAACACTCCTTCAGTGATCTCGTCACCATCGACGGACGCCGCAGCTCAGTCAATCAATTGTAACCCAGCGTAAGAGGGTGATTTTCACTATAAGCCCAATGCAGTAAAAATAAAGAATACTGGCCATCTGAGGCCCAGAAAATCAACAATTGCCGCAGCTGTCACCAAACAGCAAGTGCGCAGAAGATTTCTGTTGTCATTTTTGTATGAGCAAAAGAAAAATTCAAACCGGGTCAAATTACTTTCACGATGATTTGACTATTGCTAACTGCGTTTGCCCGCTTGTGGCTATACTTAGCTTATGGGTAGGCGCGATGAATTCTATTTTATTATCCTTGGATTATACTGTGATTAGGACGTTGCATAGAATTTGATGGGGTCCTACTTATTGGTTACGCGGCGAATTAATAATAGAAAAAAGCTTACTTCCATAGCATGTAACAACCACAGTATTTTTACCGATCCCAAGCAAAATACGGCAGATCCTTTCCTAACACTTTCTTGTTTTTTCACTATAGTTTGCATTAGTTATAAATACACTGAATTTGGGAATGCCAGTATGTTGTGTGTCGTTTAATTAAAATATATACCAGGCCCAATATCAAATTAGTCAAAGCGGCTGTCCCATTTTGCATCATAATACGGGACATGCGTGGGAACAAGTAATAAAAAAGGCCCCACTCACCGAAAACCACAAATTTTGCTTCGACGACATACTCACGGAAACAAACAATAGAATCTACGAAAGGAAGTTGGACAAGCTATGAAGTCTTATCAGCAATTTAACACATTTGTTTTAATCTTAAATAGGTGATATTTCCTAAAACTGCAATAGATGTATACGTATCGGATAAATATTTGTAATGACGTCTGTTAGATGCAAAGACAAAAGCAGTAGACAGTTTGCGAGATAATCTCATCTTTCATATAAGTCTTATACTGTATGCAGACTCGTTCCCACACTTGGTTGAGTCAAGCTACCGCTTGTTACCAATGTTAAGAATCTCTAAGCTTGCCCATTGGGACTTGTAGTTAGTGCGGGTTAACTAAAGGATTGACCCAGTTTGCCAGCGGCAAGAAATTCATATGGATACCAACAATGCCCGCAAAACTGATGGGGTCGTTGGCAGGGCAACCTTCAATGGACGCCTACAAGTGAGACTTTCAAAAACCCTTCAATTTTTTTTATTAATACAAAAAACCTGTGGGCCCCCAAGTTCATAAATTTTTCGGGGGCTCACACAGTAAATAAGAACCGGTCCGAGGTTACTCGAACATGCTTTCCAATTTATCAATTAGTAGATAGATAAAATTAGTAATTTCATGGTAAATTATTTTCCTATGGTTAAATTTCGGATGTTTCGGAGGGGGGGGGGTTGCCCACCTGACGTCACTGGAGGTGAGGTAAATTCTAGATAGGTCAGACCAACACATTACCACACAGTAATAATGGCAGGGCACGCAATGCATTTGACCGTGAATTTTCTATCATTAAAAAAAAAAAAAAAAATATTTGCCGAAACCAAATAGTTTTTTGTGAAAGCAACCTGCCCGGTTTCGTTACTCAATTTAACATAAACATGCCTGAAGGTAGAAATCATCGATAGAAAGGTTTCGCAGAAAAATTATTTTTTAGTAATATTTCATTAAAATTTAGATATTCTCATTTTTTTACCCCCAGAAGCAAACTATCAAGAGGCAAGCGACCCCTACATTTTATTACCATTAATAACGACTACAATATACTGTATATATGTGAATTTAAAAGAAATCGTTGGAGCCGTTTTTGAGAAGTAATTTTTATAGACTTTTTTTGGAGTTTTTTTTAGCATAAAACTCCCCCAAAGTTAGCCGAAAATAATAAAAAAAGCTCCCAAGGCATGATTTTTGTAAACCTACATGCAGAATTTCATCAAAATCGACAGAGTGGTTTGCCCGGAAATCGATGAACAGACAGACAGAGCGACAGACAGACATTTCGTAAAAACCACTTTTTTGGGTTCCTGGTACCTCAAAAATCCGTTGAAATCTCGGACCATCACAAAGCTTTCCTTATACTACGTATAAATTGGAAAGCAATAAATAAATTAAAAATCAAATGGTGACTGCAGGCGCCAGATATCGGTCGCAGGAAGAACATGAGGCAGTGGTTTGGCAAGAGCACGACTTCCCTTTTCAGAGCAGCAGTCTCCTAGGTCTAAATTGCCATGGTGATTGATCGCCAATCTTCGACAGAAGAGGCACTAAAAGAAGAAGAAGAAGAAGAAGAAGTTAAGCTGTGGGGAACGCTACGAGTTTATGGGGGCAGTTAGTTGAATCGGACACATGTTTTAATGGAGAATAGAAGCGATTGGGTACACGAAGTGAACAATAATGATATAGGGAGCATACTAGAATCCGCCATTAAGCAAATAAAGTTCCCTATAACTGTAACCAATCGGTGTGCGTGATGGCCACATACTATTCATAAAAATTCAGTCGAACGACAAGGGTGGAGGGAACAGCCAGTTCAAGTCGCATCGACAGGTGGAACAACTCTAAACATCCAGGAAAAATAGCGCCTGGAGCCCAACTGCCGTACCCTGCATGGCGGAGACCGAGTCTCAATAGGCTAAGAACGGGGGTCACAAGATGCCGCGCGAACTTGTGTAGGGGAGGACTGGCGGAAGACCCGACTTGCGCATGCGGACAACTACAAGACAACAGCCACCTTCTGGTTTGTCCGAGACTAGGAGAAGCTGTGTCCCAGATAGATGATAGATTTCTGAGACGCCAATGACAAGGCCATCCAGACCGCAATGTTTTGGAACCACGTGTTCTACGCCCGGACAAATCCATTAAGTAAGTAAGTAAGTATTCATAAAAATGGAGATAAACATTTATTCCATTTCCAAATTTCTCTACGACAGCTCTACTATCGATGTATCCTCTGCAATTTGCTTTTGTTAACTCAAATGCTTTCCCCCCTCCTCTTCTCTTAAATCCAACTCTGAATCACACTATCACTGTGTTCATGCCAACGGCCATACCAAGTAGAACCCACCGGAACAGAGCCTGTTCAAAACTGCGGCATACTTGGTAGTGTGCCCAGGGGAACATGGTGGGACATGATAACGTGCTGAGACTAGTTAATTGCGTACAAACAATTTAATGAATGTATCCGATTAACCTCTTTAATCGCCTCACTAAGTGACCTTATAGGTACTTGTGTCGAGTTACGACACGTCTCCGATCGCAAGGTGTGTAGAGACTCGCACAAGTATAAGCATGCTACCACCTGGCCACCGAAGTCGCTTAATCGTGTGACTTTACTAAGTTCCCCAAGTGGTTCGGAATCCACTATAATCAGGAGGTCCACTCTGTCAGTCAACTCCCCGAGGTGAAGGAGTCTGCCCATAGGGTGCCTCAATTTCATGAAGACTCACTCCCCCCGCCAGGCTGACAGGGTTGCTTAAAGCAGAAATGCTGAAAGCAGGTGTGGGAAAACAAACAAACAAGCCACTGTGTCCCTTTATTATTAATTAATGCGGAAACCAAACGATTACAGGCTAATGAACCAACATTGGCAACGGGAACTCATTTTCCAGCACAAAGGAAGTCAAATGAAGAAATAAGCCTAATGGAACTGACAGCAAGTCGAATCTACGTCACATGAACAACCTACGTCAAGGACTCGAGTTCACCTTTCCTTCGTCATAGACATTAAGATAGGTACTCACATTGTTTTTGCGAACCTGTGGGATGTACCTATACGCTTGAGTGTGACCCCTTGCATACCTATTGTATGTAATACATATGAGTAGGTACTGCAAGATATACCCGGCCGATTGTAGAATGCACATGTTCAGTTAGCACGCATTTTATAACACAATCAGCCAAATTCATAAAAAGAAGCATAAGCTTATACTTCTAATAATTGGAGCATATGCTCGTGTTCCACACATAAATTTTTCGAGCAAGAGTATTTGCTTCAGGAGAAAAAGTTTTTCCTCATGAGTAAAAGGTCGGGGTGTATTAATAATTTGTGGTGAGGTGAGGTAAATTCTAGATTGGTCACACCAACACATTACCACACAGCAATATTGACAGGGCACGCAATGCATTTGAGCGTGAATTTTCTAATCATCGATAGAGAGGTTTCGCAGAAAAAATTATTTTTTAGTCATTTTCATTAAAATTTAGTTATTTTTATTTTTTTACCCCCAGAAGAAAACTATCAAGAGGCAAGCGACCCCCCGCATTTTGTCAACATTAATGGTGACTACAATATATGTGAATTTAAAAGAAATCGTTTGAGCCATTTTTGAGAAATAATTTTTTTAGACGTTTTTTTTGGAGTTTTTGATAATAAACACCCCCCCCCCCAATTGAGTTAGCCCAAAATAAAGGCATGATTTTTGTGAACCTACGAGCAAAATTTCATCAAAATCGACCGAGTGGTTTGCCCGGAAATCGATGAATAGACAGTCAGAGCGACAGGCAGACATTTCGTAAAAACCACTTTTTTGGTTCCTGGGACCTCAAAACGTATAAATCCGTTGAAATCTCGGAATCGAAAATTTCGACCATCACAAAGCTTTCCTTATACTACGTATAAATTGGAAAGCAATAATCATGCTTACTACTTGTAAATAAAACGATACTAACAACCAGGGAAGTTGGGTGCTTGCAGACGGCCGCATATGTTATATGGAACCGTCTTAATACTTATTAATTAAGAAACCTTGACCGGATTTGGTGTTAAATACCATCATCACAATCATTAAAATATACTAATCAATTACTAAGGTCGCATCAAAATGCAAATGCCGGTCGATTTGGGCTTGGCACAATAGGTTGCCAATACATAATAATACATACGGCATATGACTGGGCCACGTCGTAAGAGACCGCAGGCCGATCAAAGCGTACAAAGCAAGCATGACGGGAAGAAGACTGCAGGGACGTCCACGAAGCCATTCTAAGGACAAAAATTTGTTTAAACAAAAAACTAGTTGAGGGTCCGTAGATTGACTGGAGGAGTGTTATTGAGCAGGCCACAGTCTGTCACGGGCTGTAGGGCGAGAAGAAGAAGACATAATACGACATACGGCATGTGACTGGGGCACGTCGCAAGAGTGTCAGAGGACCGCAGGCCGATCAAAACGTACAAAGCAAGCATGACAGGAAGAAGACTGCAGGGACATCCATGAAACTATTCAAAGGACGAAATTTTTTTTAAACAAAAAAACTAGTTGAGAGTCCCTAGATTGACTGGAGGAGTGTTGTTGAGCAGACCAAAGTCCATCGCGGGCTGTAGGGGCGAGAAGAAGAAGACATAACACGACAAACTGCATATGACTGGGGACGTCATAAGTGTGTCCGAGGACCGCAGGCCGATCAAAACGTACAAAGCAGGCATGACAGGAAGAAGACGACAGTCCCTGCGTCAATGAATTCATTCAAATGGCGATATTTTTTTTTAAACAAAAAAACTAGTTGAGAGTCCGTAGATTGAATGGAGGAGTGTTGCCGAGCAGGCCAAATTCCATCACGGGCTGTAGGGCGAGAAGAAGACATAATACGACCAAAAATCTAAATACTCCAGCCTGAGAACTAGGCAGGACTTCCAGGTACCCGATTTCACCCTGATAGTCGATTTTTAAATGGTCCGGTAGAAACATTGCCAGGGTTTGGAGGGTTTTCCCGCAAAAGAATGAGATTTTACTATATTTTATTTATTCAATTAAAATTCAATGGTCAATGAATCAATTATAATATCCCAGTACATTAATACAGTTACAAATTTAAACATTCCCCTGTGGGCTAGGCCCGTTTTAGGGTGGATATACTATTGTATATTTTATCAAATAATAATAATTCGGTCGCAATGACATTTAAGAGGTTAAGACGACGCACCGGTTAGCAGAGATCGTGGGTTCGAATCCCGCCAAGTCCAGTTTTTCTATATCCTCTAATTTCGGTTAATTTCGGTAGGCCTGTCTAATTATAAACTTTCTGTTTCCAAATAGTAAAAATAATGGGTTTTCTCATTATGCCATATTACGGGACAGGTTTCAAAATAGTTTGTTGACAAGGAATAACCATGTACTTTGGACGAAAATAATTAATTTCTCGTTGCACAACCAAAGATATGAAAGTGGTCAGATGAAACATTCATAAATAATTCAATATTTCTCAAAAATCAGTCTATTTCCACGACTGATTTACAACTATTCTATAAATTTCTATAAAAAAAATGTCAAGCGGAAGCAACATTTCGGTTATTGACAATGGAATTGCTGACCTTCATGATTCAAAAAAATACTCCAAGAGGGGCCTTCAATAGCAACAAGCTCCCGAACAATAAATTATCTGCTTAAGTGCAGTAGAATACTTGGCAAACTCCACCAAGTTTATAAAAATACTCGAGGATGAACAGTGTCAGTATTGCAGCATAATAATATATAGACTGTATATCAAGAAATTTCAACAAGTACGGTACCGAATTTAGGAGATTTGGAAAACTTTGGACTGGGCGGTATTCGAACCCACGATCTACGCCTAATCGGGACGCCCCGGTTCCATATCCAGTAATTCCGGTTATAGCGAGAAGGTTACCTCTTCAACCAAAGTTAATTTAATGTCAGTGTAATATATCATATACGTCATCATTCATTCTTATCGCTGATTGGTCAGTTACTGGCGGGCGTTCAGCCTGCATTAACCTTTTTGCTTTCCAATTTATACGTAGTATAAGGAAAGCTTTGCGATGGTCGAAATTTTCGATTCCGAGATTTCAACGGATTTACACGTTTTAAGGACCCAGGAACCCAAAAAAGTGTTTTTTACGAAATATCTGTCGTTCTGTCTGTCTGTCTGTGCGTCGATTTCCGGGCAAACTACTCTGTCGATTTTGATGAAATTCGGTATTTAGGTTCACAAAAATCATACCTCGGGACCATTTTTTTTTATTTTGGGCTAGCTACATTTGGGGGGGTTTTATTCTCAAAAAACTCCAAAAAACGTCTAAAAAAATTATTTCTCAAAAACGGCTCCAACGATTTCTTTTAAATTCACATATACTGTAGACGTTATTAATGTTAACGAAATGCGGGGGGTCGCTTGCCCCTTGATAGGTTCCTTCTGGGGGTAAAAAAATAAAAATAACTCAATTTTCATGAAAAATTACTAAAAAATAATTTTTCTGCGAAACCTTTCTATCGATGATTTCTACCTTCAGGTTTGTTTTAGGTGTTAAATTGAGTAACGAAACCGGACAGGTTGCTTTCCCAGAAAAGTATTTGGTTTTGTAAAAAAAAATGCTTTTTTGAAAAAATGATGGAAAATTCACGCTGAAATGCATTGCGTGCCCTGCCAGTATTGCTGTATGGTAATGTGTTGGTCTGACCTATCTAGAATTTACCTTACCTCCAGTGACGCTTCTTATTACCCCCTCCCCTCCTTTTTATATATTCTGTGTGTCATTGAACAAAAAATACGCTTCTCAAATCAAATCAAGCTGGCATGCTGCGTACATTCAACGCTGGTTACATTCATCAATAAGCAATCGCATCGGGTCGAGGAAGTCCGGCATTTCTGCTGCCCACCCAAGAATTCAGCCATGGCTTTACAACAGCTGCCACAAGAGTAATGAACATTCCCGGTTACCACAATATAAACAATGAGCAATACATGGCTTGTTTTTTATAGACTACAATTGAGATGAGTGTTTTGTGTTAGCCTTTGGCACGGATTTATAAACAAGCAGCTAGTAGAGGGCAAACTTCTGATGATAAGTCATATAAATCAGGCATGAAGGACGAGTCGTCAGGCTTAATCAGCCATGGACTGGTGACATTGGCCTCCATTCCTGTCAATTGATGCATTAAGTAACTTGTAAATATAGTACTGCGGCGCCCACTTTTGACAAATCAAAATTATTCGATCTTTTGGGATAGGATAAATCTTGGCAACAGACAAGCTTTCTTATTCTGTAGCCCACTGAGCTTACAGAATACTAGTTTCAGATAGAGCTTTAGTGTTCAATTTTTACGAAATAATAATAAAAAAAATATTCTTCTACTTTCTTTATTTAAAAATATAAACATTAAAATCGGATTTATTATATCTAGTGAAAATTCCCCGCACTTTTTTGTATTGTGTAAATTCATAAAAGAAAAGCCAATCTTATCTAGTGATAACTAGTCAAATCTTTAGGGGGGCGGAGTGTCTCCCCTACACCTCTATGGCTACGCCCAAGCACGTAACTCATCTCTAATGGAAACTGTCATATTTATAATTATTACAAATGCTATTTTCCTCTCGTCATAAATTACTCACCGTCGAATTAGACTTGGTCAATTCATGGGTATAACACTTGTCGTTGGTCACGATTACCGGAATTGACATCATTTTGAGGCCAAAAAGTTATTATCACAACACTATGGCACTATTAATTAAAAAGAACAGTCAGAGTCAGTCTCTCACAAAGTCATAAACTATATAACCATAACAAACATAGGTATGTATATTAAGTCGGAATTTGAAAAGGGTACAATAAAGACCACGAGCACATTTTTTTCGTTTTACTAAAGGTTCCCTTAAAGACAGATTTAGACTTGTTCACCAATGCTGCAGTTTCCCGTTAGAAAACAAAGTCCATACTGTGTCTTTATATAATATAAAAAAAGTGTGCGATAAAGGATTCTTTTGCACGCCAAGACTACATAAAGGAGTCTCCCCAAAAAATTTTAAATGATAAAAATGTTCGCATAGGAACTTATTTGGTCCATGCCAATTAAGAATCCAATTATGTACATTTTTAGGTGACAAAAACATAATATAAACATGTTCTTTGTTCCCTTTCTAAGAGTCCGTTAGAATTCTCCTAAAAAGACACTTCACACTTTGCATACAAATAAACAGCAAGGTTATCTCGTGTTGTAGTCGCTCAAAAATTAGTTTTGTATAAATAGGCTCTTAAGTAGTATATACTCGCCCAAAGCACTTGGTACAAAAAGATACTTAGAAAAAAAAGTACAAGGACATGCCTATACCCACATATACCACTAACAACTAACCTCAATCCATACTGAATGTGGTACGTTAAGACGAACAATATGCCTTTAATTAGGGCAATGGATTAAAATCATTTGCAACATTTCCCTTAAGGACGATTCACACTAATTCTTTTCATACAAGAGCCACCTCTCTCTTACAAAAATCTCTTTTTAACACAATTATTTTCTGGGCACCACCTCAAGGCAGAACTTTACAAATTCTTTGTAAACAAAGCGAAGCCATTAAGTCAGGACATATAGAGTAGTGGTACGGGCTCTGACTTTCACCCGAAAGGTTGTTGGTTCGAGTCCTACACTTCCTACATTTTCTCGTCATGCTTCGGAGGGCATGTAAAGCAGGCGGTCCCGGGCTTTCTTAGTTGAGTGTAAGAGAGGGCTCTATAGCCCTAACTCCGCTAGGTTGGCTTAGTAATAGAACAAAAAAAGTCCTTATTTATTTATTAATTAACAAAATTAATTAATTTCAAGAAAAACCTGGTATTTACTCCATTAATAATATATCAGGAAAAATGTAATTTACTGAGAAAGCTTTTTGTATTTATTAAAAATTAATTAAGTATAAAGCCAGTTTTATTATTACTTGCAGCTGGATGAGAATTTATTTAGATTATTAAGAAATGATGCGGTAGCACTTTGCTTACAAAAGTTAGGAAAACTGCCTAACAAATAAGAAAATAATAAATTAACAAATGAATAAAAACTAAGACTAATGCTGGCTGCTGGGTCAATAGCCTAATGCATATTAAAATTAATTTAAAAATAAAAAAATCAACTTTTTATGCCAATACGCTCACTTTTTGCAATCATGATTTTTGTTTGTCTCCTAGCGACTACTATGACCTCTATCACAGAATACAAAAGATTTGAACTTGACGGCTTATAGCCTTGACGTAGGCGAGACACAGCATGGGTATAAGTCTAAACCACAAATCGCAAACTCACTTAGCTAACAACTGTCATATGCCTAGAAACACAACCAAACTGAAACCTAACACTTTCAAAACAAAAACAAAAAAGAAACAAAAATTTCACAGTATCATGAACTTCCGAGCTGGGACGACAACCTCGCGTCGTCAAGTACGAAGGAACGAAAACGAGCCAGAACGTCAGATCAGCCGAAAAACGCGTGATCGAGACACGATTGTATTTTTAAAACTAAACCGAGAGGTCGCCATCTCGCTAACACCGAGTTTCCGTGCCAAAATTTAACAACTGCTAATGAGGGTGCCCAAAATTTATCTTATATACTATATTGTTTTAAAATTGATTTTCCACAAGTACTGTATATGCGACTGGGGGTAGAAAAATAAGTCAGTAAACTTCCAAAATACCAGGACCCCAAAAGCTATAAGATATTAATATTCATGATTGCAGTTCAATTTCAAACAGAAATATTGGCAAAAGAACAGTCCGAACTCCGAAATTGTCAACATAATATATTAAAACAGTCGATTTTTTTTTTAAAATTATTGTTATGCTCTGAAAAGAAACATTCGTATTTTTAATTATTGGGGCATGTAATGCATTACATTGTAGTATTATATGGTATATATGTAACACTGACATTAAATTAACTTTGGTTCAAGAGGTAACCAGTTTTTTCCATATCCTCTAATTTCGGTCATGTAATGCATGCGGTCCTGGGCCTACGTAGTTGAGTGCAAAGGAGAAAATTAGGGCCCGAACTCCCCTAAGTAATAGAACAAAAATTTAATATAAATTTGATGTATTTTGTCACCAATGCCCTATTTAGAGTCTTGTGGTTAGTTGCAAAACATCGCCGACAGTATTATTTCTCTACTATCGACAATATTAAGATTGGGCTGTTTGAGAAAATAGGCATCATCAATAAATAAATACAATATGTTACTCTGTTAAATTATACAATCAAGCAATCTACAAGAAATTATAAAGAAAAGTCGTCAAAATCAGGCAGTTCAGCCAGTCACAGTGGTAGTGCCTCAGTAACAGTATAGAAACCTTCCCCTAAGAGATGGTCTCCAAGCAATTTAAGGAAGTTAGCAGCATTTCTCACCATCTCAGTTCACTTGAGTTTTCTAAGGCAGACGAATCCTTGTAGTATGGGATCCAGTCGCTGACACTAGACTGTGCGTGGTGCTGGCCTCGCAAGGTCTCCCTTTTGCCTGGTGTTGTAGGTCTGCGTGTCCCCAATTTGTTTGAATTTCGCCCACACCTCAGGCCTTAAGATATGCAAAATGCATCTACAGTGTGTCTGAAAAGTATCCGTACACCCACTGTTTTTCAAAAGAAAAATCTAAAACTACCATTAGAATAAGAGCTACGTTTCTGAAAAAAAATATCATAGATTCTTTAAATATTCAGGTTTAATTCCCAAAGAAAAAACAGAGAAAATCCATCAAACAGAAGCCACAAAAAAATTAAACATGTGGAGGAGTATAAATTTGAGCACGCAAAAGTATCCGTACACTCAACAATTAACGGACCATAATTTAAATTAAAGCATGATTAATACTTTGTTGGGAAGCCTTTTGCATTTATGACACCTTCTAAGCGGCGAGGCATCGAATCCACCAACTTTGCACATAAGGAAACGGGTATATTCGCCCATTTTTGCTGGAGAATCCGTTTCAGCTGTTCGCGGCAGGATATTTCATGTTTTCTCAGCTGACTCTCCAGGTAGGCCCATTAATTGTATACCTACAGCGGCATATTGCGTATCATGTATTACTTACTGTAAACCACCTATTGTATATTATTCCGTGCCGAATGTAAGGCTGTGTGTGCACCCGAACTACACACATGGGGCACCCACACGTTTCTTAGAGCCCCAGGAATACGCCAAACCTACTCATAAATAAATAAATATTGACTTTTCTGTTCCATTACTAAGCCAAACTAGCGGAGTTAGGCCTATAAAGCCCTCTCTTTACACTCAACTAGGAACTGGGAAGACCCGTGTCCGCCTGCTTTTCTTACCCGAAGCATGGCCAGAAAATACCCTGTTTAAATGCTTCAGATATAATTAAATAATTTAAAACGTATCCTTAGCTGTAAAATTATGCGAATGTTCGCACGGCGCCACTAGTCATTACTTGTATATATATGCATGTTTATGAATTATCTTTCAATCGAAGAAAGACGAATGTGGCAAAAATCCAAAAGGTCAACGAATTGGAGCCCAAAAATAATAACTACACATGACAGATAAATCTGTTTTATCTTCAAACATACTTTTAACATCCGAATAGCCATACTGTCGTGAAGCTCGCAAGGAAAATAGTAAAATGGAATTGTTGTTGCGTAAAGCGAAGAGCACAAGGATCAGCAACATCAGGCTCGTGAGTCGTATGTGGCTCTTCCTTGGCTCATTGGGTGCGGCTTTTCCATATATATATTAATTCCATATCTATATTGATTAAATAGGTAATGAATATACAGATAACTACCTAAGTTTTATAGTGCATTCGTAATTTAAAAATACCTAATAACCTATTAATTTCTATAATTTCATGGTTTCTATCATATCTACAGTATAGCCTATACCTGGTTATTCCGAAATTTGGCTCAGCTGCAAAACAGGTTGCCGACCCCTGGTATAACATGATGAACGCCAATAAAAAGAACCGGTCCGAGTTTACTCGAACATGCTTTCCAATTTTTAAATTAGTAGATAGGCATAATGTGTAATTTCATAGTAAATAATTTCCCTATGGTTAAATTCCGGATCCCTTGGGGGGGGGGGGGGGGGGTCCACCTCAATACATTAAAAACCCCTTAAAACTCAATTGCATATTCTGGAACGAACAGACCAATACATTGTAACAGTAGTAACAATGACAGGGCACGCAATGTATTGGAGCGTGAATTTTCCATAATTTATTTTAATATTTTTTTTTTTTTTTGGCATAGAACCAAATATTTTCTTTGGGAAATCAAACTTTTAGGTTTTGTTACTCTATTGAACACCTAAAACCTACCTGAAGGTAGAAATAATTGAGAGAAAGGTTCCGCAGAAAAATTGATTTTTTAGTCATTTTTCATGAAAATTGAGTTAGTTTAGTTAGTTTAGTTTATCCAACGCCCACTCTTGACTTTTGAGTCATGCGGTGCCGCGCCAGCCAGTAGAGCGATGAGAATTGAGTTAATTTTATTTTTTTACCCCCAGAAGCAAACTATCAAGGGCCAAGCGTATTTGGTTAACAATAATAACGGCTACAATATATGTGAATTTAAACGAAATCGTTGGAGCCGTTTTCGAAAAATAATTTTTTTAGACGTTTTATTGGAGTTTTTTGAGAATAAAACCCCCCCAAACTGAGTTACCAAAAAAAAAAAAAAAAAAAAAAAAAAAAATGGTCTCCAGGTATGATTTTTTTTTCTGAACCTACATGCCAAATTTCATCATAATCGACCGAGTAGATTGCCCGCAAATCTACTCACAGACAGACAGACATTTCGTAAAAACCACTGTTTGGATTCCTGGGACCTCAAAACGTGTAAATCCGTTGAAATCTCGGAATCGAACATTTCGACCATCACAAAGCTTTCCTTATACTACGTATAAATTGGAAAGCAATCAGTACTGTACTGTAGGTACAATCTGTAGAGGCTAAGTTGCAGAAGGGGTAATCATCAAACAGGAGCGTAATTTCAAGTATTTTCTTGGTGAGATGGGGGGGGGGGATAGCCTATATTAATGCTTGTATTTAATAAGTTTTCTAAAATCCATGACACCATTCAGATAAGAAGAACTTTCCACTTCTTTAAATTTTAATTCTATCATTATTTTTTTCATTAATTAAATTATTCTGACCCAAGGTCTTAAGACAGATTTCCAAATATTTTGTGAACAAAGCAGGCGGGGGCATTTTTTGACTATATTAAGTTTATTATTTATTCGTTTCACAGTTGCTAAGAGAAAAAAATGGTCTCATGCAAAAATTCGTAAATAAATTCGAACTTACTAAAAAATTAGACTATTTACCCGTCTGATTTACAGCTACTCCATAAAATCGATTAAGCAATATATCACGTTTTTCTATAACAATAATAATTTAATATTTATTGCTTTCCAATTTATACGTAGTATAAGGAAAGCTTTGTGATGGTCGAAATTTTCGATTCCGAGATTTCAACGGATTTACACGTTTTCAGGTCCCAGGAACCCAAAAAAGTGGTTTTTACGAAATGTCTGTCTGTCTGTGCATCGATTTCCGGGCAAACTACTCGGTCGATTTTGATGAAATTCGGCATGTAGGTTCACAAAAATCATACCTCGAGACCATTTTTTTTATTTGGGGCTAACTCAATTTGGGGGGGTTTCATTCTCAAAAAACTCCAAAAAAACGTCTAAAAAAATTATTTCTCAAAAACGGCTCCAACAATTTCTTTTAATTCACATATATTCTAGTCGTTCTTAATGTTGATAAAATGCGGGGGGTCGCCTACCCCTTGATGGTTTGTTTCTGGGGGTAAAAAAATAAAAATAACTTAATTTTAATGAAAAATGACTAAAAAATAATATTTCTGCGAAACTTTTCTATCGATGATTTCTACCTTCAGGCATGTTTTAGGTGTTGAGTAACGAAACCGGACAGTTGGCTTTCCCAAAAACCTATTTGCTGTTGCGCAAAAATGTTTTTTTTTTTTCTAAAAATGATAGAAACTTCACGTTGAAATGCATTGCCTGCCCTGCCATTATTACTGTGTTGTAATGTGTTTTAAATATATTGAGGTTACCTCACCTCCAGTGACGTCAGGTGGACACCCCCCCCCCCCCCCCGAGATATCCGAAATTTAACCGTAAGAAAATTATTTACCATGAACTTATTCATTTTCTCTCCCTACTAATTGATAAATTGGAAAGCATGTTCGAGTAAACTCGGACCGGTTCTTTTAATACAATTTTAATAACTATTTTGGTCAGAAATATCCACGCTTGGTTTGTTTACAAAATATTTGGAAATCTCCGCCTTAACTCCCTTGGACTGAGATTAATGAGAACATATTCAAAAGCTTGGTAGGTAAATAATTGACCTCCAAAAGGACTTACTCCTTAACTTAAAATTTAAGCATCAGGAAAATAACATACACCTTTTCAACGTATTCCAATCAGCAAATAGCCAGAAGCCGTTGTGTAACTAACGAGGAAATCGGTAAACAAAATTGCTGTTTCGTAAAGGAATCGTGTACCGGATGGATTAAAATAATGGACACTGAACGCCAACGAAAATAAAATCTTCTTCTTCGTCTGGCTCTACAGCCCTTGATGAGCTTTGGCCTGCTCGACAACACTCCTCCAGTCATCTCGGTTTTGTATAACGCTCCACAACTACGGACTCCCAGCTCACGAAGGTCAGTTTACAACTCATCCGTCCAGAAAATAAAATGTATCTGATAAAAATTTCTTCAAACACAACTTAAAGTTCCAGTGCTGACACCCTTTTCCCACGTAACTATCCAGAACTTAAACGTTGGCGTCACTAGTGATTGGTTTAAAAAAGTGCTAGAAATGCTGGACACTCAACGCCAACGAAAATAAAATTCTGCAGATAAAAATTATAAGCCACGGCGAGGCAAATCTTCAATCGCAACTTTAAGTTCCAGTACTTACACCTTTTCCACGTAACTAGCCACAACTTAAACCGTTGCGTAACTGACGAGGAAATAGGTTAAGAAAATTGCTGTTGCGTAAAAGCATGGTAGAGACTAAAGAGGAGGGATTGGATAAACCCCAACGAAAATAAAATACTTCAGATAAAAATTGTAAGGGCAAAGCTGCAGCGCAACGAGGCAAATCTTCAAACACAACTTAAGCGCCCGAAAATTACCTTACTTACACCTTTTTTCCACGTAAAACACTCAACAACTAGCCACAACTTAAGCTGTCGCGTAACTGAGGAGGAAACTGGTAAACAGAATTGTTGTTGCGTAAAAGCATGGCATAGAGGATGGATTGATGAACGCCAACGAAAATAACTAAGCTCTTGGTAAAAATTGTATGGGCAAAGTCGCGGTGGAGGCGACAATCTTTTAAAGACAAGCTGTCTAAATTCAAGGAAAGCAAAACAGCAGTGACGTCATCCCGGTGAAAGCGCAGAGGCGTTCGGTCAAATTCAAAACAGAATGCTAATGGTATTGCCAAGCCCCCTATTCATGAAAACGATCAGTCCAAATGACTAAAAATTAGGATTAACTCCATAGTAATTGATGGACCCGGTGGAAGAGGCGTTAAGTCGCCACATACTTTATCGTGGAAGAAGGAGTTATTATACTGTAAATCTGAAGGGTCCCGCAGATGAAGAAGGCAGAAAGTACATAAAAAAAAGTACATAAAAAGTTAACCGGACGTAATTCGAACGGAGCAGTAGTAGCTCTGGTTAGTCTCTTGATTCTTATTGCAGACCAGGGACGGATGCAGCCAATTTTTTTCGGAGGGGGATTTTGGGTCAAAATAGAACACAAATATATATAGTATCGATTAAGCTAGAGCGTAAGAAATTAACTTACAACAAATTTACTAAATTTCGGGGGGGGGGGGCAGCTACCCCCCTGTATCCGTCCATGCTGCAGACACAGTAGTTCATGGGGGGAGGGAGGTTGTTTTTTACGTTTCGTGAGCTTCTGGATGGAACGAACCGCCCCTGATTAAATAAGTTGTCCCCTTAATTAACATGGAAATTGTTACAAACACAATGCAAGCACGTAATAAACTCCAGCAAAACAACCCTGACGTCACTCACTGAGATTAATCTTCCAGGGGAGCCAAGCGCAATTTCATTAAATTCATTATTATTTTGTCTCAAACATCTAATGATGAAGTTACCAGCAAAAGATAAGAGTATAATTCATGGATTATTCAAGCACGGCAGCGAGGGTTGAGGCTAATGGGGCCGCAAAAGCTTGGTTAAAAAATAAATAGTGTGTTCAAAGCTAATGCATAAAAATAAATAGTGTTTAAAACTAATACATAAAAATACTCTTATTTTTTTTTTTTTTTTTAAATGACAAGTATAAATTTTGAATTAGTTGTTCAAGAACTCCAAAATAATTTCTTGCCTAGTTTTTTCCAGTGCACAGCTAGAAAGGCTCAGCCATTGAAAATAACTTCTAAGTTTTTTATTCATTGTAGGTAACAAATGTAAAAATGCATTGGTGCAATATTTTGTAGTTAGCTTAAGAGTGTACGTCCCGTAGGAAATAGGTACCCCTAAATCCGTTGTATTTCCAGACTTCTTATTTTTTATTTAATTAACAAAGCAAGATATTAAATATTTGGCTCATTTCTGTTGTAGAAGACTACTTCATGCATCACATAATAGGGTATTTTTACTAGTAATTTTTGGCACCGTAGCGTTTTCATAAAAATGATTGAGGGCTAAAATTTCACGTAAAATATACTGTATACCAAGAAAAAAATACAAAACCTAAAATTAATAATACCCTATTAGATTATGCATAAAGTAGTATTCTACAACTTAAATGAACCAGCAATATTTTAATAACTTGCTTCGTTAATTAAAAATAAGAAGTACAACATTTTGGGCTGCCAATTTCCTACGGGACGTACGCTCTTAAGTCAAAACCAGTATAGGCCCCTCATAAGCATGGCCGTGCCCAGGGGGTGGTCGATCGAAATAAATTTTTGTATGTAAACCTGTATGGTTTGAAGAATTTATCCATTAATTCATTAATAAATTACTTAAAAAACATTTTTGGACCCCCACGAAATCAAAACCTGGGCACGGCCTTGCTCATAAGCATTACGCCTACAGGCCCTCACAACTGTAGATCCGGTATTGTAACTACACTACACATAGTCTGTACTTATAATATCGTGTAATCGATAGGCGTAACAGCTGACAAATACAACAATAATATGGGGTTTCACGATGATCACTCCGCCACTTCATGGGCGTGAATCATTATGACGAAAGCTGCGGGCAACACAAATTGTCTAGTCCTCGAAAATTGGCAGCCAACAGCCCCGCTGCCATCATCTGTCCACGTGCACGGGGGTCCTTCCAAAACCATTGTTCGCAAAGGTCAAAGGGCAGGCAATAAGTCACCAATAATATTATTTCAGACAGCTACACTTAAATCAGTTACTTTAATTCAGCCACTTCTTCGTTTGTATCGTCGTACACCAAATAATCAATAGCCCATCGCATCTTCTGTTACTTCTCTTTAAGGATGACCTTACCTAAACAGGAAGGAGCCCAGTCATTGACGGTTCTCAAAACCTTTCACCCTTCTTCCATGCCTACCTCCATTAGCACCAACGTGCTAAGTCAATACGCTGTACTTGAAGTCAACTCCAATGCAAATGTATTGGAATACGCCAAAATGGCTAAGAGTCCCACCAGGTTTTATGTGAACGTGTGTGCTTTAGAAATTTAAGACAG
Source organism: Psococerastis gibbosa (assembly GCA_963971405.1). Taxonomy (NCBI): domain Eukaryota; kingdom Metazoa; phylum Arthropoda; class Insecta; order Psocodea; family Psocidae; genus Psococerastis; species Psococerastis gibbosa. Next base: position 16,383,243 of record OZ020490.1, read on the forward strand.
GTTCGTTGGCCTTGTGTGTTTATACTGGAAGATTTTGCGAAGGCCTACACAATTAAGCATCGCTCCCTCAATCCTCAAGTAAATCATTGTCAATTATACCCAAACAAATTATTTACACGAAAGTAGGGCTCTATATTAGATAGGTATTGTCATCCGCCATTTTTTATCCATTTTAAGTCTGGTGTATAAGCCAAGCATTGGGTGTTTACCTATTTATTATTAGAAATTTATCGCTGTTTATTTATTGTTATTTAAAAAACGTTCTGCCAATTAGGGAAGTGTTTAATAAAAAAAATACTAAAACGTGTTTTCGTTTTTTTCAATCTTTTACTTTTCGTACAATACTTACCATGTAGGAAATATAGGATATAGGGTATATAGTGCCTTACACGAAAGTGTAGCCGATAAAATAAATTTACCGTACCTACATACTGTAATTTTTCAACACAAAATGAATAATTTATATCAAGTACAGTTTTATGCCTTGAAAAGGTGATTACCTAATATTTATACTACCGAGATGGAATAAGACGTAAGCTATGTATTAGTGGAACTGTTTTCAACTGTTATTGCTTACTGTTTGTGCTTAAGAAGATATGCTAAGTAGAAAATTGGCACCCAAAAATTAAATACTACTCATTTTTTATTTCATTAACTCAGCAAGTTATTACAAATTTGGCTCAATTAAGTTGTAGACGACTACTTCGTGCATCATATAATCTGGTATTATTACTTTTCGGTTTTGTAGTTTTTCCGAAAATTCTAGAAATTTTAGTCCCCACTGGTTTGTATGAAAGAACTAAGGTACCGTACAAAAAATTTAATATTTCCTATTATATTATGCATTAAATAGTCTTCTACAACTTACATGAGCCAAATGTTTAATAACTTGCTTTGTAAATCAATTAAAAAATAAATAAATAAATCAATAAAAATAACAAGTGTTGGTGTGCTAATTTTCTACGTAGTACGTCCTCTTAAAACAGGCGAAAATACGTGGGAAAATCTGTTTGGCTTATGGCTAGAACCTCCCAAAAAACTAAGTCACCACTGTGGAGTCGTTAATTGACTTGGCCGCAGATGCTCACCTTACCCGCCTGGTCCTGTTTGAGGGGATTGAACCTTCTAGGAGTATTTGCATCAAAGTACCCAATCTTTCAAAGGGAAAGACAGTGCGTTGGAAGTATCTTGGTTTTAGCGTAGAAAAGCACAGATTTGGGAGAAAAAAAAGTAAGCCAATTCCCCTTATTACACATTCAAATACTGGAAGAATATTGTTCCAATATTCGATCCAATAAATATGTGCCCATTATAAAATGCCTAGAGGAGTGTATGGAAATGGAAAGCAAGGGCAAAACCATTATTATCTATACAGACTCGCAGGCAGCGATTAAGGCTGTGGAGGCTATAAAGATCACATCAAAAATGGTGTGGCACTGCATCAACCTCCTAATAAAGGTGTGTCGGGAAAACTCAGTCTCGCTGATTTGGGTCCCGGCTCACTCGAACTTTGATGGGAATGAAAGAGCCGACGAGCTGGCTCGAAAAGGTGCAGAAACGCCATTCATTGGTGCAGAACCTAAGTATGGGATGGCTTATTGCCAGGCCCGTACTTCTGTACAAAAATGGGTGCAGAGAAAAACTGCAGAGGAATGGAAGAAAGTCCCGGAAAGCAGATTTGCTAAGAAGGTTATTCCGGGTCCTAGTAAAAAGCTCACCGATCAGCTTCTCTCTTTAAGTAGAGAGCAAGCTAGAAGGGTGGTTGGCACGCTTACGGGCCACGGCCACTTCAACAAACACATGCATAGGGTTGGCGTGAAAAACGACAGTAGATGCAGACTGTGTGAAGTTGAAGAAGAAACAGCTGAACACATTCTCTTTGAATGTGAAGCGCTGGGAAAAACTCGATACCAAACTCTTGGCCACCCTAGGTCTGAAGAGGAAACCATCCGATCTAATCCCATCACAAAAACACTAGAATTTATCCAAAAAGACTGGTGTTATAAGATGGGCGTAGACGGCAAACGTGGAAGCAAAAGACCTTCTAGGTCGACGCTTATAGGAACTCAAACGAGTAGGCCCCACGAAGGTAAAAAAAAAAAAAAAAAAAAAAAAAAAAAAATGTGCCCAAGAAAAATTCGAAAGTGTAATACCTTGACGTAATTAGCCTGAGTTAGCCTATATACGAACCAATACAATGATAATAACAAGACAAGCGTCACTTTAATGTTATGGCGCTTATTCCACATACGTCAATAGTCAATAGTAAATATGGTATTGACGGACATTTCAATTTTACTCTATGCCATTGTTAAAATTGATCAATGATCATAGAGTAAAATCACGCGCTGCAAACAATAACAGACTAAAATGGCGTCATGGAATATGCTAAGTACAAACATTTTAATAGATGTTTTATAAAACAGTTTTCATCCATTAAACAGATCGGTGAAGGTCGATCTTACTTCGGATCTCCTACTTTTATTAGGTTTTATTAAAAATAATAAGGGTACGAAGAAAACAAATACAAACAAAATTTCTTAAAACAAATGCAAACAAATTTCAAAAATTTGGCGCACACGTGCCAATAGAAGAAAAGTGATCAATAGTTGAAAAAAACATGTGGAATGTAGTGTATTAATGAAAAATTGAAATTTCCGTCAATACCATATTTACTATTGACTATTGACGTATGTGGAATAAGCGCCTAAGTATTAGTCGTCGGAACGGGTCCTAACCCAGATTTAAATCATATACTTCAACATAAACATTCCAAAGATTTCTTCGATCGAATAAATATTGGGTCGAGTGTGTAATCAGGGCCATTGGTCTGAAATTAGATTCGCATAGCCGGATTTTCGATTTTCCTGGCTTAATAACCAAAGTTATTTCGTATTTCCTACTAGTACTAGCTGATTAAGACAAGCGATACGATTTTAGACGTAATGCATATTGCAAAAAAACAGCGTTCAAGGAGAACATAAGGTCAGTCACCGAGTACCATTTGGATACAATAACGCCGTGTGTCAGGGGGCAAAGTCTCACTGGTTTGGGGCTGACAGTATGAGCCGCTAGTTCAAGGCTGCGTGCTGAACAATTTTAACCAAGTTCAACAGGTCAAATGCCGTGTAAACGGAGAAGGTTGGTCGTAAAACTTGAGAAGTTGAGGAGGAAAAAATGGTACGAGTACATATTATCATCCAACAACTATTCCACCTAAATAAGGGAGAGAGGGAGGGACAGAGAGAGAGACATAGAGAGACATAGAGAGAAAGTGGCATATCCGTGGAAATGATGAGATCTACGGGATATACCAAGAACCTAATACAGTAGCCGAAATCAAGAGAGCCCACATCAGGTGGCTAGGGCACGTGGAACGAATGCCAGACAAGAGCAGTCTTACAGAAGGTGTCCCAAGGGAGAAAACGAGTGGGACGACCACGGATGCGATGGCTGGACGACGTCGGGAGGGATCTGGTGACCCTTGGCGTTGATGACTGGCGAAGGAGAGCGCAGGACCGCACAGGCTGGCCCGTTGTGGCAGAGCTTCTCGCCAGCTTGCGAAATCGTCAAGAAATTCATCTTCTGCTAGCCCTATGGCTGCAATGGAAAAGACGTCGGCAAATCGATTGCAAGAGTTATCCTTATGTACTGGGCCTTAACTAAAAACGGAATCAAATTAATCCATATAACTACCGGTACTTACGTCCTCGAACTCCTTGGCGCGGAAGACATGACATTGGAGTCCGTCGCTGTTGTCACCCCGAATCACATACATAAAGGTTCTAATATTATTGCTCTCATGGCATACCCGCACTATGTTCGCCAACTCGTGTTCGAAAAGCACTTGGTCGTCCACAGATCTGGCGATAACATGACCCGCACACACCCGCGCTGTGATCTGCAACCAAACAATAGATATTTATTATTTATATTAAACATTTCTAAATTTTATTTAGAAAAAAGTCTGACTGTCACGGGTCCCATTCCGTCACCGATTCACCTCTGTCAAATTCGATATTCACGTGGGAGGCTGAAGGGTTCGGAATCCACTATAACAGGAATTTAATTTAAAATACATCGTTTGAGCCGTTTCGGAAAAATAATTGTTTAGCCATTAGCTAGGGTGCATATCGTGCTTCACCATTTCAACTTTACTTTCGTAGAAGGAACCCTTGTTTCTCACCCATATAAAACTGAAGCCACAGCCATCTTAGGCGAGGATTCCACCGACCGGCTAGGGCTAAATACAAAAACGGTGACGTGGTAGCAGACATTCAAGACATAGGCGGGGTTTCCACCGACCTCGCATTGCAGAATGCAAATGACATTGACGGAAATTTTTGTTTTACTCTACGCCATAGTTAAAATTGATCAATGATCATACAGTAAAATCACAAACAAACGAACTAAAATTAAAAAATGGCGTCATGGGATATGATAAGTACAAACATTTAAATAGATTTCTATAAAAAGAAAAATTCAAATTTCCGTCAATGTCATATGCATTCTGCAATGAGAGGTCGTCGGAAACCCCGCCTAAGTCTAGAATGTCTGCTACCACGTCACCGTATGTGTATTTTGCACTTAGAGGTCGGTGGAAACCGCGCCTAATAGCAAGGTCAAACACGTCCCCATTCCCAAAAATCGCGCGAACAATCATATCGAATGTGTTATGTATGAATTGAGAGTCGCTTGACGCCATAAAGGGGGTATTAATAAGGTAGATAAAGAAGACGTGCGACTGCAAATTCTGGTTCCTGTATTGGTCAGTCCCCAGAAGCTGCTATTTCATGACATGATAGTGACCGCCAAAAACCTGCTAGATTGGGCAAGTACTTGTGTTTCTGAAAGTTGTTTGCAAGTTTTAGAGACGGTTGTTGAGTGGCTACGCTTAAGCGGCCCCTACACGGGCAATAATAACATTGTCAGCAATGTCATTACTATTGAGTAATGATGGAGCTGTCATCAGAAAATCCGGACCCACATCATTATTTTTGGTCATTCAAACTTTGTCCACCTTACACGATCATTATTACTGTCATCTTGATACTGCCCGTGTAGGGGCCGCTTTAGGAACGAATGTTACCCGAACTATAGCGAAGCAAAAACAGGATTTAGTCCAGGTGCAGACACAGCCATACCGGAACTAAGGGAAAGTGTGACCAGAGGAACACATTGTGAAAGCTCAGGTTACAAAAAGGAGGGGAACCAACCTCTACAATAAGCCAAAGGCTGCAGTGAGGGAACCTACAGGATTCGACACAAAAAAACAACCCTGGTACATGGAAAATCAAGAAAAATTTCGCAGATATATAAGTATTTCCTAAATTTTAGCAACCAAAACAATAACAAAAGAAATTATATGTAAATTAAAATTGACAAATTAATTGCAATATAATAAACGCGAACAAAATTTTAAAATGCAAAAAAAGCAGAACACTGACAATCTTCGACACTGTTGTAAAATGTTGGATATTTTCTCCTGAAAATCCTGAGAACTAGAATTTTTGTATTTTCGGAGGAGTAGGTTGTGGCGTGTTTTTGTTTTATTTTACAAATGTTGTTATACAGGTATATGTACACACTTTAGTTTTGTTTGCCCCCTTCCCCCTGGATTTCTGCCTTTCGCCAGCCATGCCCCCAGAACCTGACACTATTATTTTATATAGATTTTAGTTCATCAAAGTTGTTGATGACTATTTAATGCATCATACATTCACTCACTGTAAGGAGCTGGTGTTAATTTCTTGAGTTATTTCCTATGAGAAAATTCCTGACACTTTTTTTTTTTACTAATGAGAAAATTACCTTGCTTAGTCTATGTGTGAAATTCACCCGTTTAATTCAAACCCAATTGCATTTAGTCCATAAGATGTATTTAGCTCGCTGTTGGGGCTCCAACTCAACCTTTTTTACCATTCCATCAATCGCTCTAATTGGGCAAAGGAAAGACAAGGCATGAAGCATGAGCTCAAGCAGAGAAGCAGACACACCGCATGTGCAGCAAGTCGTGGAACTATTTTGTCGTTAAAATGTCATCTATTAAGTATAAAGAAAGACACATCACGTGTAATTGCAGACGAGTAGGAACATCAGAACAAAAAAAAAATACCATTATTTTTCCATTGCAAAATTGTCCGATTTCTTCTGTTAGGCCCATTCTAGGTTAAACGTTACATTTAGAGTGGGCCCCAGCAGTCCTATTATGGCGATTTGCGATGAACATAATACCGGGGGTTTATTTAATGTTCTTAAACAAATGAGATAATCGATAAATTAATCTTCGACTATATTTTTGATGAGTTTTCAATTTTTTCTCCCTTAGAAGTGGACACATTAATTAAAATTCTTATTATGCTTCAAAATTCTACCTGTACAGTTTAATGTTTATTAGTATTCCCTTCAATTAAAAAACAATGCAACCATTCTCTTGTATTCCAATAATTTATCAATTTGAATTTCCCGCGCATATTTTAACACCGTCACGTGACACCTTACTAATTTGGCATTAAAAATAAACCCCGGTATTATGTCAATCCCCAGGACTAAGGCTGTGTGTTATATAAAAAAATTATATTTCTATTTCTATCTATTACTCCTCATCGAGGCCGGCCGCCTTACCAAGTTGAATCCAGCGGACCAGAGCAGGTTCAAAGCTGCAGATAACTTGGTTGTGTGCACAGTCCCGATAGGGAAACATAGTAGGACTTGTCCTGGTCACCTCCGAACTAATCGTGTGACTTCACTGTGTTTCCCAAGTGGTTCCACTATAATCAGGAGGTCCCCTGTCCTATGGGCCCACACCGTGGCCTGGGACTGTGTTCAACCATACTACTACTACTACTCCTCACCGAGACTTTTCATGCGGTGGTGGGACCGGGCCTTAACGAAGGTTTGGTATATGTTTCCAAACCAAACTTACCTAATTTCTTGCAAACCAAGACCAATTTTGTGGTGTTTCACCAACCAAAAACTTAATAAAAACGACTAATTTTTTTTCTTCTTCTAAAAAACGTCTCCAACGATTATCTTTAAATTCACACATATTGCAGTCGTTAGTAATGCAAACAAAATCCACTAGGTCACTTGCCCCTTGATAGTTTGGTTCTGAGGACTGACCAAGGCGATATAGTCCAACACGTGCGTTGATTTAATAGGGGTCATGTTAAAATTCTAAGTTACTGATGATTTTTGAATTAGGCTGGAAGACGAAGGCATTAACGTCATTTTATCTTGGAAGAAAGTCTGATACCCCACTCTTTTATGTAACATTTCTTCCATTTGCGTACTACCTTTTCCTTCTATAGCACCCTTCACACGTAAGTAGGTTACAACATTTTCTTCCATGATAAAATATGAAGTTTTTGAAAAGGCAGCTAATGCGACACCTTCCACCGAACCCTTCAATTCAGATATAGGTATGCTACAAAACTATACGGAAACCTTTTAGAATTATTAAAACCACGATACACGTTAAAGAAGTAGCGTCCATAAGATAAGCATTGCATGGAACTCCTTTTTGCATAATATCGTTTACTTCTGGCATTTTATGTGCATGTGAAGGTAGCCTCTAGCCTGCAGGCTAATAATGCACGTAATTTAGCTGCAGCATTACAGTGGGTATACAGGTGCAGGTACCTTGACCCATTGGCAATTCATAACCGAAATTCAGTTAGAAAAGTCTATAGCCTCTCAAGTTATAGCTGCTATAAATTAAACATAGCAATAAAGGACCTCAATGAGTATGTTCAAGGTTGACACTTGAAAGGTAGATAGGTGGATCTAGGTCCCAGTAGTCATAGCACCAACGTTAACGTATATAATATAATATAATTTACAGCAGTCAGCAGCATTAGGGGTCTTCAGTGTTGGGGTTATCGAGTTAGATGTGCTATCCAAGTTAACACACAATCGTGAGTGTACCTCGGGAGTGTGTTATCATGCTATATTTAACAACGTGGCAGTAGTCAGACGTTCGTGGCACGGTTTTAAAGAAAGTGGCAGAACTCTATTCTAGTGCCACCACATTTGTTGCTTTCCAATTTATACGTAGTATAAGGAAAGCTTTGTGATGGTCGAAATTTTCGATTCCGAGATTTAAACGGATTTACACGTTTTGGGGTCCCAGGAACCCAAAAAAGTGTTTTTTACGAAATGTCTGTCTGTCGGTCTGTCTGTTCGTCGATTTCCGGGCAAACTACTCGGTGGATTTGAGTGAAATATGGCATGTAGGTTCACAAGAATCATACCTCGGGACAATTTTTTTTTATTTTGGGCTAACTCAATTTGGGGGGGTTTTATTCTCAAAAAACTCCAAAAAACGTCTAAAAAAATTATTTCTCAAAAACGGCTCCAACGATTTCTTTTAAATTCACATATATTCTAGTCGTTCTTAATGTTGATAAAATGCGGGGGGTCGCTTACCCCTTGATAGTTTGCTTCTGGGGGTAAAAAAATAAAAATAACTTAATTTTAAGGAAAAATGACTAAAAAATAATATTTCTGCGAAACTTTTCTATCGATGATTTCTACCTTCAGGCATGTTTTAGGTGTTAAGTTGAGTAACGAAACCGGACAATTTGCTTTCCCAAAAACCTATTTGCTTTTGCGCAAAAAATTTTTTTTTTTTGAAAAAATGATAGAAACTTCACGCTGAAATCCTGCCCTGCCATTATTACTGTGTTGTAATGTGTTTTAAATATATTGAGGCTACCTCACCTCCAGTGACGTCAGGTGGACACCCCCCCCCCCCCCCCGAGATATCCGAAATTTAACCATAGGAAAATTATTTACCATGAAATTATTCATTTTCTCTCCCTACTAATTAATAAATTGGAAAGCATGTTCGAGTAAACTCGGACCGGTTCTTTTATTTTTTGTTCATTTTGGTTATTATAATTTTTAGTATTTACGGTAATTGCTTGTGATAATAGATTATACAAATAAATTTAGATACTACAAAATTTTAAACGCGTGTTTCAAACATAGATTTTAATAATAATACTAGATAACGAACTCCCCTGCACATTTTGAAGCCAGCCGCCATTGCTATAAGTGGATAGAAAACGTTGTTTACATTCATTTACACCTTGAGTTCTTATGAGATTTCCTAACATTTTCTGTGAAAATTACTTTCAAAAGTTCAATCTTTCAGTTTATTTTCAGTGGATTTTGATCAATAGTTACATGAAAGACAATATTAACTGAAATTAAATCAAGATAAAATTTATTTCGTCGAGAAGTACCCATTTAAGAACAGGTACTTTGCGTTCTTTCCGTTCTTTTTATCCGCTTATAGCAATGGCGGTTGGCTTCACAACACTCCCTACAGAGAGCATGGGAGTTCGCTATCTAGTATTATTATTAAAATCTATGGTTCCAAATCAACAAAAACAAAGATGGCGGCGGTCAAACCTGAGCTACGGTATCGATCGCTAAAGCTAAAGCTAAATAGCACGTTAACCAACTTGAAAGTGCGTTTAGGATAGCACGCTGGTTAGCTTGGTTATCGGGTTATTGGTGTGTTAACTTAACTTAACGAACACTGTGAAGACCCCTATTATAACAAGTCAACAGCATATTACATTAATTTATAATTAATCGAATTCGATGGTAAGGTGATAGCGTGCTTGTACTTGTGCGAGTCTGAACAAGTCAACAAGCCATGCGATCGGAGACGTGTCGTAACTCAACACGGTACACGAGTACTAACCTACAGAGGCGACTGAAGAGGTCAATTGGATACATTCATTAAATTGTTTGTATGCGATTAACCTAACCTAAAAAAAAAAAAATGGTGGTAGTGGGACCCCCAAGGATTAATCAGTGCGGGGGGCACTATTAATTTTTAGATAACATTAATAATTGATGAATTTAAATTATCCTAATAAACAGCAATGATTGTAAATTCACATTTAAGAATTAACGCGGAATAAAAAGCAATTTACAATACATACTGTTTGTCAACAGAGATTAATTGCCGTTGTTGCAAATGGTAGACACAAGCGGAACAATTTTCTGGGCTCTATCGGGTCCAACATGGCAAAACAGTCGGTTGTCGTCTGCTGTTGAGCGGGTTAGTTTTATTATCGTATTTAAATAATTCTGTGGGAAAAGTCATTCTTTTTCGTTTGTGCTATGTCTGGTAGATCAAAATGAAAGTTAATTTGCAGCGTTACAATATTTGGTTTGCAAAATACATTAAAAACGGTGACAAAGAACACAGACACGCCTGGTTTTGCCCTAAATCCGACACTGTGTTTTATTCAGGATGTGGTGTTCAATTTTTTCTTAACAGATAATTTACAATACAATGGTGCGTTCTATCCTTTCTATCGGGATGTTGTACGATAATTAACGACCGCTCCCACCACCATGGGTAAAGCTGCGGAAAGTGGAAGCGGTCATCCATTGGGACAAATAAAAAACATGGCGGCTTTCTTCGGATTCTACTTTTACTAGCTCAACCAATGATGTTGGGACCCACTAGAGTTCTATTTAGGGAAAGATGGGACATTAAAATATTTTTTGAATCCTGACTTCACCTGGTACGTTTTTTCAATGGCTGGTCATAGGAGACGTATAGCGGAGCAAATAATTCAAAAATATATATTTTTGGCGGGAAACGAATATCCCATCTGCCCTATATAGAACTCTTGAACCCACCCTAAGACAACACAGATGTAGCGCCTTTACGATAAGTCCCAATAATGGGAGGTATTAAATATCGCAGCATGGCCTCAAGACCAGTTCTGATAACGTCACTAAACACTTTTTCGCCCGTAGAACAAGTTTTTATCAAGAGAATATTCAGTCGGTGTACATGGCACACATACAGTACCTAAGCTGAACTCACTCACGCATTAGCTAGCAATTTATTTCGACACACAGTATCTCATATTTGAATTAAGAGTGTGCGTCCCGTAGAAAATTGACAGCCCGAAATTTAATACTTCTTATTTGTTATTTATTTGAATAAGCAAGGTATTAAAGATTTGGCTAATTTAAGTCGTAGAAGACTACTTTATGCATAATATAATGGGGTATTTTTAATTTTTGGTACCGTATCTTCAAAATCAAATATCATGAGTGTGAGTTATTATGCTAAATCGAAAAACATTTACACCGTGGTAGTAGACGTTTGTGGCACTTTTGACATAGGAGGCTATTCCACTTGTCAATATTCCGTTATTTGTGCATCAATAATTGATGAGATTTTTGTTTTAAGGAGACTATTATGTAGATACTTAACTTATCTATTATAAATTAAGTTATAATATGGTAGAGACTTATTATTGATGCATAAATGACGGAATATCGACAAGTGGAATAGCCACCATAGTACATAATACAAATAAATTTAAATATTAATTCAAATACTAAGGCGGCTATTCCACTTGTCAATATTCAGTCATTTAAGCATCAATAATAAGTTTCTACCATATTATAACTTAATTTATAATTAATAAGTTAAGTATCTATATAATAGTCTCCTTAAAAACTGTATATTAGATCTTGTAAATACACGTTTATTTTATTATTTATTATTATTATTATTTAAAACAAAAATCTCATCAATTATTGATGCATAAATGACGGAATATTGACAAGTGGAATAGCCGCCTAAACGCGTGTTTCAACAACTTACGAACCAGCCATACGCATTAGGAATAAATGGTGGAAAAGGAAAAAATCAATGCCAAGGTATGCAATTAAATATAGTTTAGGCACAGGCTACACGTCATATGTGCAGTTAAACATAACAAGTCTTCAAATCAGCGACAAAATAACGCATTACCATTTTCAATGCCAATGCCATGTTCTACATTACTTACGAATTCGCTACAGAAGAGCTACTGCACGTCCTGAACCCAAAGGGTGTTAAGGTTATTGCTTTCCAATTTATACGTAGTATAAGGAAAGCTTTGTGACGGTCGAAATTTTCGATTCCGAGATTTCAACGGATTTACACGTTTTATGGTCCCAGGAACCCAAAAAAGTGGTTTTTACGAAATGTCTGTCTGTCCGTCTGTCTGTGCGTCGATTTCCGGACAAACTACTGGGTCGATTTTGATGAAATTGTAGGTTCACAAAAATCATACCTCGGAACAATTTTTTTTGGGGGGCTAACCTAATTTGCGGGGGGGGGGGGAGGTTTATTCTCAAAAAACTCCAAAAAAACGTCTAAAAAAATTATTTCTCAAAAACGGCTCCAACGATTTCTTTTAAATTCACATATATTGTAGTCGGTATTAATGTTAACGAAATGCGTGGGGTCGCTTGCCCCTAGATAGGTTGCTTCTGGGGGTAAAAAAATAAAAATAACTAAATTTAAATGAAAAATGACTAAAAAATAATTTTTTTGCGAAACCTTTCTATCGATGATTTCTACCTTCAGGTATGTTTTAGGTGTTAAATTGAGTAACGAAATCGGACAGATTGCTTTCCCAGAAAAGTATTTGGTTTTGCAAAAAAAAAGGTTTTTTTGAAAAAATGATAGAAAATTCACGGTCAAATGCATTGCGTGCCCTGCCAGTATTGCTGTGTGGTAATGTGTTGGTCTGACCTATGTAGAATTTACCTCACCTCCAGTGACGTCAGGTGGACCCCCCCCCCCCAGATATCGGAAATTTAACCATAGGAAAATTATTTACCATGAAATTACTCATTTCCTCTATCTACTAATTTTGATAAATTGGAAAGCATGTTCGAGTAAACTCGGACCGGTTCTTTTTTTAATGACTATTTTATAGACCTACTTATAGTGGCCCACGGGTCCCTTGTCCAATGCCAACGACCCCATGGATTTCGGACATTATTTGTATTGTTTCCGTATGAATATGAATTTTTGTCCATAGGCAGACTGCTATATATGTTCTCGGTGTCAACCTACACCGACTACAAGCGATAATGGACAAGCTGAGCCACGCCTACCATTAACGCAATGAAACAGGCGAAAGCATGACTTAACCAAGTACAGATACGAGTCAACCCAAAGGGTGACTCCAACCAACCTTAATAGACACAAAAGATACACTACCATTGAGGCCGGGGCGTTCGCCCGGGGCCCATAGGCGGGGAAAGGGCCCTACGCACGGCGATAACAGGAAAAAGAAGTGAATGTCGATCTACCTTAGGGCAATGTCTTGTTAATGGAGTAATAATGGGAACAACACATAATGGCGAGTAACAAATTGCCGATTCATATGCTTGACCTTGAAGGCCCCAACCTTTAAAAAATAAAAAATGGTATACAGGTAGACTACCAATCATTCAAATAATTTTTTGTCACCCTTTTTCCGCTCCAAATGCAACGAATTGATTGTGTTTTCAGATCGTCAAATCTTCAAGCAATTTTGATCAGTTAATGACTAATAACACAGCAGGCAATGTCAGTCGAGCTAACCCTTTGTTAAAGTACCGGTCCGAGTTTACTCGAACATGCTTTCCAATTTATCAATTAGTAGGGAGAGAAAATGATTAATTTAATTTCATGGTAAATAATTTTCCTATGGTTACAATATCACAGGGGGGGGGGGGGTCGTCCACCTGACGTCACTGGAGGTGACGTAAATTCTAGATAGGACAGACCAACACATTACCACACAGCAACCTACATGCCAAATTTCACACAAATCCACCGAGTAGTTTGCCCGGAAAACGATGAACAGACATACATACAGACAGACAGACATACAGACAGAGCGCGACTGACAGACATTTCGTAAAAACCACTTTTTTGGGTTTCTGTAACCTCAAAACGTGTAAATCCGTTGAAATCTCGGAATCGAAAATTTCGACCATCACAAAGCTTTCCTTATACTACGTATGAACCGTTCCAAACAGGGGGAGAGTAAACAGTCTTCAATTCTCAGATACATTCATCGACGACTAAAATATCCCATCAAATGAAATATTAACAGTATACAAACAATTTTCCACGTTGATTGACGCGGACATCAAACAGATCAGCGTCGTAAATAAATAACAAATTGGCAGTGACTAGTGAGAGAGGTTGTAAGGTCAAATGGCGAAAATTGGCCGGCACAATGTTGCCAAAGGATTAAAACACGCGCAACCTTCACTTCAAAATTGTATGGCTGCATTATCTTGTCTCACGATACACATTCTATAGCCCCCGCCCCCATGCTCTATTATGTACAAGTGTATAGTTGCCAATTACCTCAATTTCGGTGAGAAGAGCAAAATGGATGGGTCACCTGATCAGACAAGAAGGACTCCTAAGCACCGTAATAGAAGGCACAATCGAAGGCACCAATGCAAGAGGGCGACCAAGGAAGGCGTGCGCAGAAGACCTCAAGAAAGATATGAAATGCGGAACCTACTTGGAACTAAAGAGAACGGCCCAAGACAGGGAGGAGTTGAGAAGGAGGTGGAAAGAGTTGCTACAAACCAATCGTTAGATTGAAACCAAAGAAGAAGTATAAGTCCTGTTATTTGCGTAATTTTATAGCTATAAAATAGTCTCTAGCTCTCTGTAACGAGCAAGCCCAGTAATGAATCTCCCAGCCGCAATTTGTTTTTTCACCGGGACAGCGGATGGCTGGAAAAGGCTTTAAAGGTTGAAAACTTTGAAAGCTACCATATTAATATATAATACGAATACAATACAAAATTGATATGAAATTATTTCGCGTTGTATGAGTTTAAACATTTTTTATCTAATTAAAACAACAAATTAAATATTGTCTGAATTGTGAAATAGCTGTTTAATAGCCAATTTTATTGTTTCTAATTCATTACTTCAATGGGAAATCAATTAGGAAGACTGAGCATAGGTAACTCGTTTCAGAAACTCAGCGAAAACGATGGATTTGTCCCTTGCCCAAAAATGGTTAACATTCGGTATGCGAAAATATGTATTAATTGTTTCTGGAAAATTGATTTCTTTTATAATTAAGAATTTTGAGAAAAACGCGCGGGCGTGACAGAGCGAGCGTTGTGCCGACACGCTCTGGAATTAATTCCGTAAAAACCATGTGTTTACATGTACAATTTTGGGCTTGAAGGAAGGAGGAGGTTGCGTCGTCTGCAGGGATTTGTTGAAAAAAACTGAATTATTACTAAAGCATTAAAAATAAAGTTTTTACGTAATCATGAGATTCCGAAATTTTTAGTTTTGAAGCATAATTTCCTTTGAAAAGGCACTGGTTTAATGCATGACTTGAAAACAAAAATGCACACCTTCCATCTCAAAGGCAATTGTTGTTTATATTCAATGCTTAGTTCTACACTCGAGTCTAAGCTCAAAAACGGTGAATTTTCGGTATTACAATGTGAGTTAGTAGTAGTAGTAGTGTTCGTCGGGTTAATAACGACTTAGGCCTCATATTTAGAGCAACCCCGACTTGACTGTCCTATGCCAGCCCATAGGACAGTGGACCTCCTGATTATAGTGGATTCCGAACCACTTGGGAAACACAGTGAAGTCACACGATTAGTTCGGAGGTGACCAGGACAAGTCCTACCATGTACAATATGAGTTAGTTTTGCTTCTAAATCAACGGGAAACGCGTCCTAGAAGTCGCCGTTCGTCCTACACACCCTGTATAAATACAACTGAAACATACCAGCCTTCAAATCGGCGACGGCGATAGCACCCGAAGTACTTCTAGTAAATGTGCAAATACGTTCATAAAAAATGGTTTTCGCATTTGAGAAGGACTGCATTTTCGTGAAGCTTTCAAATATTTCTTTGTTAATTTTTGCTTTCCAATTTATACGTAGTACAAGGAAAGCTTTGTGATGGTCGACATTTTCGATTCCGAGATTTCAACGGATTTACACGTTGTGAGGTCCCAGGAACCCAAAAAAGTGGTTTTTAACGAAATGTCTATCTATCGCTCTGTCTGTCTGTCTGTCTGTTCATCGATTTCCGGGCAAACTACTCGGTCGATTTTGATTAAATTTAGCATGTAGGTTAACAAAAATCATACCTCAAGACCATTTTTTTTATTTTTTTTATTTTTTTTTTGGGGGGGTTTATTCTCAAAAAAGTCCAAAAAAACGTCTAAAATAATTATTTCTCAAAAACGGCTCCAACGATTTCTTTTAAATTCACATATATTGTAGTCGTTATTAATGTTAACAAAATTGCGGGGGGTCGCTTGCGCCTTGATAGTTTGCTTCTGGGTGTAAAAAAATAAAAAAAACTCAATTTTCATGAAAAATGACTAAAAAAATATTTTTCTGTGGAACCTTTCTATTGATGATTTATACTTTCAGCTATGTTTTAGGTGTTCAATAGGGTAAAAAAACGGACATTTCGGTTGCATTCCCAAAAAAATATTTGCTGCTGTGCAAAAAAATATTTTTTGAGAAATTATGGAAAATTCACGCTCCAATACATTACGTGCCATGTGTCATTGTTGTACTACTTAAGTTTTAAGGGGTTTTTAATATATTGAGGTGGACCCCCCCCCCCCCTCTGATCTGATCTGAAATTTAACCATAGAAAAATTATTTCCTATGAAATTACACATGTCTATATCTACTTATTTATAAATTGGAAAGCATGATCGAGTCAACTCGGACCGGTTCTTCAGAAAATATGAAAAGGTTCATTATAAATAAATTCCATTTCAGACCATATTAATGGTGTTGTAATAAAGAGAATTAATAACTGCTCTAAAGCAATTACGACCATATGTACGAGATCTTTTAATTGCTAAGAGGGCCTTCAAGTAAGCGGTTAATATGTGATAATCAATCGACAATGGAAATATAGCACTATACTTCCTGTTGGTGGAAAACATTAAATATTTAGCGTGAATGAGATATATCTATATTAATTCGACACACACATTATAAGGTTAAAATTACCCTATAACTGGCTTTCTTTCTCATGACCGGAGATTGGACACTGCGGGACAGTAATTATTATTCAGATGGATATACATAGGCCTACTAGGTTAGTGAATGATTTTGTAATTGTAAGTAAGCGCAATAGCTTTGTTGTTTCATTACCAACGATATAACACTATTGAGTAAATAAATATTTTTTTTTTTTGTTCTACCTGTGTTACTTAGCCAAACTAGGGGATTTAGGGCTATAAAGCCCAAAGCCCTCTCTTACACTCAACTAGGAAGGCCCGGGACCGCCTGCTTTACATGAACACCGAAACATGGTCAGAAAATGTAGCAAGTGTGAGACTCGAACCAACAACCTTTCGGGTGAAATTTGGAGTCTCTACCAATACCCTTCTCTACATGTAGGGTATTGAGTGGAAATCCTAAAAATAAGTAAAATCTTTTCCCTCACAAATGAGAGGGAATGTTTCAGAAGCAGAAGGCATTACGTCGAGGAGTAAAAAGTGGGGTAATGGTCAAATAGTATAGGGATATCTTTATTTATCTTCTTCTTCCATATATTAATCTTACGTAGCAAATACTGCACGTATGTGAACACATGTGTTAGGATTTTGGAAGTGTAACTTCTAATGGCGGACTCTTGAAAGCTGGATTGTTGACTTTTTTATGTGACGCAAGAGCAGAGAAACATAATATCAGCAGTTTAGGGGCATCAAGTAAAACCAATTAATTGGGGGGGGGGGGGGAATAAATAAAACATTTAGTGCTCAATCTACATTATACCAGCGCATTCTTCTTTCTTTCTTTCTTTTCCTTGTCCAGTATTCCCTGGACAAGGAGCATATATTACAAAAATACAATACATAATAATACCTAGCTAGAGCTTATTAGGGACAAAAGACTCATACAGTGCTGCTAAACAAGGCTTAGTCATTTATTTATTTGACATAATAATAATAATAATAATAATAAAGATAACGCTTGAGACTCTCCGGTCTTATAATGGTGACGGCAATGCCCCCCCCCCCAGTATATATTTTAATCTTCTTCTTTCCCCCTCTCTTCTTCTCTTGTTTCTCCTCTATTTAATTTTAAGCATCTATCTATAATTAATACTATATTTTTGTTTTAAAGGTTAGCATGAAAAGAAGACTTCATAGTGTTATTGTTCGCCTTTTTTTTCTTCAATAAAGTCGTTTTCAATCCCATTCAAAGTCTTTATTGAAAAAATATATATATATATATATATATAGATGCAGCGACATTATGACCTAATCTCTTACACCGAACTGTACATATCAACGATAACTTAAATGAAATATTTGTATACCTTTAATAAGCCTACATTCATACCGAATATTGACGATAACAGTCACACTAATTCAAATTCGCTACCATCCACACTCATATACTCACACAATTACAAGCAGCCTTGCCTTGATCAACCAGCGCACTGTGACTAGGGTTCCTAGAATTGTCAGACATAACATTATGTTTATATTGTCTGAACCGGGACATTTAAGGACGAAACCGGGACGCCGGAATGGAGAGATCAAACACGGTGACAAGCCCGGGAAACCGGGACAAATGGCAACCCTATACTGTGACTTACTATATATTCTATAATGTAGAGCACAGCAGAGGGAATAAAAAACCGACTCACACTTCCATAATAAGGCTGGCACTGTACTGAATTTATCCTTAACGCGACACCGACAACAAAGCTTTAATGTTATCTATTAGGTATCGTAAAAGTCTCAAGCTGCTTCCGGTGTAAAAATGGATAGAATACTTTCCGTTGTCTTCATGACAGGAAAGGCGCAATAACAGGCATTGTCCCAGAGCTCTTGTAAATTACGCTGTCATGGGAATCGAAATAAGCTAATGACAATTTCGTTAAATTCAAGGCTGAAATGCACGGCTAATTGAGCAGAGACGGGGTATCAACCCACTTATTTTAAAGTTGAAATATGCCAACGACCGCGATTAATCGAAAAACTTAATTTTTTTAAGAGTTAACAGCAAATGTGACACTACCACCACACGTTTTTTTAAACCAATTCACACTTCTAATGTAATATTGATCGTAGAGCCAACATGAGAAGTAGTAGTAGAAAAATTCTTCATTTTAATACATGGTACGGGCTTGCAGATACGATATCAAATCGGTTTCATCCGTGTTGAAATTTAAAAACAGTTACACGAGGATGTGCGAAGTGGAATATTCGAGAAGTGGATGACTTGATAGTGGAAAAGGATGTTTTGTATTAGCATTCGTGCTATTTCTGCACACACTACTACTACTACTACTACTACTACTACGACGATTGGAGGAAGAAAAAATAAATTTTATGATGCAATAAAAAAATGTGAAAACAGTTGGCAAATCAAGGAGCGAAGTATTCGCTTATAATGGAAAATTGAACTGAGCATCTAACCTTTCGGGAACGCCTCCTACGACGGACGTCTACTATAATCCAATGAGCCATAGCGTTCGAAAAAAGCCGGTCTACGACCGTGCTTCCAAGGTATTCCAGGGTGTACTGTCCTGACATGACATCCTGCAAGACAAAATATAACAAACTATTAGACGATTCGAAAAGAGTTCACTATCCAAAATTCAATCATTTACGCTAGGCTTACACCGGCGTAACTTAAGTTACTCTGGTGCACTATGGAACGGAAGGTCAAGGTTCGACACTGCACCACTTACGTAAAAATGCCTAGGTCCACGAAACCATAAAGGGTACCTAACATTCATTGGTAAGCGGAAAAAGCTGCTGTCTGGCATGTTGCTAACCAAGACTTCTTAAATAGAGCAGTGGTCAAGAGAAAGCACCCTCTACCAGTCCTCAAGTCATGGTTGATGTGCCACAGCGCCAACAACCTTTTTCGGTGACCATGGTCTCGGATGCATTCATGATTGTTGGCAGCTCCGGAGTAAAAATATAGCCTAAAAATCATTTATTTACATTGTTTAACAACGGCACTACAACTAGCCAAATTTCTTGGCTTCAAAATTATAAAAATATACGGTTAAAATAACATTTGGCATGCTTGATAAATAAATAAAAATAGCTATATTCATATCTACTCACTACTGTATGCCATGCACCAATTTTAATGAATATATTTTCTACCTGACCAATAATGTTATTGAATTATTGAAACAGGTAATAGGTAATAGGCTAGATTTGATTTGGCATTGTGATTTCTGACTGGTCAAGGTTATGTTTTGACTTTTGGAAGTGTATGCCTTAAAACAGAACTGGGAGATGACACTAGTTCCGTGTAATTCTGAGGATTGACATTTGACTGGCAAAATGTAACGTAAAATAGAACGTTTAATGACTAAATTGCAAACTTCTTCGGACGAAAGACACGAAATACAGGAATATTTCACTACAAAATAAGCGTTTGTTTGCTTTATTCTTATAATTTCTTGTCAGTTGTCACTAGTGTGAAGTTATAACCAAGGGATCCAGAAAGAATTGTATAAAAACAATACATGCTGAAGGTGTCCTTACCATTTTTAAATGTTGCAGCTGTAATATCACTAAAACACTAACTTCCAACAAATTGACAGAGAACTAAAACTGAAACCGTCAAATTTGCATTCACAGCACATTTCAACAATCAACTACGCGGGCGGCAAACTAAAATGTTTTGTTTTGATTTTTTGAATCTGCCGTTTTGATCGTTTACTACAGTGCTGCCCTCTTCATTTTAGTAATATTTATTTATACGTTACATTTTAAAGTATACACAACAAATAATTTTTAATAATTGCATTATTTATTTAAAACAATTCTTTTATTTGGTTGAAATGGCATTTCATTCAAAAAATATTTTTTTTATTTTGGCGCTATTCAACATTATTTCAAAAAGTATTTCACTATCAACTCGGTACTACGCTACCACAAATTACCATCTCTACAATTATTCACAAGAATATATTTGTGAGAGGCATTAAAATGCCTCTATTTTTCAGCTCCTGCGATGTGGGGCCTATTGCGAAAATAGTAAGGTGAACGACAGATATGCCACATCCTGCACCCAGTAGGCCTTCAACTACACATAGTTGCATTTAATAATTATAATATTATTAACATTGCGCACTGTACAGCATCCCAAATACCGTAGCGCATTGGTCAAGAAAGGGTTGACGTGCCATGGCATTTTTTACTCTGCTACCTTAAGGCCCTGTCCAAATGGACAATTCTCGCAGTGGCGAATTTCCGTCATCGTATTCACTGCAGCCATAGTGATAGCAAGAGATTTCTAGCCGCTGCCAGAAGCTAGCGTGACACCGACCCCACAAGAGTGCACGGGTTTCACCTAAACACGCCAGATCATATAAATTTTCTAAATTAGACAATGTGGTTTTACGCAGACAACCATTCACCAAGCCCTATCGCTACAACGGAGAAGACGTGGGCAAATCGCGACTCGGTCAATCGCCCGTGTGTACTGGACTTTATAACTAATTGCTTTGCAGCACTCTCTTGCATGGATAAACCAATGGATTGTCAGTTCAAACCAGTTCATACCACTACCGGTAGTTTCTTCGTTTTCTTACGCCCTTAGTGCTTCATTGGAGAAATATAGCTTAGAATAAGCTAAAACCAATGCATTGACATGTAATTAAAAAGGGCTATCATATATTTATGATATTATTGTTTGAGTTTTCTTCTAGCGGATAAGAGTTTGCTAATGACATCTGTCTCAAGCGGATATTCCCCGGATCTACAAAGTCTTGGTTAGCAGACTGTGAGTATCTCAATCTAATCAGCCAAGGATTATTCTGAAACAAACAGAATACCTAAATAAAGCAAATCAATAAAAGATCGATGTCCTAACATGTCAGCATCGTAACGATATCTAGAGTACGTCTCGGTTACATTAGTACATATAAACTATATTAACTGGATTTTTAGAGCTTCGACAAGTGCGTTACAATCGATTTTCTTGAAAACGACCATAGACATAGGTATACACACCAAGGTAGTTTCTTTGTTAAGAGTACAGTCAATATTCATTATGACCCCATCTATTTCATTTTACATCATGACTCACGCTTAGATATAGAATTGTGGGGGGGGGGGTTAACCCTGAGCTATCTACTCCTTTTCAACCTTTCATTTCAACTAAAAAACGTGTAAATATGTATTTAACTAACCTCTCCCCCCTCCCCCTTCGTGAGCCTTCTTGCCTTATAGATCTCGATCATGACAGCCAATTTAAACGAACCTTATCGGTTAAAGAGTAGACACAAAAACAGCAGCAGAAGACGAGTATGAAAGACAGGACCCCGAGAATCAGCATACGATTCCTCTGCCACGTATTATAATCACTTATGTGCAGAAACCGATTGCGCACGTGCGGAGGTAGTTCGAAACTTGATCTTGTGGGAAACAGCGACTGGTAGAAGTCTTGGAGTACGGCTACGATGATGTCCTCATCCAGGGTAGGTTTAGCGCCAGGCTTTGTCATAATATTGTCGTTGAGGCAAATGAACTTCCTGAAACAAATCATTCAAACGTGTGTTTGGATGCCAAGAATTCTATAAAGGACAAGTGTAAACAAACAAACAAAAAACTTAGTGTTTTACCCGAGCTTGTTATAACAACTTATAACTAAATTTAGAGTTAGTAAAACCCAAATCGTTAAAAAAAATTAACTTAGCCTGTTATGCATTTTCTCCTCGAGTTGAGCAAGTCTGAAATCGCTGATAAGATGTAACCGTGCTAGTGGGTTTCCCTCTGTAGATGGCAGCTCTTGCCGAAAAGGGTTTTGTACTAACAGTAGGTTTCGTAGACAAAGTTAATTTTTTTTAACTATCATTTGGGTTTTACTAATCCTAGTTACAGTTGTTATAACAAGTTTGAGTAAAACACTAAGTTTCTGATTTTATCTGTTTATTAAAATAATTTACCACGAAGTCACGAGTAATTTAATTTTTTATATGACAAGTATGTTGTTCTATTGCTAACATGTAATAACTAAATGCACTAAATGTGGATAAAGACAAGAGATCGTGTCCGTACTGCTGAAGTCTTGATGCGAATGGATACAAAAGCCGCGTTGCTGCTGACGGTTAAGAAACGGGAACTAACATACTTCGGCCATCTGTAATAGACTACCTAAATTAAGATTTAAATCGTACTTCAACATAAACATTCCAAATATTTCTTCGGTTGAATTATAAATATTAGAGTGTGTAATCAGGGCCATTATTGAATTTTATTAAATGAATTTCCAGTCATTTTCAAACTGTTTTACTTCTCGATGTCAACCCACACAGACTACAAGTGCCAATGGGCAAGCTGGGACATGATTACCATTGATAGTGTGACAGGTGTTAGCTCGACTTACCAATGGAAATGGGAACGAGTCATCATGAACATGTTAAAAATAATTAAATAGCGGTACTAACTTTTCATTGGCGCGGATTTGATCCAAAGCATCCAAAACTAGGCTTAAATTATTAACAATCCCTTTAAATACTGCATCTTGATTTTTCTCGTAGACTACCTCATATTTGTATATTTTCTCAGCAGAAAATTCTTCGGCTAGAAGCTCCACCAAGGGCTGGCATGTTTTAATGAGGTTTTTCGTGACTGGAGGCTGAAATCAAGCTAAAGTCTTACAAATGTAAAAATAAAATATCTCATTAGAGCTGTGAAAAACATCAGCAATTTTCTTGGGCATTTCGATATACATATGTGTCTCTTTCTAACAACGATTGGCCACAAATATCAACTAGTCACAATTTAAATACTGGCGCCTAACTTATCATTCGTTGGCGACTCGTGCGCCCCCTATGTTTAATCACTTTCTAACTTTTTCAAGTACTGTACATGCAAGAATCTTACTCAAGAAAGGAAACGCAAAGTACCGAGCTCGGGAAAGGCTGCACCATACACAGTAAGATAACAACCATCTGTAAGTACATAAATTCATCTTTCACCAACTCTACATAACAATTAATTATCTATCAATCATTACAATTAATTTGATAGGATGAAGGAGTTCCCAAACTGTGACCAATCGGTGTTAGCGACGGCAACTTATCATGTACCAAAATGTAGAAAAATGTAGAGGGGGTATTTCTTATAAAGGATGCGTTATTTTTTATAGCAATATCATTATGTTATTATATTATTATTAAATTGGCAATAGATGTTTTCGGTGAAATTCTACTTTTTTTAGAATGGAGGTTAGGTATTTTAGGTATTAGGCTATTTTAGTAAAAAGCCTCGTTATCCTGGTTTATTTTCTTCAAGAACATGGGTTTCTTTGGGGAGCAACTGCCCAAATTGACGCTCTAGCACTATATATTTTCATAAATTATAGTTTATGTTATGCTTATTTAATATAGTACTTCAGCACTCGTGTAGGCCTAATATAATTTTCTTAATTTTTTTAAATAATCATAACTTATGCGTTGTAAGCTTGTACGTAATACCATACTGAGGTTATATAACCTGAAAGTGGAATGTATGTACATGTGTTACTCTAAGAATTTAAGGTACTTGTATACACACTCACCAAGGAAGAATCGGCGTATCTGTCATATGGCGCGGCAGTAATATCACTGCTATAGCCTGGAGATTTGGAACAATTTTTTATTAAATCTTCAAATTCCAACACAGCCGATAACGTTAGAGGAGTTCCGTATAATTTAGTGAGTATTGTGCGAATTTCCCGGTCAGACAGTGTCCTGTAAAGAAATAATAATAATAAAAATTCTTTCTTTCCAATAAATACAAATATATATCAAAATGCAATTAGGGCTCCCATGCCTTCATAGAGGCGTGCGGGATGTACACCCTACAAGTACAGTTCAACACGTTATTATTCTATTACAATCATGATTGCTGAATAATATTAGTTACATTGCCATTAGTAATTGGTTTATATATATATCAATGTAGTTTTTTATGCTCGTAATTGGTCTTGCTAACTTTTTGTAACTACTGATAAATTCGTTGTAATATTAATAAGATTTGTATAAGAATGAAACTGCCATATGAGCCTTAGTATATTTGGGTAAAATAAGACATCCGCTAATATTCATTCTCGTTGGAATATTCCTTGTTTGTGGTACCAGGGCTTGGTTTATAAATAACTTTAGTGTAACCTTCCTGTAAAGTAAAGCAACTGGAAGTATATTAAGAGACTTAAAAAGCGGTAGCGTATGTTGCAGTCTGTGGCTAACTGCTAATTTTTGGCTTATACATAAAGGTCTGAGCCAGACTTGTGGTGCAGACCCTCACAGAGTCATGCCATACTATAACCGTATCATATTTAATAAAAGATAAGGAAGATGGAAGATAGACCTGTTCTCCATCTACCACTCCCAAGTCAATGATAACAACACACTAGAGAAGTCAACCTCTTCTGTTCAGCGCGTCACCAAATGGCTCAACGGCCAAGGGTAGGCGTTGGCTAGTAAGAAGTAAGTGTTGAAGGCAGTGCAACCCCCAAGACTTGAGAGGTGATGGCTTTGCAACAAATAATACACGAGTGAGGAGACCTCAACATCTTTGGGAGTCGTGAAAGGAGACCCGGACACGGACAGTTTTTTTTTTTGTTTTTTTTTTGTTTTTTAAGTATACCAATTATCTACCCATACATCTGCGGTTTAGTTTCGTATATTCTTAAGATTGCTTAGCACTATAACAAACTTTCGTTGAATTATGTATTACCCAGAGTGATCAGTATCAAATTGATCGAAGACACTGCTAGTCGTTTTGTTGACGGTCAAACTCATCAAGTAGTAGAAATAAGAGAAGGCTAGTTGCATGTCAGTTTTGTGCCTTAGTTTGTTCGCGGATGTTTGCCGCCATTGATTTGGAAACCTGAAACATGGAGTTCTTAATTCAATGATCACTTTAAAAAGATAAAAAAACGTTGAAAAAAACTTAACTTCGCAGTAGGTAACTAGAATAGGAATCATGCATGAAAGGAATCAGCAGGGGTAATTACAAAAAGGAATAAATAAATAAATAAATAATGACAACAGAAACAAT
This sequence comes from Psococerastis gibbosa, assembly GCA_963971405.1. NCBI lineage: Eukaryota > Metazoa > Arthropoda > Insecta > Psocodea > Psocidae > Psococerastis > Psococerastis gibbosa. The sequence goes on from OZ020490.1 coordinate 16,409,111, forward strand.
AAAATATGAAATATACTAGATCTAGCTACCTTATCTCCCTTATCTATAAGCCAGATAAGATAAAAAATTAGATTACTCGTGACTTCGTGGTATTTCATTTTAATAAACAAAAAATTACAAAAACTTAGAGTTTTAGAAAAACTTGTTATAACAACCCGAATTAGTAAAACCCAAATAATCGTTAAGAAATTAACTTTGTCTATGAAACCCACTAGTGTTAGTATAAAACCCTGAGCGCTTTCGGCAAGAACTGCCATCTACAGAGGGAAACCCACTAGCACAGTTACACCTTATCTGCGATTTGAGACTTGCTCAACTCGAAGAGAAGATGCAAATGTGACTAGGGAGAGGAAACCTTGGTTTAGATAGGACTGGGAGCGGGGGGAGGAGGGGGTGGGATGGGGCGTGGCTGATTACCTATTCCTAACCTACTAGCTAGATCTATTAGAGGGGATGATTGTGTGAATGTTATGTCGTTTGTTAATTTTTCCCTATTGTGTAAAGCTCTTTTGATTTCAACATTTTCAAAAAAATTTAAAGTGTAACTTTTCTTTATTTTGTGTAGGGCTGTCCAATTGTGAGGATCGAATGTCTGATTTTCCGAGTTAAGGTGTTTCGCGAATGTACTGTTGGTGTTGGTGTCTCCTATACCTGTTATATGTTCTCTGACCCTAGTTTTAAAGCTTCTGCCTGTTTGGCCTATGTAAATTGCGTTACAATCGTTACAATTTAGACGATAAACTCCATTGCCTTCTTCCTTTTCTGGTTTGGTTTTGCAGTTCATGAGTTTATTGGCTAAATTGTTGCGGTTGTACGGGGCTGGTGTTTTGTCTGTTGTAGAAGAAATGAGGTTACTTATTTTTTCTGTGATTTTTTCTATGTATTGTATCCTGAAATATGATTTATTGGTTTCCAGGTTTAAGCTCTCTGGGGGGTAAATTAGTTTGAGGTTGTGTTTGATTTTGTGATGTCGTAGGATTCTGTCTATTAGATTGAGATTGAAATTGTTATTTTGGGCAATTAGTTTTATTGTATTTAATTCATTATTATAGTTAGTTACATTCATAGGGATGTTAAGGAGTCAGAAAATCATACTATGGAATGCTGCGTGTTTGTGCTGGAATGGGTGAGAAGAATCAACAGGGATTATATTATCGCTATGGGTTTCTTTACGAAATATCTTGAAGTCTAGGGTACTATTATTTATGGTGATGGTGAGGTCTAAGAAGTTCAGGTAGTTGGTTTCTTCTACTTCCATGGTAAATTGGATTTTTGAGTGAATGGTGTTGATAAAACTTAATAAATTGTCTAGTTGTCTGTTACTTCCTGTCCAAATGCAGAAGATATCATCCACATACCTTGTCCAGAAAGATAGGCTATACATTTAACTAGAATATTTTTATTGAGTAGAAGTTTGTGTTCGAAGTTATCCATAAAAATTTCAGCAAGAAGGGGAGAAAGGGAAGAACCCATAGGTAGGCCTATTTTTTTGTTGGTAGTAGTCGGATTCGAAACGGAAATAGTTTTGATGAGTGCATGTGTCTAACAGAAGGAGGGTCTCAGAAATAAGGCTGTTCGAGGTATTATTGTGATAGAGTGACTGGGCAACTAATTTACGTACTTCTGGTACGGGAATATTAGTACACAGATTTTTGACATCGAAAGAGACGAGTTTGGCATTGCTGGATAAGGAAAGGTGCTTAAGGCGGGAAACCAACTCGAATGAGTTTTTGACGCTGTGGCGGGGTGTGAATCTTGATAGCTCGCGAATGTGTTTGTTGAGAAAACCAGCTACTTTGCTGGCTGGGGCACTGTTATACGAAACTACTAGGCGGATAGGTTGATTGGGTTTATGAAGTTTAACCAGACCAAAAAATGAAGGAGCTACGGGGTTCATGTTGGTAAATTTATAGGCTATATCTTGAGGTATCGTATTAGAGCTTTGTTTAATGGCTTTTTTGGTTGCTTTTTGGAATTTGTTTGTGGGGTCTACTTTAAGTTTTACGAATTCATCAGAAATGAGGTCTAAGACTTTAGAGACATAATCTTGGGTAGGTAAAATGACAATAGAATTTCCTTTATCCGCCTTGGTGAGTTTAAGGTTATCTTGGGCTAGTTTCTTTTTTATAGATTTAGTGTTATCGTTTTTATGTGTAAGTTTGACGTTTTTCAGAATATCTGCTGCTATGTGTTTTTCATTATTGTGGTTTTTTAGGTTAAATTCAGTGTCTGACATTAAGTTGGTTAACGTGTTTTTGTTTAGACCTATATCGGGGCAATACTTGAGGCCCTTGTTGAGAAGTTCCATTTAAGAGGTTAACAAAAATAATACAATAATAATGGTTAATATAAAAAAATATAAAAAATATTGGTGTTTTCAGCTGTGGATTACAAGAGCCAAAACGCCGGCAGACATGGATAACAAGAAAATGACGTCACATTCCGTATACAACTACTAAAAAGACCTCAGAATTCTTAATGTTTTTTTTTTAAATTTCCCATATACAGTATTTACATATAACATAATACCTATCTCAATGGTCACGTTGGTTTTCTTCTTCTCGAGTTGCAATCTATGGTTTGGTTTGCAGCGAATGTTATATTCTACTCCTCCACTCTTGTCTGTTGTGTGCGGTCATTTTCAGTCCTTTATAGGTGTCGCACCCTAGGTCCTTCATGACATCCTCCAGGTACTCCTTCCTCTGTCGTCTTGAGTTGGTGCCTTCAACCATACCCTCAATGATGTTCTTGAGGAGCCCTTGGTCTTACGTGAAGCATTATTATTTAGCTTATGAGAGTACCTAAATACATAAATGAGATCTTCACTCTTACTAATTATATTTTTCTATATAATACGTAAGTAATGATTACCTTAGCTGTAAGTTTTGAAGAATCTTCCTATCCAGCAGGTGTGGCATATGCGCCGGAACTTTGCGAATTTGCACGCCAAACTCGCGATTATAAAGGCCATTAACGTACAACAGCGACTCTCCGAACATGTCCAGATGTCGCTGACCGTTCCTGGGAGTCAACTTCAACTCTTTCCAGTTTGGCTTGATTTTGGGTGATTTGCCAGAGGAGGATTGGTTCCTGATGGAAGACTTATTGACTGAAATTAACATGTAAGTCAGTGAATGAAGTGACATGGCTAAGTCTTCAACGGCAAGGTGGAAGCGTGCTTGTACATGTGCGAGTCTCTAAACGCCATGCGATCGGAGACGTGTCGTAACTCAACACGGGTACTAACCTACAAAGGCGACTGAAGAGGATAAATTCATTAAATGGTAAACCTTCAAAAAAATAGTCACGCTTACTCCTCTTACAATGTGCCGCTTGTCTCAGCTTGTCCATTATCGCTAGTAACCCGTGTAGGTTGACATCGAGGTCGTATAACAGTTTGCCAACAAAAAAATTCTTGCGGCAACAATAGCAACGAGATCCGAAAGTACATATTATGATCGTTGGCAGGGCACGGACGTCTATGAAATGAAATGAAATGAAAACGACTTTACTGACATTGACACATCAAAAGGCGAATAATAAGACAATAATATAAGAGTAGCCAGTGAAGTAAAATATTAATAATAATAAAAGTAATGTAAAGGCATATTGTATGTTTTAACTAAAATGCAGATGCCAGAGAACGGGAGGAAAAAAAGCTAATGGCATCACTAGGTTGAGTGGATATCCCGTTAAATTATTAAATAAAAAATTGGAGCCTAATATTTCAATAATACTGTAGTTCGCATGCTATAATATAACCAAAGCTGATCAACTGATCGTTGTGTTGTGGTACAGACTCCGACTTTCACCCGAAAGGTTGTAGGTTCGAGTCCCACACTTGCTGCATTTTCTGGCCATGCTTCGGAGGGCATGTGAAGCAGGCGGTCCCTGGTCTTCCTAGTTGAGTGTAAGAGAGGGCTTTACAGCTAGGTTGGCTTAGTTCATATTGAACGATTCGTTTTATTTTATCTCCATATAAACATAAACATTTAGCTTATAGCATATAAGTATTTAGTTTATAGTATAATTATAATAGTATTTGAATATATAGATAGGTATCCAACGTTAAGCCGCATACGGGCTTGCGCCCTGCGGTATATAAATTGTCACAAACTGTTATTGTCTTATTGTTGGAATTAAAGATTAAAGATTAAAAATTAAAGTAATAGAACAGAAAGTCAATATTTTTATTTTTTATTTTTTATTTTATAAATAATCATAACGCAACGCCCTTTGGGGCTTACGCGTTGTATGTTTATGTGTTGCAATGATGTGTTTTTTTTTTGTGTGTGGGGATACATGGAATTCTAAATTTCTCCAAGATAACCGAAAATTGTTTTATTCTATTTCTACCTTTCTCTCGGCCAATATCCCAATAAAGCGTAGGGAAATCCTACATCGGTCATTGGCTCCAGTTGACGCAGGAAGCTAGTAGCAAGCCAAAAGAAATAAGCACAATAAAAGACGTAAGACAAACCTTCCAAGTTAATATGCTCAACAATGGATCCGTTACGTAGAAACTGTATTTGATCAGGTAGTACATCCAAAACAATGTCCTTCATTTTCCCGCCAATGGCCGTATCCTTTGTCCTCTTCATTTTCACTTTCTTTTGCAATCTTTGCGCCTTTTTTGCTTCCAAATATTTCAAATTACTTAACCGCACAGCTTCACTAACGGTTACATTATCCTTCTTAATCAGGTCAAATAACTTGGCCTTATTATTATTATCTATCACTGGGTTCTGATACAGTTTCTCACGACTGAGAATGATTCTCGAGTTATTAATCACAGACTGGTTTAAAAGTTTCTTTGTCTTATAGTTGTAGGTGTTTTGTCCTGCATTGACTTTCCCCGACTCCAAATTATGTTGCAATAGTTTTCTTCTATTCGGTTGCTTACGGAGTTGCTTATAAATGTTTTTAACACTTTCTATTTCATCTTCGACTCCGGCTTCAATATTTGCGCCCTCGTCTAAGGGTGACGATTTTGGAGCCTGAAATGCAAGAAATAAAGCATCAATTGATAGTTAGTCAAAGTATGACATAAAAAATTGGGCGGGATCTGCATTTCTACGAGTCTCATCAATGCCGAGGATGTTAGCTGACGAGTACCAAGAGTGTTATGGTGTTAGTGAAGGCCACATGTCATAGCATTTCTGCTAATTTAACGGTTATTTTTGACTGCTCTACAATCGATATTTCATGTGAAAGCTAAATTGTACAAAAAATACGTAGCGGGGATTTGCTCTTAATTAAGTTAACCTAACCTTAATGCATTGACACATTGCGCCGGCATGGTTCCTATTTTCCCTTTTTTAACCTAACTTTAGCCCTTGCTATCACTAAAATAATACTTACAGCCTGCCCCTCATATTTGGGATATTGCGGTGACTTGTCGCCCTCTTTACAGTCACCATGGTCATAGAAGCAACGCTCAATGTTACAGGACGAGTCGCAGGTACCATCACCTACCCAGGCCCACGGACACTCTGGAGAACAGTCCGGTATGGTCCACGTCAAGAACACCTTGTAGCCCTTAGACAACGTGTAGAAATCCTCCGGCCATATTTCTTTACCCAAGAGAATGTCGTCATTGAAGTAGATGAACTTTTCCGAGAGGCCTGGAATCCTATTAAATCAAACCTACGGTAAATACAGTATTATATAATTTAAAAGAGTCCCGTAGGGATGCAAGTTCTGGGTCCATGCTTCAGACATCTGCCCCCTATGTAACGAAGGTGAGATGAATGCAGAAACTCTACCCGAGTGCTCAGCCCAGGTAGAAGACGGGGAAGACTAAACGGGCGACATCTTCCGGGAGACAGCAAAGAGATACTAGTCAACGCGTCACCAAATGGCTAAGCTGCCAAGGATAGGGAGTAAGAAAGTATCCACAAGTTCAAAGAAACAGGAGCCTACGATACCTTATACTAAACATAAAAAATCATAGGCCTATTATTAATTTAGGAGGAAAATCCGAAAAAATTAAGATACGCTGATAACACTGCCGGGAGCTTACCACGTCTCTGCCATCTCATCACATCTGATCTCATCTCATCCAGAACAGCTGGCTAGTGAGTTAACCTCGATACCAACCAGTTCATTTTTTTTCTGTTTTAATGCTTTAGTACCTGTGCAAATGAGCTTCAATGGCCGGGCTACTAAACGTCGGTAGATCTGCAGTGTTGGGGAAGATTTCATCATGAGTGACTAAGGTGACTAATGGTGAGTCCAAATCTAGCCAGTAAGGGATTTGTCCGTTAGTTACGATGTACACGTGACGCACCCAGGGGGCGAACTTCTCCAATGACCTCAATGAATATCGCAGCTCCTATAGACAAACACACTTTCAGAGTATTAATGGTTTTCCCGCCGCGACGATCAATTACCTCACCCACACTCTCATACACAGACAATAACATACTATCGCAGAACAACGAGGTTATCCAGTGCACTCCTAAAAACCACTTACCTAACCATCACCTTTATTAAGCTTACCTCCTTGTCTCGGAAACGTGAGGCCGTAGTATCATTGGCAGCCGAACTACCATGTGCCGTCTGCATAGCTTTTTCGAGCTCGTTGAGAAATGCAGGATCGGATCCGTTGACCCATGTGTAAACAACATCAATCGGCGACAACTGGCAGAGCCTAAAAAAAATGATATTTTTTCTGGTTACCTGTTACACTACGTTAATCATTTACTCTTCTGCCAAGTCCTGGAGGCTAATTAGTTAAGTCACTGATTTTGATGAATTCTGAGAAGAATATAGACAGTAAAAAATAATCTCAGTACTTTGCATGTTAGACTTAAGGGATTTGGTTACTTAATATATAGGGGTATTCACTGTGTTGGGTTTACCCTAAGAGAAAGTAGAAAACTGAGGGAAAATTCCAGTTTTTCTATTAGAAAAATGGTGCCATAAGGAAACCGGTATCCCCAACATTCCCAATTTACCAAACCTATTTGGGGAATCGAAAACGGCCATATTTGTTCATGATTTTGCATTTTATTTTTATTCACTTTAAAAAATTAGTTCTGCGACAGAAATTAATATAAAAAAGGAAACATGTGGCAAGAGCTGGACTACAGCAGACATTCATAAGTTAATAGCCAAAGGCAAGGAAAGTTTGGAGGTAAGTTGTTAGGTTTTTCTATTTATATGGTTGGCGGAGGTATCCTCACGCTGAGTTATTTCTCTATTTTCCCTTTTCTACCAACACAGTGAATACCCCTTATAGGTGGCGATTACGACGTAATCCTTGAAAAAACCACTGTAGGTTTAATTTTCGGTGTTTACAAAATCAGGTAAGTCTGGCAGTGACAGGCACTTACTCTAACCATATTTGGGTTGGATGTCAGATTGCCTTTAATTGATTTTTAGTCAAATGTTTTGCTAGCCAAGTGCGGTTACATACGTATTTATTTATCCCAATTCCAAATAATATAATGTGTTTGAATAAGTATTTTTTTTTAATTGTGGACACTAAAAAAAAGGAACTTACTTATCTTGAAACGACTGCCTGGCGATGTTCTCGAAAGAACTAAACGATGATTTCAGATCCCAATCTCTCCGTCGTAGGAAAATCTATAAACGATATAAGAGTATAACTGAAACAATACCATGGGTACCTTACGAATTAAGTCTGATAATCCTTCAAGCAAATTAACTGACAGGTCCTTCTTGGTAACACCATAAGACATCTGTGATTGGGGTTCGCAACTCGGCTTCCTGGTGTTATATATTGGGTTTCAAGTTTCAACTTCCAATGGAATGGTGGTGTCAGTCTACCTGTGTATATCCCTTAAGACAGGCATTTCTTCTGAGTAACTTTGTTCGGTCTTTTGCACTAATCTTATAGCGCTTATTATTTGTATAGGAACATTTTTGCACCCGACCACGACTCCAACTGTTGATGTTGTTTATAGTAGCATGTAATGCTAATGATTGCCAATAATCCATCGATCACAGTAGGTAAAGTTGATTTAGTGGTAGGTACCACAAAAACTGTGCAATTAACCATTCCGCATCTGTGCTGAGAAAAAAAAACTTACCTGACCACAAATGAAGACAAGTAAAATAGAAATTGCGTACACCACGTATATCGGCGATAGTAGTCTACGTAATTTAATATCATAGTATTTTCTTTGAAAAAACTTATACAAATTGGAAAAAAACATAGCAGCGTAGTATCACAGAATAGGTAACAGATAAAAGGGTCGAAATGACATAAAACTTATAGGACACAGCCCGATTTGCAGTTAGAGGTGTCATAAACGTTAACTATAATGACCATTAGCGGGTTAACGTTTAAATTTCCAGTTCATAACCATAAAAAACATTCAAAATCACAAATCGGCTTTTGTTATTCTCATTTTTGTTCCATTTTGTACACGCTTGGTCGCTGCCTTGTATAATGAGTTTTTCACCGCCTTTTAAAAAGGGCGGCAAATTTAAAATTTGGTTTAACATGAAAATCCCCATATTATAGCGATTAATTTAATCTGCCTATTCTAGAACATGTCATTGGCGTAAATAGGGGGTCCTGGGGGGCTTAGCCCCCCCCGGCCCACACGTAGCCTCCCCCCCCAGGATTTTTGGTGACGAAGACGTTATGGAGGCTAAAGGCATAGTATCCACAATAATGAAAGGGAAATTAATTCTTAGTATTCTTATTTTATATGAAAAAAATAAACATATTGACCAAGTACTTTCACAAAAAATATATTACTAAAAATTCTTAAAACCCCAATACTTCAGAGCTATTTTTTCCAAATTTTTCTCGGGGAGACCCCCGGGCCCCCCTCAATGGTACGTTTATTCGCCGTTGTAATACCTCAATTTTGTACTGCTTTGCAAACATTGGCGTAAATAGGGGGGTCCTGGGCTAAGCCCCCCCCCCAGAATTTCTGGTGACAAGGAAGTTATGAAGGCAAAAGGCATAGTAACCACAATAACGAAAGGGAAATTAATTCTTGGTATGCTTACTTCACATGATAGACATCATGAAAAAAAATCAACCGATCCGATGTATGTCCTTTCACAAAAATATATATTACTCAAAATGATTAAAACCCCAATATTTCAGACCTATTTTTTCCAAATGTTTCTTTGGGGGAGACCCCCGGGAACCCCTCAGTGGAAGGTTTATCCGTCGGTAAAATCTCAACTGTGCTGCTTGCAAAGTGCGTAAAACCTCCCTAATTTGGGCCTATTCATCAATTTATTTCTCCCGGGCCCCCTTTTCTCCAGGGTATAATATGCGTAAAGCCTCACGAATTTGGGAATTTTCATCAATTTTTGTGCTCCGGGGGAGACCCTCGGATCGCCCTTTCTCCATGGTAGAATATTCGTAAAACCTCACTAATCTGAGCCCATTTATTACTTTTTTTCTGCGGGGGAGACCCAGAGTATAATATGCGTAAAGCCTCACTAATTTGGGCCCATTTTTATCTTTTTTTTTCTCCGGGGGATCTAAGTCTTGGGGTCCTAAAGCCCCCCCCCCCCAGAAATTTTGGTCAATGGAATATGTCATCATCAGGCTCATACTGTTGTATGGCTTAAACCGCACGATTTTTACCTACTTAACCTAAATTTAAAAAAAAGAGGTACTAATTACCTGGCCCCCCTGCTTATTAATAAAGGCCCCATTATTAATCTTCGTCTGTAAAATTTAAGAATTATTGCCATCAAAATAAGTATATAATCCCCTAATTATTTCGGGCCTATATTTTCACATAACATACATAACCCCTGTTTGCAGTTTTATTAACAGGTGACTCACTTGTAAAATGTAATGTCTTTGGTAAGAAGAAGAAGGTAAGAATACCCACCTAAAACCTTAATTTTACATGCTATCAAAATGCATCCCCCAATTCTTCACACATGGGCCTACTGTAGGCCTACAACTTAAAAAATTTCCCTTGGTGGAGACCCTCGGAACCCCAATTTGGAATCCTTGCAAAAAATTTAGCCTACAAGGTAGGGAATAAATTTCACCTCACCCTGCCCACCCCCTCATGGAAGAAAGCTGCTGACGCCCGTGGGGGCTTGATTATATCGTGTACATGCCGTGGGCCTATAATGTAATGTAGCCTAGTTTTAGATGCTGGCTACTGTATGTATTAATTAAAATGCGGTGAACCGACTATATATAAAGTTATAGGTCTGCGTATAATACGATTTAAGGCCAGTGGTTCTCAAACTTTTAAGGCCGTGGCCCACTTTTAAAGAAGTCAATTCGTCCGTGCCCCCCCCCCCCCCTTACCTATAGTTTACCAAGAAAAATAAATCAATGTCAAAATACAGTACCGTAGGCTACTGTTTTTTTTAATTCGATAAATGTGGCTGAATTTTCTGGTAGACGAACATTGGTCGCCGGGATGGATACAGGATATCACTAATAGAGCAAGAGCCCACTAGGGCCAGACCTTCGTTATTTTATAAAAACTCAAAGTTTTTCTGTGCATAATCCATATAGAGATAAGAACGACCAGCGACTATGGAGTTTGGGTAGTGGTTACTTTGGCAGTTAACATGTGGTAAAGGTGCATAAAATAGTACCTACCTAACTTTCGTTAAATAAAGGCGGGGTTTCCACCGACCTCTCATTGCAGAATGCAAATGACATTGACGGAAATTTGAATTTTTCTTTTTATAGAAATCTATTAAAATGTTTGTATTTAACATATCCCATGACGCCAATTTTTAATTTTAGTTTGTTTGTGATTTTATACTGTATGATCATTGATCAATTTTATCTATGGTATAGAGTAAAACAAAAATTTCCGTCAATGGCATTTGCATTATGCAATGAGTGGAAACCCCGCCTTTGAAAATTAAATTTATCAAGTGAAACAATCATCTAATGAAGCTGACCCACTCTTTAATTACACGTTCTACTAAGTAAAATGCAGTTTTTGCTGTGTTTCGCAAAATGTTCATATGGACAGTAATTTTACAGCACTAGTTATCCAAAATTGAGATCTGAATCATTATAATGCAAAATATAGCGCCGATTGTTTGAATACACGTGAAAAATAGAAGGGTAAAAATAAGCTTGCAGTGTCGCAATTACGGTAAACAATAAAATAATCTTAAAATTAGATATGGAGCAGCTGCAAAGTCTTATTCGACAGACATCTCCTCAGCATCTGCAATAAATAAGGCAAATTTTAGAAAGCGTAAGCGAAAGAAACTAATGAAAAACTTCCTTAAATCAGACAATTAAATTTAAGTACGATACCTACATATCCTAGAATAAAAAAAAATTATGTAAAATTGCAGGTAATATCGAGCAAGCGATATTTTATGTAACATCGTAACAGTTCCGACGAACAATTGTAGACATTTCCTGGGACTTTGAAAAATTTCACGCTGACCATACCACGGAACCAGTAACTTCTTATAACTTTAATTGGTTGTATAAAAATGGGTGTCTAGTGGAACAAGTTTCCATCGGATCTGACGTCATTTGCTTTGGGTCGATAAGATGATTGAAGCTGACTGCGCGACGAATTACTACTATAGAAAAAGCCGACTTTTTATCGATCCTAAGCGACGAGAGATCCAATCTAAATTTTCCCACTATAATACAAGATAAAAAATGAAAATAAACCATATAAACTCATCGCGGGGTTCTAGTCCGTTATCAATATGGCGGTAAGTGGGCCTGCACAAGATAAGTACGGAGTTTTGACCGGGTCTACGAATTCACTCTGTTATGAATGAATGAATAACGACTTTAACAATAACGAACAATAAGACTATAAAGTCTTTTCTTCATGTTAACCATATTATGCTGCTATCTTTAAGACTTCTTAATTTATTTATATACATAAACTAGTATTTGCTAACCTCTAGAACTAAACATGAAATCCATCTCATATTCTTTGAGAAATTGGGCGGAACGACACTCATCCATGAACAACGAGTACACCTTTTTGATGTCCTCCTTCTCGATCTGCGTGTGCCGCCGCTTCTTGCTGACAAGGCTAGCCGTAGTGATTAGTTGGATGGCGTAACGTAGGGATGTCTCCAAAGCGAGCTTGGTAAGAACTACGATAGCTTCCTCAGAGATTTCACAGTCTTCTTCTTCACATCTGAAATAAAATAGACGTGGCTTGCTTGTTTATTTTATTTTATTAGAATACATAAGAGAATGGTTGAATGGTTTAATAAAATTGAAGAAATACTACCTAATAAATATTAAAATGTACAGGTAGAATTTTGAAATATAATAAGAATTATAATTAATGTGTTTACATCTAAGGGAGGAAAAATTGAAAACTCACCAAAAAATATTAATTTATCAATTTGAATTTCCCGCGCATTTTGAACTAATTTGTTTAAAACAATTGAATAAACCCCGGTATTATAATAATCCCAAATCGTCATGATCGGGCTGCAGGCACTTGAATTGGATTTCCTTTTTTTTTTTTTAATTTTTAATTTTTAAAAAGGTTAAATCGCATGTAGCTGGGAAGTAGCCTACTTACGCAGCTTCTCTTACCTAATTTTCAGGATTTCCTTGAGCTCCTTCTCCTGGTACGGCGTGGTGGGCACAATAATCATGCGATCCAACAGATCAACTGGAATACCATGCGGCGACAGGTAACTGGTGCCTCTAATTTTAGTGATGCCTCTGTTAGTCGCCATGATGACAATCGGCGCCATTTCATTTTCTAGCGCGCGATTCAGGAATGAGAAACATTCTATGTCCAGCATGTGCACCTAATGAATGAAGGCTTGATTAAGAGGACATGCTATGTAGAAAATGAGCACCCCAAAATTTGTTGTTTTCATTAACTTTTTATTTTTTTATTTAATTAACAAAGCAAGTCATTAATGATTTGGCTCATGGAAGTTGTAGAAGACTACTTCATGCATCATTTAATTGGAAATATTAAATTTTTGGTACCTTATTTCTTCCATAAATACCAGAACAGACAGGACTAAAATTTCGCGTATTCTGGGATTTTTGGAAGAACTACAAAACCGAAAAGTAAAAATACCCGATTATATGATGCACGAAGTAGTCTTCTACAACTTCCATGAGCCAAATTTTTAATAACTTCCTGAGTTAATTAAATAAAAAATGAAAAGTATTTAATTTTGGGGTGCCTGTTTTCTACGTAGCATATCCTCTTAACATAATGTCATCTAATAATAAATTACAACAATTTAATAAAACACTTGCAAAGGCCATGTATGATGTATCACCTACGGAGTGGAGTGCTGGCCATTGAGGAAGGACAAACAGCAACTGCTGCATGCGGCTGAGATGCGAACGTTGCGTTACTGTCTTACAGACAGGAGGAGAAACGAGGACATCCGGGCAGTGATGCAAGTAACCCCTTAACGAAGAGGAGATGCACACCTGCTACAACGTGTGAGGGACTATACGGTGGAGGGCACAAGACCTATAGGACGACAGAGAATGTCACTTGAAACAAAAGTGAGGGAGGTCCTCAGGACCCTCGGTCTCTAACGGGAAGATACTCAAGACCGGAACACCTGGAAGTTGAAAAACCGTGCCGCCGACCGACCCCGTGGGAGGGATAAGACGCCGTTAAAGTATAGTAAGTACTTTTGCCCTTTGAGAGGTTTAAAGAGCACTACAAACGAAAGACTAAAAAAAAGGGCTGAAACAATAAACAAAAACAGGATTTAGTCCGGGAGCTGACACAGCTACCCGAGCTAAGGAAAGGTGTATCCAGAGGAGCATTGTGAAGCTTCTGGGTACCAAAAGGAAGCGAAACCTGTTACAATAACCCAAAGGCTACGGAAAGGGCCAAGGACCAAGCCCAAACCGGTTTCGACGAAGAAAAAGTACTACATTTACACACTGTCCCATAGTTCACTCCATGGGCTCACTGATGTAGTCACAGAAATAAATTATACAACTAGCTACTATGCAAAAATCGCTTACCTCGTCAATGAAAAGAACACCAGGCACAATATCCGCCTTGCCTTCTTCCCTCCATTCTGAAACTTTGACATTAATTTGATCTCGAATTTCAGATTTGATTTCACCAGTGTCTCCAGAGAACAGAGCCAAGAACCCGTGTGTCCTGCTGTTTATAACGTCTACTTCGTGAAGTGTGACAGTGTGGACAACCTGGAATGGAAACATTATTACCACTGTAATTACCGCCGGTGTTACATGATGAATCAGTAGAATCCGGGATGATAGGCCGTGGTCGTTCTGAAAGTGTACTTCCAAAAGTTTCGTCAACATCTGCAGCAACTGGGCCTCTGCTGAGCCTCCGAGATACAATCTTAGAAGTCTACGCAGTTCCACTGAAGATGTCGACCGCAGAAATTGACAAAACGTTTGAAAGTACACTTTCATAACGACCACGGCCTATCATCCCGGATTCTACTGATTCATCATTATTACCACTATTAGGCTACATGTGAGCAATGCTATCCAACATGAGCAAATGGGTTTAATTGACGCTTGCGTTATTGAAATTGAACTTATCTATCGGCGCAGAGAATACGCAGGCAATAAAGTATGTCGCGAAGCGTAGAAGTAGATGGCAATAGGTTACAACAAATTTTTGAAGACGCATTGACTGTACTTTGATATTATGTATGATTCATTTTTTAATGCTAGGCCGTGTGTACCGGGCCTAATCCTACTGATATAAATGAGCTGAAAAACGACAAAATTCAATTCGTACCTCCTTGCGCTTCTGGATTTCTCCATCAGGGCACGCCACAAACCGAGTATGCGGTCCAGAAGCATCGTAATCCCTGGCTCGCGCAAACGACCTGCCCAGTCTACTAATTTTTCCAGTTGCTTTATCGATGGCGATGACATCTCCAGCTTGTACCTAAAAAAAATTTCATCATTTTTAGGGCCATACGCAGGTCGTATACCTTAGACGGTCAAGACGTTTTCTTTTTTCCCTGGATTATAAAACGGCAATAAGAACAGAACAACATTTCTAATACATATAATGAAATAAAATGTCAGTTACCTTCTCTTTCATCAAAGATTCAATCATTTTGCTTCCTAATTCGTAAATGGTCTCCATATCTGTAGTTTTCATTGACAATTTACCAACTTTCGCGCCGAGACCAGAAGCTGGGCGATCAATTTGAATTTCTACTACTTCACCTTCAATCATTTCTGTTTCTTCCCTGAAAGAAGTGCAGTCATTGTTTTATTTTACAAGTTATAAATTTAAGTTTAAGAGGACATGCTACGTAGAAAATTAGCACCCCAAAATTTGTTGTTTTTAATGACTTTTTATGTTTTTTATCTAATTAACAAAGGAACTTATTAAAGATTTGGCCCATGTAAGTTGTAGATGACTATTTCATGCATGTTATAATAGGAAATATTACATTTTTTACAAAACCGAAAAGTAAAAATACCCGATTATAGGATGCACGAAGTAGTCTTTTACAACTTAAAGCCAAATTTTTAATAAGTTGTTGAGATAATTAAATAAAAAAAAGTATTTAATTTTGGGGTGCCAATTTTCTTAATATAGGAAGAAATAGCCTACAATAAATCTTTTTTTTTATGTGCTTTTTTGACACAAGAGAAATTTCCGTTGTGACACTACCTTATGCGGACACCAATGCTCTTCCGTATAGCTTGCGTCAAAGCTTCTGTCTTGTTCATTTCCAAACTGAACACTTCTGAAGCTGACATGCTGGTAAATGGAGTGTCAGCACCGAGAGCTTGAGCCAGGGCCATGGCTAACGCGGTTTTTCCAGTACCCGGCTGCCCAGCTAGCAGAACTCCTCTGCCTGCAAATATTGTAAACAACGTTATTCGTTACGCACTGAATTATATAATTTAAAACAGAAGCTATTTTCAAAATCCATTTTTCGACTGTATGGAAATCTTACTGTCAAAATTCATACCTGCTATTTTGCCATCTTTGATCATCTCCATGACAATTCCAATGGCTCGTCGAGCAGCGCTCTGCCCCACCATGCCTTGTGACACAGGCCGTGGTTCCAAGGCATCGTCAAGTCCTAGACCTCTGATATGAGAGTGCGCTCCAATGCGTTCAATGTATGTCATCTGACGCGCTTCTTGCACTTTGTTAACTGCTAAGCCCTGCAAAAATAAATGAATAACTCTCATTTTGGCCACACTACGAACAAGATTGGGTTACCGGTTGCCATTTAAAAATCATCTTATGATGCAAAATCTGTACTTGTTAATAGTTACAGATATATTTTCGGAATATTATTATAGCTTTCAACAATCATGATGCACATAATACAGCCAAGAATGGAATAATAATTAATTCAAATGATAAAAATTATTAGCAACATGACTTACCGCCATTTTTAAAGAATGTGTACAAACAAAGGGTTGCCAACGTAAGAAATACAAATTAATTTATGACCCTGATAAATGTTGGGCCCCAAAAAAATTAGCGGCAGTTTTTTATGTTTGTTATTACTTTTCTCAAACTTTTCTACCAAAGTATGTATTGAGCTTTTTTTTTTAAAATATTAATTTATTAAGGATACATTTGGATAATTCGACACATCTGAGTTGCCAGTATATTTTTTCGTTGTAGCAAAGGGGCTTGGTGAATGGTTGGTGCAAACCCAGAATGTACTTCTGCAGCCTGATCATGGTGCTTATAATACTTGTATTTATTTAATCCCCAGCTAGTCGTCTTAACCGCTGGACCACAAGCTCGCACAAGAACAGTTGATGGTCCAGCGGTTAAGACGACACCCCTATTAGGCGTAGATCGTGGGTTCGAATCCCGCCAAGCCCGGTTTTTTATATCCTCTAATTTGGGTTATTATACACGTGGAGGTTACCTCTTCAACCAATGTTAATTTAATGTCAAGGTTATACAAATCATATAAAACTGCAATATAATGAGTTACTTTTCAGTCTACAGATTCACGCCATCCAGTCTCAGAAATCTTTCCAACTACCCATATGCTACAATGCAATGCAATGCACGTCGAATCGTTAATATATTATGTTAATGTAGGTAGTGGTTAAACAATAATTTTAGGAAATATAATACGAGTTGGATTCACAAAACTTTGCACAACTAGGCCTATACTTAAAAATCACAAGTCACAAACTCTAATAGCAATTTAAAAATTGTTTTCCACATTGAGTAGGGCCTATGGCTGACATCCAAATACCAACAAAAGCGAAGTACGATTGATTGCATATTCTGATAATTAAAGGGCCACAACCAATCTTATGAATAATTAATAATAAAAAAACGGTCCGAGTTTCCTTGGAAATTCTGTCTTATTTATCTATTAGTAACGGTAGCTACCGAGACAGATAATATGAGTAATTCCATAGTAAAGAACAGGAGAGCAATAATTTTCCTATGGTTAAATTTCGGTTGCCTCGACATTCCCTATCCCAAAGTACTGAAATTGATCGATGGAACTATACGTAGCCTAGAATGGGCCAAGGAATACATTACAACACAGTAGTAGTGGCAGGGGTTTGTTGACATTAATATCGACTACAATTATGCATATGGATGGAGCCGTTTTTGAGAAAACATTTTTAACCATTTTTTTGGGGTTTGCTGAGGGTATAGTCCGCCTAAATTGAATTAGCTCAAAATTAAAGAAAAGATATAGGCTAGATAAATAGAGATATGACTTATATAAGGTTACATGCCATTGGGGGGGGGGGGGTTGTTGTGGGTCAAAATTGGAAAGTAGGAAAAACATATGTAGTATTGATTAAATCAGAGCGTAATAAATTAACTTACAATATATTTACCGAATTTGGGGGGGGAGGGCAGCTACCCCCTTGCCCCCCCCCCTCCTGTACCCATGCGGTGCGGGCAACAGAAGCTATTCACACTACGACTCGCTACGGTTCTTTTGTATTGTCCTGATTTTATCGGCCCAGAAAATTTTCCCTGGGGATTTTTTATATCCCCCTATGATTTACTGAATGAATTCAAGAGGCATAGTCTAGCCCAATCCGAACACAGATCTTAGCGTACTATAGGCCTACTTGAAGACCACATGGTAATTAATTCGCAATAAAAAAATTTCATTCTAATCAATGTATCTAATAAATGTAATTATTTATTACTTTACTAGTACGGTACCTAGGCTAGAAACATTTTTAGGGAGATTAATTCATCTACCTTTTGAGATGGTGACCAATGTTCGACTTTCGGAAAATATCTTCACAACTTTTCATTTCATGACCCCATGAGCCTAAAACCACCTTCCGTTCAAAATGTTATATTTAATTATATATGTACTGTATATTGATTTTGGAAACACTCTTACTTCCGTAAATATCATCTGATTTTGATGAAACTTGGCACAAAAATTGATCATACAAATGTCTTGATCCAGTTCGTTAACCAGCTAGATCCACTATTTAGTTACAAGATGGCGGCCAATTGAAACCTTATATAATGCATATCTCCGTTAATATTGGTTGATGAATGAATTAAAACTTGACTGAAAGCCCGTATTATTATCTACGATAATGGTCTTCAAAACTTTTTACCACAAATCAACGATTTCAAGATGAAGTCCAGTCAAAGTAAAAATAATTTAATAAGTAAAAGTTCAAAGTCCGCATTGAGGTTCCAAATTTGAAACACAAGAGTGTCTTGTGTGTTGATGTTGTGGTCGGGAAAAAAATAATGAAGTATTTTTGATTTTTTATTACATTCATAGCGTAGGTAGCGTAGAGGAAAAGCAGGGTCTGCGGAATCTCCCTACTCCTGATCCGAAAGGGATTTTTTAATATATTTCTCTTTATCCTTAAACTGTCCGCAGCATATCCAACCTATTCCCAACTACCCCGAATCAAAACTCCGCAGGATAGGGTAGTTCTCGGTGCCCTTTGCCGATTAGTTTTCATTTCAGATGCACTAGAAGTCCAGTAATTCAGCGAGGATGTGACTGCTGTCATTTTATGCGTGATATCCTATGCACTATCGGCGTGACCTTAACCCCAAGATAGCGAGACTCCCTCTACATTCAGCGCAAAAACCTCTTATGAGCTGCTGTCGGCACGCGACCCATAAGCTGTGCCACTGTAGGTCAAATGGCATATTACAGTTTCCCGTCTTTTATTGGACTTATCAGCGATAAAATTGATGTCTTCCATTTTCAGACGGCGGACTTTAGTCTTTGGTTTAAATGTGTATTGCGAGACACCTGCTGAAATTACCCTATAGTGCTTACTTAGGAGACAACCTTACTTACTTTAACTTTTACTGCGCCTTATCCTCATGGTGGGTCGGCGGCAGGTCAGCGACGTTTCCGCACAGTCCTGTCCTGTGCGACCTCGGTGGAGAGCCCCAAACTTCTCATATCTCCGGTGATCTTTCTTCACAACTTTCGGCCTCCCTGGTGGTCTTCTTCCTTATATCTCCCGGTTTGTTACTCTTTTGACTACGTGGTTCTCGTCTCTACGCAGTACGCGTCCCCACCAGTTCAGCCTCTTTTCTCAACCGATGGGGGATAAATCTTTAGAGTGTAAAAAATAAAATTTCACTTGAAATATCAATCGTAGCTAAATTATAGGGCTGGGCCAGGTGCGGATCTACGGGGGGGGGGGGCTATTGGGGCTATAGCCCCCCCATTAGGGTCCTCAAAATACGTAAAACCTCACTATTTCAGTCCTATTTTTCACCAATTTTCTCCCGTGCTCGATTATACTAATTCCCTATATTATAGAACCCTTATTGCTCTGAAAATGCGTATAAAATCCCAATATTTCAGCCCTATTTTTCAAAAAAATTCGAAATTAAATCTTAGCCCCCCCCCCCCTTGGTCACATTCTAGATCCGCGCCTGGGCTGGGCTAGTTTTTTTTTTTACTGAGTCGAAACCGGTCGAGTTTGGTAACACTTTACTGCAGTCTCTGGCTTCTTGTAACCCGGTTCCCCTCCTTTTTGTAGCTTGATGTTTCACTTTGTGTCCCATTGGATACAACTTTCCTCAGCCCATATGGCTGTGTCAGTCATTGGACTAAGTCCTGCTTATGATTTGCTATAGTCAAGGTATCAGTTGTCCCCATAGAATTGCCACTCAGTAACTGTCTCACAATCTTACCAACTCCAAGGGTTTGAAACAATCATGTTAGGTAAGTTCCTCCAAGCACATTTTGATTTATAGTGGCAGTTTTTGAGCTTGATTTATGTAAAATAACGGCCACTGAGAATGTCAGGTTGAATGAGTTCCAAAGCCATGTGGTTGTCACTACATAACACCAATTAGCTATAGGCCTACAATTTCTGTTAGTGACAACCACAGGCTGTTGCTATACATCAAAATGGAACGTTAGTTGGACATTTTTATAGCTCTGCGACCGATATTTCAAGTGAAATTGGATTAAGTTAAAAAAGAAAACAGATAGTCCAACTGTCTCCTGATTGATATACATCCCTGATTTACCCAAAAGAAATGTACCAGTCCCTTATTCTTGTGGGGGGGGGGGGGGACTGGTACATTGTATCACTGGATGGACACAAGCCAGCCCTGATGGCCCAGAGTGTAATAGTTATTTAGAGCAGCCATCCACAAACTATGGCCCGCGGGCCACTCGTGGCCCAAGCCCCTAGGCCTACCTGACAAAAAATTAAAAATGTATTATGCATGAAATTTACAGTCAGTACGTCCTGTTACATGCAGTGGTTAGGTGGCTTCGCAGAGAAGTTTGGAGCGCGTTTTGACATTGCGTCTTGAAATTTTGTTATTTCTGACTGACAAGAGAAAAGATTTTTCTGATACATTAAGCGATCAATTTTGGTTGCGTTTTTATGCCTACACCTACCCTGGCTACAAGCAATATGGACAAACTGAGACATGTTTATCACTCACACAATGTAGTATTGTAGTATGCGTAAGCACGACACTTAACCAAGTCGAATTGTACTTTGCGAACAATGTTCTCTAAAATATAGGGTTAACAATACCTTTATTGTAATAAAAGAAGTAGCCTAACTATCTAAATGCCATTTTCTAAATTACAAATTTTGACCAGAATGCAATGTGCATATTTGTAACCTGCCATGGTTTCCACATTAAAGAAATCGCCTATAGCATAAGAGAAACTGGAAAATAAGGAGGGGGAAAAAGATAAAACAATCTTATTATTCTTAAGAAGTAGCCCACGCAAACTATTAATGGGACCGTTCTTCTTGGAGCTAATACAGTAAAAAAACAGCAGGAAAACATTGCCCTGCGGGACGAAGAAAATTAGAAAGGGGATCGGGGGTTTGAAATTACCTTAGGTATCAAATATTGTGACAGTAACGCAGATTTAATACTGGGTGAGGGAGAATAGACGAACGCCGCAGGTTGTAATGGCGCCCTCAACTGTTCCCAAGGGACTTCTCCTTTCTAACAATATAATTCTGCTACTATACTCCCAGCCTCATGTATTTTTAATTTGTTTTTAATTTTCTTTATACTTTATAACGCCCAGCTTGGCGCTATGACTTTCATAGTTAAATTACGAAGTTCCTCCTGCGATGTTGAGGAAAAATTTAAAAGAAGTAGGTACTCGCTAAAGGCTAATAGCCTACTATACTCAAGACCGTAGCCAGGATGATTTTTTTCGGGGGGGGGGTTCATAAATTTCAATGGATATATTATATAGCAGTTTTATTTTTCCGCTGAAAATCCCGATTCTATCTAGTTTCAAGCCATTTCATTTCGGGGGGGGGGGGGGGGGGGGGTTGAACCCTACGGCCTTGACTATAGTCCATGCCAAGTCTTTATAGACTTTAAAGACTTGCGGGCATGGGTGAGTATAGAAGAATGGACAGCTCAACTTCTACTCGACTTCTAACTCGACTTGACATGACGTGACATTTCGGGCTTTCCTTCATGGGTGTAATAGAAGTAGCCTACTACTAATCGGTGCATATACGACGGGAAAAGAGGATAAGACCGCACATACTTTTTTTTCTGTCAGCGGTGGGATAACGAGAGGAGGTCTTGCGGTCGACTTCACGTCCAGAAATCGACAGAAATCTTCTACTAGCCCTATGCCTCCAATAATAAAAGACATCAACAAGTTGCGCCAGAGAGAATCGTCCGTATGTACCGCTCCTTATACATCCGTTAAGCTTGCTGACGGCCGTCAGCATATATAGCCTATATTTCCGAATAAAATTTAACAGCCTTCCAAAGAAATGTAAACAGTAGGTGGCATGCCTAAATTAATACGAACTTGACCTATTGTACTATGCAAACATTACGTAAAAGGATGGTCTAAAGGTAACACACTGGTAACATGACGTCATGAAAATCCCAAGAAATTTCAATACGTCATGACATGGGAATACGTTTCTTTCTACGTACCGTTTCTTCATACACTGCATCCTACTGGCATAACGTCATCATAGTGCTTCTATAGGCTAGAATCTAGGCTGATCTGATCATGGACGGATACATGGGGGGGGGGAGGCAGGGAAGGGGAGCTTGCCCCCCCCAAAATTTATTAAATCTATTGTATGTTAATTTATTTCCCTCTGATTTAATCGATGCTACATACGTTTTTCCTATTTTGACCCACAACTACCACCCCCCCCCCAAATGGGCTGGATCCGTCCCTGGCTTTGTAGATTTAATGACATCGGAGGGTTAAATGCCTTACAGGCGTGCAAAATCAAACATCCCATATGAAATAAATAAGGAATTTTTATTGTTTCTATTACTAAGCCAACCTAGCGGAGTTAGGGCTATAAAGCCCTCTCTTGCACTCGACTAAGAAGGCCCGGGACCGCCTGCTTTACATGCTCTCCAAAGCATGGCCAGAAAATGTAGCAAGTGTGGGACTCGAACCAACAACCTTTCGGGTGAAATATCGACCGTAGAGCTGCCAAAAATGACAATATATACTGTACGCAAGGCCGTAGCCAAGGGGGGTTCATGGGGGGTTCAATTAATTGTTTTAGTCAGAAATTGACAGGGTTTGTTTATTTACTAAATATTTGGGACTCCCCACCTTAATGTGCTTACAGTTGTTTATCTCAGTGATGCTGTCATTAGGAGGGGGGGGGGGGTTCCTCAGCAACTTACGGCAATTTATTATGGTGTAGGAGGCGTGTTTGCTCTATGACGGTGATTTTCTTTCAACAGCCATTCATTAATGTTTTGTTTGATAAGTGAGTAAGTGTACACGCAGTCTTTATATACGGTGCAAAAACGAGGCGAAAATTTGCACACGGATTTACCCTGACGTCATTCGGTGACGCTTTCATCAGTCTATCAGACGTGTGGGGGTGCGGTTACGTATGGTCTACAAATATGGGTCACTATGACCGTTGACGGCAAATTTACGGTATTGTTGTTATGTTGCGGGTATGGGTGTCCTAAAAAAATGGAATAGGCCTACCTTTCTAACGGTTTTTATGGTAGGCCTACCTATAAAGTTGGCGGCTATGCTTCCCAGAATTACCAACCTATAGCATCTAGCCTAACCTTAGTAACCTATCAAGTTGAATCCACCAGAACAAACCCTGTTCAAAACTGCTGCAAACGTTGGCAGGGGAACTTAGTGGGACATGATTACGTACTTAGCCAATCTAAATCAAGTCGAGTCCTGGTCACCTCCGAATTAATCGTGTAACTTTACTATGTTACCTAAGTGAATCGGAATCCACTATAATCAGGAGGTCCACTCTGTCAGTCAACTCCCATTCTCCCTAAGGTGAAGAAGTCTGCCCTTATGGTGCCTCAAGTTAAGAAACGGACTCAGCCCCCCACCAGCAGGGTTGCTTTAAGCAGAAATGCTGTTAGTGGACGTTGAAAAACAAACAAATAACCTACCTTATATGGCTTTTACCCTTCCATCAGTCATATTTTTTTAAAATAACTTCTAGCAAGTTGTAAGTGTGCCAAAGTTCTTACTGTACCTCCTTAATTTACCTTGTTATATTCGGTTTTATTTCATTCATACATAAAGGTAGACAGGCAAGTTTATAAAGGACTGTAAATTTCCATTATTGGGCCCAAAGGCAGACAACGCGTTAGTTACAGGTTCAGGCTGATGATGAAATGAGCGAGAAATGTACCTGCGTTCAACAGAATACCAATAATTCCTCATACATTCACTATTTTATTAGTTATGACGTGATAATGCCTAGAAGCGACTTAATAAAGCGTCTCTACAATAAGAAGGTATTTTAAGCAAATGAAGAAAATTTGAGATTTAATTATAATAACTATTTTGGATAGGTTCCATTGCTATTTTCCACATAGTAGAGCTAATAAAACAAAAATAAAAGTTATAACAACCT
The DNA here is from genome assembly GCA_963971405.1 of Psococerastis gibbosa. NCBI lineage: Eukaryota > Metazoa > Arthropoda > Insecta > Psocodea > Psocidae > Psococerastis > Psococerastis gibbosa. The sequence continues at coordinate 16,433,370 of OZ020490.1, forward strand.
TCAAATTAATTTATTGTTAAGAATATGTATAGAAAATTAAATACTTTTCGTTTTTATTTCATTAACTCAGCAAGTTATTAAAAATCTGGCTCATTAAAGTTTTAGAAGACTACTTCGTGCATCATGTAATCGGGTATTTTTAATTTTTGGTTTTGCAGTTTTTCGAAAAATCCTAGTTTACGCTAAAGTTTAGTCCCCACTGGTTTGTATGAAAGAATTAAGGTACAAAAAATTTTATATTTCCTGTTATATGATGCATGAAGTAGTCTTCTATACAACTTACATGGGCCAAATTTTTATAACAACTTGCTTTGTTAAATAAATAAAAAATAAATAAAAACAACAAATTTTGGGGTGCTAATTTTCTACGTAGAATGTCCTCTTAAAACAAAACTGCAGTGTCGTTTAAGGTGCTGCAACAAATTTCTAGATTATGCAATCGGGCAAAATGGGATATTACCAAGTTTGGTCATTTATCAATTAATTGTCCTTTCAAAGTCCCAAAATCTCTTAGATAACATCATTGATTCCAATTAACCTGCATTATACAATTGAGATTGTATGTAAAACTGGTAGGTAGCCGGCGAAAGGTCCTATCTATTGTACTATCCTATCCTATCAGTCACTAACTTAGAGAAGAGAATCCCCGAATTATCAGTGTTAGCTGTATTAATTAGTCAAAATCAGGCAAAATGGGATATTACCAAGTTGGGTCATTTATCAATAAATAATTGTTCTTTCAAAGTTTCAAAATCTCTTAGATAACAGTTTTGATTCCAATTAAGCGGCATTATAAAATAATTGAGTCACTCACTTAGAGAAGAGAAGCCCCGAATTATAGTTAGTAGTATCATGCCTATTTTCAAGAAAACCTATAGGTACTCTGCAAACAAAAGAATAATTGGGATTGTATGTAAACCAGGTAGGTAGTCGGCAAAAGGTCCTATCTATTGTACTATCCTATCAGTCACTCACTTAGAGATGAGAATCCCCGAATTATCAGTGTTAGTAGTTTTAGGCCTGTTTTCATTGTAACCACAAACAAAAGAATTGTTTATCTTGTAACGTATTGTATAAACACAGGTTTATCATTTAGCACAGGTGTTGGGGGGCCCCCCCTACAGCGCCAGTTGTGTCAGTATGTGGGTATTTTGTCATCGTAGCCTACAATGTCAAGATCAACCCAATGCATCATGGGTAACGAGGAAATGCATTGATAACGATAATGTTACACAAAGGCTGTAATCCAGATAAATGGGCTCATCCTATGACACCTTGCTGATGGGGGTTTATCCGTGTAAATGGCATACATTCACATCTCTGTATCATCAATATTAAGAGATACGGTATACGAGTAGGCTGTTCGTTATACAATATATTACTTAAATCCGTTACACCATACAGGGTGACCCGCAATTGCTAGATAACAAGGTGGTCAGACTGGGCATTTACCCAGGGCGCCAAGCTTCGGAAAGGGGGGGGGGGCGGTCGAAAGGAAAAAAATACCTCATATTAAATTCATGACATTTAAGCTGACACAATCCCTCTGTACTGACTTTTCTAAGGTTTAAAAATGTTTACCAAAAAATTGTAACTCTACACTGTGGTATAAAGTTGGTGCCCATTTTTTTGCAAAGCAGTAGATATAGAATGAAATTTTCATAAAATAAGAAAGAAAGAAAATTGTCTTAATTATGTATTGTATGTGGGCGAATTTTGGGCCTTTCGGCTCACTCTTACAACTAACCCATTTTAGTTGATAAAATATATCAAACAATATAAAAAAGTTATTTTTCTAAACTTTGCCCCCCCCCCCCCATTTCCCAGATGTGATTAGAGTTACAGTTTCACCAAGAGTAGAGGCTACAGTGACTTCATAGGCCTAATCAACGTATTGATTCTTATTATACAGTAGTGTGTGCATGGTTTCAAAGAAAAAAATTTTCCTTGTAAACATGGAATGATGTATGTGGGGTGAACCATAACCAATAGCCTAATGATGCCACCTCTGCTGACAGCACTGATAAAATAGCAATAAGTTATTGTTTGTTACACAATACTTGAATGGTTTAAAAGTAAAAGATATGCCTCTATAGACCCGTGATTCCCAAAATTTTGAAGCTTTCTATTATTCCAATCTACCGTGCTCCCATACCTAGTTTACAAGGAAAAATAAATCAATATCAAAATGCATTGTTAGTTTTATTTAAGGTGACAAACGTGCATGGCTTCATTTCACTGACAAGTTTTAGGGGGAAGCTTACTGGACAGTGGCGTAAAGTTTTAGAATGATGGCGGGGGCAAAACTAAGTAGACCTTATGACGTCATCAGGCAGGATAAGGAAAAATTGAAAATATAAGAGCAAAATAGTAGGGTTTTACGCATTTTAATAGTAGTAAAGTATAGCTGTAGATTTTACAAAGCTAAAAAAGGAATGCCTATATTCATATTGCTGCAAAGGGGACCATGAAGTATGAACCAGCACGTCTTACAATGCTCGAGGCGGGGGGGGGGGGGGGGAAGTTGGACCGTGCCCCCCCCCCCCAACTTTATATGCCCCTGTTACTGGATCACACCAACGGTTGGCTTATATTTTTTATTTAAGTGAATAGCCTACTTACGGGTAAGTTATAACGATTTGGTATGTTCAAATAGCAGAGGAGTATTTCGTACATGGTACTACCTACGAGGAATTTTTTTTAGTTGTGGTGCAATGGGTTTTCTGCGAAACTGATAAGGCAACAGAAATTTACTGAATATGAAGTCATGGAAAAATTTTAACAAACCAAACACCTCATAATATAAAATAGTTCTCTACCAATTGAATCGACCACATCTTTATAACTTAAGTAATAACGTACATAAAAATATAGCCGGCCGCCATACCAAGTTGAATCCAGCGGACCAGAGCAGGTTCAAAGCTGCAGATAACTTGGTCGTGTGCACAGTGCCGGTAGGGAAACATGGTAGGACTTGTCCTGGTCACCTCCGAACTAATCGTGTGACTTCACTGTGTTTCCCAAGTGGTTCGGAATCCACTATAATCAGGAGGTCCACTGTCCTATGGTCTGGCATAGGACAGTCAAGTCGGAGTCGCTCTATGGGCCCAAATAAGAGGCCAAAGTCGTTATTAAGCCGACGAACACTACTACTACTACATAAAAATATAAACCGTGATAAAACGTGATTTTCGAGATTTCTCATGGTCAACAAAAAAATAGTAGTGTCATTCAAGTTGAGAAGGGCAACGGCCTTTTTCAAATTGCCTCTTTTGATGCAAAAATGATAAGCGCTTTGTGTCCTTTAAACATCAGGCCATTCATCATCGTCATCATGCGATTTCTGCAAACGTAAGCCTGCCAATTAAAAAGCACAACCGGGTCAAAGGTTAATATACCAGCTACTATATATAAGTTAAATGATGACCAATGCAGCTTAAACATTTGGGATGACCCTCGTACCATCAGCAGTCGGTCTGATAACCTAAGAGTTGTTTGGAATTTGAACGAACCTTGAGGGTCACTCGGGAACCAGACTCAGGCCGCCTGACAGTGACGCCACAAATGGAACGGCGAGAAAAAGAGATTAGAGCGGGAAGTTCTTATGGCAGTTAATGAAAACTGGTAATGTAAAATGGTAACGTAACATCAAAGGAACTATACACTGAGATCACCGAAAGGTTTGGGCTCGAGGCAAGACATAAAAAATATATATATATATATATCGGCCCTACTAACTTATATGTTAGGTTGCTTGTGACACAATCTAAAAGGTTAGAATACCTTCTACCCTCCAATAGAAGGAATTACAAAATATGTAGCCCATCCATGCTTAATTTCAGTTTTTTTTTTTGGAACACGGAACCGTTTTCCATCTCGGGTATACCTACGTGGTTCTCAAACGTTTTTCTCGAGCCCCCCCCCCCCCCCAACAAGCATTATACTTCAATTGTTAGTCGCCGCCCCCGCTTACATGTAAGCCTACATTATAAGCAAAAATATTTTGCAATTTTAACTAAACTAGGCAAGCTAGGCGCTAGTCACTGCGCGCGTTATCCCTGCCGATTGTACTGGGAATGAGAAAGAGACTAACATGCAAACAAAACGAGACAGATTGATTGTCTTTTGTCAAAAAGTGACAGGTTTAGGGTAAATCCAATGGTGACCTAAGACTTCGGGCAGAATTCTCTTAAAAAATTCAAAATAATACGAATTTACCCAAACACAGTAATTTTAGCAATGTTATCGAGATGAAACTAATTCCGCGTGTTGTGAAACTCATCGGTACCGTACGTGCATACATGCATTCAATGGCATTCCTACGACCATAGCAGCACGTACGTAGCCTAAAATAGAAACCCTGGCCGCTCCAGCCTTCTTCCAGGAACTCCAGGAAGGTACCAGTCTGTAGACACTGAGTCACAGCATCCATTCCTAGGTCAGCTACCTCATATACTACTCTTGTTCTTTTTTAAGCCTAATTACTTAATTCCATAATTATATGACTGGAGGCGTACATCTGGACAAATTGGTATTACGGATTTACTGGTTTTGTAGTGATTTCTAATCAGAGCTACTGGATTTTTTTTGAAGAAAAATAGCCTACCGCAACACTTTTCTTGGGTGTTTAATATTTCTTGTATTGACTCTCTTCCTAATTTTTTAGGCTAGATTCTTTTAATCTGTTATATCCTTTTTTTATCCAACCACAATGTTATGTATGAAATGGATATTATTAAAGCTCTTATTAGAGTTGTGACCTATAGTGGCTTGTTACGCATGTCAGTAGACTCTGTACAACACCTATACGTTGTTTTGAGAGAAATCGCGGTTGTGTTATTATCCAGTTATTTTTTACTGGCTATGGGCGGTTTCTTGGAAGTTATCTGAGGTAGGTACCTACCTGTATTTGATTAAACAGCCTTGGGTGATAGGCTATACGTATGAGGCGACCCAACAGGATTTCCTTTATAGAGAGTGTTGCTCGTATAATTTTGAATGGACCTAGACATTTTAGGTTAATGAATGAATGAGATCAGTATGAGTACGCACTGAGTAGGATCTTGCATTCCTAGGCGTTTTCGTGCATCAAGCCCACCTTTAGATTGACGAATTCAGGATTTCCTTCAGCAGGGAGTACAGACAGGAATGATAATAATAGATATCTTATTGAGCTGTTAGTGTGATTCACAATCTGCTTGTGTTGTGAATGTACTTATTGCTTTCCTATTTAAATACAAGGAAAGCTGTGTGACGGTCGGAATTTTCGATTTCGGGATTTCAGCGGATTTACGCGTTTTTAGGTCCCAAGAACCAAAAGAAAGTGTTTTTTACGAAATGTCTGTATGTCGGTCTGTCTGATCGTCGATTTCCGGGCAAACTACTCTGTGGATTTTGATGAAATTTGGCATGTAGGTTCACAAAAATCATCCCCCGGGACTAATTTTGATTTATTTTGAGGCTAAGTCAATTTTGGGGTGTTTTATTGTCAAAAACCTCCAAAAAAAAACATTAAAAAAATTATTGCTCAAAAAAGGTTCCAACTATTTTCTTTAAATTTACTTATTTTGTAGTTGTTATTAATGTAAAATACAGGTAATGGTCACTATCCCTTCGATAGTTTGCTTCTGGGGGTAAACAAATAAAAAAGGCTCAATTTTCATGAAAAATGACTAAAAAATAATTTTTCTACGGAACCTTTCTAGCGATGCTTTCTCACTTAGATATAATTTAGGTGTTAAACAGAGTAACAAAACCGAACAGGTTGCTTTCCCAAACAATGACTTGATTTTGAAAAAAAAAAAAAAAATTGTTAGTAGAGAAGTGGACGGACTCTGACTTTCACCCGAAAGGTTGTTGGTTCGAGTCCTACACTTCCTACATTTTCTGGCCATGCTTCAGAGAGCATTTAAAGCAGGCGGTCCCGGGCTTTCCTAGTTGAGTGTAAGAGAGGGCTTACAGCCCTAACTCCGCTAGGTAGGCTTAGTAATAGAACAAAAGTTAGGGGTTAGGGAAAATCAAAATTTATACCTAAACAAAAATTTTAACCCAGGACAATTATTTACTATTACTATTACTATTAGGCCTACAGTATCTATCCTGATTGATAAATAGGAAAGCATGTACCGGTTCTGTACAATAAAATATAATTTATTTTGCAGTATTATATAATGGTAGTTAAAAACACTGACATTAAATCAACTTTGGTTTAAGAGGTAACCTCCTAGTTATAACAGAAATTAGAGGATACAGAAAAAACAGAACTTGGCTTGATTGGGTTTGAATCCCGAAGTCCAGTTCTTTTTCTATATATCCTTTAATTTCGGTTATAAAGTATAAATTGTACTGTTTTGTATATCATCGTATTCAGCTTTACTCAATGTCAGCGTCAGTGACGGGGGGGGGGGGGTAGATCATAAAGGACTAAGAGAAGTAACACAACTGCACCACCTGCTCATAATTCATTCAATTTGAGTTGGAAATTGTTCTTTGTACTGTCGCGATTCTTAGTTTTAAGAGTATTTTTTTATAATCTCAGTTTTAAGAGTCTTTTTAAGAATCTTAGTTTTAAGAGGCCCATCACGGAAAAATCCTAAGGGTGCCCCTCTGATCCACCAGTGATAAAAATGTAAATACGTTAAAATTATAATAAAGGTTTACTTTAAGGCTATAAGCAGGGTTCAAAAAATATTTTTGGCGCGCTCAAATCCCTCTCTTATATAGAACTCTAACTGTTATAAGCAGCCCATCGTGAGTGAAACATGTCTTTAGAATGCACGCGCTCATCTCCCTATTAGCCCACTACGTGCTTTGATAAAGCATTCTATTTGATACCGATAAAGAAAGTAAAGTATGAACTCTCGTAGGAGACACTTCACGTATTTTCACCCGATATAACTATCAGCTGTTCAACAATGTAGCCTACAAGTAAGTTACTAGGCATGCATGATGACTCATAGGTAACGTGGCCATTTGTTTTTTGTCAGAGTGGGACAACCTGCCGAATTATATTATAAAAAAGTTTTTATTATTATAGAAAATAGAATACTGACACAAAATAATCAAAGCACTAAATAGTTAAAAATTAAAAAGTAGGCCTACTGATGCAAACCAGAGCACAAATATAATGTTAACTTTGCACTCCCATTAACAACATCAGCAATTTCACATGCGCCTACTTGGGAAGCAAAATTACCTCTGATGGCAGGTCGAACCAAGAGATTGAGTATAGAGCTTGCACCAAGCGAAAATGGCTTTCAACAAAAAGTCTAAAATTTTTGAGTCGAACAACATAAGCTTTGGACTAAGGAAACGAATGTTGAAGTCTTTGGTTTGGAGCATTGTGTAGTAAAGTTGTAGTAATGAGTGAGAAACACCTAAAAAACTAGGCATTTGAGATGTGGTGTTATCGTCGCATGCTACGAATACCTTGGCAAGCCCATGTTACCAATGAGGAGGTTCTAACCAGAATAAGCGAAAGCAAAACTCTAGTTGCATCTACAGCTACAGTATGTATGTACAATGTACAAGAAGAGCTCGTTGGATCGGACATTATTTTGCTAATGTATTTAAAAAATACCGGTGCACCTTGTTTCGAAGTGATCTGATTTTTAAGAGGATATACTGCGTAGAAAATTGGTACCCCAAAATTAAATACTTTTCATTTTTATTTCATTAACTCAGCAAGTCATTAAAAAATTTGACTCATTTTAAGTTCTAGAAAATTAAACTCTGCATCAGCTGTGCAACATATAATCGGGTATTTCTACTTTTAGGTTTTGTAGTTTTTCCTAAAATCCCTGATTAAGCGAAATTGTAGTCCCCACTGGTTTTTATGAAAGAACTAAGGTACCAAAAATGTAATATTCCTATTATATGATGTATGAAGTAGTCTTATACAACTTACATGAGCCAAATATTTAATAACTTGCTTATATAATTTATTAAAAAATAATTAAAAGTCAATAAAAGCAAGAATTTTGGGGTGCTATTTTTCTATGTAGCATGTCCTCTTAAATCAATTATACCTACTGCTACCACGATTCGTATTTTTGACCCTCATGACAAAGAATTGGACAACTGCAATTATAAATATTGACTTTTTTGTTGTTCTACTACTAAGCCAACCTAGTGAAGTTAGGGCTATAAAGCCCTCTCTTACACTCAACTAGGAAGGCCCGGGATCGCCTGCTTTACATGCCCTCCAAAGCATGGCCAGAAAATGTAGCAAGTGTGGGACTCGAACCAACAACCTTCCGGATGAAAGTCGGAGTCTGTACCACTACTCTACATTGGCCTCTAGAGTTCAATTAAGGGGCGGATCCAGCCCATTTGGGGCAGTTGTGGGTCAAAATAGGAAAAACATAGGTAGGATCGATTAAATCAGAGCGTAATAAATTAATTTACAATAGATTTACCAAATTGGGGGGGGGGGGGTGTGCTACCCCTGTATCCGTCCATGGTTCCATTGCCCATAATTTCCGAACGCAAACCTTCCAATTTCTTTCGTACCTAATTCTTCGAACCGTCTGAACTGTGACGCACAGGCTACTTTCCCATCCATTGCCTCTGATGTAAAAGGAGTGACTTAGTGAATTATTCCCTGGTGACTCACTACTACCATTGTTGGCGCCGCGTTGGAATTTGCAATGCCGTCTGTAGGCTGCATTTCCAATAATCAAAACTTTCAAGTTTATACTTGCGCGAAATATCATGCGGCTTTTACCATAATGCAATACTTTTCCCTGCATGTAATTATTTCCAGGCTGCTAATAAAATATTTATAAAAAACGGTTTATCATGGAAGTGTTGTATACCTTTCCTATATATTTTATAATATGTATAACTTATATATATATTTGAAGGGTCCGGTAGAAGAAGGCGTTTCAGGCGTTATAGTCTCATCTGCGCTAGTTTGGTCACGCAAATGAACAAATTTGAATGAAGGAGCAGCCAATTTTCAAACACACCGCTCTTATCAAAATCATCAAATGCACTGATTCTGTTTTTCACTCATGGAAGCGAATCTCGGGTAAAGCTTGTGGTGTAAATATCGGTCTAAAAAACAAAATTTCATGCTAATATATGCATAGGAAAGGTAGGCTATGTAATATTATATCGAGGCATAATTTAATCTTTAATAATTTTGGTTTTTGATTACAACATCGTTTGAAAGAATTATGTCATTTTGAGAACAGCTGTGAAAACTTGTGTTTGATGAGCTCACCAGCAGCCCACAGCCTGACAGGTGGAAAGATAAAAAATACATAGTATCATAAAAATACTGATAATGATGTACGGTAAAGGCAAATGGAAGAGATAGGCATGTCTTGGCATGTCAAGTTATGATTAAACATGTTTTTCTGAGAAACATTTTTTGATAAGCCAATCTACACCTAGGTCCTATAGACCTAGAAAAGAAATAATGTAAAATAGGTAAAGTTACTGCTGTAATAATAGTAGGCCCACTGGGGCCCATCCGTTATTAGCAACAGTGCACCCTAAACGATCAAGTCTAGGGCGCTAAATTAAAAAAAAATAACAATATTAGCATACAAAGAATTCATTGAATGTATCCGAACAACCTCTTCAGTCGCCTCTGTAGGTAATACCTGTGTTGAGTTATGACAGGTCACCGATTGCATGATGTGTAGAGACTCGCACAAGTACGAACAAGTTAGCATTATGCCATCGAAGATCATATGGCACTCAGCAAGAGTCTTCCTGTCTCCATCGTATAATATCGGAAGGTTGTCCACGTGCACACCAATCCGGGCGAGGTGATGTCTGAAATTTCCCTGAACCGTGAGCATCAGGGATACCACCCGACGCACGCGTGTTCTATCCAATTCCTGCAGACTCTTAGCCCTTTTGGTGTCTGGATGTTTAGTGAGGTGCTTCGTATGAAGGCATGCAGTATCCTACAACCCCTGAGTATAAAATGAGTGTTCGCGTAGTTGCCCATGAAATTGGAAGTATAGGTTCTTCTGGGGTTACATCCCAGAGATGAGACCTTACTTGTTGGTAAAATTGGGTTCCTGCTAAAGTTGACAGAGATCAAGAGCATCGTCAATCTAATCTAGGTATTAAAAATCTTCGGCGCGACCGTTTTTGCATCCGTTGGACTTTCCGCTAGCACCCATTCAATGCTTGCAACAGTTTCTTCCGTCATCACCTGGTCATTCCATTGTCGTGGCCAATCAAGGGCGAAAGACATGAGTGGTTCCGTAACAGGATCAACCGTTGGGGCTTCCGCCACTTCTTCTTTCTAACTCAGTCGATTGGGGTTTACCAGAAAATCAGCCATTCAACTGAAAAATGTCGTTCGCAAGGTTGACCACGATTGAGCAAAATAGGTCAATGTCTTTTTTTGTACACACGGTTTGTTTTATCTGCCCACTTGAGTAAGAGCTTTTAAGCACGCTCCATGTCCATCCGAAGAGATTATGAGTTATTTTGTACTGTAATTTAAATAGGCTTCTTCTTCTTCATCATTTTCAGCCAACGCCCGTCCTTGGCTGGTAGGCTATTTGACGCCGTGCCGCGTAATAGAGCTGGGCCAATCCCTCCTGTGTCTCAGTTCGGTTTTCAACCTTGTTGCGGCCCCTGCCACCTCGGCAGGGGGTCCTACAACAACCCCAAATTCATATCGTCCCTGCGGCCAGCACATTGTCTTTGGAGCACCCCAGCCGGTTGGGCCACACGCAGTATACCTGCTTCCCCCCTACCAGGGTTGCCGTTTTGCGTGAAAAATCACGAAATGCGTGTATTTTCAGAGCATGCGTGATGTGCGTGTAAAGTGCGTGTATTTTAGACAAAATTGATTTTATAATTAAATAAAAATATTGAAATTTAAACCAATAAAATAATAAAAAAATTAAAACCCAGGAAAAATGAAGAAAAAAAAATGCCGAAAAATGCTGTTTACCTCACCTGATCTAGGACCACAGACCACAAGTGACAAGACCCCAACACAACTCCAAAAATCAAATTCCAAATCTACTCGGCCGGCGGGCGGCCATTGTGATTTGCCCATTATTTCATATTTGTCTGCCTCTGCGCCACATGGGCGCAAAATCGAACAAGATAATAAACATGCATACATATTATAGAACAAAGAAATGCCACGTGTGAGAGGTCTTTCTCTGATTGAAAATTAATAAAAAAAACTACTTATTTACGAACCACAATGTCTGAAAAGAGTTTGAACTCTTTTGTTCAAGCGAATAAGGCGACCACACCTTAAAACCCCACGATTTTATAGAAAGTCAATATTTTGGGCCGAATTATTTAAAAAGTAATAACATAATAAAGTTCTCATCTGAAAAATCTAAACATTTTTGGCAAGATGCGTAAAGCCCCGTATTTCAGGTCTATTTAACAAACATCTTCTCCCGGGGGAGACCCCTGGACCCCCTCGTTTGGAATTAGCCTATGTTCATCGCCTGTAAACATCGAAACGTTACTCCTATCAAAATGCATGAAACCCACCATTTCATGCTCATCTTTCAAGAATTTGCTCGTAATTGGATTCATTGCCTGTAAAATCTAAACATTAACCTATCAAAATGCCTAAAACCCCACTGTTTCAGACCTATTTAAAAAAAAAAAACACCCGGGGAGACCCCGATCTCCCTTGTATGTAGTTATATTCATCGTCCGTACAATTGAAACATTAGTCCTATCAAAATGCGTAAAACCCTTACCATTTCAGCCCTATTTAAAAAAAAAATTCACCCGGGGGGGACCCCCGGCCCCCCTTGCTTGTAATTATATTCATTGTCTGTGAAATCATCAAAACGTAACAACTTAATAAAGTCGTTATCTACAAAATCTAAACATTTTTGGCAAGATGCGTAAAACTCCGTATTCAGGTATTTTACAAAAATCTTCACCCGGGGGAGACCCCCAGACTCCCTCGTTCGTATTTAGCCTATATACATTGCCTGTAAAAATCGAAACATTACTCCTATCATCATCATATATCATATATCCATCATTTCAGGCTTATTTTTCAAAAATTTTGACCGGGGCCCCCCTTGCTTTTATTTATATTCATTACGACCCTTGGGGCCCCCGTTCACGTCTCCCGAACCCCTGGGCGACGGACAGTAATGTCATTAATTTAAATGCTGCGAAAGTCCTTGAGAACGGTTTCCCCCTTATTCTACACTATCATGAAAATGGGGGGGGGGGCGAATTAAACACCGCCACCCTCGAAAAACTATCGTTACGCCACTGGAAGTAAGAAAAATAATTCACACAGATTTTTCAGCCCCACTACAAGCTAAGCATAGAAGTTGTTAGATAAAATTAGCAAAACAAATGACATATTTTTTAGTTACCATATTAAAAAATTTAATATAAATTATGTATTATATATATATATATTATATTAATATGCATATATATTAGCCAATTAGTTGCTTGCGTGATATGTCGTGAATTTTGAACGTCAGTGGCGTGATATTTCATATGACACGTCCGGCAACACTGCCCCCTACACAGTACACACAAATAACCCTCCATTCTCGTGCTGGATCTCCAACGGTCAAACCGATGTTATAAATCTCATGTACGCCTTAATATAATGCTCATTCCAGTGATTCCTTGCTGAACCTTTGTTTAAATGTTTTGCCCATATTTCCACCTATCCGTGTGATATCTACATACCTCAATGCCAGTGCAGCTGAATAGGTGATCGGCATTCCCCTCCCCTTGGAGGCAGATGGGGCACTCAGATGAGAGATAACTCAGCGATACCTATTCTGTGCAGGTGGCTCTGGAGGTAGTCATGCCCTGTGGCCATTCGGAACGCTGCCACAGCGATGTCCCGGTGCAAGCTACTTTTAAATAGGCAGACGGTATAGGATTATGACACAATTGTTGAGGCCATACTATATTTATAATATGTAATTTGTAATATTTTCCAAATAAATAAATAAATATATGACTGGGCTTATGTACAGTTGTTTCGGAAGTGCCCATGATTATTTCATTAAAGCATAATCGCCCAATGAGTTATTTTGTACAACTTTATTAAAAGGAATACAGTAAAGTATTAGATGCTCTTCACACATGACTGATTGGGCGATTCTGCTTTCATGAATGACTCCATGATTCACCACAGAAAACCAGTCGAAAAGAAAAAAACATGCCGGTATCTTATTGACAACCACACCATTGCCATACTTTAAAATTTCTGCACCGGGTAGGAACCCCTGACGACTTAATTTACTTAATCCTTGGCCTGCTTTGCCACATCGCGCCAGCCTGCGGCCCTGCGCGGTCCTGCGCTCTCTTTCGCCAGTCATCGACGCCAAGGGTCGCCAGACCCACCTCGACCTCGTCCAGCCATCGCATCCGTGTCCCACTCGTCTTCTCCCTTGGGGCCCCTTGAGTAAGGCTGCCCTATTGTCTGGCATTCGTTCCACGAGCCCTAGCCACCTGATGCGGGCTCTCATGATTACGGCTACTGTCGTAGGTTCTTGGTATATCGTGTAGAACCCACCATTTCTCTCTGCCCCTCTCTCTCATTGATTTTGCACTGGTCCATACACCTTTCGGAGTATCTTACGCTGTTACCCCTGACGAAAAGAATTCGCTTATAGGTCCTAATTAATTTTAGCAAGCAAAGCAAGGATAAGAAAATAATAAATCAGCCAAACAGTAGATGAACACGCGTCGCCCAGACTGCTGCAATGTGACTCATGCTAAACATGGTAGTGTTCGGAAGCTGCGGCCTTGCGCGACCTTTGGGCTATTGCATCATGTGCCGTAGTAAAGTGAGTTTGCGTCTCATTCAACGCAGCGAAGGAGCAATGGACTTATACCGAGCGACGCGGCGCCCGGCATACAGCAAGGCCAAGGATGCAACGCAATCACTATAGGGTACATGTAATTTAAAAAAAAACGCAGGTAGCCTTAGTCTAGCTAACCATCTACGCAATCGAAGGTTCGGGTGCAAGCAGGAAGTAAACGATAACCGACCTCACTAAACTGCAGAAAAGAGCAACTTCTATACTATAGACTTGTGAAGGGGAAGCCCAGTCGTAGCTGCAGGCAGGGCTCCAAGAGCTCAACGATGTGCCACAATATTATTTTCCCAAACTGTAAAAGCATCCTAAAAAAAAACGCAGGCAGCCTTAGTCTAGCAAGCCATCAACGCAATCGAAGGTTCGGGTGCAAGCAGGAAGTAAACGATAACCGACCTCACTAAACTGCAGAAAAGAGCAACATCTATACTATAGACTTGTGAAGGGGAAGCCCAGTCGTAGCTGCAGGCAGGGCTCCAAGAGCTCAACGATGTGCCACAATATTATTTTCCCAAACTGTAAAAGCATCCTAAAAAAAAACGCAGGCAGCCTTAGTCTAGCAAGCCATCAACGCAATCGAAGGTTCGGGTGCAAGCAGGAAGTAAACGATAACCGACCTCACTAAACTGCAGAAAAGAGCAACATCTATACTATAGACTTATGAAGAGGAAGCCCAGTCGTAGCTGCAGGCAGGGCTCCAAGAGCTCAACGATGTGCCACAATATTATTTTCCCAAACTGTAAAAGCATCCTAAAAAAAAACGCAGGCAGCCTTAGTCTAGCAAGCCATCAACGCAATCGAAGGTTCGGGTGCAAGCAGGAAGTAAACGATAACCGACCTCACTAAACTGCAGAAAAGAGCAACATCTATACTATAGACTTGTGAAGGGGAAGCCCAGTCGTAGCTGCAGGCAGGGCTCCAAGAGCTCAACGATGTGCCACAATATTATTTTCCCAAACTGTACAAGCATCCTAAAAAAAAACGCAGGCAGCCTTAGTCTAGCAAGCCATCAACGCAATCGAAGGTTCGGGTGCAAGCAGGAAGTAAACGATAACTGACCTCACTAAACTGCAGAAAAGAGCAACATCTATACTATAGACTTGTGAAGAGGAAGCCCAGTCGTAGCTGCAGGCAGGGCTCCAAGAGCTCAACGATGTGCCACAATATTATTTTCCCAAACTGTACAAGCATCCTAAAAAAAACGCAGGCAGCCTTAGTCTAGCAAGCCATCAACGCAATTGAAGGTTCGGGTGCAAGCAGGAAGTAAACGATAACCGACCTCACTAAACTGCAGAAAAGAGCAACATCTATACTATAGACTTGTGAAGAGGAAGCCCAGTCGTAGCTGCAGGCAGGGCTCCAAGAGCTCAACGATGTGCCACAATATTATTTTCCCAAACTGTAAAAGCATCCTAAAAAAAAGCGCAGGCAGCCTTAGTCTAGCAAGCCATCTACGCAATCGAAGGCTCGGGTGCAAGCAGGAAGTAAACGATAACCGACCTCACCAAACTGCAGAAAAGAGCAACATCTATACTATAGACTTGTGAAGGGGAAGCCCAGTCGTAGCTGCAGGCAGGGCTCCAAGAGCTCAACGATGTGTCTCAATATTTTCTTCCCAAACTGTAAAAGCATCCTTAAAAAAAGCGCAGGTAGCCTTAGTCTAGCAAGCCATCAACGCAATCGAAGGTTCGGGTGCAAACAAGAATTAGGTATATACGATGATCGACCTCACTAAATTGCAGAAAACAGAGGCATGACTTAAGCTGGAGGCGAATTTAAATTCAAATTGATTAAAAAACAACATTTACCTATTTTACAATATTTCAATTCACAAATGGAAGGAGGCCCAAAGGATAAATCCCGTGCTGGGCCCCCCTTTACAAATTACTTATATTTACTTATATTTTACTGAGCATATACTGTATGTTATACAAGTTCAGTAAAATGAACCTCTAACCTATTAAAGAGAACTAGAGAACTACCTTTGGAAGCATGTATACTCGGGTAGGCCTATATATATAGGTATATTTTTCGTGAATATGTACTTCTTCAGTAGATTAGGCTCGGCAGAATTTGTTCTTCTACCATCAGTTTCAGTCAGTGGCGTAGCCAGATTTTTTTTTTTTTTTTGCGGGGGCCCAGTTTTCAAAAAGTTTGCCCGCTTACGATAGGTTTTCGAATGGGGTGGTGTTTCATTTGGCACTCCCCCCCCCCCCCGTGGATTGTTTTTAAAAAGTTAGGCCTGGAATAGTTTGTTGGCAAAAAATTTTGATTTTGTAGACGATAACTTTAGTAACAAAACTGGAAAAAGGGGGCCCGGGGTCTCCTCGGCGACTTTTTTTTTTAGATAAATATCTAAAAAAAAAATGGCGTTTTTGCTAAATTTTGGGCCTGACCCCCCCCCCCCCCTTGGCTACGCCACTGGTCTCAGTTCCCCCTATAATAATTATCCAGGGTATCTTCACTTCCTTTTGTATCTTGACTACTCAGCAGCAGAGAGGTCATTCGGATGAATCAGCGGAGGTAGTCGTGTCCTGTGGCAATTCGGAACGCTGCCACAGCGATGTCCCGACGCATGTTGCTGGGGATGGTTTTTGCTAGGAGAGGTTCCCATCGTTTTCCAGCTGCTCTCGCTTTCCAGGCATCTCTGGTCGCGTTCATGCATAAAAATGATTTTGTATAGAATACTATATTAGTGTAATAATAATAATAATAATAATAATAATAATAATAATAATAATAATAACAATCCGTATATTTTTCTAAAATGATTGGCGTAACAAATTTTTTTGCCTTTTTTGCCTCTTGGGCAACTTGATCTGGTTGCGATTGCGAAGTTCTGAATAAATGAGGCCATTATCATCCCCTAATCAGATCACTGCATCGCAAAAAAACTATAACACCGATCAGTCAATGCCAATTTTCCTAAATGGACCGCAAGAGAGTTAGACCGCACTGACGCAACATGTGTAGAGGTCCTACGCCATATAACTTCCTGCTAAGGCCATGTCAAAATTGTCATTATCTATACTCATTTTACTACATACTACTGTGCTTCAAACTACTTCATTATCAAATCAAATATATGAGTTCATTCATCTAGCCATCAAGTCTTACTCCTTTCACTTGGGATACGCTCTGGGCGGTTTGGTTTCATTTGATCTATTATTTAGAATATCGCCTAGTCGGTATTTGCGCCAGTTCCTTTAGCGTGTTGACTGAATTGATATTGATATTACTTCAACTTAGAGATATATTACAAGTCTGATTTCCAGGTATAAAACTGAAAATATAAAGCTGGCTGGCAGAAGCATACGCCTGCTGAAAAATATTTGGTTGCCCTGTATTATTTTTTTTTCTCATGATTGAATAACGCTGCAGCCTACGAGCTGTACGAAGATCGCACTGACATTAGCGGCTGCGACGAATGATACAATGATGATAATTATAAATGATGATAGACAGCTAAAGAAATGATGTAACCATAGGGATACAAATACAATGTGAAACTTCAGGTTACAAAAAGGAGGCGAACTGGGTTACAATAAACAAAAGGCATAATTTTTTGGCCCTATAAAAATAAAAAGAAGAAAAGGTTTAGAATAGTACTAGAAAAAAGGACTCTCAACATCCACGGTATAGACATCCTCATATCCATACTAAGCTTACTAGGATATCTAACTTTGAGGTGAAAATCGTTCTGCAATCGTTGGCACTTTCGGAAAGGAAAATTTGGCTGACAAGTACAAGAACCGGTCCGTGTTTTGCTTCCCAATTTATCAATTGTTAGATAGAGAAAATGAGTACTTTCATGGTAAATAATTTTCTTACAGTTACATTTTCATATAGTTAAATTTCGTACAGCTCGGGGGGGGGGGGGTTATTTTTATTTATTTTTTCACCCCCAGAAGCAAACTATCAAGGGGCAAGCGACCCCCCGCATGTTGTCAACATTAATAACGACTACGATATGTGTGAATATAAAAGAAATCGTTGGAGCCGTTTTTGAGATATTTTTTTTAGACTTTTTTGGAGTTTTTTGAGAATAAAACCCCCCCAAATTGAGTTAGCCCAAAATAAAAAAATTATCTCGAGGTATGATTTTTGTGAACCTACATGCAAAATTTCATCAAAATCGGCCGAGTAGTTTGCCCGGAAATACACGTAGATGAACATACTGACATACAGACAGACATACCGACAGAGCGACAGACAGACATTTCGTAAAAACGACTTTTTTGGGTTCCTGGGACCGTTGAAATCTCGGAATCGGAAATTTCGACCGTCACAAAGCTTTCCTTATACTACGTATAAATTGGAAAGCAAAAAGGTTGCCGATCACTGCCATATGGTATGTACATGGAGGGATGGACATTGGCACAAGCTACGGAGAACAGAATCAGTGCATTTGAAATGTGGATACACAGACGAATGCGACAAATATCTTGGAAGGACCTGAGGTCCTGAGGCGAATGGAAAGAGAAGCTGGGTTGCTGCTAACGGTTAAGATACGGAAACTAACATGCACGTGATGCCTTCTGCCATCCAAGGGAAGATAGAAGGACTTAGGGCTTCCGACAGAAGAAGAACATCCTGATTGTAAAACCTGAGGCAGTGGTTTCGCAAGAGCCCCCAGTCCTTCTTTCTTCCCTTGTATTATAACATTTTGATGATGGCTATCGTGGTATTATAACATAAGATGGTTGAGTCACCTCATTAGATTCGACTGCCGGTGTTCGACCGGAATCCAAGAGGAACCAACTGTCCACCTGGTTGACTTGAGATTGAGCAGCCAAGATAACCTGGAAGGGGATCTCCGAGAGATAGTCGTCCGTAGATGGAGGCAAGAGTGAGCATTGGATAAGGCTTGTATTGTAGTTTCGGGTCGCAATATTTGAGTGTAAGGCGGGGTTTCCACATACGTCAATGGTAAATATGGTTTTGACGTAGTAGCAGACATTTCTAGTATGTCTTTAATGTCTGCTGAAACGTCAATACCAAATTTACCATTGACCATTGACGTATGTGGAAACCCCGCCTAAAGAGCAGTTTGACTTGGAAAGCGAGAGCAGCTGGCAAACGATTGGAACCGCTCCTAGCAAAAACCAGCGCCAGGCGCCAGCACCTTGCGCCGGGGCATCGCTGTGGCAGCGTTCCGAATGGCCACAAGACATAACTACCTCCAGAGCACAGAATAGGCATCGCTGATTCCTCCGAATGCCCCCTCTGCTTCCAAGAGGATGGAAATGCCGATCTCCTGACACCAATTCAGCTGCATTGGCATTGAGAAAACCGAACTACGACACAAGAGGGAATGGCCCACCTCTACTCTACTATCCACCAGCCTAGGACAGCCTTTGGCTGGAAGAAGAAAAAGAAGAAGAAGAAGTTTGGTAATTGGCTGATTCAATAATAAAACGATTCTTTTTTATCCAGCCAAGGATTATTTTCAATACTTATAGTATACAAGCCTATATAGTCAGTGTCTGTGTCTCCAGTCATCAAAGTTAGAACTCTGAATGGTGCGAACGAATACCTACTTCAACATACGAAAAGTATATTAAACTATCTAGGCTAATCGCGAGATTTTTTTTTCTGTCAATCAAATTAAATACAAGCCTATCTGACCCTTGGCCTTAAACGGCAATCGCGTGAAGCTGGGGAACTTATTTGAAATCGTAATTCTGATTATAAATACGTCAGACTTTATTCTTGTTAATGCGCAGAAAAAATTAAGCCAAAAAAATAAGAAAACTACTAACTACTATTGCTTTATATACTATATATACAGTATATACTGTGTTAATAGTCATTAGAGGCATGGGCCTTATAGTCATTAAACAAATAGGGCGGAGCACATTGTCAGGGGAACCGGGCCTAGTTGTTCGATGACTGTGAGGTCCATGCCTCTAATGACTATTAACACAGCAGACGATAAAATTCCAACTGACCCATTGTTACAGAACCGGCCCGAGTTTACGCGAACATGCTTTCCTATTTATAAATTAGTATAGATAGATAATATTAGTAATTCCATGTTGAAACACCCAATGCTAACGTTCCTCAATGTTCAGTCAGATACCGTAGCTACTATTTTATTTTATTTTTATAAAACGTAGAAAACTAGCACCCCAAAATTTTATTGACCTTTTATTTTTAATAAATTAACAAAGCAAGTTATTAAAGATTTGGCTCCTGTAAGTTGTTGAAGACTACTTAATGCATCATATAATAGGCAATATTAATTTTTAGTACCTTAGTTAACTTTCGTAAAAACCAGAGGGGACTAAAATTTAGCGTAATCTGGGATTTTTGGAAAAACTACAAATCCTAAAAGTAAAAACACCCGATTATGCGATGCACGAAGTAGTCTTCTACAACTTAAAATGAGCCAAATTTTTAATAACTATTATTATTTGTATTATAGGGGTATAAGTGTTAATTTATAAATAGGGCCTATATTCCTTCGGCGCAGGGGAGTGCCGGCCGAAGAAGAAGAAGAAAAAAAAACTTGCTGAGTTATTTAAATAAAAAATGAAAAGTATTTAATTTTGGGGTGCCAATTTTCTACGTAACAGATCACTTCGAAAAACAGTGCACCGGTATTTTATCTATTTTTACTTAAAAAACTACAGTTGATAACATCTCATAGAATTTAAAAGAACCATAAGATAGGGGAGAAATTTCATGCAATATAAAATTAAATTGACGTTGCGTGGGTGAAAATAAAAGATTTATTATGAACTCTGCTCCCCTCTATTATTGCAAGAGACAGTAATGAGCCGAATAATCCGATAATAACAAAATATCGGGTTAACAAGCACGGCTTGAGAAGGGAAAATTGCTTAGCATCCCTCTTACATGAAAAATCCAATATATTTGATTCCGGCACTTTCGTTTCCACTTTCCAGTATTACAAAATAAATTACTAGGTAGTATAGGTAGATTGTACCAATTTTATGAGAATGATTAATATTTGTAATGACTAGATGTAGCAGAGGCGTAAAGTTTTAGAATGATGGCGGGGGCAAAACTAAGTAGACCTTATGACGTCATCAGGCAGGATTTAAGGAAAAATTGAAAATATAAGAGCAAAATAGTAGGGTTTTACGCATTTTAATAGTTGTATAATAGTTGTTATAGCTGTAGATTTTACAAAGCTAAAAAAGGAATGCTTACATTCATATTTCTGCAAAAGGGACCATGAAGTATGAAACACGTCTTGCAATGCTCGAGGCTGAGGAGGGGGGGCAGGCCCCCCAAAAAGGAGCGGGGGGGGGGGGCAAGTTGGACCGTGCCCCCACTACTTTACTTTACTTACTAACTTTAGGATATGTGGAGTAGTGGTACAGACTCCGATTTTCACCCGAAAGGTACGTTGTTGGTTCGAGTCTTAAACTTGACACATTTTCTGGCCATGTTTCGGAGGGCACGTAAAGCAGGCGGTCCCGGTTTTTCTAGTTGAGTGTTAGAGAAGGCTATATAGCCCTAACTTCGCTAGGCTGGATTAGTAATAAAAATAAGTAAGAATTTATTTATTTATAGATAACGAAACCATGTGTTTTTTGCTTTCATATACAATAATTGCATTTTTATTCATGCATTGGAACAAAGTGTTTTATTATGTTCTCTTAATTGTTCGACAGCATCCATTGTGTCTTGCGATAGTGCCGCTTGGTGAAGGGACTTCATGTAATCAGCCAGACCCGTACCCAAGGGGGGGGGGGCAAGGGGGCATTGATAACAAAAAATTAATAATAATGGAAGAGTTTTAAGAGTTTTAGCTGAAACTACTAAAATTAATACGGATGTGTCATTAATAAAAAATTTTGTTCTTGCCCCCCCCCCCCCAAATAAAATCCTGGGTGAAATCTGCAGATTATTAAAAATACCATTTTATTAACGAAACATAGGTTAGTGACAATGTTGTAATATTATTTAACAAAGGGTTAGTTGAAGTTGAATTAATTAGAGGCAGGGCCATGCAGTTATCGAACAATTAGAGCGGAGCCCATTGTCAGGAGAAGGGAAGGGGGGGGGGAGGTACAGGTGCAAAAATTATATTAAATCAATTGGTTTTCGCGGAGTTTATTTGACTAAAAAAATAAAAGCAATAAACTAAAAGCAAATAAATAAACTTTAAAACTTTTAAATAACTATTTATCGGGAAATTGAAACGTGCCGTGGCATTAATGATAAATCGCCTTACTCTATTCTATTCTATTTTGCATCCAGTGGGAATATTTTATCAATGATAGTGGAATATTCGTGTAAGGATGTGAGACTTTTCTGCCCGAGAAATACACACAATTTCGGCCCAGGGACCCCCACAAGGCAGAACCCGGCACTGATAGTAACAGACGTTAACTTGACTTTAACAAGTATGGGAACGAGCCAATCCAACTATGACAGGATTGTTTTAGAATTGTTCTTACACGAAGAATCATTTTTTATTTCCCCCTTTTCTGGTAGGGGGGGGGGGGCTAGAATGAAATCATGGACCGTATCTTTTCGTTTTCCCGCCAAATAGCCTACCCCATTAAGTAGAATAGGTGAAATGTCGTGATGATGATGAAATATTAAAATCCTTGGGTGGGCCATATAGCTAGGCACAGGACGGTTGGCAATATATCCACCTGCGGTTAATAGTCCAATTAGGGGATGAAATGGGGGGTTTCTATTGCATCAGAAACATCACCCCATGCGATCATCCGATCGGACCTGAGACTTTGCTCCGCCTCTCAACTAATCTAATTTGAGTCAATAATGAATGAAGGGTTGCGAGGGTTGGCAATATGCTTTTTGTCAGAAGCTCAGAACTTCTCGCTTTTCTATTTAGACGTTAGTATAAGGAAACTTTGTGATAATCGAAATGTGCAATATTGAGATTTTAACGGATTTACACATTTTGAGATTGGGGTGGTTTTTCATTGGCGTATTAGGGGGGTTTGGGGGGGGGGGGGGGGCTTAGCCACACCTAGGCTCTTGTTCCCCGCAGGTTTTCAAGGAAATAAAACAAATTTATTGAATACTTTTTTTTTCAGAGTAACCATTTTTTTTTTTTTTTTTTTAATCAGTAGAACAAAAATTCTACAACTATTGTAGTATTGTATTTTCATGTACATGTATTATGTTGGCAATTTCGGAGTTTCAGACGGTTCTTTTGTCAATGTTTATGTTTGAATCTACACTCTAATCATGGATATTAATATCTTAAAGTTTTTGGGGTTCTAAATCTCCACCCACCCCGGATTTTGACAACTAGGGGGACGGAACACAAGGCCCCCCCCCCCCAGGTATTTTGGCAATTTACCCCAATGTTTTTTTTAAGTCACATACTGTATATAGGTACTGTATATATTGTAGTCGTTATTAATGTCAACATTGTCCCTTTCGGTTCTGGCCGATCAGTTGTCGGGAGATTTCATAAAAGCACCGACCCCGCTTGACGGGATGACGGTTTCTCCTTCCCTTATGAGTAACAATCGACTTCGATGGCGAGGTGGTAACGTGCTTGAACTTGTGCGAGTCTTTACACGCCATGCAATCGGAGTCGTGTCGTACTCGTCACGGTAATAACCTACAGACTACAGAGGCGGCGACTGAAAAGGTCAATCGGATACATTCATTATATTGTTTGTACTAGTATGCGATTTATCTTAAAAAAAAAAAAAAAAAAAAAAAAAAACACTTGCACTGTTAAAGCCCACTAGAATTTCTAGTGTACTTCTATAGGCCAGAACACTATTCGTCCAAGCTCTGACCCCGCTTTCCTCATTTTTAAGCGACTATGAACTATTGTAGAAGTATGAAATAATTTTCCCTTTGACTGGCAACGATCTGAACCATCTTGAAATGGTTCATTTTTCGTGAAAGGTGTCAATTGCTATTATCGTGGATAAAAATACGGGCTTTCAGTCGCATTTTGTTCCATCCCTCTACAACCAGTTATAACTGTGACATGAATTTTTTAGGCTTTTGATTTTGATCGCTATTCGGCTATGATCGAGATAGGGAAAGCCAAGGCAACCAAAATTTAACCCTAGGATCATTATTTACCATGGAACTACTTACTTCATCTACCTATATACCTACTGATATTAATAAACTTGAAAGAATGTACGGGTTCACTCGTACCGGTTTTTTTACTTGATGCCATGGAGGTTTTGTACCTTTTATAAGTCAATCGATGGGGTAAAACAGGGGTGCATCTCCCAATCCATTATCAAGATCGAAGTAATCAACTTGTTTTGTAAACAAAATTGGAGTAAGGGCTGATAAGTATTGCATCATATTGCCGTCTATGACAGACAGATGTACAGGTACCACTATTTTCTTCCGGCAAATTGTTGCATGTCATCCACATCCAAAGTTGTTGGAGAGGTCGTTGTATTACATTCTCGCGCTCGACCTAGGTTTACTTTCTCAGAATGACTATTGCAATAACAGACTGATGCAAATAGGACAATATTTACTGAATTTCAGACTATTTTCGGGATGATACCCAAGGGCATCGCAAGCTGTCGGGTTAGGGGGAGATACAGAGGCGGTCCCAGGCCTCATAAAAGGAGGGGGCACTTGTCAATGGCGAACGATAAATTTTCAAAGGGGGATGGTGCATAACTTACCCCTCCCCCTCCATTTTCGTAAAAGTGTAGAAAAGGGGGTAAGCCGTTCTCATGGACGTAAGCAGCTTTCAAATTAATGACCTTAGTGTCCTTTGCGCAGGAGCCAGACCATTTTATCTAGTCTATTTTGTTTTCCAAGGGGGGGGGGGGGGGACAATTGCCCGCAGTGCCAATCGCTGCGTCCGTCTCTGGGGAGATATTTTCTTGAATTTTTGAAAAATTAATTTATTACTGGGGTATGGAAAACAAGGCATACAAATATTTTTTGACAGCCATGATTTTTTTTCAGCAAGATCAAGATTCAAGGAAGATCTTGGACTTTGTTGCCGTTACCTACCTTTTTAAATGTAAAATACTAAAAACTGGATCTTGTGTTATTAGTGAATTTTTAATTGTTTACCATGTATGTACTGTCTGTATCTTGACAACGATTTTATGTCTTAGCTTGTATACTTTGGTGTTTTGTTTATTTTCTTGCACTTGACGATGGCGTGAGCCCAAACCAGCAGCCCCGGATTGTTTCGAAACTCGAGAGGTTCATTGGTGCGAGTTTGTCCATTGGCGCCCCTACTTACCTTAATTCCAGCCCCCCCCCCCTCTCATTTTGCATCCTGATTACTGTCTTGGTTTTAGTGCCAATCAACCAACCGGAAGCCTGTTTAAAGGTTTCCTTTGACCTGTTTTGATAATTTTCACGTCTTGAATGATTTTGACATTCCCTTAACTCGGCGCCCGGGGCAGATGCACCCACATGCCCCCCTTCCCATAGATCCGGGGCTGGAAACCTGTCGTGTATTTTACAATTATAACGTAAAACTGTACCATGAGTCAAATTTTTAAGCCTTTTGGGTATCGTGAGTTCACAAAATCGAAATTTTTTAAAGAGCCGCGGGACAATGTAATGTTTATTCCTTTGTTTATTGGTCGTCACGTGCGCTGGCTGCACGCCTTATTCGTTCGTTGGAATATAATAATAATAATGGAAAATAATAATTACAGTGCTATTAAAGTTTTCTCAAGTAATTGAAATTACAAGAAGCCTTTCAATTCCACAATCTGAACTTTTCAACTTCATTGCATATTTTTTCAGAAAATAAAATAATCACGTTTTTTTATATTGTATCACTCAACCGCTAAATACAACAGCTGAGTTAGGACTATACAGGTATAAATAAATAAATAAATAAATAAATATTTCTGTTAAATTATACAATACAAGTAATCAACAAGTAAGTTAATTGACAAGAAAGTATAAAGTAAAATCGTCAAAATATCGTCAAAATCAGGTGGTCCTGTCATTGTCATTGTGCTAGTGCCTTAGTGACAGTGTAGAAAGCTTTCTCTATGAGATGGTCTCTAAGCAATTTAGGGAAGTTAGTAGCATATCTCGCCGCTCTCGGCGCTCTCAGAGGAAGGTGAAACCTTATAGTATAGGATCCAGTCGCTCATACTTGGCTGTGTGTGGCGCTGGCCTTACAAGGTCTCCCCGTTGCCTCGTGTTGTAGGTCAGGCCCGAAGTTTTTTTTATCTACGTAGATCTACTTAATTTTAACACCTAAAACATTCATGAAGTTAGAAAGCATCAATGAAAAGGTTTCCCAGAATTTATTTTTGTGATTTTTCATAAAAATTGAGTCTTTGTTTCTTCTCTTTACCCCCAGAACCAAACTATGAATAAGGGGCAAGCGACAATGTTGATATTAATAACGACTACAATATGCAGAACGTGAATATAAAAAAAAAACACTTTTAGGTTCCTGGGACCTCAAAACGTGTAAATCCATTGAAATCACGAAATCGAATATATCTACCATCACAATGCTTTCATTACACTAATGTATAGATGTAGGAAAGCAATAATTATTCATATGGGAGGCTGGCTGGAGCCAAATGGTTCGGAATCAACTACAATCAGGAGGTCCCCCAGTTTTAAATCTACATCAGGACATGTCGAGTAGTGGTACAGACTCCGACTTTCACCCGAATGGTAGTTGGTTCGAGTCCGACATTTGCAACATTTTCCATGCCAGGCTTCGGGGGGCATGTAAAGCAGGCGGTCCCGGGCTTTCCTAGTTGAGTGAAAGAGAGGACTTATAGCCCTAACTCCACTAGGTTGGCTTAGTAGTAGAACAAAAAAAATGTCAATAAAAAAAATAAAAATAAAAACAGTAAAAAAGTCAATATTTAAATCTAACATGTTAAAAAACAATGTAAGTTCCAAGCAGCTGAAACCGTGCCCCGGCAAGAATCGTGCGATTAACAGATATTGTGTTATGGAGGAATTGAGAGTCCCTTGACGCCCTACGACATGTCTCTGACTCTGACTTTCACCCGAAAGGTTGTTGGTTCGAGTCCCACACTGGTTACATTTTCTGGCCATGCTTCGGAGGGCATGTAAAACAGGCGGTACCAGGCCTTCCTAGTTGAGTGTAAGAGAGAGCTTTATAGCCCTAACTCCGCTAGGTTAGCTTAGTAATAGAAACAATAAAAAGTCTTTATTTATTTATTTATTTATGAAGGGTAAACTATCAACAAGGTAGGCCTACATAAAGATGTATCAAGTTTCAAAAGTGTGGCCCATTTGTGCTAAACTGGCACATATTATATAGTATATATAAATCAAAATGCAGAGGAACACTTCTTCTTTTTACTATTCCTCAATAATAATCATACTGCCGACATTTCCGGGTAAATATAAAATGCATATAAAAATTTGTTCATAAACGCAATTAATTGTAAGAATTATAAATTCACACATCCTAATGTGACACTAACGACAATTTTCATTCTTTCTTTCTTAAAAGGTTTTCCCCTCAGTTTTCCTTGAATGTTGGCAATTCTATCTTAAGTGGGACTGCCCCTTTTACCGATGACGTCACACATAAATGATACGCATCAGCAGTTTTACATCGAGCGAGTAGGTGGGCATAGACTTATCAAGTTGAGGAAAATGTCACTGAATCGGTCAATAAATCCTAGTTAGTAAATTTATACGCGAAGCGAATTCAAGCTTTTACAGTGAGCAGACTAAAGAATGTAATTAATAAAGTGGAGAAAACTTTTCAATAGCCCCCCCCCCCCCCCAAAGTCATACAATAGGTATTGTTTCTTAGTGAAACTCAAAAGAAAGGCCACGTGACGGGTTCAACTAGATTGCAATTGGATCCAAATCATGAGGAAAAATTAAGTCTGTATATCCTAGTTGATTACAGGACATAAAATATAGGGTAGTGGTACAGATTCCGACTTTCACCCGAGAGGTGTTAGTTCGAGTCCCAAACTACATTTTCGGAGGACATGTAAAGCAGGCGGTCCCGGGTCTTCCTAGTTGAGTGTAAGAGAGGGCTTAACAGCCCTAACTCCGCTAGGTTCGCTTAGTAATAGAATAAAAAGTCAATATTTGTTTATTACTGAAGCCGGTAAAAAAAAAATGTTTCTGCCGAAATGCGTAAGCCCCAACAAATTTTTATACCATGTTTTTTTGTCAGGACATACTGTATGTATAGAGTAGTGGTACGGACTCCGTCTTTCATCCGCATGGTTGTTGTTTCGAGTCCCACACTTTCTACATTTTCTGGCCATGCTTCGGAGGGCATGTAAAGCAGGCGGCCCCGGGCCTTAATAGCTGAGCGTAAGCGTGGGCTTCATAGCTCTAACTCAGCTCCGCTAGGTTGGCTTAGTGATAACACAAAAAGTCATAATTTATTACTTACTTATTTAAAAAAAAAAGTCCTGCCGTGGTTTTTTTTAATAAGTCTTTTAATAAGTTTTTTTTTTTAAATTGTCGATGTCAACCTACACCGGCTAAAAGCGAAAATGAACAGGCTGAGATAAGCTCATTATTGACGTAATGTAACAGGCGAAAGCATGACTTAACCAAGTACAAATACGATTCTGGGTGTAGGTAATTTACGGTTTTAATTTAATATCGTTTTATCAAATAACATAAAAACATTGTAGCCTATTGTAATATCAAAATATGCGTCTGTCCGGATGATAAGAAAAATATTGCCAAATTGCAGCTGCATATGAAAGATATGCACCGGTGTTGCAATTTCAAACATAAAAGCTTCACAAAAAAGGTTTCAAGATTATGTTAAACCGTCCTGTTTCTCCAAGAAATTAATGAGATCTTGAAAATTATCCTGTGCGAGTTGGATTACCGAAAGCCTATAAAAAGTGTAAATCTTTTTCCAGATCTTTTATAGGTTTAGTTTAAGCACGCAGTTAATGCCGATAAATGACAGCTTTTTATGCTGACTTTTATATGTGGAGGTTCTTTGTGCTCCAGCTGAATGAAAGTGGAAGACATTTTTTAGAAAGAAAATTTCACCTTAATGTATCGTAAAATCGGATTAATCAGGTGGCATGGTCGACATCGACTACCCGAGCAGCACAGCACTATTGGTAGTTAGAGGAAAACGCATGGAAAACGTATCGTTTTACACGTTGAATTTGGGTGGAAAAAAAAACTGAGTACTTGTTAAATGTTAATTGCATTGTGGATTCGGACCCGCACTTGGTGAAGTCATACATACGCCTGTTTCATTGCATTGGCGTAAATAGGGGGGTCCTGGGCTAAGCCCCCCCCCCCAGGATTTCTGGTGACAAAGACGTTATGAAGGCGAAAGGCATAGTATTCACAACAACGAAAGGGAAATTAATTCTTGGTATGCTTATTTCACATGATAGACATCATGAAAAAAATCAACAAAAATATATTACTTAAAATGATTAACACCCCAATATTTCACACCTATTTTTTCACAATTCATTCCTTGGGGGAGACCCCCGGGCTCCCCTCAGTGGTAGGTTTATTCGTCGGTAAAATCTCAACTGTGCTGCTTACAAAGTGCGTAAAACCTCCCTAATTTGGGCCTATTCATCAATTTTTGTTCTTCGGGGGAGACCCCCGGGCCCCCCTTTCTCCGGGGTAAAATATTTGTAAAACCTCACTAATTTCAGTCCAATTAGCAATTTTTTTTCTCCGGGGGAGACCCCCGGGCCCCCCTTTCTCCGGGGTAAAATATTTGTAAAACCTCACTAATTTCAGTCCAATTAGCAATTTTTTTCTCCGGGGGAGACCCCCGGGCCCCCCTTTCTCCAGGGTATATTATGCGTAAAACCTCACTAATTTGGGCCTATTTATCAATTTTTTGTTCTCCGGGGGAGACCCCCGGCCCCCCTTTCCCCAGAATATTAGTAAAACTTCACTAATTTGAGCCCATTTATCATTTTTTTTCTCCGGGGGGTGACCCCCGGGCCCCCCTTTCTCCAGGGTGTAATATGCGTAAAACTTCACTACTTTGGGTCCATTTATCGATTTTTTTTCTCTCCGGGGGATCAAAGTCTTGGGCCCCCCCCCCCAGAAATTTTGGGAATTTACGCCAACGTTTCATTGTATGTCAATAAAGAAAAGCTTATATCAGCTTGTCCATTATAGCTTGTAGCCGGTGAGGGTTGACATTGAGGATGTGCACCAGTTTTCACCCCAAATTCATTCAGAAACAATCGCAATAATGTCCAAAAAAACCATGGGGTCGTTGGCAATGGGTCATAAGTTGGCCTAGGTCCATTTCATCAGGACTTTATTATTATTATTATTAATTATAGCTGTATAACACAATAGTTCTATAGTTATTTCTACTAGAAAACTACTAGAAAATTATGCAAGGTTAGGTTGGATCCACCCGTCCACGCCTTAAAAAACTGGGCTAAGCGGTGTTAACGCCGACTACATGCTATCTATCAAAATGTACGGAAGCATTTCTTCTCCTAAACTTCATTTACTCTCCTTTTGGTGTGCAACTTTGCAAAAAAGTGTAGTTCCATTTAAAAATTAAAAAAAAATAGCAGTTTGTTGGGAATGGTCACAAGCCCAGTGGCGGCGCTACGGGGGTGCCCGAGGGGGCCTGCCCCCCCCCCAACAGTTTCTCCGGCCCCTCCGTGGCCCCCCCACTTTTTAGATATTTCACTTGTTGTTAAATTGGAGAATTATTGAACCGTATACCTACTCCCAATGAAAAATGTTTCGTTTTTTCATTGCCCCCCCCCCCCCCCCCGGATAGAAGTCATGCCTCCCGTGGGCCCCCCGTCTTAAAATTTCTAGCGCCGCCACTGCTGACAAGCCCCCCCCCCCCAAAATTGAAAACCAAAACCTTGTACCGCAGAGTAAAAAAACTTTCCGAATCGGGTACTTAATTTGTTCAAGGGCTGGTGAGCCATGTTCGGCGAAGAATATAAGAATATAATTTCCGGACGTTTCGTTGTGTTCTGACCGTGGAAACCTTCGCTGTGAGGCTAAGTCTAATTCTAGAACAAATGTCCGAATTATTGGGTTCATATACCAACTTAATTTAGTTTAAAATAGCAGAATTAGAGAAGGGAGAAAATAAAATTACCGAAAAATTGCTTAGTCAAATTTGCAAGTTTTAGGTTTGGGTACCCGCAACGAGGCGCCACTTTTTTTACAAAGTATATAACGGTAACGTCTAATAACAGAGCACAAGGTATTTTAGGGGAGCAGGAGCCAGGAGGGTTAGGAACCTATATATTGAAGAACATTTTGAAAATTTAGCCCCTCCTATATTTTATTTTTGCCTCCAAAAGCGAAGCATAGGCGCTACAATAGGATGATTCAATACTCATGCTTGTTACCGAATACTATAAGAGAGGGAGAGCAGTTGCAAGGTGTTAGTACTCAGTTAGCTCTCAAGCTGAAGAGACAGCAGCGCTCGGACGGTCAATTTGTTTCATTAGTTTTTCGTTGGAAAATTCGCGCGCTTTTTTAAAAGTAATAGTTTGTTCCTGAGGTTGTATTGTGCTCAAAGAAATGGCTTACAGCAAGGTTTTATTCTCCATCTGTGTGTTTTTTGTGATTTTGTGCTTCGTCAATGTTGACGCCAACCCTCTCTACCGTATTCTGCAAAGGTAAGGGTTTCTTCATCTTTATCTACTCTCCCCACGCTGTAGTTAGCGGGACCTATTGTGGAAGGTTTCAGACGTTCGATTAGTAGTAAATTCAATTGTTAATTAGAGTGTTCTCTTTTATATTTCTCACAATTTGTTTCAATGGAGCCTATTCATTTGAGCAAAAGCGCACTAAGACCTAGGCTACTAGCCGTAGGGATTGAGGCATTTGACAATTCGGCCTAAGTTTGCACAGGTGACGTCTAGGTAGTACTGACTGTTGCTTCAATTATAAAGTGTGTTTAACTTAGCTGCTCCACAATCAAAACGAGCGAATTAAAATAAAGATACCATTGTGAGCTATTTAGAAAAACTATTTGCCGTCTCGTAAGGTTTTACAACTATTATTATGAAATTGTTTTTCAATCAAAAAGGTTGTCCCTCCCAAGCAATTGGCTAATACACATTAATGTATTAACTACCTATTCAAATCATAACATATTAGACACCATTGCGGGATATTTAGCCGAAAAGGCTCATTAATTTTCACATGGTAAATAAGGTTTTACTATTAATTCAATGAAATCTTTTCAAACAAAGGTTGTCCCAGGCTGGAATTGTAATATAATGAACCACAAGAAATAACTTACCATAGAGAGGCTACCAAGATTTTTAAAATTTTCAATAGTTCTCATTTTATTCTACTACTAAAATATGTTGGTAAGCCTGCGCCTGGCAGTTATTTTAGGAGTCAGCAATCAAATATATTGTAAGAGAAGGCAAAAGGATGTGTTTTATTGAGCCTGAATGGTTAAGTAGTCTATAAAACTACCATGTTGAAATAAAAATCCGTAATATTTTGTATATGAGAATGTAAGATGAAGGTGGAGTTTAATATTTGGAAATAATAATTAGCATTGTGACAGTGCTATATGGTGTATAATATAGCAGTTATTAAATTTACTTGGGAGTTGGGACAAGTACCTATTCAGGTAAAAACCTGGACAGAGGACAGATAGTGTATAAGAGGAGGGTAGCAAGTTATGCAAGGCATAAGGACCCCCCCCCCCCAAAGGGGGCCCCCTCAGAAAGAAAATACGTAATTTTTGGGGGATTTTCTGAAAAATATATAAAAAATAAAAAACTAATTTAAGAAAAGAAAATTAAAGTTTGCGCCTAGTGTAATTGCAAAAATTACAGGGCTCTGTCTTGCGAAAGGGCCCCCAAAATTTGTTACACCACTGGGCTGAGGACAGATAGTGTTGATGGTAACACGATGCCGCGGCAATGCATAGATAAATTCCCGCTTTGATTTTTCACGATTCCTTTTACCGGATATGCTGGGGAATAATAGGACACAGTACGGTTTCATGGCTCTCCAATCAACACGTGGAATTCCACGTGTTTATTTAGGTTTAAACGTATCTTGATATGAACGATAAGAGATATCAGTTATCACCTCTGTGTGTCATCATATTGCGCTAAATGCTATATAGGTTTTGAGCAAATTCACGCCACTTTTGGCTCCGTGATAGCGCCAAGCCATGACGTAGCAAGTCTTTCATATAGGAAGACAAGATGTGGGTGTGCGATACGGCTACGGAAACAGACATTCTGGCAGTTCATTTGTATTTTGTAGTAATTGATTTGTTTAAATAACCTATAAATAACGTAAATTTGTAGGTAGCTAAGGATTTTTATTGCCTATTATGCTTCGGTTAGCTGATATTTAACTTTTACAATGTATACGGCATATCTATTTTTTAAGTTATAGTATGCAGCTATAGATTTTTTTTTAATCTGGCCACTATTATAGAGATATGATGAAAATGTAGGAAAATTAGGGAAACATGGCAAAGATAAATTTCTATTAATTAATTAAACTGAATCAATTTCCCTAAAATTACGCAGATTGTGAAATTTGCCACTCTATTCATACTTCTTCAACCGAACCATCCTAAAAATCATTATTAATTGCCCAGCCTTCCAGGAAAATTGAACCAAAACCTAATGGCATTTTTCATCCAATTATGAGGTTTATTGTGTGAAGTGGGCGTAGATTTCATATCTCCGGTTTCTTTATGGCAATCTTCAAGACTTCCTTAAAGACTTCAATATTGCCTAAATGATGGGCCGTAATACTGACTTAATAGTCTAGCAGGTGATAATCGAATTTGCCGTTTTTTAGGTCAGAATGTAGCTTAACTGTAAGAGATTGACATCTGATAGTGTACGTGATAAAAACTTCGGCTTTCTGATTCATTGATCCTAATGTCAATTCTTATCATGCAAAACACTCTTTCACCTATAAAATACGGAATATTTTCCGTACATTCGCCAAAAGTCTTAGTTTCTTACATAAAAACTCACGGGGGAACTATCAAGCGAGTTGCCTGGCGACAAGGGAGCTTAATTTAGGTTTTTCGCACTTTTGTTTTTTATTTAGGTTTGGTCATTATTTATACGCTTGGTTTGGCTTGGAGTTTTGGCACTTAGAACGGACAATAGGCCTACTGCAGTGGTTTCTCATCGAATCAATTATTGATCTCCTTTGAGTGTCTTGATTGTCAATGATTCCTCTTTCTGAGGTCACAATCTCAACGATTGGTTGGCAGCAACTCCCTGCATGTCACCCTCCAGTTCTCTCGGTCCTGTGATTTTCTCTTCAGCTCTTGATACGTTCGAGCTCCTGTGTCCTTCAGTTGATCCATGAATTCCTTCTTCTTGATTACTTGTGCTAAAACGGATTTCGAGAAAAATATGTTCTAATTACCGGTTTATTCACACAAGACTAAATAGGATTGTTTGGAAATTGCTGTAAGGGATGGCGGTAACGTCTTTATAACAGAACAGGCGGAGTGCAAAGTAGTCTTTATAACCGGGCTCAACTACAAATATTATATACGTTATATAGTATAGTATATTTCCATAAACTATCTGACCATTTTTTTTTTTTTGCAGGCAAAGGCGACTTTCAGATCAAAAACTAGCAGAATTAGAAACAATCATAGCTCTGGCGGATATGAAAGGAAAGCTTGTAACTGTACCAGTGGGCTTTGGGCGAGTGGACCCCAAAAAATTGTAAGTATAGTAGGTTATAAAAAAACACTCAGATCTATAATAGTACCAACCCATGAAATACAAATCATGCAATAGAAAAAAATATAGGGTGTTTCGTTTTTCTTTTAACAATAATTTTATAATTTATTTTAAATCGTTAAATCTTTAAAGTAATAAAAAATAATTTTTATTTCTTTCAAATTTGGACGTAGCCTATACCTAGGTAAATACTATACAATAGCAACGCTTAATTTAGTGCGATAAAATCGAGCTGAATGAAATAAAAACGTTTTGACAAGAAAAATTAGGTAGACCTACATAGGCGTAATTATTTTGAGATGATTTTTCCCAGAATATTCTAAAAGAATTCTAAGCTAACAATATTGAAATCCAAATGGTGACACACCGAGACCTGCAGTAGGTACATCTTCCACAATTCAAAGTACAAAATATGAGTATTAAAAAATTTCCAAATCCTATCAGACGAGCAAACCTATCATAATAGGTTTCTACTGATGGTAAGAAGATGACAGTATCGTACTGTGTATACATGTAAGCCGTACGGTTAGTTTTTTTCCTATTTTGGTCGAAGTCACCACTACTATATTGCACTGTTGCATAATCATAAATTTGCAGAGAAACACCCAAATCAGATCAACTGTTTCCATTTTGCAGTTCCGTAATATTTCACTGTAGATTAGGGTATTTAACTGAAACACATTCAATGAAATAACTGAAACTTTAACTTTGGGTAACTTGGACCATCCATCTGACAATTGAATGGGATAGAAGCCAATGTTTACATTGTTACAATGTTACATTTAGATAGCCGGCCGCCATACCAAGTAGAATCCAGCGGACCAGAGCAGGTTCAAAGATGCAGATAACTTGGTCGTGTGCGCAGTGCCGGTAGGGAAACATGGTAGGACTTGTCCTGGTCACCTCCGAACTAATCGTGTGACTTCACTGTGTTTCCTAAGTGGTTCGGAATCCACTATAATCAGGAGGTCCACTGTCCTATGGGCCCACACCGTGGCCTGGGACTGTGTCCAACCATGCTACTACTACATTTAGATAAAAACGCAGTTGAATTTGATGGTCAGTATCTTTGAAAGGGTTGACAATATTTCCAAACTCTTATAGATCAAAAACCATACATAATAATAATAATAATAAAAATTATTTATTTCCAATAAATACAAATATACGGTACATCAAAATGCAATTAGGACTCCCATGTCTTCATAGAGTTCAACACGTTATTGCTTTCCTATTTGTACGTATAGTAGCCTAGTATAAGGAAAGCTTTGTGATGGTCAAAATGTTCGATTCCGAGATTTCAACGGATTTACACGTTTTTAGGTCCCAGGAACCCAAAAAGTGGTTTTTAGCCTACGAAATGTCTGTCTGTCTGTTGCTCTGTCTGTCGCTCTGTCTGTTCATCAATTTCCGGGCAAACTACTCGGTCGATTTTGATGAAATTCGGCATGTAGCGGCATGTAGGTGCACAAAAATCATACCTCGGGACCATTTTTTTTCGTCGTTATTAATGTCGTCGTTATTAATGTTAATAAAATGCATAAAATGCTTTCCCACTGATAGTTTGCTTCTGGGGGTAAAAAAATAAAAATAACTAAATTTTATTGAAAAATGACTAAAAAATAATTTTTCTTCCAACCCTTTCTATCGATGATTTCTACATTCAGGCATGCTTTAGGTGTTAAATTGAGTAACGAAACCGGACAGGTTGCTTTCCCAAAAAACTATTTAGTTTTGTCTAATTTGTTTTTTTTTAATGATAGAAAATTCACGGTCAAAATCATTTCGTGCCCCGCCATTATTACTGTGTGGTAATGTGTTGGTCTGACCTATCTAGAATTTACCTCACCTCCATAGACGCCAGGTGAACAACCCCCCCCCCCCCCCCCCCCTCCTCCTAGATATCCGAAATTTAAACATAGGAAAATTATTTACCATGAAATTACTCATTTTCTCCATCTACTAATTGATAATAGGAAATCATGTTCGAGTAAACTCGGACCGGTTCTTTTTCATATAGGTGAATGATCCAACCGAAAATGTATCCCCTTATGTCGACACTCGAGCGTCGACCTTAGGTGTATGAAAAGAGGAAATTTCATTATAAAACTAGAGCTAAATAAAAATAAGGTTATTACTTTTTTTAATAAACTTTACTGGCTTATATTCCAGCTTTAACAGCCTTGGGGATATCTGATAAGTTACCTAGTGTTATTGTGAGGATGTCATTTCAGAAAAGAACCATTATTCGACCTCCCGGCTGTTTATGCATTTGAAAGAGATGAATTTTTACTAAAAGGCAATGCGAGCAAAATTATTTTTTCTCTTTTACCCTGCAGTGGGTTGTTACAATTTTGAAATAAGGCTACGTTTACGCTCTACTTCACATTTTCCAAACAAATCAGCTTTTGTATCTTCTTCATTAATAATAATTTTTTTGCTTAGTTAAGAGGATGTGAAACGTAGAAAATTGGCACCCCAAATCTGATGTTTTTATTGAATTTTTATTTTTTATTAGATTTACTATAAGTAGGTTATTACAGATTTAGTCTATTTAAGTCGTTGAAGACGTCATATGTTAATATATGGTATATGGTAATTTTAGTATTGTTAGGTACAGCATTTCTTCCATGACAGTTACTAAAAAGGGACTAAAAATTCCACAGTAAAGTTCATGGAATAACTATAACTCAATTAAAAATACCCTGTAATACGATGCATGAAATAATATTCCATAACTTACATATACCAAATTATTAATAACTTGCTTATTAAATTTAAAAAAAAATTGTTTCGATCCATTAAATATGGGTCTGAGATCCGAGAACAATATTGGAAAGTGTAATACCGGTACCGGTACCTAAATTCAGATTCAAATCGTATACATAAACATCCCAAATATTTTTTCTTCTAATCTTTAATAAAAACGCTAATCCTCGGTTCAGCGACTGACAAAATGAAACAGAAATCTATTTTTAGGAAAAACTTGGTATCTAGTTTAGATTTACAGAGTGAGGGTTCACCAATGTCCAATGATGGTCTGTTCACTCACTCACAAGACCGGGGATACCTCATACCTGGGGATACAGGGCTAACACTATGAACGGCTGACAACATAAACCCTATCACCGCACTGGTTGTCACGAAAAGCAGTAAAAAAATATAAACATAGGTAGTCGGCCAGGTCCAGCAGAACATTTTTTCTTACATTGTATCTAGTTTCGAACCTAAATCTTCCGTTACATAGTCGACTTCTCTACCATCTGGTCTAATCCGGACAGCTAATAACACAACTTTTCCTTCATTACAGAGGCCGCCGAAGGCGATCAGCCGCTAAACTACTTCAAAGCCTAATCAATGACAACTCTTCAGAATTAGAAAATACCAACACCATCGAGGACTACTCTGAGGAACAACAAACAAAAGAAGATGAAATCACAAGCGAACAAAAGTTCCTTCTCAATCTACTGTACGACAAATTACCAGCAAAATATCGGACGATACCAACAGAGTGATTTTTTTTTTTTTTACCGGCGGGAGCCCCAGTGGAATTTTGAGTTTTTTCGTTGAGTTAGTTCGGATGGGTAAGCCTATCGAGCTCCTATCAAGTTTCCAGTACTCTTCATTGTTGTTATTAATTTAATAATTAATCAAGACTAGGCGGTGTCTTAAGACTTAATTGTCTTCTTCTGTTTCTTCTTCTTTGTCGTGGGGTTTCAGGCATCATCCAGCTAAAAAGTCTTTATTTATCATGATTGAAGTCTATGATTTTAAACCATAAAAATAAATGATACTGTAGGTTAGAATAAGTTCTTGAGACTTCTATGAACGAGGATGAACTCAATATGGGAATTAGCAATGCCAGTTTCTTGAGTCTTGAGTACGGTAGTTTTCTTCTAGCAACCGACCTGAAGACTTTGGAACTCTGATTGTGTCCTACAGGCCTACTATACCATTTAGTATTCATTTATTCTTAGGGTTAAAAATGTAAACAAAACAATTTTGAATATCACTTTCCATTCTAATAGATAATCACCAGAGTAGACCCTCTGGAGACTTAATTGTAAACAGCCACAATGTAAAGGCCAGTCATAAACGGATTATCGTTTATTGGTGGCCCATTGTCTCCCCACCATTTCTATTATAATTTGAATTGGATCGATGCGTCAATGAATGGGCCATAAGTTCCTAAAGATTAAGCAACTGAGTTTGTTGCTTACACACATCGCATTAGCAACTCAATTGTTTTTTGGTGGTGCAATTGTTTTGGCTGATGAAAATTGTTTTGTGCATGATAATCGTATTTGTAATGAGCCTTAATTTATTAAAATAGGTAGGCCCCGCGGTTACGGAATGTACGCTCCTTTGTCGGCTATTTTTAAGGCATCTATTTGTTGGACATATATTTGTTGAAATAAGATACCTACCTACCAAATAGATTTTGATTATTCACCAGGAAAATAGAAGCCATTACTACTATTCAGGGTCCTCAGAACTTTTGGGATTTGTCAGCTAATTCAGGTTCCTTATCTATCAACCTAATTTGTGACCAAAAAACATTACTTTCTTTGTAGCTCAACGTTATTAGCGCGAGAATGACGTCATCGTCAGGTCCCTTAACAAGACCTTGTGACAACATACAGTGAATGATTTTAACGTTGCTAAAGTAACCTATAAGTAGTCTTCTTAAGGGTCCAAAAGAAAATAACGTCACTACCCGCTAAAACAATTCAGCTAGGTACAATATAATGGTTTAATATTTAGATTGGTGCAGATTGACATAGGCCTAGTTCGGAGGGAACTTACAACGCTGTTTAATACTAATACCTGCCGAAAGCCATTCATTTTCATGCATTTATTTATAATCATCTTTCATGCCAAAGTTAATTGTTATGGGACATATACAGTAAGTAGCAGCAACCGTTGCACCAACGTATATGAGACAGAGTCAAGATTGATTTAATAATTAACGACGATTTCAAAGCTGGATTTTGAAGGAAAAAAATGAGCATGTATGCAAAAGGCGCGATTTGTCACTTGAAACTGTAAATCTATGTGAAGGAGAGACAAAAAACTTTAAAAATCAAAATATTTGTACATTATGAGATGTAATATTTCAATTAATATTCTTTGATAATATACGAATCGCATCAGTGTTTATTACATTTTTGGTAGTGGCCAATGCGATGATTCCAGTGATACCACCTGCTCAAATATTATTATTATTTATTTTTTTGACGAATCGCCTTTTGCATACATGCTCCTCAAATAGTTTTGTTCATAATTGCATAGCTTACAGCTTATGGAACATTACAATACGTAAGTCTTGGGTTCTATTGTATTGTACAATGGAGGGAATTGAATTAATTGTAGTTTTATATAAAAATCACAATTTTAAAGAAAATATTTGATTGATTGATCGGTATGTAATTAAAAAAAACTCACAGAATTGCTCGACAAAGTTGTGCTACGATTGAGGTTGCTAATTGGATCTGATATGGTTCTGATTCAAGAAGACGGTAGAAAGAGTATAGGCGTATCTAACTAGAAAAATATTTTTTTATTTTTCTACTGTACTTAATTTATTTATATGTTAATTTATTTGGTGCTGTCTTATTTAATAAATTATTGCGATGTACTTAAAGTACAAAATGTGTTTTACGTGCACCTTGACGCCTTTAAAAGTCTACCTTCTATCAGCTAAGAGGTCTTTATAGCCTAAAACCATTATTATAACAAGATGAGGAACTACAAAAGTTGTGGGACTTTGTACCACTAGGATATTATACTGATTACAATGACTTAAATACTGTATTTCATACAAGTACTTCTACTTAGAATATACTTTTAGAAAGCACCTTTACTTAGAAACTCACCCAAGCAGAGAAGAAAGTAAGTAGGCTATTCCTGTATAACTGAAGGTACTAACAGTACTTCTAATTCACTGATCTTCATCTTAAAAAACTTATCCACCAAGTATAATTAAAAAGAAAGTATAACTGGAAGAGGGTGGATTATTATATCTAGTAATTAAGCAAGTGCTTGGGAAAACTTAGGGACTTCTCTACGACCAAGAAATTGTTATAGAGAAAAACGCTCTTGGGAAATTTTAGGAAGCGACTTCAGTGGCAAGTTGGTAACGTGTTTGTTCACCGTGTTAAGCACTGGCTGGCTTCCCTATACCTTGGTTCAATATTTCAGAATTTGCATGGCAGCTGCGGCTCCTGGATAAGCTAAGCACTATTTTATTGAATCAGTTCTGAACCAATTTACTACTGTTTATAATGGATTTTGTCGTCTTAGAGTGTGGCAGCACATCCAGAAGTTAGCTGCAATGCACCACCGTGGCCGGCCTGGCTCCTGTGAACCAGACGGTGTGCTTCAATTAATTATTAACAGCAAATTGGCAAATTAGTGCGGTTTTAAAAAAATTAGAAATTGTGTATGGGTATAATCAAATAATTGCACGCAATCAAGACTACCAAACTTGCGGTTAAGTCGAGCTGACGCCTCTTTAGGGTAGTCAGATTTTTTTCTAGCATCAATTTTATTTATGCTTCAGAATGCAGCTATTGGTCGGAAAAGTGGCCAAGAGCAAAAGAGATTAGGCCTACCTACCCAAAATTTTGATTTTTTGGTTTTCACTAACTTCGCTCCAAATTACTCTATTCGAAAATTTTCTCAAATTTCTGGTTCTGAATACTGTTATTGGACGGGAAAAGATGTCAGGAGCGTAACAATTG
The DNA here is from genome assembly GCA_963971405.1 of Psococerastis gibbosa. NCBI lineage: Eukaryota > Metazoa > Arthropoda > Insecta > Psocodea > Psocidae > Psococerastis > Psococerastis gibbosa. The sequence goes on from OZ020490.1 coordinate 16,474,563, forward strand.
CCAAATTTAAAGATATTTTTGGTTTTCACTAATTTCACCCCTAAATGCACAATTCGACAAATTAATGAATTAAATATCAGAATCGATATCACTGTTACTGGTCGGAAAAGATGCCAATACCGAGATAATTTTGGCCTTAATTACATTATTCGAACATTTTTTCGATTTCTGGTTCAAGCGGGTTAGCCGTTCAACACCAACAGCGCCCCTTAAACATCATGGCCATAAAATCCCCCAAAATTGAGTTAGCCCAAAAAAAAAAAAAATGCTTCCGAGGTATGATTTTTGAACCTACATGCCAAATTTCAGCAAAATCTACTGAGTGACTGAGCGACAGACAGGCATTTCGTAAAAACCCCTTTTTTGGGTTCATGGTACCTCAAAACGTGTAAATCCGTTGAAATCTCGGAGTCGAAAATTTTGACCATCACTAAGCTTTCCTTATACTACGTACAAATTGGAAAGCAATAAGCAAAAGTTTCGAGTTGGCAATATAATAAAATTGCTGAATTCAGACTCATGAACATTTCATCAGCAGCAGTTGGGCATGATTCATAGGAGCTGCGTGCCCACCTACGAGGCAGGCAGCTGAATGGCTACCGACGCAGAATTTGAAACTGATAAGGGCAGTAGGCCTAATCATCATGCCTTTAGTTCACACTTCACTATTAGGCCTAAATGGACCAAGCTAACTTCCAGGCTTCCACCACTGTATACATTTGGCAGCATATACGTGACGTCTCGGATTTTTTAATAAGGATTTTTATAAAATGCTAGTGAGTCTTCCGAAGGGGAGCCACCTGCCACTCAACACAACATCATTAATGGTCAAGGCCGTAGCCAGGATTTATTTTTTTTCGGGGGGGGGGGGGGGTTAGAAATTTCATTGGGTATTATAATAGTGGTTTTTACTTTTCCTCTAAAAATCCCATTCTATCTAGTATGAAGCCATTTTTTACCCCCATGAACCCCCCCTTGGCTACGGCCTTGTTAATGGTAGTAAAATCTTTTGAATTCAGTCTCAATTAGTGATCTGATTGCTATCTGAATGCTATGGTGGATATTCCGACATGTTTAGTATGACGAGACATACAGTATTTTTAAATAAGTCGTTATTTTAAAGAATTTATGCAACAAAACAGCCTTTGACCATCATCTGACAGGTTATATTTGCAGTGAAAATGTTGGCAATGATTCTGGTACGGTACGGTACGGTCACACCTGAAACTTTGTTTTCTGAACTAAAAGATCATAGGTACCCCACCGACAAAAAAAAATAATTTTAAGGTACTACAAGTTCAATACATCGATGTACATAGTACATAGGACTCAGGGGCGACATTTAGGCCATCAAACTCAGGCTGAACCTGATGTGTCCATCAAATTGATTGCATGTTCAGCGATGGCCTGGGTATTTCCACCACAGATCCAAACTTATACCGGTCTCCTACCATCATAAGGTAGCAGAAATTTGGATAACCCAAATATCACAGAAGCTCAAGAAAGAGAACTATATCTAATAGTGGATGATACCAGCAGAAGAGGGGGGCCGAAGGAATTCATTGAGCAATTGAAGGAGGCCGCAGGAGCTCGGATGTACCAAAAACTGGAGGAGGCGTAGGAGAGAACGGGAGGACGATATTTAGAAGAGTTGCTGCTACCGCCTACCAGTCCATCGGTCCATCCCAGCGTTTCCACTTGCGATTTATCACATTTCCCTCAGCGGCAACTTAAAATTTCCCTCTTTTCCCTCGCTCACCCAATTCGCTAATATTCCTATATTTTCTAAATTTCCAAAATTTCTGGGGGGGGGGGGGAGTCTGCCTAGCAAATTATATGACTTTTTTATTATTTAAATTTTATTGTTTTTTAATGAGTATGAAATACGTTATATACCTTAAACTATTCAAGTTCAGTAAAACAAAAAAAATAAAAAGTAAACTTTTGTTTCTGGAACGCCCAGCGACCTAGTCGTCTCATTCTACTATATAATATGCATGACGGCCAAATTGCTGAACCTGTTTTGAATGGTGGTACCAGACGCGGCCTATACATTCATCTTTCAAGTAGGGTATAAGTGACCAATCCACATGTTATACCCTGGAGGCAGGGGGGCCCGGGGGTCTCCCCCGGAGAAAAAATTGATAATTAATAGGCCCAAATTAGTGAGGTTTTACGCATATTATACAGTGGAGGAAAAGGGGTCCGGGGGTCCCCCCGGAGAAAAAATTGATAAATGGTCCCAAAACTGTGAGGTTTTTGCGCATGTTATACCCTGGAGAAAGGGGGGCCCGGGGGTCTCCCCCGGAGGAAAAAAAACTTTATAAATAGGCCCAAATTCGTGAGGTTTTACGCATTTTGCAAGCAGTACAGTTGAGATTTTACCGACAAATAAACCTATCACAGCGGGGGGCCCGGGGGTCTCCCCCTGAGAAAAAGTCTGAAAAAATAGGTCTGATGTATTGGGGTTTTAAGCTTTTTGAGTAATATTTTTTTTGTGAAAGTACTTGGTCAATGTTTATTTTTATTTTTGTTAAGTCTTTCAGGTGAAATAAGCACACAAAGAATTAATTTCCCTTTAGTGCAGTGAATAAACCCGAATTTTCCCTAAATCTAAAAAGGGAAATTTCCCTCAAAGTGGAAAAGCTGCTTCTTTCTTCAAATTCCCTTTTCCCTCCAATTTCCATTTAGTGCAGTGAATAAACCCGGAGGCCTGATTTTCCCTAAAAAGGGAAATTTCCCTCAAAGTGGAAACGCTGTGTATTGACGATATTTTTCGACTCAAGTAAGAGTCGGAGACCATCCAGTCGTTAAGTGCTGGCCAACAAACGAGCATTCACTACGCTCGGTGGCCCAGCGTTGTGCATGCGCAAATTGCTGGCGATGCCTGGGTGTAATGTGCTTCATTTCTTATTTCGTATTTACACCTGCACTCACAGTACAGATGCATGCTTGATGATGATTTTGATCTCAGATGAGTGTAGGAGACTGCCTTTATGCATGGGCATGGGCACTGTGATAGCAGGTTCCTATTGATGCTTTTTGACGTGACAACGTCTGATAAATCGACGAGCGCAGGCTGGAATACTAGGTGCATGTACGGAAAAGTGTTACTACGATGCGTTATGTTCATGGGTGACGTGGGTCCGTAACGCGGGTTTAAAGCAACTTTTTGGGCAGATGTAGAAGGCCTATCTCAATTTAAATTATATCCATTTTTTCGTCTATTCTTCTTCCTCTTTCAGGCCATGCTATATTTGTTGTGATAGCCTGATAGGGCAAAGGGCTCGACTTTTGGGGGAGGAAACGTGAGGAGGTGCGCCCAATTTGCCGATTTTCAGAGAAAATAGGCCTTTTTCAGCCGCGTTTTTGGAGGTGTTAATATCAATTTGAAAACTTCAAAGTGCTTTAGTTATTTTCCACCTTCATTACTCTTTCTAGACATGTATTCAGTATTCTCTTCGTTCAGGCTCAGGTGAGTTGGTAAGCCATCACTGTTTCGTCGGAAAACAGGTTCAAAGGGTGCTTTTCAATGTGAATGCATAGAGTAAAAAAATCCACAGCCTGAAATTTTCAACCGAAATGAATTCTTAATGGCTCATTAGAAGCAGTATGAATTAAGGTTTCAAACGAGTATAAATAAATACATATTTTCAAATTCACCCCTTCACCCCTTAAATGAGTGGAACACAAAATTTCCAAAATGACGCGAAAAAATATGCAATTTTTACCGCAATTTTGGGGGTTTTAGTATCAATTTGAAAACTTTAAACTACTTTAGTTCTTTTCCACCTTTCTTACTCTTTCCAGACATGCATTCAGTTTTACTAACCGTCACTTCGTTCAGGCTCAGGTGAGTGTATAAGCCATCCGTGTTTCGGCGGGAAACAGGTTCAAAGGGTACTTTTCAATGTGAATGCATAGAGTAAAAAAATTCCACAGCCTGAAATTTTCAACCTCATGTCTCATTAGAAGCTTAAGGTTTCAAAGGAGTATAAATACATATTTTCAAATTCACCCCTTAAACATGAGTGGAACACAAAATTTATAAAAAATGACGCATTTCCAGCAATCCCATTTGAATTGCATGGGAGGGTTTACAGCAATTTTATGGACAGATTTAGAAGGCCTATCTTAATTTAAAGAATTTTACGCATGTCTTCGTCTATTTCAGGCCATGCAATATCTGTGGTGATCAAGAAAGGGGTTTGGGTTTGGGGGTTGTGAAACGTCGGGGGGTGGTTCCGGTGCTCACGATTTTCAACTCTTTCGGCCGCGTTATTATCTATTTAAAAAATTCAAACTACTTAAGGGCTTCTCCACATTTTTTTTCTTAAGTAAGTCTTTGTTAGAAAGTAATATTTACTTTTCGTTAAGTAAATTTTAAATAGTTAAATTCGGGACAAATATCTAAATCCGGGACAAATGACCGCCCGGATGACCCCCCAAGAAATCCGGGACCAGACCTAAAAATCGGGACTGTCCCGGAAAAATCGGGACGGATGGTAACCTTACTTTACAACCGACTTACAGACAACCAATATACGATAATATATAATTCAATATAATAGTACGATAATACAATATACGGTAATTAATGAAATGCTATTATAATCTTAGCAACAATAAGGTAAAATAATTGAATTATTTGTATACATATTTATAATAATAAAAGCCTTTTGCTTAAAATTTATCTAATTTAGCTGTACTTAACCAATTTCTGTAAAGTTGTAAATATATTGTTGATCATTTCTCGAAAAATGATGTCATAAGGATGTTTCACTTCTTACGTGTGTACACCGATAGTAGTAGTATGGTTGGACACAGTCCCAGGTCACGGTGTGGGCCCATAGGACAGTGGACCTCCTGATTATAGTGGATTCCGAACCACTTGGGAAACACAGTGAAGTCACACGATTAGTTCGGAGATGACCAGGAGAAGTCCTACCATGTTTCCCTACCGGCACTGTGCACACGACCAAGTTATCTGCATCTTTGAACCTGCTCTGGTCCGCTGGATTCAACTTGGTATGGTGGCCGGCTGTGTATACACCGATACACGCACGCTAATTTTTTTATATGTGCAGTTAGTTTTATGCTTTTTAATGTTTTGTTATTGTATAACCTTTATAAGTAATTGTTGATCAAAATCAAAAGTTTAAAAAAAAATATATAGTTTCAAAAATCTATATATTTCTTTTTATTTGCTTGGGTTGCGCGAGGCCCCTGAAAGCGCGAGGCCCCGGGTGACTGCCCTGTTCGCCACCCCCTAAGGCCGCCTCTGCCTGGCTTATTACAGATGAAGTGATTCCAGAAAGACTAGCGAAGCAATAATATAACAAATACGTCTTGTGCGATAGGCGAAGATAGACACAGACACAGCATTCGCAATTAATACTCGTATAACACAAAATGATGAGACATCAAGACGCGATCCTAATCATTTTCGTTTTATATGAACTGCTGACATACGCACTGTCTTTGTCTTACTTCCCGGTAATCGAGCCACTCGCACTTACACCCCTGTGTCTTCGTCAATCGCACGAGACATATTCTCGGATCTCTTCAGGACAGGTTTTTTGCAGGCAACCCTATTTCATCGCATTCGTATGCGCAATAAAACAGCGCTTATTTTTATGTTTAATTTATAGATTAAGCAAGTAGGTGAACACTGAGCATGCCTACATTCTAAGTAGGTACGTGTTAAAACCTGGCTACCCAATAGTGAATAGTAAGGCTGGGAAATATATAGGCAACCCCATGTTTTCATACCATATTATAGGCTTAGGCCTTAGGACTTATATCTAGTTAAAAAATTTTCGTTAAACACATCGGTGGAAATTCAACAAAAAAAGTGATTTTACAATTTTGAATTAATGATAATCTGGCCAGGATTTTTTCAGGCAACCCATTTTTTTTATAATTCATAGCTTACTAAATTGCTTATAAAACAATTTTCATCCATGGAACAGATCGGCGAAACGGCCGATCTTACTTCGGATCTCCTACAACGTTGTGATGGTGGAAATTATCGATTCCGAAAATTTCAACGGATTTACACGTTTTGAGGTAGCCTACCATCAGAAACCAGGCCGTAGCCAGTTTTTTTTCGGGGGGGGGGCAGAAATTTCATGGGATATTGCAATATAGACCTAGTAGTCTTTATTTTTCCTCTCAAAATGCGATTCTATCAAGTGCCATTTCATCTCGGGGGGGGGGGGGGGTTGAACCCCATGAACCCCCCTTGGCTACAGCCTTGATCAGGAACCAAAGAAGGTGGTTTTTACGTAATGTATGATCGTCGATTTGTGGGCAAACTACTCCGTGGATTTTGATTGAATGTGGCACGGCTCAATAAAATATCACTTGTTCCTGGAAAGTTTGGTTTTAGGGAAAAAAAAAGACAATGAATTCTCAATTTTCATGAAAGAGAAAAAAAAATTGCTCTCTATAGCCGAATAGGTAAGTGTAGGGAGATTTCGTAAAAGCACTTACTTCTTGGCGCTACGGCCCGTGAAGGGTCTTGACCTGCTCTGCCACATCGCGTCAGCCTACGCGGTCCTGCGCTCTTCCTCGCTAGTCATTGACGTCATTGACGTAATGTATGATCGTCGATTTGTGGGCAAACTACTCCGTGGATTTTGATTAAAATTGGCACGGCTCAATAAAATATCACTTGTTCCTAGAAAGTTTGCTTTTAGGGGGAAAAAAGACAATTAATTCTCAATTTTCATGAAAGAGAAGAAAAAAAAATTGCTGTCGGCTCTATAGCCGAATAGATAAGTGTAGGGAGATTTCGTAAAAGCACTTACTTCTTGGCGCTACGGCCCGTGAAGGATCTTGACCTGCTCTGCCACATCGCGTCAGCCTGCGCGGTCCTGCGCTCTTCCTCGCCAGTCATTGACGTCATTGACGACAAGGGTCGCCAGATCCACCTCGACTTCGTCCAGCCATCGCCATCCGTGGCCATCGCCATCCGTGGTCATCCCACTAGTTGCTTTCCAAGTTATACGTAGTATAAGGAAAGCTTTGTGCCGGTCCAAATTTTTGATTCCGAGATTTCAACGGAATTACACGTTTTGAGGTACCAGGAACCCAAAAAAGTGGTTTTTACAAAATGTCTGTCTGTCTGTCTGTCTGTCTGTCTGTCACTCTGTCTGTCTGTCTGTTCATCGATTTCCAGGCAAACTATTCGGTCAATTATGATGAAATTCAGCATGTAGGTGCACAACAATCATACCTCGATACTATTTTTTTTATTTTGGGCTAACTCAATTTGGGGGGGTTTTATTCTAAAAAAAACTCCAAAAAAACGTATAAAAAAATTATTTCCCAAAAACGGCTCCAACGATTTCTGTTAAATTCACATATATTGCAGACATCGTGCTGACAAAATGCAAGGGGTCGCTTGCCCCTTGATAGTTTGCTGCTGGGGGTAAAAAAATAAAAATAAATAAATTGAATGAAAAATGACTAAAAAAAAAATAATTTTTCTTCGAAACCTTTCTATCGATGATTTCTACCTTCAGGCATGTTTTAGGTGTTAAATTGAGTAACGAAACCGGACGGGTTACTTTCCCAAAAAATTATTTGGTTTTGTGCAAAAAAATCCCCCCGAGATATCGGAAATTTAACAATAACAAAATTATTTACCATGAAATTACACATTTTCTCTATCTACTAATTAAATTGGAAAGCATGTTCGAGTAAACTCGGACCGGTTCTTTCTCCCTGCGTAAGGCTGCATTTGTAGCCCTATTTTCTGGCATTCGTCCCATGTGGCCTAACCACATAATGGGGGCTCTTTCACCTCTATACCTTTCGGAGTATCTTCCACTCCAACCTTTTTAAGCAGCTCCTTGCTCCTCTTTGCTCAACAGGGTCAAAATAAAGAAATATATGAAAATTTAGGCTACTAGGCCTACTCATATTTTCGGATGGGTCACTGGAAACTGCGAAGAAGATTGCTGACTAATGTCGGAGTAACGGAGCAAGTACAGAGGCTAGGCTTACACCTGCAAAGATAAGCAAAAGAAATAAATTACTAACAGAAAAATAATATTGTATCATAGCATCTTGCAAGAAAATAAAAATGATATTTCCTTTAAAATAATTGTTCCTTTAATTTTTGTTTTTTTCTAATACTGTAGCTGTAGATGATTGTGACGGTCTCAGTGCCCCACATACAAATAAAAACGTGAAGGACAATTTCTCCTAATAGATGTGACCAACTTGGTTGTTCTACTTTCATCTTAGAATTATACCTCAATGGTCAAAAGCGACAGCAGTTTGCTGCACCCAGTCTGTGTGAGGTCCAAACGGACTGGACACGGGAAGACTGCAATTGGTTCACTTCCTGTTGTTGATATAGGAACGTAAGTATAAAGGCTGGGCTTGAACCTGCCAAGAAAAACAAAATAACTAACTTCGGCCCCCAAAAATTATTATTGTGACTAAGTTAAATTAGCCTACACTTGATCGACCCAAGAGCAAGAACCGGTCCGAGTTTACTCGAACATGCTTTCCAATTTATCAAAATTAGTAGATAGGGAAAATGAATAATTCATGGTAAATAATTTTCCTATGGTTAAATTTCCGAAATCTCGGGAGGGGGGGGGGTGTCCAGCTCACGTCACTGGAGGTGAGGTAAATTCTAGATAGGTCACACCAACAAAATTAAATAATACACAGCAATAATGGCAGGGCACGCAAAGCATTTGAGCGTAAATTTCATCATTAAAAAAAAAAAAAATTGCGCAAATCAAATATTTTTTTGGGAAAGCAACCTGTCCGGTTTCCTTACTCAATTTAACACCTAAAATATGCCTGAAGGTAGAAATCATCGATGAAAGGTTTCGCAGAAAAATTATTTTAAATCATTTTTCATGAAAATTGAGTTATTTTTATTTTTTTACCCCCAGAAGCAAACTATCAAGGGGCAAGCGACCCCCGCATTTTGTTAGCATGAATAACGACTACAATATATTTGAATTTAATAGAAATTTGCAGCCGTTTTTGAGAAATAATTTTGTTAGACTTTTTTTTTGGAGTTTTTTGAGAATAAAACCCCCCCAAATTGAGTTAGCCCAAAATTTAAAAAAACGGGTCTCGAGGTACCATTTTTGTGAACCTACATGCAAAATTTCATCAGAATTGGCCGTGTAGTTTGCCCGGGAAATTGATGAACAGACAGACAGACAGAGCGACAGACAGACAAATCCGTTAAAATCTCGGAATCGAAAATTTCGACCATCACAAAGCTTTCCTTTTACTTCGTGTAAATTAGAAAGCAATAAAATATATCACAGCCGTTCATTTAAATTTTTATGCACAATTACATTTTCATCACTAAAAACAATTTTTTAACTCCGAAGACGTGAGTCCAGAAAGTTATGGTGGGGTGATCGAGACACCATCCTTCATCCCCATTGGCTGTTTGATTATTCATTGCTCACTGGTCACTCTTGTTGAGCCTCTCAAGTGTGATTGTTTTCGTTTTCGTTTACTGTCAGAGGATCGTGTACCTACGTTCATTTCTTGCATCTGTGCTGAAGTAAGTTCAAAAAAATTACTACTAGTATATATCTTTACAGCTCGTATGCTGTGACAACGGTCATTCATTCATTCATTCATTCATTCAAGGCTAGCATAAGCCTGCCAGATTTATTTTTCAAAAAACCGGGAGGCTTCTGTTTGGCACATACAGTATATACTGTATACTGTATTTTTCTTTTTTCGACTAGTAGAAGAAGTAGCTTTAAAAATCTCTCCATAAACTGGCTAGGCTTTAATGGCGAATTTCAATGTTCTCAGCAAAGCAAGAATTAGGCTAGGCCTATTTTTTTTTTTTTTTTGCTGATATTTTTAACTTTAAATATTTATACTAACACCAGTGGCGGATTTCCCTTTCGGGTATTAGTTTAATGTGGCTATTGGGTATAGCCCTCAACCTTGTTCACAAATGGAGGGTTTCCACTAAGAAAGCCGTTCCCATGGGCGTACGCAGCTTTTAAACATTTAGATTTTACAGTTGATGAACACAATTACACACAAGGGGGGTCCGGGAGTCGCCCCCGGTAGAAAATTTTGGAAAAATTGTCTTAAATTAATGTGGTTTTACGCATTTAGATAGCAGAAAGTAGAAACGGTCAGATTTTACAGGCGATAAATATACTTATAGTTGCAAACGAGGGGGCTGGGGGTCTCCCCGGGGGAATTTTTTTGATTTTTGATTAATATGCCTAAAATAGTGTTATTTTTCCGCATATTGATAGCAGTTACGTTCAGATCTTACAGGCGAAAAATACAATTGCTCAGAAGGGGGGCCCGGGGGTCTCCCCCGGTTGAAAAATCTTGAAAAATAGGTCTGAAATAGTGGGGTGTACTCATATTGATAGCAGTAACGTTCAGATTTTACAGGAGAAAAACATTTGCGTAAATTCCCGAAATATCTGGAGGGGGAGGGGCTTTGATCCCCCGGAGGAAAGAAAATTGATAAATAGGTTCAAATTAGTGAGGTTTTACGCATATTATAGCCTAGGGGGGGGGTCTCCCCCGGAGAAAAAATTTGATAAATGGCACTAATTAGTGAGGTTTTATGGATTTTGCAAGCAGTACAGCTAGTTGAGATTTTACAGGCGAATAAACCTTCCACTGAGCGGGTCCGGGGGTGTCCCCCGAAGAAAAAGTTTGTAAAAATAGGTCTGAAATATTGGGGATTTAAGCATTTTGAGTAATATATTTTTGTGGAAGTACTTGGTCAATATGTTGAAAATGGTGAAAAATACAATTTCACAAAGAAAGGGGTCTCCCCCGGTCGAAAATCTTTGAAAAATTGGCCTGATATAGTGGGGTTTTACGCATTTTGATTGCAGTAGTGTTCAGATTTTACAGGTGATGAATCAAGTAGGTAGTTGTAAGTAAGGGGGGACCGGGGGTCTCCCCCGGTTGAAATTTTTTTGAAAAATATGCATGAAATAGTGATATAGCAGTAAAATTTACATTTTACAGGCGATGAATACAATTGCACAGAATTCAATTAACATTTCTACTTAGTCGTAAAATTACATCACTCAATTTCGTGTCGTAAAAAACAGGGAGATTTTCTGGATCATTTTCCAAAACCGGGAGATTATGGCCTCCCGACAGCATTCACCCGGGAGTCGGGAGATTGGGCTGAAAACCGGGAGCCTCCCTGGTAAACCGGGAGGTATGGCAGGCTTAGCGCTAGCATGACCATATTTGCCAAATGAAAAAGCAGGACATTTCTTCGTCCATGCGAGTGAAAAGGTTGCGTCTAGTAATAAAACACCATTTTTAGTTTTAAGCATTGTAGGCCTATTTTTCATTTTTTCAGATCCCAAAATGTCACTACATATTTTTTTGGTATTTACAAAAAAAAAATACATAAAATTCAGCACAGAGCAATATCTCCATATTTGGCTCAACAAACATCACTTTCTCAAAAGTTTCAATGGCCCTCCCATTCATTTATTACCGAAAAATCTCGTTCAACGGGGGGCACTTCTACCCGGCATGCAAATGCAAACTGCACTAAATCTTATAAATGTGGCAGTTGAAGTCCAATAATTTTAGTATGGTAAAAAAAATATTGAGCCATTTTTCTTCGGTAGTTTTACTGGACTCCACATTTGTCAAAATTTCATTAGCGGGCCCGATTTCATCAAAGAGAGCGTCATGGTTAATGCCTACCAGTGACTTTAACCCTCCCCACTCGTAAACTGCCTCTAGGCTATCTCCACCCAAGATAACGGTGAGCTCAGGCGGCACCACTGAAAATGATTGCTGTAGGCGCCCATTCCACCGACCGGCTAGGGCTATTTACAAAAACGGTGACGTGGTAGCAGACATTCAAGACTTAGGTGGCGTTTCCACCGACCTCGCATTGCAGAATGCAAATGACATTGACGGAAATTAGAATTTGTCTTTTTATAGAAATCTATTAAAATGTTTGTACTTAACATATCCCATGACGCCATTTTTTAATTTTAGTTTGTGATTTTACTGTATGATCACTGATCAATTTTAACTATGGCATAGAGGAAAATAAACATTTCCGTCAATTCTGCAATGCGAGGTCGATGGAACCCCCGCCTAAGTCTTGAATGTCTGCTGTTACCACGTCACCGTATTTGTATTTAGCCCTAGCCAGTCGGTGGAATATGCGCCTAAGCAAAGTATCAAGGGGCAAACGACCCACCGCATTTTGTCAACATTAATATCGACTACAATAATATGTGACTTTAAAAGACATCGTTGTAGCCGTTTTTGAGAAATATTTTTTTTATACGTTTTTTTTTTTAGTTTTTGAGAATTAAACCCCCCAAAATTGAGTAGGCCAAAAAAAAAAAAATTATCCCGAGGCATGATCTTTGTAAACCTACCTACATGCCAAATTTCATCAAAATCGACAGAGCAGTTTTCCCGGAAATTGATGAACAGACAGACAGGCAGAGCGACAGACAGACATTTCCTAAAAAAAACCTGTTTTTGGTTCCTGTGACCTCAAAACGTGTAAATCGTTTGAAATCTCGGAGTCGAAAATTTGGACCATCACAAAGCTTTCCTCGTCTTGTACTAGGTACGGTACGTATAAATTGGAAAGCAAAGATATAGGTATCTTCAACTACTTGTTTAATCTACATTCTACTATATAAATGATCCATAAAAATAAGCACTGTTTTATTGCGAATACGATGATATAGGGTTGGCGGCAAATGCCTGTTCTGAATGATTGTTGCCGAATTAAAAGAAGTTTACTCGAACATGCTTTCCAATTTACCAAGTAGTAGCTAAAGAAAATGAGTAATTTCGTGGTGAATAATTTTCCTATAGTTAAATTTCGGGCATCTCTGGGGGGGGGGGGGGGGGTTGTCCACCTGACGTCACTGGAGGTGAGGTAAATTCTAGATAGGTCAGACCAACAAATTACCACACAGCAATAATGGCAGGGCACGCAATGCATTTGACCGTGAATTTTCTATCATTTTTTCAAAAACATTTTTTTTGCACAAAACTAAATAGTTTTTTTTTTTAAAAGCAATCTGTCCGGTTTCGTTACTCAATTTAACATAAACATGCCTGAAGGTAGAAATCATCGATAGAAAGGTTTCGCAGAAAAAATATTTTTTAGTAATATTTCATTAAAATTTAGTTATTTTTATTTTTTTACCCCCAGAAGCAAACTATCAAGAGGCAAGCGACTCCTACATTTTATTAACATTAATAACGACTACAATATACTGTATATATGTGAATTTAAAATAAATCGTGGGAGCCGTTTTCGACAAATAATTTGTTTAGACGTTTTTTTGGAGTTTTTTGAAAATAAAACCCCCAAAATTGAGGTAGCCCAATATAAAAAAAATTGACCCGAGGTATGATTTTTGTGAACCTATATACCGAGTTTCATCAAAATCTACCGGGTAGTTTGTCCGGAAATTGACGCACAGACAGACAGACTGACAGAGCGACAGACAGACAGACATTTCGTAAAAAACACTTTTTTGGGTTCCTGGGACCTCAAAACGTGTAAATCCGTTGAAATCTCGGAATCGAAAATTTCAACCATCACAAAGCTTTCTTTATACTACGTATAAATTGGAAAGCAAAAAAAATTAAGTTATTGTGAACGTACGTCGTACGACAAAGAGAATCCAAGAATATTGTATTATGTCTTCTGCGATAGACGAAGTCACAGCATTTGCATTAATATAATACAGAATGACGAGATATCAAGGCCCGATCGTATTGCAAGACGAACTGCTGACATCTTACTTCCCAGTTCCCGGTAGTCGAGCGACGCGCACTTGTCTTCGCCTATCGCACAAGCATGGGTGGATTTTAGGGGGTCAGAGGGTCCGGACCCTCCTCCCCAATAAAATGAACTTGCACTAGATAACAATGGGTTTAGTGTGGGATTTAAAAAGAATAATGATTTTCGCTTTCCAATTTGTACGTAGTATAAGGAAAGCTTTGTGATGGTAAAAATTTTCGATTCCGAGTTTCCGGACTTACACGTTACACCCAGGAACCCAAAAAAGTGGTTTTTACGAAATGTCTGCCTGTCTGTCGCTCTGTCTGTCGCTCTGTCTGTCTGTTCATAAATTTCCGGGCAAACTACTCTGTCGATTTTGATGAAATTCGGCACGTAAGTTCACAAAAATCATACCTCCAGACGATTTTTTTTTTTTTTTGGCTAACTCAATTTGGGGGGGTTTTATTCTCAAAAAACTCCAAGAAAACGTCTAAAAAAATTATTTCTCAAAACCTGCTGCAACGATTTCTTTTAAATTCACATATATTGTGGTCGTTACTAGTGTTAACAAAATGCGGGGGTCTCTTGCCCAAATTTAGTTCATTTTATTTCGTCGTGTTTTATATTTTTGGACAGACTAGGAACTCGTAGGCCTACACCTATGTGTTTTCCAGCCTCCAAGAAATTATTTTTCAATTAATTTGGTAGGACCTCAAACGCCAGGCCATTAATCAAAATTAGCTGATTTTTGTTCTATTTATATAAAAAATTAAACAGTACGTACTCTAACTGACGTTCCCTTCCAGCGATTATGTCCAAGACGTCTTGTGTCTGTGTCCTCGTTACCAAGCGAGTTGCTTCCTACTCTTGCTGGTTGGGAGCGCACTAATGTCACCTCTCCTAAAGATAAAGTCAATAAAGATGTTTTGTCAAACAAGAATACAATTAGCTAGAAAATATACTTGGAACATCAAAGCAAACTACCCCCCAAAAAATTACCAGGATTCAGGCTGTTTAAAAGGACGCAATTACGTACATTACTCATGTATTCTATTAGTACTGTAAGTAGATAGAAGCCGCAGCTGTAAATTGACTTTGTTGAATACTTTCAACATTTTTCATAGCCAATTTGTAACGTATGAGTTATAAAGTGATAAAACAAGACTAGCCCATGAGGAACAATGAACATCATGTTCTGAACTTCTAGCATCAATTATAAAGCACGCGAAATGATATGTAGAAAACTTAGGTGCCCATTCCACATACGTACAACGTCAATGAAAATTATGAAATTGAAGGTGGTAGCAGAATTTTTAGTATGTCTTTAATGTCTGCTACCACCTTCAATTTCATAATTTTCATTGACGTTGTACGTATGTGGAATGGGCGCCTTACCAGTTACTTCTAGCCTTGCATATTTTGCATCATGGTGCATCGCGATAAGGTGCCCATTCCACATACGTACAACGTCAATGAAAATTATGAAATTGAAGGGCATTTCAATTTTACTCTATGCCATTGTTAAAATTGATCAATGATCAATTGATAATAGAGTAAAAACACAAACAATGAAACAAACAATCTAAAATTAAAAACTGGCGTCATGTGATATGACAAGTACAACTATTTTAATTGATTTCTCTAAAAAGAAAGCATTTCTGTATAAAAATTATAATAAGGATTAAATAATAAGGCGACGAAGAAAACAAATACAATTTCAAGAAACAAATTTCAAAAATTTGGCGCATACGCTTCAATTGAAAATTGTCAATTTTTGAAAAACATATGAAATGGCCCCCATCAATGAGAAATTGAAATGTCCTTCAATTTCATAATCTTCATTGACGTTGTACGTATGTGGAATGGGCGCCTAAGGCGCCTAAGGCGCTCATTCCACCGACCGGCTAGGGCTATTTACAAAAACAGTGACGTGGTAGCAGACATTCAAGACTTAGACGGGGTTTCCACCGACCTCGCATTGCAGAATTGACGGAAATGTTTATATTCCTCTATGCCATAGTGAAAATTGATCAATGATCATACAGTAAAATCACAAACTAAACCACCTAAGGTGGCGTTGCAGAATGTTTGTACTTAACATAGACCATACATAACATGTCTAGCAATACGAACCATGTCATAATGCGGGGATTCCACCGACCGGCTAGGGTTAAATACAAAAACGGTGACGTGGTAGCAGACATTCAAGACTTAGGCGGGGTTTCCACCGACCTCGCATTGCAGAATGCAAATGACATTGACGGAAATTAGAATTTTTCTTTTTATAGAAATCTATTAAAATGTTTGTACTTAACATATCCCATGAACCCATTTTTTAATTTTAGTTTGTTTGTTTGTGATTTTACTGTATGATCATTGATCAATTTTAACTATGGCATAGAGGAAAACAAACATTTCCGTCAATGTCATTTGCATTCTGCAATGCGAGGTCGGTGGAAACCCCGCCTAAGTCTTGAATGTCTGCTACCACGTCACCGTTTTTGTATTTAGCCCTAGCCGGTCGGTGGAATCCCCGCCAGAGCATAAGTAGAGTATTTGGAGATTGCTGGTCATGTCGGGGCTTGTGCTCCAGCGGTTAAAACGACACTTTGTTTAGGCGTAGATCGTGGGTTCAAATCCCGCTAAGTCCAGTTTTCCCCTTATCCTCTAATTTCGGTTATAACGAGGAGGTTACCTCTTAATCCAAAGTTAAATTAATGTCAGTGTTATATATACCATATAATACTTCAATGTAGGCCCATTGAATGAAACTTATTTCTGAATCTATATTTTGATACCAATTTTAGACGACTTCATCGATCAGATGGATTTTGAGATTTTCAAGCCGCAAGTCCATACCATCATATTATACAGTACATGCAATCCAGCCAGTGACCCCAGAAAGGACTTTCTCTGCTCTTAAACGGTTAAAAATTATCTTAAGAATTCTTATGGCCGGGAAAGATTAACTGGCTTAGCAGTAATGACAGTGATGGGCCAGGGCCGAAAGGGATTTTTATATAAGCCCTACGAATGATATGGGTCCGCCTATAATACCAAATCACCATCACGAACAATTATCGAAATAGACACAAATTGAAGACGTCAGGGGGATGGAGTGCGCCAACTGTGTTCATTCGTTGTAAGCGACGGCCACATATCATATTCAAAATGCTAAGGAATTTCTTGTTAGGGGTGCAACTTTTTTGTTAACTACACCCCAAAAACCGTGCTCGGATGTGAGCTCAGCGAGAAAAATATGATAAATTAGACTCGGTTTTACGCCAACCCATTTGCTCCAAAGACGTATTTCGAGGCGTTTCAACGGCGTATGAATTGTTTTTGTACCCCGGGTCTAATTAAATACGAATGGTATCTCGTTTTAATTGATTCGAATAATTTAAGCCCTACAGTACAAGACACACGTAATATAGGTCATTCGGATGTAAATTTTTTTTCTAATGACTTTGTAGTAAACATAGGTTCCTTACCTAAATTCTAATATGGTACTATGGTCTTTACAAAGAACCGGTCCGAGTTCACTCAAACATGTTTTCCAATTTATCAAGTAGTAGCTAGAGAAAATGAGTAATTTCATGGTAAATAATTTTCCTATAGATAAATTTCGGGCATCTCAGGGGGGAAGGGGGGTTGTCCACCTGACGTCACAGGAGGTGAGGTAAATTCTAAATAGGTCAGACCAACAAATTACCACACAGCAATAATGGCAGGGCGCGCAATGCATTTGAGCGCGAATTTTCTACCATTTTTTCAAAAAATATTTTTTTTGTGCAAAACCAAATTGTTTTTTTGGGTAAGGAACCTGTCCGGTTTCGTTACTCAATTTAACACCTAAAACATGCCTGAAGGTAGAAATCATCGACAGAAAGGTTTCGAAGAAAAATTATGTTTTAGTCATTTTTCATGAAAATTTAGTTATTTTTATTTTTTTACCCCCAGAAGCAAACTTTTAAGGGGCAAGCGACCCCCCGCATTTTGTCAACATTAATAACGACTACAATATATGTGATTTTTAAAGAAATCGATGGAACCGTTTTCGAGAAATAATTTTTTTAGACGTTTTTTTGGAGTTTTTTGAAAATAAAACCCCCCCAAATTGAGTTAGCCCAAAATAAAAATAAAAACCCCGAGAACAGAAACAGAACATGATTTCCAATTTATCAATTAGTATGGTCCCGAGGTATGATTTTTGTGAACCTACATGCCGAATTTAAGCAAAATCGCCAGAGTAGTTTGCCCGGAAATCGATGAACAGACATAGCGACAGACAGACAGAAAAACCACTTTTTTGGGTTCCTGGGCCCTCAAAAAGTGAAAATCCGTTGAAATCTCGGAATCGAACATTTTGGACACGGACGATTCGAACGCCGACGAAGCGCTAAGAAATTTTTCATTGGAGCAAATGGGTTGGTGCAAATCCACATAGTACTAAATGGTTTTTGGAAAATCGTGTATGTTGAAATGCGGTTTCAACTTGAAAGTTGAACAATTTTGCCATATTGCCAATAAGATTTTAAATGCGGGCTTAACGTGATGGTTGAACAAGTGTGAATATTGTCAATAAAATTGTTGTTGCCGTGCGTTTCCTGCCTTCTCGGTCTCCTGGTACTTTCCATCATTAATTGTAATAATTTTTTATTTCTAGCAATTGCCTGAGAAGTTGAGGAAACTCTTTGACGAAGCGAACGATATATATAGGCTACTGGCCGGCAGAATAAATACCAACAAAAGTTGAGGGCAATCAACCCACCGTGCGTTTCTTTTCTAGGTAGGTAACTGCAATGTTTTGCAACGTTTTTTTGGAGTTTTTTGAAAATAAAACCCCCACAAATTGAGTTAGCCCAAAATAAAAATAAAAAACCCGAGAACAGAAACAGAACATGATTTCCAATTTATCAATTAGTATGGTCACGAGGTATGATTTTTGTGAACCTACATGCCGAATTTAATCAAAATCGCCTGAGTAGTTTGCCCGGAAATCGATGAACAGACAGAGCGCCAGACAGACATTTCGTAAAAACCACTTTTATGGGTTCCTGGGACCTCAAAACGTGTAAATCCGTTGAAATCTCGGAATCGAACATTTTGGACACGGACGATTCGAACGCCGACGAAGCGCTAAGAAATTTTTCATCGGAGCAAATGGGTTGGTGCAAATCCACATAGTACTAAATGGTTTTCGGAAAATCGTGTATGTTGAAATGCGGTTTCAACTTGAAAGTTGAACAATTTTGCCATATTGCCAATAAGATTTTAAATGCGGGCTTAACTTGATAGTTGAACAAGTGTGAATATTGTCAATAAAATTGTTGTTACCGTGCGTTTCCTGCCTTCCCGGTCTCCTGGTACTTAACATCATTAATTGTAATAAATTTTTTATTTCTAGAAATTGCCAGAGAAGTTGAGGAAACTCTTTGACGAAGCGAACGATATATATGGGCTACTGGCCGGCAGAATAAATACCAACAAAAGTTGAGGGCAATCAACCCACCGTGCGTTTCTTTTCTAGGTAGGTAACTGCAATGTTAGTCATAAAAAGAACCGGTCCGAGTTCACCCGAACATGATTTCCAATTTATCAATTAGAATGGTCCCGAGGTATGATTTTTGTGAACCTACATGCCGAATTTAATCAAAATCGCCAGAGTAGTTTGCCCGGAAATCGATGAACAGACATAGCGACAGACAGACAGACAGAAAAACCACTTTTATGGGTTCCTGGGACCTCAAAACGTGTAAATCCGTTGAAATCTCGGATTCGAACATTTTGGACACGGACGTTTCGAACGCCGACGAAGCGCTAAGAAATTTTTCATTGGAGCAAATGGGTTGGTGCAAATCCACATAGTACTAAAAGTTTTTCGGAAAATCGTGTATGTTGAAAAGCGGTTTCAACGTGAAAGTTGAACAATTTTGCCATATTGCCAATAAGATTTTAAATGCGGCCTTAACGTGATGGTTGAACACGTGTGAATATTGTCAATAAAATTGTTGTTGCCGTGCGTTTCCTGCCCTCTCGGTCTCCTGGTACTTTACATCATTAATTGTAATAATTTTTTCTTTCTAGCTATTGCCGGAGAAGTTGAGGAAATTCTTTGACAAAGCGAACGATATATATAGGCTACTGTCGGGCAGAATAAATACCAACAAAAGTTGAGGGCAATCAACCCACCGTGCGTTTCTTTTCTAGGTAGGTAACTGCAATGTTAGTCATAAAATGAACCGGTCCGAGTTCACCCGAACATGATTTCCAATTTATCAATTAGTATGGTCCCGAGATATGATTTTTGTGAACCTACATGCCGAATTTAATCAAAATCGCCAGAGTAGTTTGCCCGGAAATCGATGAACAGACAGAGACACAGACAGACATTTCGTAAAAACCACTTTTATGGGTTCCTGGGACCTCAAAACGTGTAAATCCGTTGAAATCTCGGAATCGAACATTTTGGACACGGACGATTCGAACGCCGACGAAGCGCTAAGAAATTTTTCATTGGAGCAAATGGGTTGGTGCAAATCCACATAGTACTAAAAGGTTTTCGGAAAATCGTGTATATTGAAATGCGGTTTCAACGTGAAAGTTGAACAATTTTGCCATATTGCCAATAAGATTTTAAATGCGGGCTTAACGTGATGGTTGAACACGTGTGAATATTGTCAATAAAATTGTTGTTGCCGTGCGTTTCCTGCCCTCTCGGTCTCCTGGTACTTTACATCATTAATTGTAATAATTTTTTCTTTCTAGCTATTGCCGGAGAAGTTGAGGAAATTCTTTGACGAAGGGAACGGTATATATAGGCTACTGTCCGGCAGAATAAATACCAACAAAAGTTGAGGGCAATCAACCCACCGTGCGTTTCTTTTCTAGGTAGGTAACTGCAATGTTAGTCATAAAATGAACCGGTCCGAGTTCACCCGAACATGATTTCCAATTTATCAATTAGTATGGTCCCGAGGTATGATTTTTGTGAACCTACATGCCGAATTTAATCAAAATCGCCAGAGTAGTTTGCCCGGAAATCGATGAACAGACATAGCGACAGACAGACATTTCGTAAAAACCACTTTTATGGGTTCCTGGGACCTCAAAACGTGTAAATCCGTTGAGATCTCGGAATCGAACATTTTGGACACGGACGATTCGAACGCCGACGAAGCGCTAAGAAATTTTTCATTGGAGCAAATGGGTTGGTGCAAATCCACATAGTACTAAAAGGTTTTCGGAAAATCGTGTATGTTGAAATGCGGTTTCAACGTGAAAGTTGAACAATTTTGCCATATTGCCAATAAGATTTTAAATGCGGGCTTAACGTGATAGTTGAACAAGTGTGAATATTGTCAATAAAATTGTTGTTGCCGTGCGTTTCCTGCCCTCTCGCTCTCCTGGTACTTTACATCATTAATTGTAATAATTTTTTTATTTCTAGAAATTGCCAGAGAAGTTGAGGAAACTCTTTGACGAAGCGAACGATATATATAGGCTACTGGCCGGCAGAATAAATACCAACAAAAGTTGAGGGCAATCAACCCACCGTGCGTTTCTTTTCTAGGTAGGTAACTGCAATGTTAGTCATAAAAAGAACCGGTCCGAGTTCACCCGAACATGATTTCCAATTTATCAATTAGTATGGTCCCGAGGTATGGTTTTTGTGAACCTACATGCCGAATTTAATCAAAATCGCCAGAGTAGTTTGCCCGGAAATCGATGAACAGACAGAGCGACAGACAGACATTTCGAAAAAACCACTTTTATGGGTTCCTGGGGCCTCAAAACGTGTAAATCCGTTGAGATCTCGGAATCGAACATTTTGGACACGGACGATTCGAACGCCGACGAAGCGCCAAGAAATTTTTCATTGGAGCAAATGGGTTGGTGCAAATCCACATAGTACTAAAAGGTTTTCGGAAAATCGTGTATGTTGAAATGCGGTTTCAACGTGAAAGTTGAACAATTTTGCCATATTGCCAATAAGATTTTAAATGCGGGCTTAACGTGATGGTTGAACACGTGAGAATATTGTCAATAAAATTGTTGTTGCCGTGCGTTTCCTGCCCTCTCGGTCTCCTGGTACTTAACATCATTAATTGTAATAATTTTTTCTTTCTAGCTATTGCCGGAGAAGTTGAGGAAATTCTTTGACGAAGCGAACGATATATATAGGCTACTGTCCGGCAGAATAAATACCAACAAAAGTTGAGGGCAATCAACCCACCATGCGTTTCTTTTCTAGGTAGGTAACTGCAATGTTAGTCATAAAAAGAACCGGTCCGAGTTCACCCGAACATGATTTCCAATTTATCAATTAGTATGGTCCCGAGGTATGATTTTTGTGTACCTACATGCCGAATTTAATCAAAATCGCCAGAGTAGTTTGCCCGGAAATCGATGAACAGACAGAGCGACAGACAGACAGACAGAAAAACCACTTTTTTGGGTTCCTGGGACCTCAAAACGTGTAAATCCGTTGAAATCTCGGATTCGAACATTTTGGACACGGACGATTCGAACGCCGATGAAGCGCTAAGAAATTTTTCATTGGAGCAAATGGGTTGGTGCAAATCCACATAGTACTAAAAGGTTTTCGGAAAATCGTGTATGTTGAAAAGCGGTTTCAACGTGAAAGTTGAACAATTTTGCCATATTGCCAATAAGATTTTAAATGCGGGCTTAACGTGATGGTTGAACACGTGTGAATATTGTCAATAAAATTGTTGTTGCCGTGCGTTTCCTGCCCTCTCGGTCTCCTGGTACTTTACATCATTAATTGTAATAATTTTTTCTTTCTAGCTATTGCCGGAGAAGTTGAGGAAATTCTTTGACAAAGCGAACGATATATATAGGCTACTGTCGGGCAGAATAAATACCAACAAAAGTTGAGGGCAATCAACCCACCGTGCGTTTCTTTTCTAGGTAGGTAACTGCAATGTTAGTCATAAAAAGAACCGGTCCGAGTTCACCCGAACATGATTTCCAATTTATCAATTAGTATGGTCCCGAGGTATGATTTTTGTGAACCTACATGCCGAATTTAATCAAAATCGCCAGAGTAGTTTGCCCGGAAATCGATGAACAGACAGAGACACAGACAGACATTTCGTAAAAACCACTTTTATGGGTTCCTGGGACCTCAAAACGTGTAAATCCGTTGAAATCTCGGAATCGAACATTTTGGACACGGACGATTCGAACGCCGACGAAGCGCTAAGAAATTTTTCATTGGAGCAAATGGGTTGGTGCAAATCCACATAGTACTAAAAGGTTTTCGGAAAATCGTGTATATTGAAATGCGGTTTCAACGTGAAAGTTGAACAATTTTGCCATATTGCCAATAAGATTTTAAATGCGGGATTAACGTGATAGTTGAACAAGTGTGAATATTGTCAATAAAATTGTTGTTGCCGTGCGTTTCCTGCCCTCTCGGTCTCCTGGTACTTTACATCATTAATTGTAATAATTTTTTCTTTCTAGCTATTGCCGGAGAAGTTGAGGAAATTCTTTGACGAAGGGAACGGTATATATAGGCTACTGTCCGGCAGAATAAATACCAACAAAAGTTGAGGGCAATCAACCCACCGTGCGTTTCTTTTCTAGGTAGGTAACTGCAATGTTAGTCATAAAAAGAACCGGTCCGAGTTCACCCGAACATGATTTCCAATTTATCAACTAGTATGGTCCCGAGGTATGATTTTTGTGAACCTACATGCCGAATTTAATCAAAATCGCCAGAGTAGTTTGCCCGGAAATCGATGAACAGACAGCGACAGACAGACATTTCGTAAAAACCACTTTTATGGGTTCCTGGGACCTCAAAACGTGTAAATCCGTTGAGATCTCGGAATCGAACATTTTGGACACGGACGATTCGAACGCCGACGAAGCGCTAAGAAATTTTTCATTGGAGCAAATGGGTTGGTGCAAATCCACATAGTACTAAAAGGTTTTCGGAAAATCGTGTATGTTGAAATGCGGTTTCAACGTGAAAGTTGAACAATTTTGCCATATTGCCAATAAGATTTTAAATGCGGGCTTAACGTGATAGTTGAACAAGTGTGAATATTGTCAATAAAATTGTTGTTGCCGTGCGTTTCCTGCCCTCTCGCTCTCCTGGTACTTTACATCATTAATTGTAATAATTTTTTTATTTCTAGAAATTGCCAGAGAAGTTGAGGAAACTCTTTGACGAAGCGAACGATATATATAGGCTACTGGCCGGCAGAATAAATACCAACAAAAGTTGAGGGCAATCAACCCACCGTGCGTTTCTTTTCTAGGTAGGTAACTGCAATGTTAGTCATAAAAAGAACCGGTCCGAGTTCACCCGAACATGATTTCCAATTTATCAATTAGTATGGTCCCGAGGTATGATTTTTGTGAACCTACATGCCGAATTTAATCAAAATCGCCAGAGTAGTTTGCCCGGAAATCGATGAACAGACAGAGCGACAGACAGACATTTCGTAAAAACCACTTTTATGGGTTCCTGGGACCTCAAAACGTGTAAATCCGTTGAGATCTCGGAATCGAACATTTTGGACACGGACGATTCGAACGCCGACGAAGCGCCAAGAAATTTTTCATTGGAGCAAATGGGTTGGTGCAAATCCACATAGTACTAAAAGGTTTTCGGAAAATCGTGTATGTTGAAATGCGGTTTCAACGTGAAAGTTGAACAATTTTGCCATATTGCCAATAAGATTTTAAATGCGGGCTTAACGTGATGGTTGAACACGTGAGAATATTGTCAATAAAATTGTTGTTGCCGTGCGTTTCCTGCCCTCTCGGTCTCCTGGTACTTAACATCATTAATTGTAATAATTTTTTCTTTCTAGCTATTGCCGGAGAAGTTGAGGAAATTCTTTGACGAAGCGAACGATATATATAGGCTACTGTCCGGCAGAATAAATACCAACAAAAGTTGAGGGCAATCAACCCACCATGCGTTTCTTTTCTAGGTAGGTAACTGCAATGTTAGTCATAAAAAGAACCGGTCCGAGTTCACCCGAACATGATTTCCAATTTATCAATTAGTATGGTCCCGAGGTATGATTTTTGTGTACCTACATGCCGAATTTAATCAAAATCGCCAGAGTAGTTTGCCCGGAAATCGATGAACAGACAGAGCGACAGACAGACAGACAGAAAAACCACTTTTTTGGGTTCCTGGGACCTCAAAACGTGTAAATCCGTTGAAATCTCGGAATCGAACATTTTGGACACGGACGATTCGTACGCCGATGAAGCGCTAAGAAATTTTTCATTGGAGCAAATGGGTTGGTGCAAATCCACATAGTACTAAATGGTTTTTGGAAAATCGTGTATGTTGAAATGCGGTTTCAACGTGAAAGTTGAACAATTGTGCCATATTGCCAATAAGATTTTAAATGCGGGCTTAACGTGATGGTTGAACAAGTGTGAATATTGTCAATAAAATTGTTGTTGCCGTGCGTTTCCTGCCTTCTCGGTCTCCTGGTACTTTACATCATTAATTGTAATAATTTTTTATTTCTAGCAATTGCCAGAGAAGTTGAGGAAACTCTTTGACGAAGCGAACGATATATATAGGCTACTGGCCGGCAGAATAAATACCAACAAAAGTTGAGGGCAATCAACCCACCGTGCGTTTCTTTTCTAGGTAGGTAACTGCAATGTTAGTCATAAAAAGAACCGGTCCGAGTTCACCCGAACATGATTTCCAATTTATCAATTAGTATGGTCCCGAGGTATGATTTTTGTGAACCTACATGCCGAATTTAATCAAAATCGCCAGAGTAGTTTGCCCGGAAATCGATGAACAGACATAGCGACAGACAGACAGAAAAACCACTTTTATGGGTTCCTGGGACCTCAAAACGTGTAAATCCGTTGAAATCTCGGATTCGAACATTTTGGACACGGACGATTCGAACGCCGACGAAGCGCTAAGAAATTTTTCATTGGAGCAAATGGGTTGGTGCAAATCCACATAGTACTAAAAGGTTTTCGGAAAATCGTGTATGTTGAAATGCGGTTTCAACGTGAAAGTTGAACAATTTTGCCATATTGCCAATAAGATTTTAAATGCGGCCTTAACGTGATGGTTGAACACGTGTGAATATTGTCAATAAAATTGTTGTTGCCGTGCGTTTCCTGCCCTCTCGGTCTCCTGGTACTTTACATCATTAATTGTAATAATTTTTTCTTTCTAGCTATTGCCGGAGAAGTTGAGGAAATTCTTTGACGAAGCGAACGATATATATAGGCTACTGTCCGGCAGAATAAATACCAACAAAAGCTGAGGGCAATCAACCCACCGTGCGTTTCTTTTCTAGGTAGGTAACTGCAATGTTAGTCATAAAAAGAACCGGTCCGAGTTCACCCGAACATGATTTCCAATTTATCAATTAGTATGGTCCCGAGGTATGATTTTTGTGTACCTACATGCCGAATTTAATCAAAATCGCCAGAGTAGTTTGCCCGGAAATCGATGAACAGACAGAGCGACAGACAGACAGACAGAAAAACCACTTTTTTGGGTTCCTGGGACCTCAAAACGTGTAAATCCGTTGAAATCTCGGAATCGAACATTTTGGACACGGACGATTCGAACGCCGACGAAGCGCTAAGAAATTTTTCATTGGAGCAAATGGGTTGGTGCAAATCCACATAGTACTAAAAGGTTTTCGGAAAATCGTGTATGTTGAAATGCGGTTTCAACGTGAAAGTTGAACAATTTTGCCATATTGCCAATAAGATTTTAAATGCGGCCTTAACGTGATGGTTGAACACGTGTGAATATTGTCAATAAAATTGTTGTTGCCGTGCGTTTCCTGCCCTCTCGGTCTCCTGGTACTTTACATCATTAATTGTAATAATTTTTTCTTTCTAGCTATTGCCGGAGAAGTTGAGGAAATTCTTTGACGAAGCGAACGATATATATAGGCTACTGTCCGGCAGAATAAATACCAACAAAAGTTGAGGGCAATCAACCCACCGTGCGTTTCTTTTCTAGGTAGGTAACTGCAATGTTAGTCATAAAAAGAACCGGTCCGAGTTCACCCGAACATGATTTCCAATTTATCAATTAGTATGGTCCCGAGGTATGATTTTTGTGAACCTACATGCCGAATTTAATCAAAATCGCCAGAGTAGTTTGCCCGGAAATCGATGAACAGACAGAGCGCCAGACAGACATTTCGTAAAAACCACTTTTATGGGTTCCTGGGACCTCAAAACGTGTAAATCCGTTGAGATCTCGGAATCGAACATTTTGGACACGGACGATTCGAACGCCGACGAAGCGCTAAGAAATTTTTCATTGGAGCAAATGGGTTGGTGCAAATCCACATAGTACTAAAAGGTTTTCGGAAAATCGTGTATGTTGAAATGCGGTTTCAACGTGAAAGTTGAACAATTTTGCCATATTGCCAATAAGATTTTAAATGCGGGCTTAACGTGATAGTTGAACACGTGTGAATATTGTCAATAAAATTGTTGTTGCCGTGCGTTTCCTGCCCTCTCGCTCTCCTGGTACTTTACATCATTAATTGTAATAATTTTTTTATTACTAGAAATTGCCAGAGAAGTTGAGGAAACTCTTTGACGAAGCGAACGATATATATAGGCTACTGGCCGGCAGAATAAATACCAACAAAAGTTGAGGGCAATCAACCCACCGTGCGTTTCTTTTCTAGGTAGGTAACTGCAATGTTAGTCATAAAAAGAACCGGTCCGAGTTCACCCGAACATGATTTCCAATTTATCAATTCGTATGGTCCCGAGGTATGATTTTTGTGAACTTACATGCCTAATTTAATCAAAATCGCCAGAGTAGTTTGCCCGGAAATCGATGAACAGACAGAGCGACAGACAGACATTTCGTAAAAACCACTTTTATGGGTTCCTGGGACCTCAAAACGTGTAAATCCGTTGAGATCTCGGAATCGAACATTTTGGACACGGACGATTCGAACGCCGACGAAGCGCTAAGAAATTTTTCATTGGAGCAAATGGGTTGGTGCAAATCCACATAGTACTAAAAGGTTTTCGGAAAATCGTGTATGTTGAAATGCGGTTTCAACGTGAAAGTTGAACAATTTTGCCATATTGCCAATAAGATTTTAAATGCGGGCTTAACGTGATAGTTGAACACGTGTGAATATTGTCAATAAAATTGTTGTTGCCGTGCGTTTCCTGCCCTCTCGGTCTCCTGGTGCTTAACATCATTAATTGTAAAAATGTTTTATTTCTAGCTATTGCCGGAGAAGTTGAGGAAATTCTTTGACGAAGCGAACGATATATATAGGCTACTGTCCGGCAGAATAAATACCAACAAAAGTTGAGGGCAATCAACCCACCGTGCGTTTCTTTTCTAGGTAGGTAACTGCAATGTTAGTCATAAAAAGAACCGGTCCGAGTTCACCCGAACATGATTTCCAATTTATCAATTAGTATGGTCCCGAGGTATGATTTTTGTGAACCTACATGCCGAATTTAATCAAAATCGCCAGAGTAGTTTGCCCGGAAATCGATGAACAGACAGAGCGACAGACAGACATTTCGTAAAAACCACTTCTATGGGTTCCTGGAACCTCAAAACGTGTAAATCCGTTGAGATCTCGGAATCGACCATTTTGGACACGGACGATTCGAACGCCGACGAAGCGCTAAGAAATTTTTCATTGGAGCAAATGGGTTGGTGCAAATCCACATAGTACTAAAAGGTTTTCGGAAAATCGTGTATGTTGAAATGCGGTTTCAACGTGAAAGTTGAACAATTTTGCCATATTGCCAATAAGATTTTAAATGCGGGCTTAACGTGATAGTTGAACAAGTGTGAATATTGTCAATAAAATTGTTGTTGCCGTGCGTTTCCTGCCCTCTCGCTCTCCTGGTACTTTACATCATTAATTGTAATAATTTTTTTATTTCTAGAAATTGCCAGAGAAGTTGAGGAAACTCTTTGACGAAGCGAACGATATATATAGGCTACTGGCCGGCAGAATAAATACCAACAAAAGTTGAGGGCAATCAACCCACCGTGCGTTTCTTTTCTAGGTAGGTAACTGCAATGTTAGTCATAAAAAGAACCGGTCCGAGTTCACCCGAACATGATTTCCAATTTATCAATTAGTATGGTCCCGAGGTATGATTTTTGTGAACCTACATGCCGAATTTAATCAAAATCGCCAGAGTAGTTTGCCCGGAAATCGATGAACAGACATAGCGACAGACAGACAGAAAAACCACTTTTATGGGTTCCTGGGACCTCAAAACGTGTAAATCCGTTGAAATCTCGGAATCGAACATTTTGGACACGGACGATTCGAACGCCGACGAAGCGCTAAGAAATTTTTCATTGGAGCAAATGGGTTGGTGCAAATCCACATAGTACTAAAAGGTTTTCGGAAAATCGTGTATATTGAAATGCGGTTTCAACGTGAAAGTTGAACAATTTTGCCATATTGCCAATAAGATTTTAAATGCGGGCTTAACGTGATGGTTGAACACGTGTGAATATTGTCAATAAAATTGTTGTTGCCGTGCGTTTCCTGCCCTCTCGGTCTCCTGGTACTTTACATCATTAATTGTAATAATTTTTTCTTTCTAGCTATTGCCGGAGAAGTTGAGGAAATTCTATGACGAAGGGAACGGTATATATAGGCTACTGTCCGGCAGAATAAATACCAACAAAAGTTGAGGGCAATCAACCCACCGTGCGTTTCTTTTCTAGGTAGGTAACTGCAATGTTAGTCATAAAAAGAACCGGTCCGAGTTCACCCGAACATGATTTCCAAATTATCAATTAGTATGGTCCCGAGGTATGATTTTTGTGAACCTACATGCCGAATTTAATCAAAATCGCCAGAGTAGTTTGCCCGGAAATCGATGAACAGACATAGCGACAGACAGACAGAAAAACCACTTTTATGGGTTCCTGGGACCTCAAAACGTGTAAATCCGTTGAAATCTCGGAATCGAACATTTTGGACACGGACGATTCGAACGCCGACGAAGCGCTAAGAAATTTTTCATTGGAGCAAATGGGTTGGTGCAAATCCACATAGTACTAAAAGGTTTTCGGAAAATCGTGTATGTTGAAATGCGGTTTCAACGTGAAAGTTGAACAATTTTGCCATATTGCCAATAAGATTTTAAATGCGGGCTTAACGTGATGGTTGAACACGTGTGAATATTGTCAATAAAATTGTTGTTGCCGTGCGTTTCCTGCCCTCTCGGTCTCCTGGTACTTTACATCATTAATTGTAATAATTTTTTCTTTCTAGCTATTGCCGGAGAAGTTGAGGAAATTCTTTGACGAAGGGAACGGTATATATAGGCTACTGTCCGGCAGAATAAATACCAACAAAAGTTGAGGGCAATCAACCCACCGTGCGTTTCTTTTCTAGGTAGGTAAGTGCAATGTTAGTCATAAAAAGAACCGGTCCGAGTTCACCCGAACATGATTTCCAATTTATCAATTAGTATGGTCCCGAGGTATGATTTTTGTGAACCTACATGCCGAATTTAATCAAAATCGCCAGAGTAGTTTGCCCGGAAATCGATGAACAGACATAGCGACAGACAGACAGAAAAAACACTTTTATGGGTTCCTGGGACCTCAAAACGTGTAAATCCGTTGAAATCTCGTATTCGAACATTTTGGACACGGACGATTCGAACGCCGACGAAGCGCTAAGAAATTTTTCATTGGAGCAAATGGGTTGGTGCAAATCCACATAGGACTAAAAGGTTTTCGGAAAATCGTGTATGTTGAAATGCGGTTTCAACGTGAAAGTTGAACAATTTTGCCACATTGCCAATAAGATTTTAAATGCGGGCTTAACGTGATGGTTGAACACGTGTGAATATTGTCAATAAAATTGTTGTTGCCGTGCGTTTCCTGCCTTCTCGGTCTCCTGGTACTTTACATCATTAATTGTAATAATTTTTTATTTCTAGCAATTGCCAGAGAAGTTGAGGAAACTCTTTGACGAAGCGAACGATATATATAGGCTACTGTCCGGCAGAATAAATACCAACAAAAGTTGAGGGCAATCAACCCACCGTGCGTTTCTTTTCTAGGTAGGTAACTGCAATGTTAGTCATAAAAAGAACCGGTCCGAGTTCACCCGAACATGATTTCCAAATT
This sequence comes from Psococerastis gibbosa, assembly GCA_963971405.1. Lineage (NCBI taxonomy): Eukaryota > Metazoa > Arthropoda > Insecta > Psocodea > Psocidae > Psococerastis > Psococerastis gibbosa. Next base: position 16,505,492 of record OZ020490.1, read on the forward strand.
ATCAATTAGTATGGTCCCGAGGTATGATTTTTGTGAACCTACATGCCGAATTTAATCAAAATCGCCAGAGTAGTTTGCCCGGAAATCGATGAACAGACATAGCGACAGACAGACAGAAAAACCACTTTTATGGGTTCCTGGGACCTCAAAACGTGTAAATCCGTTGAAATCTCGTATTCGAACATTTTGGACACGGACGATTCGAACGCCGACGAAGCGCTAAGAAATTTTTCATTGGAGCAAATGGGTTGGTGCAAATCCACATAGTACTAAAAGGTTTTCGGAAAATCGTGTATGTTGAAATGCGGTTTCAACGTGAAAGTTGAACAATTTTGCCATATTGCCAATAAGATTTTAAATGCGGGCTTAACGTGATGGTTGAACACGTGTGAATATTGTCAATAAAATTGTTGTTGCCGTGCGTTTCCTGCCCTCTCGGTCTCCTGGTACTTTACATCATTAATTGTAATAATTTTTTCTTTCTAGCTATTGCCGGAGAAGTTGAGGAAATTCTTTGACGAAGGGAACGGTATATATAGGCTACTGTCCGGCAGAATAAATACCAACAAAAGTTGAGGGCAATCAACCCACCGTGCGTTTCTTTTCTAGGTAGGTAAGTGCAATGTTAGTCATAAAAAGAACCGGTCCGAGTTCACCCGAACATGATTTCCAATTTATCAATTAGTATGGTCCCGAGGTATGATTTTTGTGAACCTACATGCCGAATTTAATCAAAATCGCCAGAGTAGTTTGCCCGGAAATCGATGAACAGACAGAGCGACAGACAGACAGACAGAAAAAACACTTTTATGGGTTCCTGGGACCTCAAAATGTGTAAATCCGTTGAAATCTCGTATTCGAACATTTTGGACACGGACGATTCGAACGCCGACGAAGCGCTAAGAAATTTTTCATTGGAGCAAATGGGTTGGTGCAAATCCACATAGGACTAAAAGGTTTTCGGAAAATCGTGTATGTTGAAATGCGGTTTCAACGTGAAAGTTGAACAATTTTGCCATATTGCCAATAAGATTTTAAATGCGGGATTAACGTGATAGTTGAACAAGTGTGAATATTGTCAATAAAATTGTTGTTGCCGTGCGTTTCCTGCCCTCTCGGTCTCCTGGTGCTTAACATCATTAATTGTAATAATTTTTTATTTCTAGCTATTGCCGGAGAAGTTGAGGAAATTCTTTGACGAAGCGAACGATATATATCGGCTACTGTCCGGCAGAATAAATACCAACAAAAGTTGAGGGCAATCAACCCACCGTGCGTTTCTTTTCTAGGTAGGTAACTGCAATGTTAGTCATAAAAAGAACCGGTCCGAGTTCACCCGAACATGATTTCCAATTTATCAATTAGTATGGTCCCGAGGTATGATTTTTGTGAACCTACATGCCGAATTTAATCAAAATCGCCAGAGTAGTTTGCCCGGAAATCGATGAACAGACAGAGCGACAGACAGACATTTCGTAAAAACCACTTTTATGGGTTCCTGGAACCTCAAAACGTGTAAATCCGTTGAGATCTCGGAATCGAACATTTTGGACACGGACGATTCGAACGCCGACGAAGCGCTAAGAAATTTTTCATTGGAGCAAATGGGTTGGTGCAAATCCACATAGTACTAAAAGGTTTTCGGAAAATCGTGTATGTTGAAATGCGGTTTCAACGTGAAAGTTGAACAATTTTGCCATATTGCCAATAAGATTTTAAATGCGGGCTTAACGTGATAGTTGAACAAGTGTGAATATTGTCAATAAAATTGTTGTTGCCGTGCGTTTCCTGCCCTCTCGCTCTCCTGGTACTTTACATCATTAATTGTAATAATTTTTTTATTTCTAGAAATTGCCAGAGAAGTTGAGGAAACTCTTTGACGAAGCGAACGATATATATAGGCTACTGGCCGGCAGAATAAATACCAACAAAAGTTGAGGGCAATCAACCCACCGTGCGTTTCTTTTCTAGGTAGGTAACTGCAATGTTAGTCATAAAAAGAACCGGTCCGAGTTCACCCGAACATGATTTCCAATTTATCAATTAGTATGGTCCCGAGGTATGATTTTTGTGAACCTACATGCCGAATTTAATCAAAATCGCCAGAGTAGTTTGCCCGGAAATTGATGAACAGACATAGCGACAGACAGACAGAAAAACCACTTTTATGGGTTCCTGGGACCTCAAAACGTGTAAATCCGTTGAAATCTCGGAATCGAACATTTTGGACACGGACGATTCGAACGCCGACGAAGCGCTAAGAAATTTTTCATTGGAGCAAATGGGTTGGTGCAAATCCACATAGTACTAAAAGGTTTTCGGAAAATCGTGTATATTGAAATGCGGTTTCAACGTGAAAGTTGAACAATTTTGCCATATTGCCAATAAGATTTTAAATGCGGGCTTAACGTGATGGTTGAACACGTGTGAATATTGTCAATAAAATTGTTGTTGCCGTGCGTTTCCTGCCCTCTCGGTCTCCTGGTACTTTACATCATTAATTGTAATAATTTTTTCTTTCTAGCTATTGCCGGAGAAGTTGAGGAAATTCTTTGACGAAGGGAACGGTATATATAGGCTACTGTCCGGCAGAATAAATACCAACAAAAGTTGAGGGCAATCAACCCACCGTGCGTTTCTTTTCTAGGTAGGTAAGTGCAATGTTAGTCATAAAAAGAACCGGTCCGAGTTCACCCGAACATGATTTCCAATTTATCAATTAGTATGGTCCCGAGGTATGATTTTTGTGAACCTACATGCCGAATTTAATCAAAATCGCCAGAGTAGTTTGCCCGGAAATCGATGAACAGACATAGCGACAGACAGACAGAAAAACCACTTTTATGGGTTCCTGGGACCTCAAAACGTGTAAATCCGTTGAAATCTCGGAATCGAACATTTTGGACACGGACGATTCGAACGCCGACGAAGCGCTAAGAAATTTTTCATTGGAGCAAATGGGTTGGTGCAAATCCACATAGTACTAAAAGGTTTTCGGAAAATCGTGTATGTTGAAATGCGGTTTCAACGTGAAAGTTGAACAATTTTGCCATATTGCCAATAAGATTTTAAATGCGGGCTTAACGTGATGGTTGAACACGTGTGAATATTGTCAATAAAATTGTTGTTGCCGTGCGTTTCCTGCCCTCTCGGTCTCCTGGTACTTTACATCATTAATTGTAATAATTTTTTCTTTCTAGCTATTGCCGGAGAAGTTGAGGAAATTCTTTGACGAAGGGAACGGTATATATAGGCTACTGTCCGGCAGAATAAATACCAACAAAAGTTGAGGGCAATCAACCCACCGTGCGTTTCTTTTCTAGGTAGGTAAGTGCAATGTTAGTCATAAAAAGAACCGGTCCGAGTTCACCCGAACATGATTTCCAATTTATCAATTAGTATGGTCCCGAGGTATGATTTTTGTGAACCTACATGCCGAATTTAATCAAAATCGCCAGAGTAGTTTGCCCGGAAATCGATGAACAGACAGAGCGACAGACAGACAGACAGAAAAAACACTTTTATGGGTTCCTGGGACCTCAAAATGTGTAAATCCGTTGAAATCTCGTATTCGAACATTTTGGACACGGACGATTCGAACGCCGACGAAGCGCTAAGAAATTTTTCATTGGAGCAAATGGGTTGGTGCAAATCCACATAGGACTAAAAGGTTTTCGGAAAATCGTGTATGTTGAAATGCGGTTTCAACGTGAAAGTTGAACAATTTTGCCATATTGCCAATAAGATTTTAAATGCGGGATTAACGTGATAGTTGAACAAGTGTGAATATTGTCAATAAAATTGTTGTTGCCGTGCGTTTCCTGCCCTCTCGGTCTCCTGGTGCTTAACATCATTAATTGTAATAATTTTTTATTTCTAGCTATTGCCGGAGAAGTTGAGGAAATTCTTTGACGAAGCGAACGATATATATCGGCTACTGTCCGGCAGAATAAATACCAACAAAAGTTGAGGGCAATCAACCCACCGTGCGTTTCTTTTCTAGGTAGGTAACTGCAATGTTAGTCATAAAAAGAACCGGTCCGAGTTCACCCGAACATGATTTCCAATTTATCAATTAGTATGGTCCCGAGGTATGATTTTTGTGAACCTACATGCCGAATTTAATCAAAATCGCCAGAGTAGTTTGCCCGGAAATCGATGAACAGACAGAGCGACAGACAGACATTTCGTAAAAACCACTTTTATGGGTTCCTGGAACCTCAAAACGTGTAAATCCGTTGAGATCTCGGAATCGAACATTTTGGACACGGACGATTCGAACGCCGACGAAGCGCTAAGAAATTTTTCATTGGAGCAAATGGGTTGGTGCAAATCCACATAGTACTAAAAGGTTTTCGGAAAATCGTGTATGTTGAAATGCGGTTTCAACGTGAAAGTTGAACAATTTTGCCATATTGCCAATAAGATTTTAAATGCGGGCTTAACGTGATAGTTGAACAAGTGTGAATATTGTCAATAAAATTGTTGTTGCCGTGCGTTTCCTGCCCTCTCGCTCTCCTGGTACTTTACATCATTAATTGTAATAATTTTTTTATTTCTAGAAATTGCCAGAGAAGTTGAGGAAACTCTTTGACGAAGCGAACGATATATATAGGCTACTGGCCGGCAGAATAAATACCAACAAAAGTTGAGGGCAATCAACCCACCGTGCGTTTCTTTTCTAGGTAGGTAACTGCAATGTTAGTCATAAAAAGAACCGGTCCGAGTTCACCCGAACATGATTTCCAATTTATCAATTAGTATGGTCCCGAGGTATGATTTTTGTGAACCTACATGCCGAATTTAATCAAAATCGCCAGAGTAGTTTGCCCGGAAATTGATGAACAGACATAGCGACAGACAGACAGAAAAACCACTTTTATGGGTTCCTGGGACCTCAAAACGTGTAAATCCGTTGAAATCTCGGAATCGAACATTTTGGACACGGACGATTCGAACGCCGACGAAGCGCTAAGAAATTTTTCATTGGAGCAAATGGGTTGGTGCAAATCCACATAGTACTAAAAGGTTTTCGGAAAATCGTGTATATTGAAATGCGGTTTCAACGTGAAAGTTGAACAATTTTGCCATATTGCCAATAAGATTTTAAATGCGGGCTTAACGTGATGGTTGAACACGTGTGAATATTGTCAATAAAATTGTTGTTGCCGTGCGTTTCCTGCCCTCTCGGTCTCCTGGTACTTTACATCATTAATTGTAATAATTTTTTCTTTCTAGCTATTGCCGGAGAAGTTGAGGAAATTCTTTGACGAAGGGAACGGTATATATAGGCTACTGTCCGGCAGAATAAATACCAACAAAAGTTGAGGGCAATCAACCCACCGTGCGTTTCTTTTCTAGGTAGGTAAGTGCAATGTTAGTCATAAAAAGAACCGGTCCGAGTTCACCCGAACATGATTTCCAATTTATCAATTAGTATGGTCCCGAGGTATGATTTTTGTGAACCTACATGCCGAATTTAATCAAAATCGCCAGAGTAGTTTGCCCGGAAATCGATGAACAGACATAGCGACAGACAGACAGAAAAACCACTTTTATGGGTTCCTGGGACCTCAAAACGTGTAAATCCGTTGAAATCTCGGAATCGAACATTTTGGACACGGACGATTCGAACGCCGACGAAGCGCTAAGAAATTTTTCATTGGAGCAAATGGGTTGGTGCAAATCCACATAGTACTAAAAGGTTTTCGGAAAATCGTGTATGTTGAAATGCGGTTTCAACGTGAAAGTTGAACAATTTTGCCATATTGCCAATAAGATTTTAAATGCGGGCTTAACGTGATGGTTGAACACGTGTGAATATTGTCAATAAAATTGTTGTTGCCGTGCGTTTCCTGCCCTCTCGGTCTCCTGGTACTTTACATCATTAATTGTAATAATTTTTTCTTTCTAGCTATTGCCGGAGAAGTTGAGGAAATTCTTTGACGAAGCGAACGATATATATAGGCTACTGTCCGGCAGAATAAATACCAACAAAAGTTGAGGGCAATCAACCCACCGTGCGTTTCTTTTCTAGGTAGGTAACTGCAATGTTAGTCATAAAACGAACCGGTCCGAGTTCACCCGAACATGATTTCCAATTTATCAATTAGTATGGTCCCGAGGTATGATTTTTGTGAACCTACATGCCGAATTTAATCAAAATCGCCAGAGTAGTTTGCCCGGAAATCGATGAACAGACAGAGCGACAGACATACAGACAAAAAAACCACTTTTTTGGGTTCCTGGGACCTCAAAACGTGTAAATCCGTTGAAATCTCGGAATCGAACATTTTGGACACGGACGATTCGAACGCCGATGAAGCGCTAAGAAATTTTTCATTGGAGCAAATGGGTTGGTGCAAATCCACATAGTACTAAATGGTTTTTGGAAAATCGTGTATGTTGAAATGCGGTTTCAACGTGAAAGTTGAACAATTTTGCCATATTGCCAATAAGATTTTAAATGCGGGCTTAACGTGATGGTTGAACACGTGTGAATATTGTCAATAAAATTGTTGTTGCCGTGCGTTTCCTGCCTTCTCGGTCTCCTGGTACTTTACATCATTAATTGTAATAATTTTTTATTTCTAGCAATTGCCAGAGAAGTTGAGGAAACTCTTTGACGAAGCGAACGATATATATAGGCTACTGGCCGGCAGAATAAATACCAACAAAAGTTGAGGGCAATCAACCCACCGTGCGTTTCTTTTCTAGGTAGGTAACTGCAATGTTAGTCATAAAAAGAACCGGTCCGAGTTCACCCGAACATGATTTCCAATTTATCAATTAGTATGGTCCCGAGGTATGATTTTTGTGAACCTACATGCCGAATTTAATCAAAATCGCCAGAGTAGTTTGCCCGGAAATCGATGAACAGACAGAGCGACAGACAGACATTTCGTAAAAACCACTTTTATGGGTTCCTGGGACCTCAAAACGTGTAAATCCGTTGAAATCTCGGAATCGAACATTTTGGACACGGACGATTCGAACGCCGACGAAGCGCTAAGAAATTTTTCATTGGAGCAAATGGGTTGGTGCAAATCCTCATAGTACTAAAAGGTTTTCGGAAAATCGTGTATGTTGAAATGCGGTTTCAACGTGAAAGTTGAACAATTTTGCCATATTGCCAATAAGATTTTAAATGCGGGATTAACGTGATAGTTGAACAAGTGTGAATATTGTCAATAAAATTGTTGTTGCCGTGCGTTTCCTGCCCTCTCGGTCTCCTGGTGCTTAACATCATTAATTGTAATAATTTTTTATTTCTAGAAATTGCCAGAGAAGTTGAGGAAACTCTTTGACGAAGCGAATGATATATATAAGCTACTGGCCGGCAGAATAAATACCAACAAAAGTTGAGGGCAATCAACCCACCGTGCGTTTGTTTTCTGGGTAGGTAACTGCAATGTTAGTCATAAGAAGAACCGGTCCGAGTTCACTCGAACATGATTTCCAATTTATCAATTAGTATGGTCCCGAGGTATGATTTTTGTGAACCTACATGCCGAATTTAATCAAAATCGCCAGAGTAGTTTGCCCGGAAATCGATGAACAGACAGAGCGACAGGCAGACATTTCGTAAAAACCACTTTTTTGGGTTCCTGGGACCTCAAAACGTGTAAATCCGTTGAAATCTCGGGATTGAAAATTTCGACCATCACAAAGCTTTCCTTATACTACGTATAAATTGGAAAGCAATGAAGTTTCCGCATCAAGAACAGCATTACTGGTAACCAGCCCGAACAACGACTCGAGGTAGTGAGCCACCTGGAAAAAAAAAAATTATGGATTTGTAACAGTCCTGGGTTAAGCTTGTTGAGGGGCTAGTGGAATAGTAGTTTTTTTCTTTTTTACAGGCGTGATAGTGCGTACAGCGTACTGTGATCACAGTAGTATGGCTCGCAAGTCGGAAGCGAAACGCCTACAGGAGGCGTCATCCTCCTGGTTCAGTTCCAGCGCCAATTTGGGCAGGACAAGGTAGGTTAAGAAAATATAATGAGCAAGCTGTTAACCCATACTTATATAAGGCAGCACCGACCACTAAAAGCTCAATATAGTAAACTTAGACATTTTATTCACATCAAACTAGAACACCTGTCAGTATGTAAACACATGGAGAATCTGCCAGTTGCTGCTTCCGTGGTGGGCAAATAATTCCTGATTACCATAAGATAGAATGGATCTTATCTTAGGTAGCCTACATCACTTTTGGCACAGTCATTCAGCAACAACAACTGGCATTTTTTATTAGTCTCAGAAGGGAAGAAGGTTACAGAGGAGTCGCTGGGAGGAAGACTTAAAGCCGACCTCCGTGAGTTGGGAGTCCGTAGATGTTGGGACGTCGTACAAAACCGAGATGTCTTGGATGAGTGCTGTATAGCAAGCAGAGGAACGAACAGTTCACCGACACTAAAAACGTTTCGCTGTGGCTGCTGATCCGTAATGTAAATTAAAACGGATGATGGCATTTCTTCTGCATTGTAACGCCTCATTTACGTCTTGTCCATTAGTAATTGCAGAGAAATTCGATTTTTACACCAGTAATATTTTCCCCGTCCGATTGATTGTCTCTTTAAGATATTGTACATGGGTTGCTTATCAAAAGCCTGGAAGGGAGTTGAAAAAAATACTTCTTCGGCTATTTTTTTCCGCAAAGACCCATCTGTTACTGGCAAAATTCGGGCATTAGCTGATAAGAAATGACCCAAGGAAGTAAAGTGAAAATATGGGTTGTTTGGTTATTTCTTGGACTTTCAATCAGCAACGCCACACTCGTGTATGCCAGCAGTGCTTCTATTTATAGGACCTTTTTTGGTCCTGAATAAGAGGTTCTTCATGAGTTTTTGTTTTATGGGAAAATAAGGGCCCTATATTAAAACAATTGTTTATGTGAGCTAGAGATTTTATTTCTCTTACTGTTAGTTGATGACATTTTATTTACCGCTCAATGATCGATATAATTAATGAGAAATAATTGAACTTCGCGCAAACTGGAATTTGAGTTGAATATAAAATTTATGAAATGTAAAGATTGATTTTAATGCGACCCCTACTGTTTCAGACATTTATAATAATAATGCGTGTATTTAGGCTATCACAAAAACATTATTCGAGAAAATATGTACAGTATATATTATAAGATATGAATAAACGATCTAATTCCCTGTTAAGGTGACCTTTCATGTTCATTTGCTCTATTTTCATTTAACAAAATTTGCTGAAATATAGGTTGTGTTGTAGGCGTCCGACGCCCTATTCGAGGAGCGTGGCCCCCCCAGCGCCTGCAAGGCGGAGTCTGCGGAGACAAACACAGAGGCCACCCACGGCCACGCAGGCCCCGGCCACGCAGGCCCCGGCCACGCAGGCCCCGGCCACGCAGGCCCCGGCCACGCAGGCCCCGGCCACGCAGGCCCCGGCCACGCAGGCCCCGGCCACGCAGGCCCCGGCCACGCAGGTCCCGGCCACGCAGGCCCCCGGCTCGCCGCAGGCCCCCAAGCGGCCCCACGATGGTGGAGATGGTGGGCCAGCGGCCAAGCGGTAAGTACAAAAAGTAGGCTATAATATGTACAGTTCGCAGAGAGACTTTTTTTGTTAGATATTGCATATTTTGCACCATGGTGCATCGTGATAACTCAAAATAATGATTTTGGCACTTAACCCGGTTCTTATTTCCACGCTGCACGTTATTGAATAAAGGCAATGCTTTATTCAATACGCAGGCCCCCGCCTTGCCGCTCGTCTCGCCGCAGGCCCCCAAGCGGCCCCACGATGGTGGGGATGATAGGCCAGCAGCCAAGCGGTAAGTACAACAAAGTAGGCTACAATATTTACAGTTAGCAGAGAGCCTTTTCTTTGGATATTGACTGTTAAGGGCAAACCGGAGTCGCTGATATTCCATTTCTGTGCAAACTTTAATTTCTCATGAAATATGGAACGCAGAACAATGAAAAAATGCTGAATGGCAAGAAGAATTTTTCCCCCTAATATTGTTACATAGTATGTTGCAATAATCAATACCGATCGGCCATAGTTAAAGACCTTGATACGCAAAAAATAACGGTCACTCAGGAGTTCCAAGTTGAAGGAGTTCATCAACTGTGGCGAATTGGGGTTAGTTAAGGCCACATACTGTACATCAAAATTAGGAGAAAGAATTCTTCTTGCCATTCAGCATTTTTTCATTGTTCTGCGTTCCACATTTCATGTGAAATTGAAGTTTGAACAGAGAATGGAATATGGGCGACTCCGGTTGGCCCTTAAGCACTTTTGAAAGAAAGCCAGGGAGCCTCGTATTCGTATAGTTTCACGAGAACACGGTAAATTCCACCAACTTTTTTATTCGAGTTGCCATGCCAAGTAATTAAAAATGTCCATTGTTAATGTAGTGGACCAGTCAAAATCGACATTAAATTCGCAAAACATGGGGTTTCTCTGATTTTTGCTTTCCAATCTATACGTAGTATATGGAAAGCTTTGTGATGGTCGAAATTTTCAATTCCGAGATTTCAACGGATATACACGTTTTCTGGTCCCATCAGGAATCCAAAACAGTGGTTTTTACGAAATGTCTGTCTGTTCATCGATTTCCGGGCAAACTACGTGGTCGATTTTGATGAAATTTTGCATGTAGGTTAACAAAAATCATACCTCGGGACCATTTTATTTTTATTTTGGGCTAACTCAATTTGGGGGGGGGGGGGGCAAAAAACTCCAAAAAAAAGTGAAAAAAAAATTATTTCTCAAAAACTGCTCCAACGATTTTCTATTTCGAGATTTCAGTGGATTCACGTTTTGAGGTCATAGTTCACCAAAAAGTGGTTTTCAGTTTTGGCGGGTTTTAAATACTTGGAAAAGTTAGCATCAGCAAAGCCGCCACTTTGAAAATTGGAAATAACGTGGAAACAGACAAGTGTCATTGCCCATAAAACATATGAAACTACCAGACAAAACCAAAATGGAAATTTTGACCCTGTTCACCATCATTCCTAGTTGAGCGTAAGAGAGGGGCTTATAGCCCTAACTCCGCCCGGTTGGCTTAGTAATAGAATAAAAAAGTCCTTATTTATTTATTATTTATCAGTCACGGTATGGTTCTAGGGACCTTACATTTCTTTGAGCTTTTTTTGCAATACACGTATGATACATAGTGTGTACGGTATATGGAAGACAAGAGAATCAAGTGATTTAAATTTTAAATTTTTGTTCCTTGAGGTTGTCACCTCAGCCAGAGGCACCAGCACCAACACCGGACTCTTGACACTAACTAAATAATGAGTCTCCTACAACCTTCCGAGTCAACGTTTGGAAGAATCGTAGCCCTTTGCCAGTACTCCACGTAATGTGTCCTCTTCCAAACGTCTGCCTGCCAAGTGACTGTTTTGATTTGAAGAAATTCGGCATTAAAGATTATGGGGTGATGTACCGAATTGTAATCACGTATGCGTTGTTTTATTTCAGACCCGCGCTACCCGTAGTGGCCCCGCAAGCCCCCACTTCCCCTGGGACGGCCTACGCTCTACGCCTGCCCCCGGCGTTGCTGGCGGGCGTACCGTCAGGCTCCGGGGTGCCCCGCCAGCCGCCAACGTCAAGGAACGCGCTGTAAGTACTGTGGCATTTGCTATGCAACTTGGTTCACCTAGAGTTTTATACAGGAGTGACGGGACATTCGCTTGCCACACTATCAGCATATTTTTAATTCCCCCTGCCACGTCACCTACAAACAGTCATTTCTTGACGTTACCTACCGGTTGCTCCCTACATTTTTGGCCTGGGTGAATGTCCGATCTCTTCTACACTGAACTTACACATTCATATATTTATTCAAGCGAAGAGATATAAATTAACATATAAATGTGTAATAAGAGGGAATTAATCTTCAACGTGAAACTTGTAATTTTTTTACAATTGTTCTGTTGCGATTAGATTAGCTTTGCTGACGGGACCGACGACCGGATCCAGTTGATCTTCAATATTATTTGACTTCTAAACGTTGCGATCCTGCGAAGTCTCCGATATACAATCTTAGAAGACTACATTGTGCCTCTGAATACGTCGACCGCGGTGTGTAAGTTCACGCCCAGGTTCTGCTGCTTAAACATCAGGCTCCGGTTTTTGCAATTATATTGTGTGCCTGTAATAATTCGGTTATTTTCACTGTCTTAGTATTTGGTACCAGCGCGTCGACGACGACGACGATGATGAAGACGTCGTCGTCGAAATGGTCTATAATTTGCGACCACGACGGCCAGCCTCATCCCGGCCAACCACATCCCGGCCAACCACATCCCGGCCAACCACATCCCGGCCAGTCTTGTCCCGGCGAGTCTTGTCCCGATCTGTCTCGTCCCGACCAGACTCGTCCCGGCCAGCCTCGCCACCAGCCGCGCCGCCCTCACCCTCCACCCGGAAGCGGCCGCAGGAGGGGCCCGACGATGGGCCTGAGGCAAAGCGGTAAGTGCAGTATAATAGGCTTTAACGCTTTCAATTCGCAGAGAAACAATTCATTGATATTGACTGTAAGTAGTTTGGAAATCGGGCCAGGCAGCCGCGTGGTTGCACGAGGAGACGGTAAATTCGACAAACTTTTATATTCGAGTTGAATGAAGAGACAGTAGAATCCGGGCTGATGGGCCGTGGTCGATCTGAAAGTGAACTTCCAAACGTTTTGTCAACAGCTGCGGTCGACATCTTCAGTTTGAAGTTTGTTCCTCGGCGGCTCCGTAGCAAGTGACTGTCTAGGGGGGGGGGGCATGGGCTGAAATTAATAGCCGGACGTAGTGTTAGGAGCGGGTGAATAGTGAGCCCTGATTAGCCTAAGCCTAATCAACAAATCAATAAGCCTGGTCAACTCGTTTCCGAATGAATGCCGTAATGTGGAAAATAGACCATTTTCTTCAAAACGTGAAATTTTTAGTTTAAAGCTTTATTTAGACCTAAATTGTTTCTAAACTTACGGATCGAACGTATGCACTGGCAATTCAATTCAGTGGGATGTGTATAGGTCTCGTACGTAGGTCAGTTAACTTAATTTTTTGTCAAATGTTAACAAACCTTTTCTCCCTTTTTTGTGTCGGTGTGGTAATGGAACAAAAGGCAAGCAATAATTTTAAAAAAAAAACAAAAAAAAAACGGTGAAATGCAGTCCGATAATTTCGTAATTTTTCATGTGCTACATAACGTGATAGCTCATAATTCTTGTATGGATATGAAAAGGAACAAATCTTCATTTGTTTTACCTGAAACACATTTTACTGTCTGGCAATAACTCGCGATAAGTCTCTGAGATGCCTACAACCTTCCAAGTCAACGCCGTGCTGGGCCACCGAAGATACGCGTACCAAACGTTTGGAAGTATCGTAGCCCTTTACCAGTACGGTACTCCACAAAATGTCTTCTCTTCGAAACGTTGTGCCTGTTAAGTGACTACTTTGATTTGAAGAAATTCGGCATAAAAGACTATGGGGTGAAGGTGATATACCGAATCGGACATTGTAAACACTTATCCGTTGTTTGTATTTCAGACCAGTGCTGCCACCAGTCGAGGAGGAAGAGGAGGAAGGGTAAGTACTGCGCAATATTGTACGGAACTTATAGTTCTCCTTGAGTTCTATATAGGAGAGATATATGAGACATTTCCCCATTTGTTGAAGTTACCTACATTTTTGGCGTGAGCGAAAGTCCCATCTATCCTATAGTGAACTTACACATTGAATTACCGTATTTATTCAAGCGAAATTAAGAAGTATAAATTAAAATATTAATATTTATAAATGTGCAATAAGGTGGAATTAATCATCAATGTGAAAATTGAAATTTTTATGACAATTCTTCTGTTGCGATGCGACCAGTCGTGATTAGCTTTGCTGACGGGACGGGATTTAGTTGATCACTTATTATTGTTAAGCCTATTATTAAACTTCTAAACTTTGCTGTGAAGTCTCCAAGATACAGTCTTAGAAGTCTACGTAGTGCCTCGGAATATTTCGACCGCGGTTTGTAAGTTCACGCCCAGATTCTGCTGCTTAATCCTCTAACTCCGGCCTATGCAATTATATTGTGCGCCTGTAATAATTCTGCTATTTTCACTGTTTTAGCCTGCAGCATCAACAACAGCAGCAGCAACAACAACAGCAGCAGCAGCAACAACAGCAGCTGCAGGAACAACAACAGCAGCAGGAACAACAACAGCAGCTGCAGGAACAACAGCAGCAGCAGCAGCAACAACAACAACAACAACAGGACCAACAACAACCACCTCCGGTCGATGACAGCGACAGCGACGACGACGACCCACCCCCGTCCCCCGACCCAGCTCCCACTAGGCGACGACGCACAGAGCTTGAGCTCCTATTGGACCATGGGGAATGGCTGTGGTGGGAGGGTTTGGGTACCCTCCCAGCGGCTAGAGCAAGGCGCGCCCCAATGAGGTACGAAGCGTAGATTTTTATTTTTATTTTTTTTGGGGATGTTTCTGAATGTTTTATATTGCCATTGTTACCCTGTTTTTTTTTTCAATTTTCTTAAAATCACATTTAAAAAAAAAACTTTCCTTTAATAATTTAATATTAGCATTGCTTATCCATGCGTGTACGGGGTACCCCCAAACTTAAAAACTATTTAAAAAGCAATTCAATGAAAACAAATCGCATTCAAACTGATGGTTGGCAATGAGTTGGTATCACGCTGTTATGGTGTCACGCCTAGCCTATCAGCTGTAGGCCTGTAACGGAAAAAATTGGGATCTGTATAGTTAGCCTGAAACAAGTTTTAACCCATAAAAATAGGTCTAGGTAGGCTATTATCAATTTTAACTGTTTTTACCTTTTAAGTATATTTTAATTTTTTATGTTTTTAATTTAATTTTGTTCTTTACACAGCCCAGCACAGGTACTGTAGTTAGTCTGAAAAACAGTTTTTAACTTTTGAAAATCTTATCAATTATTTCTACAGTTAATTTTATGATAGCCACTGCGGCTTGATCGCTGGATACATTTTATTTTAGCATGGTCGTTTTTCGTAGTTTGATTACCCTACCTCTTTTCTCCTGAAGGTGGCATTTTTAGGTAGAAGGACCTCGAAGCATCCAGGTTGGTAGGAAACTTGACATGGGAATACCTGCAGATCCTACAACACGCCTTGCACAATGTGTGTTGTGTGTGTTGCATGCACATATATTGTGTCTGGCCTGCATTACATCCCGCCGTTGAGGATGTAGCAGCTTTGGAAGCAACGCTGCCATTCTCGGTTTGCTGTATCTTGGCGCCCAGAGCTAATGTATATTGATGATAAGGCTCGATAGCGTCAGTAGCTACTTGACTTATCGGTTGCTGCTGCGTACAGTCAGCGATGTATGCCAGGTAAGGTCTTCATCGTACGGGGCTGAGGAGATCTACTAACGTGTTTTTCTGAAGATTGCTTTGCAAAATGAACGACAGCTAGCCTACGAGTCCTTCAAAAGCTAGTTTAACTTCAGTTTGGCATATGGCTGGGTAATTGGAGTAAATTATTGGAATAAGCCAGTCAAGTGTAGAGTTGTACAGCGAGCTAACGATCGTAGCTGAGCACAATCAATGCATACATTTTGGATGGACGGTTCACCTAGAGAACTCCAGACAGAGGAGCGATGAAGGTCTGCAGCCCTGGCATGACCTACCATATTCATTTAGTAACTTGGTAAATTCTTCTTCAGGTATGTAACAACGTATTCGATCTTCTGCCATTCTTTGCATCCCTCCATGTGACAATACATTGCTAGTCGGCTAATGTCCAATCGATTTTCCCATGCCAAAAAGCTTCTTTCTCCCTCTAGCCTACGCTCTACACGCTACAGCACTTCACCATTGGTGAGCCCAGCAATCCCCGTGATTTTTAACATTTTACTGTAGCACCGCATGGCAAACGCTTCTCTCTCGACCACCAAGCACCATACTTTCCAAGTTGCAAGTGTAATGTTTCTTGATTTTAGCATCTTTTACTTTTTCTTCTTTTTCCTCTTCCCTCATAGTGACGCGTGCGCAGCGTGAGGGGGTCGCCCCGGACCCATTTCTTAAACTCTAACCGGTCGGACAGCAACGTTTTGTACTTCTTGTTACTTCTCCTGTCCAGCGTTATCAGCAATCCTCACAGAAAGGTAACTTCATCCTCATGTTTTATATGCATCTTTTGTTAGCATTTGTAGCCAAGGTGTTAAATTAACGTGATATGGTCATGCTAGGACACTGGATGTGGAAGCCAAAGTGGACGCACTTCAGAAGAGCCCAGACTTTGACGTCCTCAGGCAGTTGGGAGAGTCTAGGGCTAGGTGAAGTGACTGTGAAATTGATAATTGACCAAGATGGAAAACATCGTGAAGTGCATAGGCTTACAATAGGTCTTTGGTGAAGTGAAGTTATGATTTGATAAAGGCAGGAAGAAAGAAGAGGATAAGATTTTTCGACATTGTGATGTGGTTGGACCCTATGTGAAGTGAAGTGAAGTGAAGTGAAGTGGAGACGCTTCCCAGCTGCCTCAGGTGATACTTTACTGCTGTTGAAGCATGGTTCTTTCCCAAGAGGAGCTCCCACAGAACCTTCTTAATTCAGAGTGCCTACTAACCTCCTCTGCGTAGGGTGCCCTCTAGATGTGTTCTGAACACCAAAGTTTGCTTTTCTTGGACTCAGCTACCATTATTGCTACGCTATACAACTCTTACACCAACCTGTCAGTTCCTATCGCCGCTGTACTGCCCAATGGCTACATATGGACACTGGCCAGTTCACTGGCGTTTAGGCGAATTCCAATATGAAACTACAGCAACTCACCGCATTCCGTACTGAATTTGAACAGAAGCGATTAAGTCGTTGCTTGAGATTAAAGATGAATTTCCCGTTAACCATGTGAATACATTGTCATTCATGTAGTTGTCTAATAGATTCATCCCAGATACCAAGGAGTGGCATAGCGTTTGAAGAGCTTTTACGCTACCGGAGTTCAGGGTGCGAAGATTCCTTTTCTAAAAACACGTTTTAAGAATTCTACTCGGTGTCTTAGGAAGTTGATCTGTAACTGGGTCAGATCGGGGGCTATATCGCACGAAGGCCGCCGATGAATTAAGTCGTTACTGAGCTGAATCTTATCATTAATAGTATAGTTGCTTGTACGGGATCTAAGATTCAGCACGTTGAGAATGAAGAGCATAGTTTTTAAAGCTGGTGCATCCTCAGGCAGCATGCACTGCAGGTTAGACATAGAGTATGTACTACAACAGATATAACATGAACTGTGCAAGGCATGATATGGGGTCAGTAAGGATTTCCTAGTTATGTTTCCCACTAACCTAAATGTTTTCAGGTCCCGATATTAAGAAAGGCTGCTTTCGTAAGGAGAAAAGATTAGGCTATACAATCAAGCTGCTCTTTAAACTAGCCACATGCATGAAAACCCATTAGTGTCCTGAGTTATTTCAGTAAGTTATTCTCATTTTAATGTTTACGCCGGTTTTACACTTTTTAAACGGTTTTTCCATTTCTCGAGACTTAGGTGGTCGCTGCGGCGACCACTGGTCACATGCCCCAAGCAGTATACGAGGATGGTCTGACAAGTTTTCATTATGATTTACGAGAGAAGAGAAGAACAAGCGAAGATGCCAAAGTCGAAACTCCAGTGTGAAACAGATGAGGAGCAAACTTACAAAACGTCCCAAATCCATGAAATTTAAAAATTTATCCATCTTGAAGATGAATTGCATCCGGATTGCCAATCAAACCAAAAAAAATATATATATATATTCCCGTCAAAACTGAACAAATCCATCGCATAACAAACCCTTCAATCAAGGCCGTAGCCAAGGGGGGGGGGGATTATTGGGCTGCAGCTCCCCCCCCCCCGAAATGAAAAGTTGAGAATTAAATTAATCTAGTTCGGTAACATGAATATGTCTTCCTCAGTATATAATAATAATGTAGCCTATACTGCTGTTAAAATAGTAATACCTCACTATTTCGGACCTATTTTTCAAAAATTTCCCCGCGGGGGGGGGGGGGGGGTTTGGAGTAATATGAATATGCATTCCTTTGCAAGCTTTCCTGCTGTAACACCCCACGTTTTGCATTTCAAATTTACACATTTTTCCCCCTGGGGATACCCCCGGGCCCCCCTCTTTGGGTTAGATGCCATATTATTTTTATGAATTTAAGCATTCTTTTGTCAGCTTTGTAAAATTCATACTTTACTGCTGTTAAAGTGCGTAAAACCACATTATTTTGCACTTATATTTTCAAATTATATTAAATTCAATATTATTTCTATACTGTCGACACAGTCGTAATGTTGACATTACGATTTAATCCTCATATCCGCAAAATATTATAAGCCTGTGTTCGCACAGAAGCTAATCCCTCCAATAAATTGACGTTTGATGTGCCTATGGTATCATATATACGAGTAACACCATAACCTCTAATGAATACACTAGATACAATTGAATTCTCAATAAATAAATTTACACTAGAATGACTAAATAGGATCACTGTCGCCACAGCCACCCCCCCCCCCCCCAAAAAAACCTGGCTACGGGCTTGCCTTCAATACGATCCGATCAAAAGTGAACATATCCAATGTTACTCTCTAGACCAGACCTATTTCTACAAACGAGTTGCACTCAAAATGGCACAACTCCAAAAAATTATGGTAAAGCGGCTTTGAAGACGTTTTATTATTTCTTAATTTCATTTCAAATTTTCAATTTATTTTCAAAAGTGCACAAATCCCTTGATTTCTTTCAAAAAGTCACAAATCCAAAAGAAAAGTGCCGCTAGCTTCATTACCTGTCATTGAAAATCTATCGTATTACGCTAGCCCTAGCCTGCTTGTGGTTATTCAAATATAATCAAGCTATATGGTTCCACAAAAATGTGTAGTATTACATGTAAAAATGTGTTTTCATTAAGCCGAAATATGTTTTTTGTGTTTCCTGAACATTTTACGGAAATGGATTAGTGTCGATTTGAAAGGTTGCTCCTCAGGTAAGAAACGATGAAAATGGTGTAATTGCAATTGGAGAACTTGCTGATCACATCATCACATCTCGATTGTCAGCTTTGTCCCTCAGTTTGAGCCATTAATTATTTTTAGCTGTTTGGGGAGTGAGATTTATCCCATGCTAATGAAAAAAAAAAAACACGCATATTGACTTACTCAAACGCTTTTAAAACAAACACTTTTGAGGAGCTTGGTTACAAACGCGGACATCTCCATTTATTCAAAAAAATGGGGTTTTGATCCGACCTTGCAGAAACTTTTAATGTCCACCTGTACGATGTAAAATAAAGTGACAAATGCAGCCAGATTGCGCACAGAAGCGCTGAGAAGTCTAGGGTTAGCTATAAACTTAATGCAATTTTCAACAGAAAATCCGCTCTCCTGAAAAATTCTACAACTTGGAATTGTCCGTGTTTGTAAACAGCCTCCTCACTTGTCGCTTTCGAAATGGCTTAAATTTTGGGGAGCGGCTGTAGCAATAGTACTCCCTCAGTTGACTTGTCAGCCATCATCATGCTGCGCCGGAAACTTCTCAGACCACCTTCAGACTTGGTGCCGGGTATGGCTATGGGGGGCAGGAAGGCCTCCACAAGGAAGGGGGCCCCACAAAATAATAATAATAATAATAATAAATGTATTTCGTTTCTTCAATATTACATACACAGTGATATAATGAAGTAGGGGTGGCCCAAAGGATTTCTCCCGTGCTGGGGCCCCCTTAATACTAATAACATAACTAAGCTAAAACTAATCTAAACTAAACTAAAACTTTATCGATAATAATTAATTTTATGCAGACTCTAAGTAACATCACTAAGTAAGTAAATAAGTAAGATAGCCTATATACTAAGATGAAATAATATAAATGTTTATCACTCTGTTGAATCCGGGGTTGTTATGCTAGCGCGCTATTGCTGGAAGATTTGCTAGTTGATTATGGGACAGATGAAAACTAATTTTACTAATGAATTTTTTTTTGGTCGTAGATTTTTTATGAACTCAGGAAGGCTGTTCTAGAATGGAACTGATAGGTAAATGTGCGAATGTTTGAAAAGGGTAGTGTTATGATTGGGGATCTGAAGATTGCGACCAACACCAAGTCTTGTGCCACAGTCATGTAGAATTAAGTCTGATTGGTTGTTTGCGTCTAGTACTTTTTTGTACCTGTATAAACAAAGCTGTCTTGCGTAAGTGATTGTGGTGGTAGGTACGTTAAATTCGTCATAGAGCAGTTCCGATGGGTACCTATAGTGCTTTTTCATGGCAACTTTAATTACGCTTCGGAGGGCTGCTTCTAGTGGGTCCATGATTGTAGAATGTGCTCCGCCCCATGCTAAGATGTTGTATTGCACAAGTGATTGGACTAGCTCGAAGTAAATTTGTCTTATAACGTCACGGTTTACAATATGCCTTAGTCTTTTGAATTTGTACAAGGTTTTTCTTATCCTTTGACAGTTAATTATATGTGCTCACTTCATCGTAAATTGTGGTCTATAATGGTCCCTAAGTATTTGTATTTATCAGTTTTAATAATTTCTCGGCAATTGTAACAGTTGTTTAGAGCACTGTCAATGAACTATCAAGTGCTGGTTTTCAGGTTGCCCAACAACCGTGTTGCTGAAAGCCATGTACTCCGTTTTATTAATGTTAAGGGTAAGTAAGTTCTTGCCTAGCCAATCTTTAACCTTGCGCATTGCGGTGGTTGCCTTTTGATAAGTGTCGTTCCACGTAGGACCGTTGAAGTACAATACTGTGTCGTCGGCGAAGCCTATCAGTGTACCTTCTGTGTCCAGTTCCAGTAGTTGGTTATAGTAGACGAGGAAAAAAAGGGGACCAAGGACAGTTCCTTGCAGGACACCACACGCCATTATGTCGTCATGTCACTAAAAAAAAGTTTTGCTTGTGCCACAAGCATCGTACGACCGTACACGATGCACTTAATAAAACTTGTTGTTGTCTGTTGGTAATGCACGAGCCAACTAGTTGAAGACAAATCCCCCTTATTCCTGTCCGTTCGAGTTTGGAAAGTAGTATGTCATGTGATACGGTATCAAATGCTTTTTTTTAGGTCCAAGAAGAAACATAATGGGTGTAGTCCTTTGTCTAGGTCAGAGTATACTCGTCCTGAAAGTTCAGCTAGTGCGTCTTGAGTGCTTCTCCCGTTTCTGAAGCCAAACTGTCGTTCTGAGAGGGAGTGCGTCTGTTTAAAGAAAGACATTTGCCGAGATTTGAGAGTTTTTTCGATTATTTTCGATACGTTAGAGATAAGGGATATCGGTCGATAGTTGGACATTTCAGATCTATTTCCACTTTTAAATACTGGTACTATGGTAGCTCGTTTGCACACGTCAGGAAATGAACCTTCAGTCATTACGAGATTTATCAGGTATGTAAGTGGCTTAAGGAGACGATGTCTGTGCTGTTTCAAGGTCCTTGCCGATATTCCATCCGGGCCTGCTGCAGCATTCGTCCTGAGTTCTATTAGATATTTTTCAGTCTCTTGTACTTCAATAGGTGTCATAAAGATAGAACGCTCGTTGCATCGTTCTGCTGTTGGTCGCTCCGCATTGTGTTGTCCTTTGGGCAGTTCAGACGTTAGAGTCTCGCCAATCCTAGCAAAATATAAGTTAAATGCGTTGGCGATTTCCCTACCCTGATTGTTTTCCATTGTTAGACGTTTATTCTCATTATCAGAAATTTCCTTGATTTCATTTTTAGATTTTTTAATAGTTTCGGTAATTTTGTTGATAAGTTTCCATGTCTCACGTGGATTTTCTTTATTTGCTAATATCTTGTCATTGTAAAAATTATTTTTTGGATTTGTGATCAATTTTTTTAATGGTTTCTGTATCGGATACATTTTTTCCGGAGTTCATCATCATTATTGGGGTATGCTGTTAATCTTTGCTTCATGCGATCTTGATTTCTAATGGATTTAAGCAGGCCATTAGTTATCCACGGCTTGAGTTTCGTTGTTTTGTTAGGTTTTGTGACTGTTTTCGTCGCTAAAGTAATGTAGTTAGTCAAAGTATGTAGGAAGTTGTCCGCGCAGCAGTTAACATCAGTTTCATAAAGAACCGTCTCCCAAGTTTCGTGCAGAAGCAGGTCGTTTAGCTTCAAACCGTCTATGATAGTTCTCTCAATTTTGGTTTTGTATTTTTTGGTTGTACTAATGTGCTGAATGGTTAATGCTGTCATAAAGTGGTCTGTCACTGATGAGCGAAGTATGTGTCCAAGTGCGTCTGAGTGCGCGTTTGTAAAAAAAATGGTCTAGACAAGAGCTTTTAATATTAGGTTCAGTAGAAACTCTAGTATAACTATTAATTGCTGAGTAAAGCCCCATCGATGTGAGTATGTTCAAATAATTCAAGGTATCTACCGGCGGGGTTTCCTCTGCTGTGTCTATATTAATATCCCCTGTCAATGTTAGTAGGTCATAAGAGGAGCTGTTTAGGTTTTCAAGGAAGCTTGCTAGGCACTCAATAAAACCTGGTACATTTTCCCTAGGCGGTCGGTAGATTGAAATTATTTTGTGTTTTTTATCTGCAAATGAGAGTGAGACGACTGATGCGTTGCATCCAGTAATATTAACTAGTTCAAAGCTGGCCCCTAAACAAGACCTGGTGAAGACCGCAACCCCATCACATTTGTTAATAAAACCGTAACTATAAAAAGAGTCGTAATCGGGAATGGAGTAAGTAGTACCAGATTCAGCAGAGTGATGCGTTTCAGTTAGGACAATAATATCAAATAGAATCCTTACGCTTTGGTAATACACTAGAAACTGATTAAAATTCTTATTCAGACTTCGAATATTCATATTTAAAATTTTTAAAGCTTTATCAGTAAAGTGACAAGAATTAAAGTTAAGCCGCAAAATATCTTCTTCTTGAGTTGCAATCTAAGGATTGGTTTGCAGCGAATGTTTTATTTTTCTCCTCCACTCTTGTCTGTTTTGTGCGGTCCTTTTCAGTCCTTTATAGGTGTTATAGGATCTTTCATGACATTTTCTAGGTACTCCTTCTTCTGTCGTCCTCTTGAGCTGGTGCCTTCAACCATACCCTCAATTATGTTCTTGAGGAGCCCTTCGTGTCTCAGAATATGCCCCATCCATTTGCCTCTTCTTGTTGAAATGGTGGCCATAATAGCTCTTTTTTCGTTTATTCTATGGAGCACTTCTTCGTTGGTTATGTGGTCTCTCCATGGGATTTTCATCATTCTTCTGTAGCACCACAGCTCAAAGGCTTCCAATTTTTTTTTTTTTTTTTCTGTCATGTTCGTAAATGCACCATGTCACTTCCGTACAAGAGCACACTCCACACTAGAGTTTTGAGAGTCTTTTCCTTATTTCCAAGTCGATGTTGTTAGATTCGAATAACTTTGACTTTATGTTAAAAGCTAGTCTGGTTAAGTGTATTCGACTGGATACATAAAATATAAAATACAAAAATAGATTAAAAAAACAAAAACGACAAAGTAAAGCAAATAAATAAAAATGTCGAAATATTCGGGGGGAAATCGGAACGTGCCGTGGCATTAATGATTAATCGCCTTACCCTATTGTCTTCTATTCTATTTTGTAACCTGTGTCTCTATTCTATAAAATGATAGTGGAATATTCGTGTAAGGGTACAAGACTTTTCTGCCCGAGAAAGGGCCCCCACACAATTCCGGCCCAGGGGTCAAACAAGGTCTAACCCGGCACTGAATCATACTGATCCTAATTAGAAGTGCTCTTGCACATACTTTGTTTTCATACTCACAACCAATTACATTTTCTTCAATTTGCTGATAATGAGCAAGAGCTCGTGGCGAAAGGAAATGCTTGAAATTATGAATACTCACTAAGATAAATTTTTCCTGTAGCCAATGCTCTAGCCGAAAATTTTTATGAATTGAAATAATAATGTATGCTACCGGACTTCTAATCAACTACCTATTTTTTATTTTTTTTATTAAATTTGTTCCATTAGATTAGATTAGATTAGATTAGATTAGTAATGGGGCGATGCTGCTACTTGAGCTTGGCTCACTTTGACCTTAAAGATCTATTGTGAATCCCCGTACTTTTAGTCCTGGTCAGTCAGCAGGTCCCGTAAAAACCTGCACAACTGCCCAGGGGCCAACTGGCAAGCCTCCCTTGGTGATAGAAACCAAGAGGACGTTGCTAGCAGCCGTCTGTTCTTTACTGCCGGACACGAGCAGATGATATGCTCAGCAGTCTCAGCCTTTTCTTTGCAGAATCGGCAGGTGTCATTCAAGACTTTACCCATGTTCTTTAAATGGTAGTTCACGTGGCAGTGTCCTGTGAGTGCACCTGTAAGTACCTTAAGTTCAGGCTTGCTGAGGTTCAGTGCTTTGGCGGTATAGCTCTTAGAGTGAGTGAGGAATATTTTGGATTGTCTGTGGCCTGTGACAGACTTCCAGTATGCTTCCTTTCTCTTTTCTTCCCATAGGCCAATCTCTTGGGTTTGGCGGTTTCTCGGGAAGGCGCAGAAGGGTTCAGGCCCAATGAAGGGTAGCGCGCTCCCTTCTCTCGCCAAGGCGTCGGCATTTTCATTGCCTTCGATCCCGGCGTGTCCTGGAACCCACATGAGGGTGACTTTATTCGTCACTCCCAATGCGTTGAGTGCAAGCATACATTCCCACACCTGCTTGGACTCGTAGCTACTCGAGTCCAGCGCAAGTAGGGAAGCCATGCTGTCGGAGATAATGAATATCTTGCTGTGGCGGTAAGCACGTTTAATGCAGTGCGCCGCACATGCGCGTATGGCATGTATTTCGGCTTGGAAGACTGTGGGTTGGGATCCCATGGGGATGACTAAGTTGAGTCGTGGCCCATAAACCCCCGCCCCTGTACCTCCGTTTTCTATTTTTGACCCATCAGTATAAAATCTTAATGAGCCGTATGGAAAGACTACCTCTCCGTCAGTCCATTTTTTCCGGCTTTCCAATATAACCGAGAAATTCTTTGAGAATTGAAAAGTTGTCTCCATGGAGTCTGAGAACATAACCTCCGGAACCTTGCACTCATTAAGAATTCGTAAGTGTCCGGTAAGGTCGCCAGGCTTTAGTCCATGGCTTTTCTTAATGCGATAGGCCGACTTAGCCGCCTCACTCTCGATGAAAATCGGGAGTGGTGGTAGGTTCAATAGGACCTCCATGGCAGCCGTGGGGCACGAACGGGATGCTCCCGTGATCGCGAGGCAAGCCAGCCTCTGTAGTTTTGTGAGAGATTTTGCTCCCTTTTTGCTCTTATGCAGTCTAGGCCACCAAATTAGCGCCGCATAGCTAATTATAGGTCGCACAATGGACTTATATAGCCAGTCCGTTACTTTCGGCTTAAGCCCCCACGTTCTACCCACCATTCTGCTCGTAAGAAATAAGGCGTTTCGCGCCCTGCTTACAGCCTGGTCCAGATGCAGGCTCCATGTGAGCTTCCGGTCAAGGATAACACCAAGATATTTGGTGCTATCTGTGAGGGCTAAACGCACCCCGCTGAGGGTGGGAGCTTTAATATTAAGCTTCAACTTCCTCGTGAACGGGACCAGGGTGGTTTTTTTAGGATTTATATTCAGTCCTTCAGAAAGGCACCAATTATGGGCTATGGTTAGGTTGTAGCCAATGCTCTAGCCGAAAATTTTTATGAATTGAAATAATAATGTATGCTACCGGACTTCTAATCAACTACCTATTTTTTATTTTTTTTTATTAAATTTGTTCCATAGTTTTACCTTCAATAGGGCCTACCTAGTCTTGCAAGATGTTCTGTTACTAAAATATGCCAATTGTTGCCAATCTTTGTAATTATCAGAATTATTATAATTGATTGTTTTTACTCAGTGAAATAAGATAGTTTATTCAAAATGCCCCCCTCCAGCTTCACCGCAAGCAATGGCGGACCACGGGGGGGGGGGGGGGTGTCATGCGTCATGACCCCCCCCCCAAAATAAGTAAATTTATATGACAGTAAAAAAAATTAAAAAAATTGAATAAAACTCAAAATTACCTTTGAAACCTACATTATACTGCTTGTGTCCCTAAATTTTCCGCTGAATCTGCTTTTGAGCGTGAATCTGAGTGGCCACGCACCGTTTCTTGAGGGGGCAAATAAATTACTGTGTTGCTTAGAGCAGGCCTAGGTCACTAAAACTGACCACAATTTATAATCCAATGGGCGGGCTACTAGAGGGCCATTCTTCTGCATTATTGATAACTGCTAACTGAAGGATATTGAGCTGTAGCCACTCTTGTGTGGTTTTGGCTTTCTGGCCAGGGGCAGAGTCACGCTGGAATACCCACTGTTGGCCATTGAACATGGTCTGGGTTAGAGCCTTCACGTGACACTCCAGATCCCGTCCTCGTGACCAAGTGGTGCGACGGTAGGCTTTTAGCTGCATATCATCTCTTAATAGGCGGCTTACGGATAGCTTCAACATCTTCTTGTCACGAGCCAACACAGTCTGGTTGCGCGTTGGTTTTCGTCGAATACGTTCTGCCATAGCATTTATAATTTTTGGGGTGAGCGGACTGAGTGAGGTCGACCAGATTTTGGTTTGTCCTCAATTCTGCATGTCTCATTATGTCTATATAGCCACGGTACGATAAACATACATAAACCAGCCAAACAAGGGAATCGCAGTTTTGCTGGGTCCACACTTATGGAGGACTATTCCCTGTTCTCTGAAGTTCCCCATAACTCAGCCATTATTTGGAATTTTTGAATGAAGTTGTCAGCGATTAATACCTAACAGTCAACAAAACCAGATTAAAACTTTGTGGAATGAAGTGGAGTAAATATTTGTGTAACAGAGCATACAGTGTGGCTAGACAAGGTAGTACCCAGGGGGGTAGTACCCCCCCCCCCCCGCCAGATATAGACTTGAAAAAAAATTACCTCATGCGTCGTTGTGGCTAAAATTGGTCAGTTCTAACCCGTTCTGACAGATAAAACAACTCCCCCTTCCCCTAAAAAAATGTTGGTACGGCCTTGTGGCTAGACTAGGTAGTAACTTGGAAACTAATGGGATGGCCTTGACTAACACAATACATTCACTATACTTCTTCAAATATTTGTAAGTGAAAGTAAAAATGTTCGATCACGCAACAGAAATTGCTATTTTTATTAGAACCGGTTCAGATTGAGACCTCTAATAAAAGCGAAGAAGGCAGAAGCCATTCTCTTACTTGCACATTTTTCAGTAGAACAAATGTTCATTACCGGCCGAATGGCGGTTGATTTTGTAAGTGCATAGTATCGTTTCACATCATTTTGCATCCATGAAAGCAATTACCTGAGGAATATTAATGAAAAACTGTTATAATGGCCATTTTGAAACGAAACAAATCATTGGGTCACATATACAAGATAACTCAATTTGGAGGGAAAAACAGAGAAAGGCAATGTGAGGTCTCAAAAAATAAGTACCTAGTATTAGCAGCGGCTGAAATTTAAAATTTTAACCGGCAAATCGGCAAATATTGGCAAATAAAAACCAACAGTACGTACCGTATTAATGAATGCAACCGGTTCGAATTTGCAATATTTATAAAATAAAGAATTAATCGACTGCGATGGCCTGAAACTACAGTATCTGTGCTCAGGGACGCCAACCTGGGGGGGGGGGGGGGGGGTCACGGTCCATCTTGCCCCCGCAGATTAGTTTCTGGGGGGCGCCAAACGAAGAGCTCTTAGTGCAGTTCATTTATTTAAATAGTTTCATGCGACCACGCGTAGACGCAGAGAGACTTAATACCATGGCAATCATGAGCATTCACAATGAAGAGGCACAAAATCTTGATATAAAGGCTTTAGTGAATCATTTTGTACAGAAAGAGCGATACGAGTGTAAATCGGTCAACGTTCTCTGCATTCTAGTTATTTTGAGTAACCATTTACCAATGCATCTTCTTAATACTTTCCGTACCGGCCGAATTAATGCCCCCCCCCCCAGAATTTTAAAAATTTGGCGTCCCTGTCTGTGCTCTGGGCGGTTTGATAGAGAAAATAAGGTCCTGCGAGCACCGAACTACTCATCATACCGTATTCGTATAGGATATCAAGACTTTCCCCAGAATCCCCCCCCCCCCCACGATACGTCAAGTGCACTTATGACCAGTCATTTAAATGCTCCAGCTTTAATTAATCAATTTATAACATTCAAAACAAAAACTGCGAGCATTTGCTTCATGCAATTATATTAAAATATGGGAGGCACCAATTGCAGAGCTACCGTATATAGTAATAGGATGGGTGCCACCATGAAGAGCGTTGGCTGGGGCTCTTCATGCCAAAAAATAATAATAATAGGCTAACTTTTATTAAATTGTATATGCATGCGATTTAACCTTTTATAATAAAAAATAAAAATCATTGTATAAGTGATAAGGGTCCCATTCACAATATAAAAGAATCAGTGCATACCCTTATTTGTGTTATACCAACTCATTGTCAGTCTCCTAAGTAACTTGGTGAAACTTTCGGTCACTCAATGTGAAAAAAATTACCTACTTGATTTTGCGTTAAAACATACAAAAACACACAACCGCTTTCGGCTCACACCATCGTCAAGTGTATAAGAAAACGGTTAAAACCGAACGGCATGCAAAATAAAACTTAACGACATTGTCAAGATACCCACGGCATAGCATATAGTAACAAATAAACATTTAAGAAAGTGGTACCTAGCCCCAACAAGTAAAAACTATACTTAAATAGGTTATGTCATTACGTAAAGTCTTGTTTTCAAACATAGCTTAAGTTATCTAATCTCAATACTTTATCTCAATACTTTATCAATACATTATACTAAATTATCAAGTAGTTTTCCATGATTGGCTATGTAATATCTTTACTTAGGCCCTAGAAATGAACAGGCCACCAAAATTTAAAACATTTCAGGCTAAATTTACACGTAAAATCTTATAAAATTGAATTGCTATAATTATTCATAATCTATAATATCGTACTATAACCGAAGTTTTCTGACGTAATGGAAGTACAGGGGCAGTAATGATTTCATTCAGAAACGCTGTTTTTTTTCTTTTTACTACTTTCTGGAAAATGTTTTTCTTTTAGTGGATAATTTTTCTTTTCTGTTTAAAACTTTGCGGAAAATGTTTTTATTTTTATACTTATGTCTTATACCTTACTGGAAAATGTTTTTCTTTTTATACTTATATCTTATACCTTACTGGAAAAAGTTTTTTCTTTTAGTGGATAATGAATGTTTTTTTCTTTTTACAACTTTGTGGAAAATGTTTTTCTTTTCACAATAAACTTACTGGGTAATGTTTTTTTCGTGGATAATTTTTTTTGAACACCTTTCTGGACAATCTTTTTCTTTTTACAGTCAACTTAAGTTACCGGAAAATGTTTTTCTTATTACAATTAACTTACTGGGTAATGTTTTTCCTTTAGTGGATAATATTTTTTTTCTTTTTACAACTTTCTGGATGGTAATGTTTTTTATTTACAATTAACTTACTGGATAATGTTTTCTGTTTTATTTGTTTTTTTATCATTATTATTATTTTATAATTAGTCTATCTATACGTCCGTCTCTGTAGCGGGTTAGTCGGCCTCCATTTCCACGTCCTCTTGGCTCTGTTCTGTGCGTCGGTCGATTTAGATGAAATTTTGCATGTAGGTGCATATAATTCATACCTAAAGACTATTTTTTTTTTATTTGGGGCTAACTTAATTTTGGGGGGTTTATTCTCAAAAAACTCCAAAGAAACGTCTAAAAAATATTTCTCAAAAACAGCTCCAACAATTTCTTTCAAATTCACATATATTGTGGTAATATATTGTATATATTGTATATATATTGTAGTAATATAGTCGTTATTGATGTCAACAGATTGCGGGGTGGCTTGGCCCTTGACAGTTTTCTTCTGAGTGTAAAAAAATAAAAATAACTCAATCTACATGAAAAATGACAAAAAAAAAAATTTTCTGCGGAACCTTTCAATCGATGATTTCTACCTTCAGGTATGTTGTAGGTGTTCAATAGAGCAACAGAACCAAACAGGTTTTTTTTTCCAAAAAAAAATATTTGGTTCTATGCAAAAAATTCTCTTTTGAAGAAATTATGAAAAATTCGCGCTCCAATAATGTCATTGTCACCATTTTTTAACCATTGGGATATTATTTACAATGAAATGACACATTATGTCTATCTACTACTTCATAAATTGGGAAGCATGTTCGAGTAAACTCGGACCGGTTCTTTTCTTAAAGCTGCCCTAACCTCCAATTGTAGGTGGTTCCAGTGCCGAATAGTGTATAGTAGGTACTGTAGACTGCCCATGTCTTGTGCTATTATGTAACTAGTGGTATTTTGTATGTTTTGCCATTGCACAGTGTCTGTAATTTTGTATATTTTTGGGTGATGTAGGAAGGTTGAGTGGGTTACTTTGTACATTAGTATCAATCAGTGTGTGGTCTTGTGTTCTTTGATCGGTGGTTAGAAAATGTAGTACTTCGTACTGTGATAGTGATACCGCTGATAGATGGTTACGGCGCTTTGAATTCAAAATAAATCGGATGCAACTGTTCATTGCCCGGTGCAAACGGCAAGGCAGATAATAATAGCTTTACATACTGTGCTGTACAATAATCAAATAAGCGTAGAAACAATAGTTTTCTTTGTATTAAATGGTAAAACATTTCTAATTCCGTTCAAGGGATACAAACATTTATTAATTTTGCTCCCGGTTTTATTTACATGGACTGACAAGTTAAGTTGTGGGTTTATAAATACGAGGTGTGTTCAAAAATAACGGGAATTTTCGTTTTTTGAAAAAAATATTTATTCATTGGTCTATACGCTCTACATTAATGTTGAAAATTCAAAAATAGTCCCCAGTCGACATTGTGCATGTATGCCAGCGCTTCTTCCAACCGTCGAAACACTTCTCAATTTCGATTTTTGGGACAGCTTTCAGCAATCTCAGCGATGCGCTTTTAATGCCATCTATACTTGTAAAAGGACGGCTCTTTAAAGGTTTTCTTTAATTTTGGGAATAGGAAAAAGTCACACGGAGCCATGTCTAGCTAATATGGAGGCTGGGGCATCGTCACGGTACCGGTTTTGGCCAAGAATTTACGAACAGGCAACGATGTGTTTTTGTTCAAAATTCAGCAATTTTGGAACAAATTGTGCTGCCACGCGTTTCATGCCCAAAACCTTCGAAAAAATTTCATGACATGAGCCAATCGATATGCCAACTTGATCAGTGACTTCTCTGATTGTTATTCGGCGATCATTCATAACCATTGCTTTCATTTTTTCTACGTTTTTATCGGTTGTTGATGTGCTGGGGTGTCCGGGGCGCTCGCCGTTTTCACCGCCATCTTGGAAAAAATTATACCACTCATAAACTCTTATTTTACTCATAAAAGACTCTCCATAGGCCTTTGTTAACATTTCACACACTTTGTTTCATTTTTTGAGCAAAATTTGATGCAAATTCTTTGATCAATTTCTTTTAACAAGCGAAAATCCCCAAGTTCATAAAACCACGTCTAACCTTAGCGACTGCAATCGGCAAAGTAAACAATTAATACAGCTCAAAATCTCATCTTACTTCAGGGGCATGAATATCAATTTAATAAAAAAACAAATTTGACAATTGGAATCTCTAAACCCGCGAAATTTTTAAATTCCCGTTATTTTTTTAACACACCCCTAGATTTTTCACACCATCTTGTTTAAGGTGATATTATAATTGATAATAATGGTTGACCTTAAAGTATTTTGTAATTTTAATACCTTAAAGTATATTGTAATTTTACCAGTGTTGTGGCTGCCTATCAGCATTGCCTGGCTCAGTCGGGTACAATAATTGATTTTATTGACCATTTCAAGACGTTCTCTAAACCTGCATTAATATCGGCTATCGCAATTAGGCATAAAGCTTGAAGCTGGCATATATTTGAACGTCGTCAGCATATACAGAATTGGTCATAAATCCTGGAACGAACACGGCTTTTCATACAAAAGTAGTTCACAAATAGAACTTTACTTGATATTGTATCCGAACCTAGTATCGTGGGTAGGTACCACACACTTTCACCAAAAAACTTGGAAATTGGAAACAAATGAGCTGAAGACGGAAATGTCTTTGGCCATAATGGTGGGAACAAGACTAAATAAATAAAACTAACTCGTATTTCAAGCAATTTATTAATATTAAGCGTGACCCCCATGGCTTTCATAATCTCAACACATCAATTTTATTGCGCATTGTCTGTAGCAGGGAAGTGTGATAATTGCACCGGCGTTGGCTAGTAAGTAAGTGATAATTGCACCGGGGATGTCCTTCCAGACGTCTTCAATACTTCTTCAAAGTTCTTAAATATACCTCAGTTTTTTCCAGTGCGTTTCACGGGCATAAAATTTTCCACAGGCTTTCAATGAGGTTGAGGTCAGGACCTGGTGGAGGGCAACGCAGAATTCAGATTTTTTCCTTCTCCTGTGGATTATGGCGATTGGTATTAACTTACTCTTGGGGTAAAAACAGTAAAAAAAAAACAAATTTTTAATAGCAGTTTCAAATTAAAATTTAAAGTTTAAAATTATCATGTTTACATTTTTAATACCAGGGTATTATATTAACCCCGGTATTAAAATCGCCATGATCGGGCCGCAGGTACTCTTTCACCACCTTTGATGTACGCTTGGGATCATTATCATGCGTTAAAGACAATTTTACAAGCATTTGTTGGAACAAAAGAACAAGATATTGTCTCTAAGGGTGTCTCGATTCATTGAACCATCCATAATTCTGGAGATGTAGCCTAGTGTTCCAACTACGAACCCCAAAAAAAACAGGCCCACACCATGGTGGAACCGCTACAATGCATCATTGTTGCCCAGATATTCTTCTTATCAAGTCTTTTACCAACAGCTCTTCTAACTGCCTTCATACCAACCGATCCATTGCCGAAAACCACCTGATTCCAGTCCTTTTCAGTCCAATGGATATGATTAAATGCGAATTTCGGCCGAGCCTTTGTGTTCTTCCTCGATAGACAAGGCTTCAACTCATAAGGCCATTTCCAGTTAGCTGAAGTCTTACTGTCCATACTGAATTTTTTTTGCCTCCAGAAATTTTAACTTTAGCCAAAAAAATTTGCGATACGCAACAGGGACTCCCTGACACAGGGACACACTGAAAACACCTTTCTTTCGAACTTCGCTGGCGTTTTATGAGAACGGCCTGCACTTTTACATGATTGGGGGGTTTCAGTATACACAGCATTTCGCTTGATAATTCGAGAAGTTGAAGACGTGGGAAACTGTACCTGCCACTCAATGTCAATAGGCTTCATCCCCTACTTGAAGGGGGTCAGAATTCCTTCCATGGTCCATGGTCAACGATTTGTCTTCCATCATGTTTTAAAGCGTAAATGTTTACAATTACACACTAAATTATTACTTAAGAAACAGAAAATGCGTGAGCATGAGTTGTGATAGTATTTTCCAAACATTATGGCCTGCAATGACATTTCCGTCTTCAGGTCATCCTCTTGAAACCGCTGATCCAATTTCAACGTTTTTTTTTTTTTTGTGAAAGTGTGTGGTACCTACCAACGATACTACAATGTCATGTACAGTTTGATACGTGAACTACTGTTGTATGAAAAGCGTTGAATGCGTTTTTCCCAGGATTTTTGTCCAATACGTATACGTGATAAGAACGTTTGTTTAATGACTGGGAAAATAACTCTGACGAGAGCGGCAATGTGCTAACATGACGTAGGTCATTTTCGGTGGCTGGGTTTTGGTTTTCAGCTATAAGTTGTAAGAGACGGAAAACTGGAAATACAATAGTAAGAGAGTCGTAATAAATATGAGTGATCGTTGGAGAAATAAATGGTAATAGTTTAAGCAAAGTAAGTTTACTGTTAAGTTGGTCGACGCCACTGTCGTTGGATTTCACTGATGTCAAATCAGCAGCGATGACTTCTTGTTCTGCATATGATTTGCTTAAAGGAAAATTCAGGCCAGGCTGGTTTAGGTAGTCGAACAGATAAGACTTCTCTTATTGTCTCATGAGACTACTTAGGTGGGGTTTCCACCGACCTCGTATTGCAGAATGCACATGACGATGACGTGGTAGCAGACATCATTAATGAGTCTTTAATGTCTGCTACCCTAAATCATAGACATAGTAAAACTATAGACTCATCGTAAACATTCGGGTTGAAGCCGCTTGACTTCGGCTATTTCCGTAGTATAGGACCAGATTGTGCCTTTTGCCATTTGATACCATGTTAACATTTTATTTTTTATTTGATTATTTAAAGATTATTTAGAACGGAAAATCATGCCAGCTAACCAGCAATATTTTTATGCAGAACTTGGAGTACTTTTAATTTACATTTTAAACAATATTTTTAGCAAAGTTTTCCCTACTTTTAGATAAAAATAAATTTTTTTAATGCAGATCTTTCAGTACTTTTAATTTAAATTTTAAACAATATATATAATAAATGTAAATAATAAATATAATTATATATGAAACAACAAAGAAAACATATAAAACTATTAAATTTGAATTTCCCGCCAAAATGCACTTATGAGGGGGCGTGGTCGTGGCTTCAGTCCTCCAGCACGGCCGAAATACGACATGGTGGCTCCATAGTTTTATTACCTCCATGCCCTAAATCAAGCAAGAGGGCCGCATGCCCGATGCTTGGAGAGAAAGCATCACTGTACCAATTTACAAAAGAAAAGGCGACGTACAAAGCTGCAACAACTATAGGCCTATAAAGCTGATGAGCCACTGCATGAAGTGGTATGAGCGCCTCCTGGAAACCCGCCTCAGATGCAAATTAGAAGACGAAATAACCGAATACCAACTTGGTTTCATGAAAGGGCGGGGGACGACAGGCGGCATATACATCTTGCGTACAATGCTAGAAAAACACCGAGAGTTTCAGAAGCCACTACACTACGTTTTCGTTGACCTCGAGAAGGCCTATGACAGAATCCCAAGAAGCCTAATATGGGAATGTCTAAAGAAAAGAGGAGTCGTTGCCGAAAATGTCCATGCCATCCAAGATATGTACGCGGAATGCTCCACAAGAGTAAGAAGCGCAGCTGGCCTCAGTGAGCCATTCAGTGTCAAATTCGGGCTGCACCAGGGATCAGCGCTCAGTCCGTTCCTCTTTGTTATTATAATGGACACGGTGACAAAACATATCCAAGGCGAAGCCCCAGCGAGCCTTCTTTTCGCGGATGACATTGTAATAAATACAGAAAGCCGACAGGAAGCTGAAGCTGAGCTAGCCAAATGGGTGAAAACGCTGGAGGACGAAGGCCTAAAGGTCAACAGAGGCAAGACAGAACACATGGAGTGCGTTAAGCAGACTCCCGGTAGCATAAGCGTTGGTAACCATCAGCTAAACAAAGTAGGGAAATTTAAGTACCTAGGCAGCACGATTGGCGAAAACGGAGGCTGCGATGACAATGTGAAGGCGCGTACTGCTGCGGGGTGGGCCAAGTTTCGAGAGATGTCCGCGGTCCTGACTGACAGAAGGATGCCAAAGAAATTGAAAAGTCGCATATACAAACAAGTGGTCAGGT
Organism: Psococerastis gibbosa; assembly: GCA_963971405.1. Taxonomy (NCBI): domain Eukaryota; kingdom Metazoa; phylum Arthropoda; class Insecta; order Psocodea; family Psocidae; genus Psococerastis; species Psococerastis gibbosa. The sequence goes on from OZ020490.1 coordinate 16,541,113, forward strand.
ATCTGGACGCCGAGCACGTGGGCGCCCAAAGCTCACCCTGGAGAGGAAAATTGTAAGCGACCTGCAAGAAACCGGGCTCACAAGGGAGGACGCGCAAGACAGAAACGTCTGGAAACGTCGCAGCTCTGCCGCCGACCCTCCATGAGGAAATGGCGCGGAAAAAGTAAAAGTAAGTACCTCGTCAACGTCATGTGCACTCTGCAATACGAGGTCGGTGGAAACCCCGCCTTAGTAGCAATACAGATATATACGTCCGCGGTGGGCTGTGGAAATACTGTATTACGCCAAAACCGGTGATCGAAATTAATATCTAGGTGTAGGCCTACGTGGTTGTTTAAAAACACAGGCGTTTAAACACGTATCCTAAAGACTACGGTACCAAAAAAATGATTAAATACGAGCAATGATAAAGTAGGCTAATGAGAAATGTTGGAGCACCGAGTGAAAAGAACCGGTTCACTGATTCCTATTCAACAGTTTCATACTGGACATAAATAAATAAGGACTTTTTATTGTTTCTATTACTAAGCCAAACTAGCGGAGTTAGGGCTATAAATTTTAATTATAAATTATATATATATAAAATATATACAGTATATGTATTTATGTATATCGATTTTAGGAAAAACTCAGTAAGTATTATCCGAGTTTGATGAAACTTGGCACAAAAATTGATCATACAAACGTCTTCATCGAGTTCGTTAACCAGCTAGATCCACTATTTAGTTACAAGATGGCTGTCGAATGAAATCTTATATAATTCATATCTCAGTTAATATTGATCGCAGAGGATTGAATTAAGATTTGACTGAAAGCCCGTATTATTATCTACGATATAATCGTAACCAACACATTTTAAAGACAAATCAGCGATTTCAAGATGGCGTCTAGTCAAAGTAAAAATAATTTAAAATGAAAAAGTTCATAGTCGCCATTGTTTGGAACACAAGAGTGCTTCGTATGTTGATGTTGTGGTCGGGAAAATAATGAAGTATATTTTATTGACTTGACAACGTCTAATAAATCGATGAGCGCTGGCTGGAATACTAGATGCATGTACGAAAAGTGTGACGTCATCCGTAACGCGGGTCTGTAACGTTGTGTTAAAGCAGATGTAGAAGGTCTATCTCAATTTAAATTACACCCATGCCTTCGTCTATTCTTCCTCTTTCAGGCCATGCTATATTTGTCGTGATAGGGCAAGGCGTTTGGCTTTGGGGGTGTGAAACGTCAAGGGGTGCGCACGATTTTCAACAAAAATCGGCCTCTTTCGGCCGCGTTATTATCTATATAAAAAATTCAACTACTTAAGGGCTTTACCTCATTTCTTTCTCTTTCCAGCCATATATTATTTAATTTAATTAGTTAATTAAGTTTAAGTTAATTTAGGCCTCTCACGAGGTCCTAGTTGTAGCATGTAGCGGACTCCCCTCTTTTGGAGCCTCAATTCTTTCATTAAAAAAACAAAACAAGTCATTATATTATAGAACCGAGGTATTTTTATAATTATTTCAATTTTAATACTTTACTATTTAATAGATATTTTAGTGCAAGCAGACTCTTCAACCTAAGTCAATTTAATGCATAACATTAGTACCATACCAATTGTACAGCATTATTAAATACCACCGTCACCGAATAAGGCCAACTTCTTATTAACTGCCATTAGAGAAAGGGCTACTGGCTCGAACCGGATTCGAACTAGAGTCTCCACCCTCCACCTAGCCGGAGTGGTATGACGACCACTGCACCAAATCCGTATTTTTCTAATTTCCCTGCCTGAGGCTTTCTACGAAGTTAAAATATATCTAATTTGCTACAATGTGGGGAGCAAAAGTGCAAAAGGCGATTTGTCACTTGAAACTGTAAATCCATGAGAGACATGAAACTTTTAAAATCTAAATGCTTCTACGCTATGGGATGTAATATTTTAATTAATATTCTTTGATAATATAGGAATCGCATTAGACTTTGTATTACATTTTTTCTAGCAGTCAATGTGACAATTCCAGTGATTACCATCATCTCAATTTTTTTTTTTGACAAATCCCTTTTTGCATACTGTTATTAGGCTACAAGCTTCTCATATTTAACATCCGATACCGGTATTAAAAATAATAATAATAACTGCCAGGCTAAATGAGGGAGTGGCAACAATAGTTTGTCCCCATAATTATTTAATGTCAACAAGAGAATGGCGGGATATTATTACAAGTCGAAAGCGATTTGAGGCAGTAGTAATTTTTAAACTACAATACAGTAGGTGTACAGTATATTAGCTTAAATGGCAGGCAGCAGATTCATCAATGTACTTATTAATTAAGTGTTAGTTGAAACATGGACCTATTGTGATTTTGTCAAGGTAGCAAAGGCCACGACTTTCAGAAGGGCGCGACGGCGAAGCGGATTGCTGATTTCAGATTTAAATTGGGGTCAACGATCGACGAGTGGGTGGGGGAGTATCAGACTTTTGAAAGTGTCCGGCAGGAAAAGGCGTCAAGTCGCATTTAAAGAGTCCCGTATTTTTACTATGGAAGAAGGTGTTGTGCATTACCCTTTTACATACTGTAAATTTCATAAGTATAGGTGGTAGTACGCGTATAGATTTTAGCTTTCCTAATTATGTAATATAAGGAAAGCGATGTGATGGTGGAAAGTCATTTCAGTGGATTTACACGTTTTGAGGTCCCAGGAACCAAAAAAGTGGTTTTTACGAAATGTCTGTCTGCCGGTTCATCGATCTGAAAGTACTCAGTGGATTTGGATGAAATTTGGCACCTAGGTTCATAAAAATCATACCTCAGGACCATTTTATTTATTGTTATTTTGGGCTAACTCAATTTGAGCTTGAAATGCTTTGTGCCATTATTACTGTGTGGTAATGTATTGGTCTGCCCGATCTAGAATATGCAATGCCATTGGTTAATTCAGTGCATTGGGATAGGGGATATCCTAAGCCGTTGCCAGAGGGGGGTAATTATTTACTATGAAATTACTCATTTTCTCTAATACTAATACTTTCTACTAATACTAATTGATAAATTGGAAAGCATGTTCGAGTAAACTCGGACCGGTTCGTGTGGAAAATTAGGGAAACAAAGTGGAAATGTTAGGGAAACAGGTTTTCCCATGGCATCATTTTTCTAATGGAAAAACTGGAGTTCTATTCTTCCATCTTTCCTCAGTTTCCTACTTTCCTTAGGGAAAACCCAACACAGTGAATACCCCTATTATGTTGTAATATATTGGTCTGCCCGTTCCTTTCTAGTGAGACTCCCCGAGTCCTTACCACAACGCTATATGCTGGGACATGTCCATCACAAAATTAATTAAAATTGGAAAATTGGAGTATGTTCACCCATAAGTCTGAACAATACAGGTACAGAAAATATAAATAGGTACATGCGCTACATTAATCCTTTCATAAGTAAAAGATAAGCGCTACAATTAACAAACCAATAGGCTCTCTAGCTGCTAAGTAGGCAGTACCTACATATAAGAAAGCGTGAAGAGTTGAAAGGTGTTGCTTTCGTTGTCAGCATTGACTCTTGCACTCTGTTGGACTCAAAATGAACTACAAGATCATTATACGAGCTATTGCGGCGTTTTTGGCCATTTTGGGAGCAGTCAGTGCTCGTCATCCCCACCATCACAGGTATGTTCTTTAATTTATTTTCATTTGTATGCTAACAGCTAGTTTCACCCCTATGAGGAAAATTTCGCCATGATTCTGTCTGAGACAAAGGGTGCTGAAATTAGATTGCATTTGTAGAATACGATATGTCTCGATGGGTTTCTATATAAAAAAAAAATAGACGAATGACAAATGTTGTGAACACTAATAAGTATCACTTCTAACCACAGTAACTAGCGCTACTTCATTCACAGGCGGCTTTCCGACCAGAAACTCGCAGAATTGGAAACAATCATAGGTCTATCGGACATGAAGGGAAAGCTCGTAACTGTACCAGTGGGATTCGGCCGTGTTGACCCCAAGAAATTGTAAGTACCTGCCATACGTCAAATAGAGATGAAACATGAATGTAAGAAAGACAGGTCACAACTCACAGCAATCACTAAGCAGTGCAACGAAAACTATTTAGCAACAGAAAGAGGGTGAATTATAAATTGAGGCTGTTAGTCTGGGCAATCTCTAATTAGGGCGTTGTCATCATACGTTTACATCATTACCACAATTTGCTGTCTTTTTTCATTTTAAATGAAGCTGAATCAGCATCCAGGTCCAGGGCCCTCTTTGCCCACTAACGAAGATCCTGGATCTGGAAGGGGAGGGAATGGGAAATCATCGTCTCACCCCGTGGGGCAGCTCTGATTAGTGAGGGCACCTTGCAATAATATAGCCCATTGTACAGCATATCAGTCCTTATAAATAAAAAAATAAAATAAATAATAAATGGCCATTATATTCCTCCCGAAAATGAATCCTGGATACATGCTTGTAACGACCCATACAGTACTATGAAACCATTATTAAAGCTTTATGCCTACACTAATATTGTTTTTCTTATTTTTACAGAGGCTAAGTGACCAATTTCTTCAATCTACAAGCAACTAAAAGTCCCTCTGATCTAAGAAAAACGAACAGACAAAATGATCTCTCTCAAAATTACGAAAACTATTACCAACAAACCTAGATAGAATTAATTTTCAGTCGGAACTTTCTGAGTTAACGTAAATTTTTTTAAATAGTTTCAGTCGTTTCTTTCGTTGATACAAGAATAAAAATGAACAATAGGGGTCTTCACAGTGTTCGTGTTATCGAGTTATACCTAGTTAAGTGTGTTATATCAAGCTAAGTTAACACACCGATAACCCGATAACCAGCTAACCAGCGTGCTACCCTAAACCCACTTCCAAGTTGGTTAACGTGTTATTTACCTTGCTATAGCTCAGGTTTGACCGCCGCCATATTTGTTTTTGTCGATTGATTTGAAACACGAGTTTAAAATTTTGTAGTATTTAAATTTATTTGTATAATCTATTATCACAAGCAATTACCGTAAATACTTAAAATTATAATGACCAAAATGAACAAAAATATAAATAAATGTGGCACTAGAATTGAGTTCTGCCAGTCTGCCACTTTCTTTAAACCCGTGCCACGAACGTCTGACTACTACCACGTTGTTAACTCTGTCGATATAGCATGATAACTCACTCCAGAGGTCCACTCACGATTGTGTGTTAACTTGAATAGCACATCTAACTCGATAACTCGATAACACGAACACTGTGAAGACCCCTATTGTTTAAAATCTATATGTGCTACCGTACTTCTATCTACTGTTCCGTTCAAATAAAAAATACAATTGTCTTCGTATACTATTGAAGCTTAGTGTGTTTTTATTTTCATTCATATGCGACGTAGGTATAGGAATAGTATTGTGACAGAACGAGTTCCTGGATCCTTAAGGGCAAACCGGAGTCGCCGATATTCCATTTCCGTGCAAACTTTAATTTCTCATGAAATATGGAACGCAGAACAATGAAAAAATGCTGAATGGAAAGAAGAATTTTTTTTCTCCTAATTTTGATCTATAGTATGTTGCAATCATCAATACCGATCGGCTGTAGTTAGTGAACTTGATACGTAAAAAATAACGGTCACTCAGGAGTTCAAGCTGAAGGAGTTCATTAACTGTAGGGAATTGGGGTTAGTTAAGGCCATATACTATACATCAAAATTAGGAGAAAAAATTCTTCTTGCCATTCAGCATTTTTTCATTGTTCTGCGTTCCATATTTCATGAGAAATTGAAGTTTGAACAGAAAATGTAATATAGGCGACTCCGGTTTGCCCTTAAGGTTCCCTGAGCTGTGCACACTATCAAGTTTGCCGCAGCTTGAAACACGCTCCGCTCTCGTGGATTAAACTAGGTAAGGCCGTTGGCTAATTCAAATGATGAATAATTTAATGTTTTCATGAAATACAAAAGTTTGACTTCTATCGTGTGTCCTAAAGACACACCCAATTTTTTTTTTAACACCGCAATGTCAGCGTAATAACGAGTTCCTACAAGATGCAGTAAAATATAAAATGACGTTCAATGGTCAAGTTGAAGATACATCAAAGCCTCTTCTTTGTTAGTTTTCCGACTTGTTTACACTGAACCCTTCAGCTTGTTTGACTTCTAATGAAAAACCGACTTCTTGTCAAATTAAATTTGATTCAGACTCTTTAGTCGCAATCACTACTATTTCTTGAAGTCCTATTTGAAAAAGATTTTTTTCGAGCCCGGGACGACAACTTGAAATACACAACAAATCCTAGAAATCGTTATCCTATTGTATTATATAAGGACAGCCGTTACTCATAATTAAGAGGCATAGGCAAGTCACTAATAGCAGTGATGTATTTTTAGGGGCGGTAAAATATGGGGATAAATTATGTATTTTTGGTGTAGGACCCAAAAATAATCAAAGTTTAACAAATAATTTTGAGTTATTTTACGGCGGTAGCGGAATAAATAAACAGCTGATGGGGCATGTAACCGGGGTAATATTAGTGACGTCGGGAAAGGCGCTGACAAGAGGGGGGGGGGGGGGCGCCAAACTTCCTTTTTCTTTACCCAGAGGCGGCAGATACTTAAATACGTATACGTAAGTCAAATGTCTCAGAAATAATATCGATCATAGAGCCATAATTTTTGATGTCATAAGGTAGAATAAATGTTCCTCTGCATTTTTATGTGATGATTTGTGGCACTTAGACTGTCTAAGCGCGTTATCATGACCACCATGTTACCCTGCCAACGCTGTGCACACTACCAAATTTGCAGCAGTTTTAAACAGGCTTTGTTCTGGTGGATTCACCTTGGTATGGCGGTTGGCACTACGTACTAAAATGAAAGGAAGCATTTCTTCTAATCTATGGTATCTCATTTATGACTCTACTATTTCCTGTGACATTGGATGTTATTGTTTTTAGAACAGACTGTGGGGGTGACGCATTGCATGTTAAGGCGCCCATTCCATTGACCGGCTAGGGCTATTTCCAAAAACAGTGACGTGGTAGCAGACATTCAAGACATTGGTTGCGTTTCCACCGATCTCGCATTGCAGAATGCAAATGACATTGACGGAAATTTGAATTTTTCTTTTTATAGAAATCTATTAAAATGTTTGTACTTAACATATCCCATGACGCCATTTTTTAATTTTAGTTTGTTTGATTTTACTGTATGATCATTGATCAATTTTAACTGTGGCATAGAGGAAAATAAACATTTCCGTCAATTCTGCAATGCGAGGTCGGTGGAAACCCCGCCTAAGTCTTGAATGTCTGCTACCACGTCACCGTTTTTGTAAATAGCCCTAGCCGGTCGATGGAATGGGCGCCTTAAGTAAATCAAAATAATACATAAACTGCACACATGTGCAGACTATAGGGTTAAAGTTCAAACAATCTGGTGAACCCGATACGTTAGTCACCGTCCGCTTAACCCACGATCTCCGTGGATGATTTATGTAAGAAAAAAAGAATGATAACTGTATGATGTAAAATGAAGCTGAAATTATAGCAGCTGAAGAAACACCGGAAATCTGAGCCCAACGGAAAGACTACCACGAGAACAACTCATTCCAATTAAAAATGACTGACAAGCAAAACTTCAATATTATTTAGGAATGCAATTTTTGGCTCCATGCGAACTTTCCTAAAGGAAAGATACCTTATTACAATGTATTAATCCGGTTTTTGTAGGCCTAGATAATACATTTTTTGTAGACGTCCAATGCTTTACCTTATGGAATTTTTTCGAGCCTAATTTCCTAATATCTGTCTACGATATGTAGATTTATGGAAATGTTTACGCTTTATCAGTACGGCAATGGGAATTATACATTTCAAAGACAACCACACTGCAGTAGTAGTAGTAGTAGTAGTAGTATTCGCAGGGGCTAAAACCATTGACTAAAGTTAAAGACTCAGATTAAACGACTTAGGCCTCATTTGGGCCCAAGAGCGACCAAGGCCAACCTACTCCTGCTCGATGTCCTTGTAACTTCTACTAGTACGACGGCTCGAAAACCTTTCCTGATCTCCAACGTGGTAAAATTGAAGTTAATGGGTCTAACCCACCAGATCACCGCACATTCTGCTACGATGAGCCACATTGCGAGCCAAGCTGTACTTTTTGAGACTTTTTTAGTAGTCCTTAAAGCACTTCTCGTCTCGGAACAACTACTTTTCAGGTTGAATTCGGAACATTTACGTGTTACAATCAAATACCAAGCACAAGTGACTGGGTTGCCAGGAAACTTGCCACGGCTACCTTTAAGATACTATTAAACGCTTCTCAAACGTAACCTTAGTAATGAACGCTACCTCGGTTATAAAAGAACCCCTTTTTAAGATTTTAGGGGGGGGGGGGTGGACCCTAAATGGAGAGAATATCCTTGACTTGCACATGACAATAGAAAAAAATCATTGTCATGCATACACGCATCGCTTAGTAAAGAACTTCTATACCTGGAAATACAAGATCCAACTTGGCTGTAGAAACTTGGTCTGCCGCAGATTGAATCATGGGTGGGCAAGTTGAACAAACTGACAAACTGAAACTAGGAGGGGCATATTTGGTTTGCCGCCGACTTGGAGTGCAGTTGTTCAGGATCTACCTGAAACCCTCTATTGCCACGGCTCTATGACTTGTGCCACTTTTTGGGTTTTGTTTACATTTTATTCAATACGATGGCGGAGCAACAAGTATTGGAGCGACTTTTTGGTGTATCTTTCATCTTTTAGAACTAGTATTTAAGTATAATGACCAGGTTAGCAACAATGTCTTTCACCTTCCACTGATTGTGAAATGTGAAATAAATAAGTATAATACCATAGCAGTAGATGTTGTAACAAATACTAAACAATATTTTGTTGGCCAATTCGGTCTATCCGGCAGATCATGTTGGACCGTGTAATTCCAGCTTATGAACCCGAACAAGTCTCTTATAACCGAGTTGAGTTCTACTGATAACACCCTTAGAGAACCTGCTATAATAGTGTAAATTGATAATCAAACAGAAATGACTTACCCCAGGAATGAGCAGAAACAAGACTTGCGAACACTTTCATGATTATATATATATATATTTTTCTCTTCTTATAACTTAAAATAGGGCAGAGTTTTTGGTCCCGTGGCGGGAGGCTGCGCACCTCCGACTAACTATGATGGAATACAGGGCTGGTGTGGGGCTTAGGCGGGAGCTGGGGAGTGGGACAACAGCTGCCTGGGGGGAGGGGGAAGGAGTTGAGGAAGCCCGGACTGCGGGGCGGGTGATGGATCACTCCCCCAGGGGGTAGTGTGTGCGCTCCGGATATCACGTGAGAGGAAGGTTGACTTCGGGCAGGTCCTCTTGGAACTGAAAAAATAATTAATTAATTAATTAAGAAGCTAAATGTTTTTCAGAACTTTAACCAAAATGTGATTAGTTCGAATCTCTTTGGTTTTCTGGTTATGCCCTAGAGAGCAAACATGAAACCTTCTCTTTTTTTTTTTAAATTTTTTTTTAATACCGATCAAACCCGTCACATTAGCCCAAGTCAACAATAGACTAAATGACTACTAGCCATTCATTGGCAGCTACAAGGTGTTACAATATATGAGACAAGAACAGAATGCACCAACAATTATACCGTAAATCAAAATACGGTGCCCACAGGCAGGTGCCTGGAGCACCAGACAGCCCCACATATCTTAAAAATAGAACTCAGAAATGTTTATTTTACTGAGACTTGTGGGATGAGAACGGGGTCAACATATTTTTCAAGACTCACTGCAAAGCTCAGTGCTTATACCACGACCTAGCTCTCCACAAATTTTCAGATATTTCTCGCAAATAAAATTATGTTCAAAATTTTTTTGTAACTTACCATGGTTAACAGACATTAATCGCTTTGAGGGAACATCGGTCTCGCAAGGCCGCACATCCAACGCAGAATTTCTTCGTTGCAGTGACCCGCGCGGTGGGAGTGGAGGAGGTGACTGCTCTCTAGAAGTATCCACCACCTAAACATACAATCAAATTGCCTCATAGTTAATTCCCGAATTTGAATGCACAGAACGTAGGAGTAACCGATAGTGCCACTGTTGTGCTGACAATTGTCCTAAATGGCATAATAATGATTCACTCTGAGCAGCTAGGTCTAAAGGTAGTACACGTGTGTACCATGTGTACCTATGGCCTACTGTCATCAATGTGCGTCATTATTAGCCAATCAGAAGGCTTGTTACGTGTCTTTTAGACTACTGATGGGTAGGCTCCCTGAAGTGATAAAAAGACTTGTAACGGCGACTTAGGGGACAATTCGCAGACAAGCAGCTGACAATTCTCAGTTACCAGACGATATAAGAAACTACTCAAGTAAAAGAGAACGGCTACAAGATGGGATTAGGGTATGTGTTAATATCGTAATATATTATATTAGTTATTCATCATTAAGTTCTATTTTATATACAGCCTCCTACATGGTGAATTAGACCATAAGCACATAATGTGAGATTTGAAACATTTTTGTGGCCATCATTAGAATAATTGGCTGCCGCGTTTACAATTCACACATGATTTTAAAAAAAGTCTAGTCTATAGCAATTAGTGATGTATGGTCCTGTCCAGTTTTTTAAGTCGGACCGAACCAAAAATACATTCAAAATACTAAAAATCGGGGGACCTCAAGCTTATATCAACAATTATTTCAAATTTCTACCGAATTTCTGATTGAATTGACCGTGGTAGGTTATATAATCTAGTGGTCAAATTTGGAAGCTATTAATTGTTTTTGTTAATAATCTGCACTTAGGGATGTTTAAGTGATAATCTCTCTGGTAGGGTAATTGTTGATATCGCATCTACTGCCGAAGTTTCCGAGATTTTCTTTTAAATATATTAGGCTATTGAATTCGTATTGTGCTTATATTATTGTTAGTATACCCAGGGCCGAAAAGATACAGGGTTTTCAAGTTCTGCTATTTGTTATGATTTGTAGCACACACTACATTTCCTTTACAGCAGAAATATTATAACTTATATGTGAGTGGAATAGCCCATAATAGGTTTGCAGAAGATGAGTTTGAGTAACTAGATTTCTCAACTTTCCAAAGAGGTACTGTACGTGATACGATATAAACATTTTACTAATGTGATCAATATGGACATTCGAACTTTAAGTGCTGAAGAATACGAAGTGGAGACCCTCACTTCACACCCAGGCAACTGGAGCTGTTTTCTGATAATGACACGAGGTTTGGTCTACTTACAAGTGCACTCATGTGGTCGGACAACGACGTTTCCCGATTTCGCCGAGGAGGTAAAGGCGGTGGTAAAAGCGGAGGCGCCGTCCGGTGTGCAGGGTTAGGACTAGTCCCTGGGCTGGGACTAGACGAACAGAAAGACTGTGCGGCGTGAGGGCCAGGAGACAGGTTAGCTAGCGAACCAGCTGAAAAAAACCGTATATCGGTATTACTTGTGGAAACAGTGCTTATTATTACTATTATTATTATTAGAATCTCTGGCTTGTCAAAGAAATCAATCAGAACAATGCATCCTGCTGCTAGTGCTATGTCCGATGGTCTTAATGATAGAGAATGAATAGAGGATGTGCTAGCAGCTCTGATAGCTGTTGGCCAGTTTGCGAGACTGTTGTGTGGCTACGCTACGGGGACGAATGATACCCGTGTAGCGAAGCAAAAACAGGAATTAGTGTAGGAAAGGAAAGTTGTAACCAGAGGGGTACACCAGGTTACAAAAAGGAGGCGAACCAGATCACAAATGTTTTTGAGTCGGGACAAGAGAAAAACCTAGTCTTTTCTGAGCACTCTTTTGTCCTGGGGTTGGGAAACTGGCTCCGAAGACGGATGAACTCACTGAACAGTCAACGGCATAACGATGCAGAAGGCAATGGGAAACCACTGCATTACAATTTCCTAGTAAAGTCATCATGATATATATCATATATTCGATACTCTACATAATTGACTTCCTTTTGGGGCGTCCGAAGTACGGTATCTACGATTTTACTCGTTAGATGATTAATACTATTGTCATGATGATCGCCAATCTTCGATAAAAGAGGAAGAGAGAGAAGAAGTCAGATTTTTTCAATATATCGCTTACTATGATTAGGCTCATCGTTGTATCAAGTCAACCGAAGATACTTACGTGACCGCGGTAGAAGAACATCAGCAAAGACACTGTCGTCGCCGAAGCGGGACAGTCGGGAATGTGCGGGAGGCGTAGCGGGCCCTGAGGAGAGGAGGGGCGTGCAGGGAGCGTCTGAGTCGCCCTCCGAGTCCCCGCCCACGCCCGGCAGCCTGGTCATAGACCGTGTCTTGTCAATGGCTGGCAGAGGCGTCGGGTACGTCGCTGAGCGGCCCACCATGTTCTTCGGTTTCGTCCCCGGCGACTTCAAGTTAAGCTCCGGCCATCTCCGAGTCTGTGACGTAAAACTCAATGCTTACAATTTCATTAAAATTCAAGATAATGGTATAACTATGAACTAACATTAGGGACTTCTAATAATTCGATAAACAAGCAGAAGCACCAGCATTATATCGGCTGATTAGGGGCGTTTTTTATGTAAAGGCATGGTCAATTTAACCATAATGTGAAGACATGTTACCTTAAGCTAAGTATTCAACTAATTTTTCCTCTTTTGTGACATATTAAAAACTCTCGTGGCCTTGCTAACGGCATACGTTAGTAAACGATGCTCACACTTTTCATGTTCAGCATGAAGAGCATGCTAATGAATTAAATGCACTATTCTTAAGATTTTTATTTCTTTATTGTAAAAATTATATACATAAGCCTGTCATAACAGGGAATAATGGCCATTTACACTCAACTGGGATGACAAGCAAGATGCACATGGGTCCCTGACCAGACAGAATCGGATCAACCGTGCCATAAACCACACTGAAATTGCGAGCAATAACCACACTAAAATAGCCACCTAAAAGGGCGTTGTACTATACGGGTGGGTGCATTCACACCAACCAGTTCCTGGGGTCGAACTTAACCAGGCTGTAAAGAGGTGTGTCAATAAGCCTGCCCTTTATATATGCCCCGAAAAGAGTCGTGTCCAATTGTCTCACTGTAGGTCTCAAAAACATCAGTTCTGACTGGCCCCGTTTATTGGGAAACTAAACGCTGAACTGAAGATTGTTTACAATTGACTCTAGACTTTAATATTAATCTTTTAAATGGATAAACAAATAAGGACAAGGGGAATGGTTATAATAATACAAAATAATACTTACAAAACGTGGTAATCGTCCAGGAGGAGTGTTTCTTGGCTCTATTTCAAGAGACTTTTCAAACAGATAATTGTCTATGTCAGTCTCACTCATATTTTCGAAGACCTGAAGGCTTTCAATAATAAAATTCTGAAAAAAATTAAGTCATTAAAAAACAACGTGCCTTTCTATATGTAATGGTTTCACCCTAATCCGCCCCTGCCTGGACTGGGGTATTCAATAGGTTTCTCACCCAACCCCAGTCCTCAGTATCCCTCCAATACGTGGCGGTCAGACATCACTCGGATGGATAATAGTGCCTTATACAAATATAAAATACACACATACACACTTCACCTTACACACTATCAACCGTTGAGACGCCGCGGAACAAAGGTATGTTCTCCTCAATTAAATTAAATGGATACAGTCCACTCATAATTAAACCAATCGAAGGCGTGTGGTACAGCCACACTATATTTTTTTCGCTTTTGTACCTAATGAGGGGTCAGTGACTGGCTAATTATCTTCTTTCTCTTTCTGCCTAGCGCACCGGCAGCTGTTGCACCGATTAATCTCAAGTCTTAACTAATTTTCGCAGTGACGGGTAGTCTTGGACATCCTCTCACTCTTCTGTATGAGCTCTCCTCCATTACCACCTTTGCAATTTGGCGGGGATTCCACAAACCTGCAAGTGCAAAATACAAATACGGTGACGTGGTAGCAGACATTCAAAGACATTTAGGCGGGGTTTCCACCGACCTCGCATTGCAGAATGCAAATGACATTGACGGAAATTTGAATTTTTCTTTGTATAGAAAGCTATTAAAATGTTTGTACTTAACATATCCCACGACGCCATTTTTTAATTATAGTTTGTTTGTTTGCGATTTTACTGCATGATCATTGATCAATTTTAACTATGGCATGGCATAGAGTAAAACAAAAAATTCCGTCAATGTCAATTGCATTCTGCAATGAGAGGTCAGTGGAAACCCCGCCTAAGTCTTGAATGTCTGCTAACACGTCACCGTATTTGTATTTTGCACATGCAGGTCTATGGAATCCCCGCCTTAGCAAACCTCACCATACCAATGGACGCAGTAGTCGCTTCGTAGTTTAATCGTAGTTTTGATACTGAATTATGTAATTTTACTTGTGGCTTCCGCCCCTTTCTGTCCCTATCTACTTGACTTAGGCGGGGTTTCCATTGACCTCGCATTTGAGCGTGAGCGTGACATTGACGTGGTAGCAGATATTAAAGACAGTCTAAAAATGTCTGCTACCAGGTCAATGTCACGCTCACGCTCAAATGCGAGGTCAATGGAAACCCCGCCTTACCCTAATTCTGGGATCGACAGTTAGACAATACTGCTGATTTTGATATTGCTGAATTTCATTGGTGATCTCCGCCACCTTCCGTCTTTTCCCGTAGTTGATCAGCTGTGGCGCATGCTGTAGGAAGTCCGGGTTACCGTCCTCGATGTATACGAGGTGAGTCAGGTAGCCACCTGCCAACCAAACACACACATCATTAACACATTGTCGTTTCAATATGCACATACTCGCTGTTAGTACAGCAACTAAGTACAGTAAGGCGTGGGGACTCGGTCAGCGACGGATTTGGTGCTGTGGTCAGCATCCCATACATACAATATACAGTAGAAGTCCATTAGTCCGGCATCGCTCCGGAAATTAAGTTTATCTCTTTTGCTGAGGCTAGTACTAGCTACAGTGCTTCAGAAATGATTGATTTCCATATCATTAGAAATAACTTTTATGCTAAACGCCAAAAGTCAAGAAAACAAAAGACATTTGTGCCTTTTTTAAATCTAAGTGAAATATGTTTTACAGTACGTGTGCATACATTATATGAAATGTAAAATAAACTTTGTTGTATGTATTTGCATGCTATATTTGTAGTTTAATTAATAACCTAATTGTTCTTATAATTACAGCCTGATAGACCGGAATTTTCGGTAGTCCGGCACCGAGCCGGTCCCGAACGTGCCGGATTATCGGAATTCTACTGTATTGTATATATTCATAAAAAATATAAAAAATTCAATAATTTCTGGACAGCAATTTCTTCAAGACTTCATATTAAGAGTGTACAGCCCGTAGGAAATTGGCAGCCCAAAATTGAATACTTTTTATTTTTTATTTAATTAACTAAGCATGTTATTAAAAATTTGACTCGTCAAAGTTGTAGACGACTACTTCATGGGTTATATTATAAGTTATTTTAATTTTCTAAATTGTAGTTTTTCCAGAAACATGCAAATATTTTATAAGCAATAACTTTTCACGTATTATCGATTTTATAAAAAAAACTACAATTTTGAAAACTAAGAATCCCTTATTATATGATGCATGAAGTAGTCTTCTACAACTTTGATGAGCCAAATCTTTAATATCAGGCTTAGTTAATTAAATAAAAAATAAAAAGTATTAAATTTCGGGCTGCCACTTACCTACTCTTAAGTGCACGTATAAACAAACTTCATGTCTTACAACATTTCGGTCAGTTTCAGACTTGTACCCCGATATTATATACGTTAATTCGACGGTAAAAAAACACACGTTTCCACCGCGAAAAAGTATTTGAATTTAGACACAAAAACAAATTTTAATAGGGATTCATGAATATCATTTTCATAGTATGAGTGGCACTTAAAATTACTAAACCATTCGTTTAAAAAAATTATTGCTTTCCAATTTGTACGTAGTATAAGGAAAGCTTTGTGATGGTCGATATTTTCAATTCCGAGATTTCAACGGATTTACACGTTTTGAGGTCCCAGGAACCCAAAAAAGTGGTTTTTATGAAATGTCTGTCTGTCGCTCTGTCTGTTCATCGATTTCCGGGCAAACTACTCTGGCGATTTTGATGAAATTCGGCATGTAGGTTCACAAAAATCATACCTCGGGACCATATTAATTGATAAATTGGAAATCATGTTCGAGTGAACTCGGACCGGTTCTTTCTAAGACTAACATTGCAGTTACCTACCTAGAAAAGGAACGCACGGTGGGTTGATTGACCTCAACTTTTGTTGGTATTTATTCTGCCGGCCAGTATATAAATCATTCGCTTCGTCAAAGAATTTCCTCAACTTCTCCGGCAATTGCTAGAAATAAAAAATTATTACAATTAATGATGTAAAGTACCAGGAGACCGAGATGGCAGGAAACGCACGGCAACAACAATTTTACTGACAATATTCACACTTGTTCAACCTTCACGTTGAAACCGCATTTCAACATACACGATTTTCCGAAAACCTTTTAGTACTATGTGGATTTGCACCAACCCATTTGCTCCAATGAAAAATTTCTTAGCGCTTCGTCGGCGTTCGAATCGTCCGTGTCCAAAATACTATTTCTCATTTCACAGCATAAGGAGCCTATTCCACATACGTCAATAGTCAATAGTAAATATGGTATTGACGGACATTTCCATTTTGCTCTATGCCATTGCTAAAAGTGATCAATGATCATAGAGTAAAATCACGCGCTGCAAACAATAACAAACTAAAATGGCGTCATGGAATATGTTAAGTACAATCATTTTAATAGATTGTTTATAAAACAGTTTTCATCCATTAAACAGATCGGTGAAGGTCGATCTTAATTCGGATCTCCTACTATTATAAGGTTGTATTAAAAATAATAAGTGTACGAATAAAACAAATACAAACAAAATTTCAAAAAACAAATGCAAACAAATTTCAAAAATTTGGCGCATACGTGTCAATAGAAGAAAAGTGATCAATAGTTGAAAAAACATGTGAAATGTAGTGTATCAATGAAAAATTGAAATTTCCATCAATACCATATTTACTATTGAGTATTGACGTATGTGGAATAAGCGCCTAAATAAAAAATTTAAAGTTTGACTTGTACCCCACCTGTATCGAATGTTTGAGTCTATAAACACTGGCGCACGTAATAGCAGACATGGTAGCTAATTCTCCACTAAAATTATTGAGCTCATTGCACACGCTCATAATCTCAATTATCCTCGTCAAAATGGCAACTCTTTCTTCAATGTTCTGCGCTTCAACAACATTTTTCTCTAACCATCGTGTATACTGAAAGGAAAAACACAGTTATTAGGAGTATCCTTCTAGTACAGGGGTTAACAAACTTTTTTGTCCGTGGACCTCTAAATTATTTTACGATTTTCCGTTGACTACCATGGCTGTGACAGAAAAATCGTCAAATTCTAGGACCAGGATCAAGTAGTTGGCGCGTACTATTAGGCTACGGGCTAATATTTGATTGAATGTTTAGGACTGGTATCGGCTCGATTTTATATTATATTTATTTATATTATTTTGTATTTTTCTTCAAATTTCCAATAACTCAGCTGTTTTCTTTTCTTATTTCTTACTTTGGTCCGTGGACCACCTGATTTATGCCGGTGGACCAGTGGTTCAAGTAGATCTCAAGCCGTGTTGGAATAGGAGGAAGACTGACCTGACCTGCTGGCCAAGAACGCAACGTTAATGCGCGGTTACCACCGACCTCTAAGTGCAAAATACACATACGGTGACGTGGTAGCAGATATCATTAATAAAGGCGGGGTTTCTACCGACCTCTCATTGCAGAATGCAAATGACATTGACGGAAATTTTTGTTTTACTCTATGCCATGGTTAAAATTGATCAATGATCATAGAGTAAAATCACAAACAAACTAAAATTAAAAAATGGCGTCATGGGATATGTTAATTACAAACATTTTAATAGATTTCTATAAAATGAAAAATTCAAATTTCCGTCAATGTCATTTGCATTCTGCAATGAGAGGTCGCCGGAAACCCCGACTAAGTCTTGAATGTCTGCTACCACGTCACCGTATGTGTATTTTGCACTTAGAGGTCGGTGGAAACCGCGCCTAATGCAAGTCAGCCCCTGACCGCCACGCTTGTGGTTTCAAAGGTGACGGTCACATACTGCATATGAAAATCTTTTCACTTTCTTTCTACTATCGATATTCCCAGTAAAAGATGATTTTGTACACTTATAAGGTTTTTCATGCCCAGTTGCCCCTTAGGACACTTTACCTTGACCGCATTCTTGTTGACAAACTATATTTTGCGTGGCTCGATTCAATATAAAAAGATATTTAAGGCAAATACGAAAAGAACCGGCAAGGCACTTGCTTTCCTATTTATAAATTAGTAGGTCCTGTAGGTACCGAAGTCGATAATTTATATATTACAATATAATGTAATATATATTTTTATATTTGTACAGCACAGTTTCAAACCAACGTTACACCTATACAAACAATAAGGCGGGGTTTCCACCGACCTCGTTTTTGAACGTGAGCGTGATATGAAATGGATGAGTATAGCAAGAAATACCGCACTAGTCAGAATGGCGTAGAGGTAACGACTCGGACTATCATCCAGAAGGTGACTGGTTCGAGTCCCACCTGAATGCCAAAATTTTCTAGTGGTACAATTATTTATCTTCTGACTACCATGCTTCGGAGGGCATGTAAAGCCGGCGGTCCCGGCAGTCTTCCCTGACTGTCGATAGGTTAAACAGGAGGCTGTTGATGCAACCTGAAAACTCCTGTACCACGGGTAGTACCACCCCGACACGAATTTACTTTTTTACTTTACTTTTTACCGCACTTTCACTGTCATGTTGTTTGCTATTTCGTTAGGCAGGGTCGTTTTTGAATATGATATTGACGTGGTAGAAGACATTTTTGGACTGTCTTTAATGTCTGCTATTCAAAAACGACCCTGCCTAACGATATAGCAAACAACATGACAGTGAAAGTGCGGTATTTCTTGCTATACTCATCCATTTCAAAGAAAACTGCAAAGAGCATGCATCACAAAGCTTCCCTTATATAGTACTAACGTATGAATAGGAGAGGGGGTCTTATTACAATTAAAATATCGTTGAACAATATAATATTGTATAGGTGGCAACTCTAGTTGCCAATGTTGTTTTGTTTATATTTTATATTTTGTGACTCATTTGTCGAGTAGTTCGCTTTATGACGAGGTCGAGCTGCGTCCATGGATTGCATGGATGCAGATACAATTACAATGCACGATTGATTGATTGAAGCAATAAATAAACTAATGCAAAGTGCATCCATCACAAAGGCGGCGTTTCCATTGACCTCGTATTGCAGAATGCACATGACGTTGACGTGGTAGCAGACATTTAAGACTTATTAATGATGTCTGCTACCACGTCTACGTCATGTACATTCTGCAATACGAGGTCAATGGAAACGCCGCCAAAGCTTCCCTTATACAAACGCATGAATAGGAAAGCAATAAAAAAACTAATAATTAATTAAATCTACTTACACAAGTAGTATGTTTCATAATAGCTAATAGGTTGGGTGAATTTTTCTCCTTTCCTTTTAATTGCCACGCATTGGCTACGAGCTCCGACGACCTAACTGCGCGGTACATATCGAATTCCAACAGGGTCAACTGTCGCGCTAATTCAATTGGGTGCAACTGAAACAAACAACTATTTATTAACAAACTGGGGCCCGAGGAGACCGCAGAACATGGTCTCTTTCCAGCACTGTGGCGGCCACGTTGGACTGTCTTGGGATTGCCTTTATTCACAAGGCCGATCTGATTGACCTGCCTACTCGGGTTGAGTTGTTATCAACAGTTGATTAATTGGCAATTAACAGATTGACAGACAAGTCAGCTAGATCTCTCTTAATAATAATTATAATAATAATAATAGTGAACTAACGAAACAAAGAAACACAGGAAAAGGCGTTGAATGGGCCATCTGCGAGGATCAAATCAAATCAAATCAAATCAAATTTTAATATATCCCAAATACAGTACGGTATACAGTTATACAATTTAAAAAACATTTCCCTATGGGCTAGGCCCGTTCTAGGGTGGACATATAGTTTTTTTTTTAAATAATTATTTTAACAATCCCGCGATGGCATTCGTTACAGAGTATATTTTGTGAGTGTACAACGGGCCTAGCCCATAGGGAAGTGACAAAAAACTGTAAAAACATTTTTTTTTTGGAAATAAATTTTGATTGATTGATTGAGTGTGTGTGTGTCTTGTGTTCATGTGTTGTATTAATGTGTACTTGTTAGTTTTTGTTTATTATTATGCAATTTCTAAATCAGTAAGCCAATTTTTTACCTTTTTCCTTTTTTTTACCTTTTTCCTCTGCCAGTACCAGACCTGCTACCAGTGCATTTAATCAACGAGACGGGAGGAAAACGGAAACCAGACTGTCCGAGAAAGCGGTGGCAGGATTACGTAAAGGGGGCCTCCACAAACTGAGAGTGCTTGGTTAATTATGTACTATAAAGATTTCTTGGACTATGATAGTAGAGGCAATTGAGCTTTTCTTGTTATAGGATAAACACAAAGTTCTCAACCTTGCCATAATTACAATGAAGAAAGTTCATTTTTTGTCTTACCGTCAGAATATTCCAATCTTTTTCCGGGCACTGTATATGCCACTCGACAGGTGGCGGACTTCTGTCCGGGTAGGAGGTAGGAGGAGGTACTTCCCTCTCAATCGGGCACCGCCTCCTCTCAATAATCTTTAACACAGACTCCACCCATTTCTTCATGTTCTTGCTGTTGATACTTCTCAGGAAATTGCCAGCATTATCAAGTAAATCTGGGTTCTCTTCGAAATCATAAAAATGGTGTTCTAACCAATGCCGCAAAACATTGAGCACCCTGAAAGTGAGGGATAAGATAATGTAAGGTATATAACGTTAAAAGAACGTCAACTTTAGGAGTTTGCGGATATGTTTTGGATAAAACTGCCTTTCTTGCACGCATAACCTTGCACTGTAAGATAATCTATGTTTTCTTTTTTCGGGGCTTGTGCGCAAGAAAGCAAATTTTACTCTAAATATGTTCGTAAAATTCATGAAGCTGCTATAAAACTCATTACATCCAGTTGACACGAGAGGCGGACAAAAACTTTAACAGTAAGGTAAAATTTTTCGATGCCGAGGCTAACTATATCTTTCGTTTTTTCGGAAACAAGTGAATTACCTAAACTGAATAGGCTGACTGTATTCCTTTCGAAATCGCTTCCAGTCCTCCCTCTGATAGTGCTTCATCGCCTTGTCGTCAGCTATTTCGTCACCGAAGTGAGGCTCCGGAATGTTGTACCGTTCGATAAGAAGCTGCAGTAGCCGTTCGGGCGTAGTGAAACTCCGGTACGTCGTGAGGAACGTCTTAATAAACATGGGGTCCGCGTAGACATGATAGGTTAACCGTTCTACTAACTTATGTATCGTCGCACCCTGCAAAAGAAGTATGATTAAACATTACTATTAAAAAATATGCATTTACTACCCACGCGTTTTTATTATATTTGGCTTAAGGGTGCTATCCACAAGTAGGAGTACGCGTTCTTGCGGGTAAATGCTACCCACAGGTATACTGCACTTGGGTCCTATTGACTGTTAGAAATAAAATAATAGCACTTACATGGAAGTAAAGTTAAGTCACATAATACAGTATGTATTTAAAATTAAACACAGAATCAAGTTACAGTTTCCAAAACGGCTGATTTGAAAATCGGCAGGCTCAGTGCAAGTGGATCAAGGTCGCTATGATTATTCAGGTGCCCATTCCATTGACCGGCTAGGGCTATTTCCAAAAACGGTGACGTGGTAGCAGACATTCAAGACTTAGACGACGTTTCCACCGACCTCGCATTGCAGAATTGACGGAATTGTTTATTTTCCTCTATGCCATAGTTAAAATTGATCAATGATCATACAATAAAATCACAAACAAACAAACTAATATTAAAAAATGGCTTCATGGGATATGTTAATTACAAATATTTTAATAGATTTCTATAAAAAGAAAAACAAACATTTCCGTCAATGTCATTTGCAATCTGCAATGCGAGGTCGGTGGAGACGCTACCTAAGTCTTGAGTGTCTGCTACCACGTCACCGTTTTGGAAATAGCCCTAGCCGGTCAATGGAATGGGCGCCTAATTGAACTAGCAATCCAACCTAGCAGTGCCCTTGAGTTTGACACTGAATAAAGTTTCCAATCTAGTATTCCTGGTTTTTATTCTGAGAAGACTCTTTTACATACCCTTATTAATGGTGTCGATGAGTGTTCACTATACTCGAGTTCCAGATTCTCGGGTGAATCTGCCTCGGCGAACTTGTACTGGTCGGCGGGGGGCAGCTTGAGCGGATGTTTCTTCTCCTCATTGGTGAGTATGGAGTCCAGTATCCGGTCCAGCATGCTTCCCGTGTTGACCATAATCAGGTCCGCCATCCAATTGTTCTTCTCCTCCGCCGAATTCGCAGCCAATATCACACTGGGCTGCGCGCGCGGAGAAATTTCGAATGAATATTTCAGTTCTGAAATTAACAGGGCCATTTGAATTACAAAACGGATGTTGGAGACCAGGATTCTCATGGACCTCTTCGGGCTATCCTGAATTTCCAGCAATTTATAGTGCACTAATGCAGTGGTACTGAAGGTTGTGGAAAATGACTACACACTTGTAAGTTGTAAGGTTCAAGAAGTCAGAAGAAGTGATATATTTAAGAAACTACAGACTAGACCTTAACTTAATGACATTCAATACCATGATTATCCTATTGCTAAGCTCAACATAATTTTTAATATTTGGGCCGGGCATAGTGTCCATTGGTCCCAAAATCGTCATGAGATTTGGCAGTTACAAAAGGCCCTCACAGGAGGTACCAGGAATTAGCGGAAAAACCTTTTCTTTGTTATAATGAACCAATAGGTGAGAGGGACATTAGTCACATTTTATACGCATTTAAAGGGGGCTTTGTTTCTTACATTGTCTCATACATTCTCATTACATTACATTTCTCATTACATTACATTTCTCATTACATTACATTCTCGCATTGTCCCTACAGAGCAAAATCATCTGGATTTGACAACTGTCCCCCGTCAGTGCATACAAAATATTTTGGGAAGACACTCATCATTGAAGGTCTGTTTAAAGCGTAGCAAATTACCTCTTGGAGGCATGTAGGTTCACACAAGTGGACAACGGAGACTCAGCGTAAAAGGAAAAATGCACCTTAACTTTATTGGTAGAGGAAAAACGCCGTTGCCGTGTATGTTGCTAACCACAACAGCCCAAATAGTGCAGTGGTCCAGAGATAGGATCCTCCTCTACCAGTCCTCAGACCTATGCCCACATTAAGTTTTCGTGCCACGCCGTTACAAATTACATACGCATGCGTCAACATAAATAGTCATGGCATTTAAATTTTTTAAAATTATAAATTTAAGCGCGGGTCCCTGTTGGGAATTTGTGCTAGGAAGTTGGGGATGTTACCTATTAATTTGTGGAGGGAGGGGGGGGGGGTTATTTGCTCTGTAGTGTAAGTAGTGGGGGGGGGGTGTCTCTTAGAAAGTGTATGATGTTATCTGTGGCTGTTGTTTTGTTTCCTAGCGCTTCAGAGAGGGAGGAGGGAGCTCGTAGGACGGAGGTTCGTTGGACCGAGTAGGCTGGGCAGTCGAGAAGAAGGTGAGCTATTGTGAGGGCCACTCCGCACCTTGTGCATAGGGGCGGCGCCTCATTCCTCGTTAGGTGTTTGTGAGTCAAATGTGCATTTAAATTATCCGGGTGGTTAGTACTAAAAACCTTAAATTAACTAGACGAATTTAAACCCCCCCGGCTAAGGAAAAATTATAACGTTTGATCCATTCCATTTTATTATACATTCGCAATCATGTGGAGTTATGACTTGGAATGTGTATGCACCAACGATAATAAAATAGAATATATCGCGCCTAACCATAAGCTAAGTATGGCCGATTATGATGAGATATAGTTGGCGGAAGGAACTTAAAGTGGTCAAAATACCAACTGTGCTCTTGAATTTCCCCACCCGTTCAAAATTACGCAATAAATTGGAAACGAAAACAGATGAATGGGTCTATATTGCGCAAAACACACAAGGTTACATGAAGTTCCGGTTTTGACTTAAATAAATGCATGTCAATCGTGATTATGATTATGGGTATGTGTCATTTTTAATATGGTAATGCCAAGCAATTTATAAATACTCACTTATTTGTGATTGCAAGTTTAATTTAAAACATAGTGGACATTTTCCTCCCTCTTCACTGGTATAATAACATCAAACACCGCAGAAATTTTTAATAAAATGAAATGGGTTGCACCGTTTCCGGTTCGCTGCACTGATCGCAAGAGGCAGAGTCCACAATTGACATTCGCTGCGAGTGACACTTCGTCCTGGTGTGTCCAGCATACCTTCTTCTGCAAAACAAATTCTTTTCATGCACCTGTCAACTTACCATCGGTATCTTCTCTATCTATTATGCAGACTTTCCGAATAAAGAATATCTCCTTGAGTCGGAACTCTCCTCCACTCTGAGGTGCCCCAGTTACCGTCCTTTTGAATGTCTGCTTACACAGCAGCATGAGACCGTCGAACAGGTACACCCTCCGTTCCGACGGCCGTTTACCCGAGCAGAGCTTTAAAACATCCTCTGCCGAATAAAAAATATAGTAGAGTATAGTACATTTCCAGATTAAAATAATACAACGCTTGCTATAATCATCATCGACCCATGTGCCGTTTTTACATCTGGCTATAAAATAATGGTTAGTTTTATTTTATTTTTATTTTTTATTAATATAAAGCGCAGGACCCATAGAGTTTAAGATTGTACGTCTCGTAGAAAATTGGCAGCCCGAAATTTAATACTTCTAATTTTTTTTTAATTACCTAACTAATGAAAATATTGGCTCATTAAATTTGTAGAAGACTACTTTATACATCATATAATCGGGTATTTCTACTTTTTGGTTTTGTAGTTTTTCCAAAAATCCCAGATTCCGCGAAATTTTAGTTCTTATTTGTTTTTATGAAAGAACTACTTACTTTACTTTACTTTAACGGCGCCTTATCCCTCCCACAGGGTGGCAGCACGGATCTTAATCTTCCAGGTGTTACGGTTTTGGGTATCATCCGGCGAGAGACCGAGGGTGCTGAGGTCCTCCCTCACTTTCGTTTCAAGGGACATCCTCGGTCCTCCTATAGGTCTTGGGCCCTCCACCGTGTAGTCCCTCACACGTTGTAGCAGGTGTCCATCTTCTCTCGCGTATGGCCCCACCACGCCAGTCTTCGTTCCCTGACTTTATCGGTGATCGGTGCTACTTGCATCTCCACCCGGATGTCCTCGTTTCTCCTCTTGTCTGTCAATTTGTAACCCAGACAGTACCACAACATTCGCATCTCAGCCACATGCAGCAGTTGCTCTTCGTCCCTCCGCAATGGCCAGCACTCCACTCCGTAGGTCATACAAGGTCTCACCACTTGCTTGTATATGCGGCCTTTCAGTTTCTTCGGCATTCTCCTATCCTTCAGGATACTAAGGTACCAAAAATTTAAAATTTCCTATTATATGGTGCTTGAAGTGGTCTTCTACAACTTACATGAGCCAAATCTTTAATAACTTGCTTTGTTAATTAATTAAAAAATAAATGGTCAATAAAAACAACAAATTATGGGGTGCTAATTTTCTACGTATCATGTCCTCTGTAACTTAAACTGAAACGTGTAGGAGGTATGTATTACTCTACTTGAAGGGGTACTCCCTACTCCATTCCTTCCAAATGGTTTCGCATGTTCATTAATAAACTTAAAATCTTTCAACGAAAAAAAAGGAAAATGATTTTTTTATTTTTCAAGAAAACCAGCTGAGCCCGTAATGCGCACGTTGAACCCCGTCTGCACTATCAGTCGCGCTTGCGCATGCCACTCTGGCCTCCCGCCATTTCCAGATATATTTAAATCCGTTACATCTCACAAATAAATGATAATACGTACCTCGAATAAATTCATTGCAACATTGCCCGATTCCCTTTCCTTCCCATCCATCAATGGTACGTATAAGTTCTTTAGTTTTCTCGATAGCTATCTGTCTCACTGTTCGCGTTAACACAGCAGTGCTTGTTTCTCTAAAAATAAAGAATTAATTAATTGCCAATTAAACATGTATGTTAATCATATTGTTATGCACATCTTAACACTCTCTCCCAGGTATTTATTATAAAACTACGCTTGAGCCATACGTCACAGCAGAAAAATTACGGTAAGTTGACTTAGGCATATTGTGCAATCATTACGCAAAGAACAGTCGTCTTGCAAATGATATATACGGAAGCTCACATCGCATATACTGTATATCATTTTTGTAAGTGCAATGTTTTCATTAATTAATTAGCAATTAAATTGTTAACTTGTACATATCGTCGCTGACAATGCAAAACCGCGTAAGTTACATTTCTCTACTTTTGCAGAGAGGAAAAACTATTGCGCATTCAATTGCACCTTATGATACGTGCCAATGTTCGGTGATTTCTGTTGTGTTAAATTTTCGTTTGTTACCTATGTTTAGTTTATAAGACGATGCGGACTTTAAAAATTTAGCAAGTCAATGTATAACGTCGATTTCGAAAAAAAATGTCACTTACGCGGTTTTGCATTGACAGCAACGAAATTTAATATAATTTTTTTTTAAACTAACTGAATAGGCTATAAAACTAGAATTTACCTACTACCCAGATTCAAAAAGGTTCGACCACCTCAATTTACAATGCATTTCAGTTTCTATCTCTGTCAATTCGAATAATATATCATTTATTTTAATATGGAAAGTAGCCTACCTATTCCTCAATCAAATGAGAAAAAATTCTACTTATTATGTTTAAAACCTATCTGACTAGACTGTTTTGCTCAAACATATGCTGAAATCATCAATACAAAAAACCTGGACCACTACGTTTTCAATATTTTGTTATATTGCCTTTTGCATTAATAACTGCCTTCATGCGACGGGGAATGGAAGATACAAGAGCGACACCTTCATCAGCAGTGAACGAATCCCAAATTTCTAATGAAACTGTCCTCAGTTCGTCCTTTGTCCCCACAAGAGTGGTCCTCCACTTCTGCTTCATTTTTCCCCAATTATTTTCGATGGGGGAAAGGTCAGGGCTGCTTGAAGGCCAAAGGAGAGGTTTAACAACATTATTTTGAAACCATGCCTCAGCAATTCGGCCGGTGTGGCAAGTTGCGCGGTCTTGCTGAAATATAAAATTCCCGTTCGACGCCATCTTTGTAAGAGAAGGCTTCAAACTGTCCTCCAAAATCTTAATGCACGCCTGCCCATTAACAGTACCCTCAACAAAATTGAATACACCTGTTCATGATGCACCCATACACCCAAACTTCACGGTTTTCTTGATACAGTCGGGCTTGAATGTCTCGTCAGATATTCGTACTACGCGCTTAGATCCAGCAGAATCCAAAGTTAGTTCAAATCGGCCGTCATCGCTCCAAATGATCTTTTTCCAGTCCTGTTCAGTCCAATTCCCCCTCTCTCTTGCCCAAGCAAGCCTCCTCTTTATCTGTACAGGTGTCAAAAGGGGTTTCCCCTTGGCAGTGTAAAAACCATAGCGGGCAGAATGGATTCGTTTAACTGTAGTACTCACAGAACTTGGGCATTGGACAATGTTGATTAGTTCCAAGCTTCCTTAAGCTCTAGAGCAAGTATGCATTTGGCTTTAATGATTTTTACGAATTCCTTGTCCTGGCGACTTGGCGTCTTGCGTGGCCGCCTCGTCGCTTTCCCCCGGAGCAGTGGTTGGTACTTTTGCACGGCGTACCAAAATAATGTGGACGGTCGACTTTGATAATTGGAGGGTTCTCTCTATCTCTCTTTCACTTTTTCTTGCTTGAAGATGGAAAATTAGCAGTTTCTGAACGCTCTGCGCCACAGCGGTTCTTCCTGCCATTCCTCAATGATAACATTTAGATCGGGAAAAATGAAGTGTCTGATGTTTTGAAAATATGTATACACACTGTATGTAAGCAGTGTGAATTTTTTTCACGCTTGCCCTGATGTTCACGGAAAGAATAACGCTAAGTGGTCAAAGATTTTTGATTCGGTTAATTATGCACCTTCTCTGGAAAGTGTCGAGGAATCGATGACAAACTAACGGATCTAAATTGAATTGATCAACTGTCATTAAGGGAGTATCTGGCTAAATTCTGGAGTAAACTCAACGACCTACAATTTGTATTAACCGAGATAAAAATTGAAATGCATTGTGAATTGAGGTGGTCGAACCTTTTTGAATCTGGGTAGTACATCTTAAATCCACGTTATTTTAGGTAAGAGTAAATTCAACCGCTACAGTCATTTTTTATTTTTTTAAGTAGAAAATTTGAATTTGAAAAATGACCGCCAGTTTTTTCACCACTTCTCATGGTTTTCATGGTAATATCAACGCCCGACTTTTCCACAAGTATGCGTGTATGCCTAGTAGTAAATACTAATAGCCAAAAATACCTTTTAGTAACATTTCCTAGCGCGAAAAAAAGCGGTTTCAACACTCCCTCGACCTGCTCGAAACTCTCTCTGTCCTCCTGGAGCGGTGTGAGCCTCTTGAGCCGGTTGATGTAGTCGCGGTAGAGGAAGCAGTGCCAGACAGGGGTGTGCAGCAGCTTGGGCAGGTAGTACTTCACTGCCTCTCGGAAACCCTGCCCAGCAGTCGTCAGCGCGTCCGACACTTCCGGCTGCGTTAGCAACCGGTTCAACGCGTCCCTGGGTCGCGATGACATCATATCGTTCGCGTACTTCCTGTACACATCAAACTCTAGGCCCTGTAAAAGAGTAAGAAGTGAGCTAATGGAAAAAGTGATGAAGCAGTTGAATCCGGGATGATAGGTCGTGTTCGTTCAGAAAGCGTACTTCCAAACGTTTCGTCGACATCTGCGGTCGATATTTTTAGTGGAACTGCGTAGACTTTTAAGAAGGAGTCTGATGTAATTTTCTTTGCTGTAGTCTTGTAGTCAAAGAAAATGTCATCCGGAAATCAGGTTGAGATAGCAGGGAACAATGAACCATATTTAAATGCCTCTATAGTAATTCGTCTGTAATATTGCCTCAGATAACTCTTCACAACGGCTGCCGGAACCTGTTTCATTATCATATCCCAGACTGAGTCACTCAATCGTGCAGCATTCTGTCATGAAGTCACGAGCTTAAGATAACGTAAGTGTAGCTGCAAACTACTCTTTACTTAAATTTTCTACATTACCTCAGCAAGTTCTTCGAAGCAACTGCCAACTGCGGGAACCTGTTTCTCCTCATAAATTTCAACCATGTCCTCGAGCGAGCCCAGAAGAGTCACCGTAAGCTCATGGATGTCCATTATATTGCTAAATATGTCTTCCAAATCCTGCTAACAAAATATTCCCGTCATTCAATTCAATTGCGGGCACCGGCGAAGTTCTGTTGATAGAGAACTGGACTAAGAGTTCTATATAGGAAAGATGGGACATTAACTAACCGCCAATAAGTTTTTTTTTTAAATTAAAATAAATAAATAAAATAAATATTAACTTTTTTTTCTATTACTAAGCCAACCTAGCGGAGTTAGGGCTCTTACACTCAACTACGAAGGCCTCTGAAGTATGGACAGAAAATTTTGCAGGTGTGGGACTCGAACCAACAATCTTTCGGGTGAAAGTCTGTACCACTACTCTACATGGCAGTGCCAACAGCCAATGGCGGAATAGTGTGGACGCCGCTTTGTGAGACTAGAGTCCAGAGCCGAAATGTCATGCTAATTACTTGGTTTAGGCAACAACATACCTTAGAATCACTGACTAGTTTGCTCGTCTCCTCCCTAAACACCTTAATAATCATATGGAGATCTCTGAGGTAGCGCTTCTCCTCCTGAATGAGTTCCTTGACGACCTCATCGTATGTGAGACTCGTGCGCGGCTGAACTACCTCGGACTCCTCGTGAAGTGAGGAGTTCGATGGACTCGCGTCGTCGTCTTGGTAGAACATGTCCATCAGCGCCTGAATTAAAAACATGAAGGACTAGTAATCGAGAGAGGTTTTGGGTTCAACTCACGCCTGACTTTTAGTCAAGGACAGGTTGGAAAATCAGATCTGATAGCAACAAGGATAACTAGTGGTCTCGTGCTAACCATTGCAGAATTTTACCGAGTATTCACTTTGACTTTTATTTGTTCTATTGTTTTAAGAACATTAATTTAATTTAATCTGAAGCATTTAAATAGAACATGAGTATGTTTGGCATACTCATAAATTTAAGTTAACTTATTAAACAAAGAATAGATAGAGACTTCAAGAGATTTCTGGCAAAGCCCATTTCGCAAGTTGAACATGATGCTACGACCTAGGCCAAACAGAAGAGCATTTGCTTCTCTTGGCCTAGGCGCATGACTGAGGACAGACACAACAAACCACTGTTCTGTAAATACCTTCTATCGTCCGTCACCTATGTCCTTAGCCATAAGGTACCTTGGGTTCGAATTGGCGCGGTTTCCACCGATCTCTAAGTGCAAAATACACATACGGTGACGTGGTAGCAGACATTCAAGACTTAGGCGGGGTTTCCGACGACCTCTCATAGCAGAATGCAAATGACACTGACGGAAATTTGAATTTTTCTTTTTATAGAAATCTATTAAAATGTTTGTACTTAACATATCCCATGACGCCATTTTTTAATTTTAGTTTGTTTGTTTGTGATTTTACTCTATGATCATTGATCAATTTTAACTATGGCATAAAGTAAAACAAAAATTTCCGTCAATGTCATTTGCATGTGCATGAGGGGTCGGTGGAAACCCCGCCTTAAATTAATGATATCTGCTACCACGTCACCGTATGTGTATTTTGCAATTAGAGGTCGGTGGAAACCGCGCCTTAGAAAGAGCTGATTACACCGTACAAGTTGGAGTAGCCTTCTAGTAATCAATGCGTAAGTATCTTGTCACCCCCCCCCCCCCCAGTTGTCCTCTAAGCTGTTATGTTGTCCCCAAGTCATTACGTTGCCCATTTAGTAACCAATGTTCAATATAAGTTATTTTGTACCATCTTACAAGCTTATAATTGCCCTCACAGAAGTCAACTCAGAATACACTAATCCAACTCCAATTGGTGGTAAGGTGCCCATTCCATTGACCGGCTAGGGCTATTTCCAACAACGGTAACGTGGTAGCAGACATTCAAGGCTTAGGTGGCGTCTCCACCGACCTCGCATTGCAGAATTGACGGAAATGTTTATTTTCCTCTATGCCATAGTTAAAATTGATCAATGATCATACAGTAAAATCACAAGCAAACAAACTAAAATTAAAAAATGGCTTCATGGGATATGTTAATTACAAATATTTTAATAGATTTCTATAAAAAGAAAAACAAACATTTCCGTCAATGTCATTTGCAATCTGCAATGCGAGGTCGGTGGAAACGTTACCTAAGTCTTGAATGTCTGCTACCACGTCACCGTTGTTGGAAATAGCCCTAGCCGGTCAATGGAATGGGCGCCTTATCGGAGTGTCACAAGTTTTTATTTCAGCTGGCACGAAGAACTTATAATATTGAACTTTTTTTAAAGGATAATGATCCGATTGACCTCCTTAGTCGCCTCACCAAGTAACCCAATAGGTACTCGAGTTACGACACTTCTCCAATCACAATGTGTGTAAAGACTCGCATACATGTACATATCGGAATATGTGAACATAACCATTGCAATTGTTTTTTTTTAAATCCCCACAAACAATGCTAATAAAAGAGACGGTATCACATTTGTATTCCGTGTAATAGATTTGTCAAAGTATTTAGTTACTGACTGAACAGAAATTCCAATAAGCTTGCATGAACATAAATAAAGTAAAGTAATTTAAAGAAAACAAAGAAACTTAGTGTTCCATTTTTTAATGCAAAGGAAACTTTGACCGTATAAGGCTAGGGGCCGCTAATCCAAATGGGCACAGAAATCCAAGTACTAATATTGAATAAATAAAATCAAAATGAAACATTAATAAAGTCGACTCGTATCTGTACTCGGTTAAGTTTCATTGCGTCAATGGTAAGCTTGTCTCAGCTTGCTCATTATCGCTTGTAGCCGGTGTAGGTTGACATCGAGAACGTGTACCATTTTACCAATGGCCAAAAATTCATGCGGAAACAATACAATTATGCCCGAAATCCATTGGGTCGTTGGCATTGGACAAGGGACCAATGGGAGTGGGTCCATAAAAAAACCTTAATTAAATAACTAAAAAAATAAAGTCCATTCATATAAATGGATGCAGTGGTCACTGTGAAGCAACAAGATGATTCCAGCCTAAGGTCACAGGCCACATTAATGAAGAGTAGAGTGCATAACTTTCGGCTGACCTCAGTAACGATTCATTAACAGAATGCTCCCTCTCTTTGTTCTTTAATCATAGTCTAGAATGGCAACAGACATGTTTTCAACTTTCAAAGTTAAATTGCCTTTCACAGACAATAGGGGGAATCCCGTGGATTGTAGTAGGCATTATGCATCGATGTTCATCACGTCAGGGCTTGTAGGTATGTACCCCGCACAAAGATGGTTAAGGGGGCCTACATCATCAAAACAGAAATAGTGAAATATTTATGAAAAATACACGAATTTATTATTATTATTATTAAGACTTTGACTTTATTATACTTTGACCCGAAAGCGTGTTAGTTCGAATCCCACACTTGCTACATTTTTTATAGCTCCCCTTTATATTAGGGCAGAGCCATTATTTACGTTATTATAAAATATAAATAAATTAATAAATAAGGACTTTTCATTTTTTCTATTACTGAGCAAACCTAGCGGAGTTAGGGCTATAAAGCCCTCTCTTACACTCAACTAGGAAGCCCCGGGACCGCCTGCTTTACATGCCCTCCGAAGCATGGCCAGAAAACGTAGCCAGTGTGGGACTCGATCCAACTACAGTTATATACTACAGTTTTGTTTATTTTTACCATGACAAACGAGCAATATAGCTCACTGCATTGAAGGGTTACTTTAAAACACCTGTAGTATACCACCCCCAGTAGTGAGAGGGCAACTAATATTGCAGTTTTTTAGAGCTTGCAACAACGGAACTGATCATAAGAGCAAGTTAGAATTTCAAAATAAATAAACTGACTGACAGGTTCCGAATTGGCGGCACCACTAATCAACCGACATGCCTCGGAAAATGCCAATTAATCATCATTTTTGTTTTCATTTGAGTTATTTTAGCTAAGTGTATTTGTGGATTTTTCCCACCATTGTTTCATAATCGGTGAATATGGAGATAATATTTTATTAAATATTTTAAAGCGAAAAATATACAATTTTCGCATTACATAAGTCAGTTTTTGTCATTATGGCACACGTTCAAATCTCACACAGTAGAGTAATTATATCAAGACACAAGTTACAACTCACGGAACACCATATAACAAACAAACAAGTTTAGACTGGCATGAATGGAAATAAGGTCGTGTTTTAGTTTAAAATTTAAAAGAACCGAAGCGCTTTGGCGCAAAGTCCACCGACCTCGTATTGCAGAATGACATCGACGTAGCAGATATCGTTAATAAGTCTTGAATGTCTGCTACCACGTCAATGTCGATGTCATTCTGCAATACGAGGTCGGTGGACTATGCGCCTTTGGTATCATCCTAACACAAATCCAAAAAGCCATAAAAATATGCGAATACTAAAACAAGACCCAACAAACCATATGCATACGGGAAATTGTAAAAAAATAAATAAAACACAACATAAGATAAGAAGCAGAATGAAGCCTAAGCTAAGGCGCAAATTCCACCGACCTCGTTTGAGATAGTGATAGTTATTGACGTGGTAGCAGACATTTTTAGGCTATCTTTAATGTCTGCTACCACGTCAATATCACTATCACTATCACAAACGAGGTCGGTGGAATTGGCGCCTAAAAAAGAGCTCAAACACCTATTGCTTCGTTGCATAAAAATTTCATATAAAACTATTGTTACATTATTAAATCGTGTAAAAATGTTTCTAATAGGTTTATAGTAGGCTAGATTATAAAGAAATCAATCTATTAGAAACAACAAAATGCAAATACAATCTAAGCCGGCTTTTCCACTTATCAATATTCCGTCAATAATTGATGAGATTTTTGTTTTACTCTATGTCATTGACCATTGTAACTTCCGCATGTTAAAATTGATCAATGATCATAGAATAAAATCACGCTTTGCAAACAATAAGAAACTTAAATGAAACAATGGCGTCGTCTGGATATGATAAATAATTTTAATTAATTTCTTCAGAACAAACGAATTATTTCATAATTTAAATCATAAACTTTCTAGTAGATTATAAAATTAAAAGAAAGACGGCGAGCAAACTTACAAAATTGGAAAAAAAATTGAAAACAAAAATGGTCAATTATTGAAGACAAGTGGATTGAGGTGTAAAAATACAAAAAATGATATTTCCGTCAATGACATTTTCAAAATTGAAGAAAAATTGACAAGTGGAGTTATAGCCTTAGGGCCCTCATATAGCTAGCGGGTGCTGGAGCGGGCCTAACATAGGAGAAGCCTGTCATTCCGTGTTTACATTTTAAATAAGCCTTGTGAAACTTATATTAAAAAGCGGCTTCGTTTTCTATGTAATAATAAACTACCAGCAGGCTTTTCTTATGTTTATTTTACCCACAACCCGCTCCCGCTTGCTATAAATGGGCTCTAAGGAGTAGAAAATAAGCATCAAGGAAAATTTTCCAAGAAGAAAACTAAAAGAATGTTGTGAGTTAAAATGTGATCCCGTTTAATTCAACTTCAGGAGTCAAATATGCGTATGAGCCCTTTTTTTCCATGCGAATGCACCTAAATTACATAGCAATAGAGGGGAACTAGTTTTATAACACACACACACAAATACTCAAAATTTAAAGGGAGATGAAGGAAGAATCAAGTTTACAAACGATGGGGGAAACGGTCATGATTTTCATGAATCCCTGAGAACTAAACGAGAATTACTTTACAAAAGACATAGATTTAACAAAGAAAAGGTAATCAACGTGGTTTTCTAAACACAAAATCATTCTTTGTAAGGAAGTTTCCGGGGAAACCATCCGCAAAAGACCACATTGATTGCATAGCAGAAAATTTGGGTCGATATAGTTGAAAAGGGATAGGACAAAGCTACCTACCACCTAAATATCCACGATTGTTACGTTAGCATGGAACGTCAAGAGCATTTCAGTACACTGAGCTAACAGGGAAGCTTAGTTTATAAACAACCGCAAGGAAGACTAAGAATAAGACCGTAACATTAAACAAACAAAAGGACATGGATACTCCTCTTTGCAGAGCTGGCAGTGTGTGTAACTCGGTCATAGAAAGATGCAAAGGAAGCTTTTACAATGCAGCAAATCATGGAATTACATTTTGCACAATGCAATCCTCAAAATAATAAAAGACCCTCATTCATGAGCCATCCGATCCAACGAGACAAGCCGATTTACAATAAGCACTACAAAATACTCGAGAGCGGTCGTTGTCAACTATCCATGTGATGGGTCCTTTTCCGTTGGACTAAATTCTTAATTAAGCGTTTAAATTCACTTGAGAGATTAGAATTATTTAAATTTAAAATGTCCAGCTGACCTGCCCGACCAGTGCCCAAAGCCCTCCTGCCACTGCAACTCTTGCTTGGAAATGACGAAAGGGTCATACGGGAAATTGGAAGCAGCTAAATAAATACAATTTACTCGTGGCAAACCATCCCGAAGTACTGCTTAGTTAGTACCTTGAGGTTTTTCCCTGTTCTGGGAACTTTTAAGAACCCTTTTCTAAAACAATATCAACCGCAGCCTCTTTGTAGCCAGGCGCCTTAGCTCCGGGTGTCCTCCTGAGGTTGCTCTTCATGCCTGTCATTCAATTGTAATGAGCCACAAAAACTACGGCATATTGGCCTGGGGAGAGGCCTTCGTTGGAAACATGGACACTGTCTGTACTAAGGCTTCAAAAGAGTGAGGTCCCCCCAAACTAGGACCTCGAAACAGTTTTCGCTCTCACAGCATGACTTCAAAAATCATGGCAGTTCCCAGTCTTCACATCCATAGGATGCAGATTAACCTGGATATATTACATATTTTAAGACATCAGGTGTGGAAGAATTTCAAGCAAAATGGGGACACACACACACCCGTAACACAATATGGCAACGGGGAGACCTTGTAAGGCCAGCGCCGCGCACAGCCAAAAGTGATCCAACACTACAAGGCTTCACCTATTTCCGAAACCTTCCAAATGAACTGAGAGCGACGAGAAATGCTAATAAATTTCCAAAATTGCTTACGAACGATCACATAGAGACATTTTTTTTTCACACAGAAACTGAAACAGTTTATTTGACGAACTAACTTTATACTTTCGTAAGAAAATAAACTTGTTTATTTATTAACAATACGTCATGTTACGGAATCATTATACGGCACAAAAACATACGATTGTTTATAAACCAGCAATACACTTTGTAGGGGAAAAGCTAAGCAACAAGATTTGATGACGTAACCACTTGTAGAAACTTAACAAACAGCCCGAGGCTTCTAAAGCAAAATAAAAATTAATCGGAAAATAATACGTATATAATTTAACATGAGAATTTAACCAACCTGTCACGGCAGCAGTGATTAAACCTCAAGTTCTATATAGGAGAGATGGGACATTCACATCCCATCAAAAATATATAATTTTTAATTTCAGGCGCCCCTGCCACATCTCCTATGACAAGCCATTGATAATACATGGCAGGTTGCGCAAAATATTTTTAGCGTGAGCGAGTGTTATCTCTCCCAGATAGAACTCTAATTAAACCTATGCTCTTCTTCTTTATTTAGGGTTTACTTGAATGTTATATTAAACATCAATATTTTTACCTTCAAACCCCGGGACACAGACAATTTAAACGCTTGCGATTCAGTGCTAAATTTAACATGGGACTAAACCACAGTCTACTTCATCAGATTTTTATTACTGTCGTCGGCCTAATGCAGATCTTTGGGATAATTTGTTTTCGGCCTGTCCCGCTACACTCGAGTATCCTTTACGGTTACCATATACAATCCACTTAGGCGCGGTTTCCACCGACCTGCAAGTGCAAAATACACATACGGTGGCAGCAGATATCATTAATAAAGGCGGGTTTCCACCGACCTCTCATTGCAGAATGCAAATGACATTGACGGAAATATAAATTTTTCTTTTTATAGTAATCTATTAAAATGTTTGTACTTAACATATCCCATGACGCCATTTTTTAATTTTAGATTGTTTGTGATTGATCATTGATCAATTTTAACTATGGCATAGAGTAAAACAAAAAATTCCGCCAATGTCATTTGCATTCTGCAATGAGAGGTCGGTGGAAACCCCGCCTTTATTAATGATATCTGCTACCACGTCACCGTATGCATATTTTGCACTTGCAGGTCGGTAGAAACCGCGCCTTACTAAATCTGGTTACAGTGTATTGGTCTTCTTAGGTGCGGTTTCCACCGACCTGCTAGTGCTAAATACAAATACGGTGACGTGGTAACAGACATTCAAGACTTGGCGGGGTTTCCACCAACTTCCCATTGCAGAATGCAAATGACATTGACGGAAATGTTTGTTTTACTCTAAGCCATAGTTAAAATTGATCAATGATCATAAGTAAACACATCACAAACAAACAAACTAAAATTAAAAAATGGCTTCATGGGATATGTTAAGTACAAACATTTTAATAGATTTCTATAAAAAGAAAAATTCAAATTTCCGTCAATGCCATTTGCATTCTGCAATGCGAGGTCGGTGAAAATCCCGCCTAAGTCTTGAATGTCTGTTACCACGTCACCGTATTTGTATTTAGCACTAGCAGGTCGGTGGAAACCGCGCCTTATCAATGAGAAATCAAAGTCGAGGAGTAGAACCAGATTAGTCAGATATGGCTGGCTTATTATGGGGCATCCTTAAGGGAGAGATTTCAAAATATTTTGTAAGCAACATATATTTTTGACAAAATTAATTAATTTTTCGTTCCACAGTCCTAAATGAATGAAAAATTAAATAAAAATGCAAGCTTTCTCAAAAAGCAATCTATTTACCAGAGTGGTTTACTACTATCCAATTAGACCTGTTTAATGCTCTTTAAAGGGTTTCTTTGAAGTAATAATAAGCAATTTCAGGTGAGTAAAAGTAAATTTATTGTGAAAGCTTTTATTTATTGTGTATTTCTCATCTGGCCATTTTCGAATTGACTCACTCATTCTTTGTGTTCACAATATTTATAATCCATTTGTAAGACCGCAACTAATCGAATAAGCCTATAATTCTGTTCGCGCGAGGAAGATGGATATAAAAGGTACTTAGAAGCAGCTAAAAATTAGTAATAAATATTAAGCTCACCTTGTCCGCACACATCGCCACCCTGATATCCTGACACGTAATCTCAACATGTCGAATATTTTTAACATAATTTCCCGCCAACTAAAACAGAAAAAAAAATTGGTTTAGCTGTTGTCATAGGTCAGAAATAGACCAGCTGATGAAGAACTTGACTATGAAACGGAGGGTCAAGGTTCGAGACTCAACATAAACCACCACCAATGGGTAAGGGAAAAAGGGGGTGCCGGACATGTTGCTGACCACAACATCCCAAATAGTGCAGTGATCCAGAGAGAGGATCCTCCTCCACCAGTCCTCAGGTATAGACCCTCACTAGGTTGTTCTGCCACGAAATACTAAATGTAATAATATAAGTTATTTTTTTCTTAATAAAACATAAATCGCATACAAGCAATTTAATGAATGTATCCGAA
Source organism: Psococerastis gibbosa (assembly GCA_963971405.1). Lineage (NCBI taxonomy): Eukaryota > Metazoa > Arthropoda > Insecta > Psocodea > Psocidae > Psococerastis > Psococerastis gibbosa. The sequence goes on from OZ020490.1 coordinate 16,580,108, forward strand.
TAACCGCTTCAGTCGCCTCTATAGGTAATACCTGTGTTGAGTTAAAGTAGCTCTCCGATCGCATGGTGTGTACTACCCAACCACGTTACGTCGCACTATGGGAAATTTGAGGGGTGCTAGGTGGCCAAAATTATTTAATCGCCCAATTAATATAAAATTTGGCACCTTGTTGTATTATAACTTGTATTTTAAGAATACATATTTTTTATTTTTTATTTTTCAAAATGGCGGCCAAAAAGGGCAAAATTCTGTGGTGGTCATACTTATTTACCGAATGAAATTTTGCACACACACCTCTCATTTCATCATAGCTATAAGCTTATTAAGTGGAAAAAAAATGCAAAACGGCGACAAAAAATGGCGAAATTTAGTTGTGGCCATACTTATTTACCCAGTTCCATAAAATTATACACACACATTTCATTTAAACATAGCTTAAGGCTTATTACGAGGAAAACAGAAAATTCAAAGTGGCGACCAAAATGGCGACCAAACATGTCAAACTTCTGCAGCTGCCATACTTATTTACCAAGTTCCATGGCATTTTACACACACATCATCATAGCTGCAGGCTTATTAAGCGGAAAAATAAAAATTCAGAATGGCGGCAGATAAAGTGTAGGGAGATTCCATATAAGCGCAGACCGCGGATGTAGACCAAGGCTATATAATGTACTGTTCGCCCAGAAAAGTTTGCAAATGTCCATGAAAATATCCCTTAATGCTTTACCAAGTCGGGGACAAGCCCCGCCTCTCCATGTAAATTCCCTATGCTGCATTTTCAAATCAGACAGAACTACTTTGCATGTGTTTGTATACACAAAACTTACGGGGGTTCCATTCCAAATTTAATGCATTAAGGTCACAAGTGGACATTGCTTATTTTTTTTTAGCTAAAATTGTCGATCTGTTGCACTTTTTACGAATTCACGACTCCAATGTCAAAATTAAAATTAAAATTTTCTGAATGTTAGTTAATTGTCTTCAACTACTGCTGCAACGTTAGTGGAACGGTTTTAGGATCATCATAGAACAAAATGAAAGCAATATTTATTGTTATAAATATTATTAGTCATGCGTTTCTTGAATTTGAGAAATTTATAAAATTCTCATCTTACCATACTGTGTTATAAAATGGATCAACTTGAAAGTAGACAGTTAATATCGAAGTTAAGGGCATTCAGACCACAGAAAAGAGTGTTAAGTCTTACCAAAGGAAGCAGGCCTAGTAAGAGGAAGCAACTGAAGCAACATTTCCGCATGAACCGTTTGGTAAGGCAAGCAAATTCACTAGGAGGCATGAATGATGATCTTAAACCTTTGCGAACTATTTAAGGAAGTTGAAAGTTATATTTAAGATATATATAGGCCTATATATATATACAGAGTCTAGGAGTCCGTCGAGGTATAAAATCAACAAAAATATAAAGGAAAGAAGACGTCAAAAATACTACAATAATCTCGACGAATGTGATGAAAGTATGATAAGGAACCCCATAATTATGTATATTCATCCTAGGATGATTGCTGACTGTTAAGCTTGGACACCCTGCGACAAGAAATATTGAGCTTGATGGCCGTTACCAAATGCCCAAGGAGAGCCTCCGCGTATTTATCACTAGGCGTGTTCATTTCAGGTAAAATAAAAAACACAACTAGTCGGTTGAGGAGACTATTATAAATACACACATCAGAAGTGCAGCAGAAACAAAGAAGTCACAATTTAAATGCTGTGCAGATCTAAGATGTTTGACAAAATACAACGTCTTGGTCGAGTCGCCACGCACGCTTTCTTGGCGTTATAGGTATTTACAAGGAATCCGAAACCAACGCCAGGTCTGAATGTATACCTTGACGAGACCCTTATTGGTGTGATACACAGAAACTCTATTCTGTGGCCTGAACGCTCTTAAGTTAATTTTCTACTTTCAAGTTGATCCATTTTATAACACAGTATGGTAAGATGAAAATTTTATAAATTTTTCAAATTCAAGAAACGCATCACTAATAATATTTATAACAATAAATATTGCTTTCATTTTGTTCTATGATGATCCTAAAACCGTTCCACTGACGTTGCAGCAGTAGTTGAAGACAATTAACTAACATTCAGAAAATTTTAATTTTAATTTTGACATTGGAGTCGTGAACAGATCGACAATTTCAGCTAAAAAAAATAAGCACTTGTGACCTTAATGCATTAAATTTGGAATGGAACCCCCGTAAGTTTTGCGTATACAAACACATGCAAAGTAGTTCCATCTGATTTGAAAATGCAGCATAGGGAATTTACATGGAGAGGCGGGGCTTGTCCCCGACTTGATAAAGCATTAAGGGATATTTTCATGGACATTTGCAAACTTTTCTGGGCGAACAGTATATACAATACAGTATATACATAGCATTTTGAACCGTGGGTGGATTTAGGCTCAGGGCGTCATGGAATGATAAGCTGTGAAGAAGTTTCCCGGAAGTCAAACACCGTCTCAATAGATAGAAAATGCACATTTTAGTTCATTTTGGACGTGTAGATAATAATTAATTACTGCCAAGGGCGGTAATTGGCGGTAATTTTCGAATGTTCCAGTTAAAATCGACAATTTGGTGATTTGATAAACATGTAGATATTCACAGCCAAATACAGCCAAAAAAGTTCTGCTCTGTTAAAATAGATACATTTTTCATGATTTTTCGGAAACTACTACATTCGTACCAACCCTGTTTCTTTAACTTAAATCCAAAATATACATATGTTGCATAAAAATGTTCCACATACCTTCGTCCTCACAAGAAATTAATTATCAATCAATGGAAAACCAACATTAAAAGATATAAATTTTTTTTTTAGTGACCTTGTTTTGGCTATATTGAAAAAGAGAAAAAACACAAAATGGGTGACCTTTGCGGTGGAATATCTCATGAACCCTAGAAAGTATTGTCGCTATTTTTGAAATTTCGGTGTCTCTGGAGTCTCCTTTCAACATAATGACAACATTTAGACCCAAATTAGAACATTCATGTTTTTTGTTTTTGGCCACCTAGCACCCCTCAAATTTCCCATAGTGCGTCCCCCCCCCCTCTAAAGTAAATTATGGCAATCATTATCATAAAGAGTGGTATTATACTGCTAATGTAATGATTCTTATCCTAAATATGACGAACATGCCTTCCCTACATCACAAGAAATAAACCTAACGAATGTCTTGGTAAAGTCGGGTATCACAGACTCGTACAAGTACAAGCAACCATGCCAATGAAGGCTACAAACTTCATAAATAGGGAAAAAGCACATTGCTTTATTATTATCAATTCGTGTTCTAGTAGTAGTGGGAATATTCGGCCTCCACACAGAATATCAATTATTTACCAACTACTCACCTTTAAAATATCAGCGGAGATATATTCTAACACAGCAACTATAAACAAAGCCACCTGAGGGTCTAATTTGTATTGCAATACTTCCTGGGAACAAAAAATAACAAAACATTAAATGAATAATTAATACCAAGGAGCAGTAATTGTTATCAGCCACAATATCACCGCAATAACTAGAGAATAAATTGGAGGACTAATATAATTCGGCTCATGCTCAGCTTTTAAGAAACTCGTCAGAAAACTACAAGGAAAGTTTAGAGGAAAAGTTGGAGTGAATTGGAAACCGCAGTGCAATGTTATCACTAAAGACTATTCGCAATACTGCCTCTCAGTCAATCAACGATTCGGCAGTTGTGACCGAGATTAAGCATGAGGTTCTTGCCAAAAGCCAGACATAGTGAAAATTTAGCCAGTAAGATCTGCGCTTGCAAATCTGTTGTCAGCCCTGCCTGTTGAATTGTTCAGTTGTTTTTAATTTTCGAATATTCCCTTTCTTTATGTTCCTACCCTACAACTTAAGTCACATTTCCTTTGACATCCCCCCCCCCCCCAACGTTTCACCGCTATTATGGTTAGGCGCCATCTATTCAATTTTATATCGTTGACTTTAGCATTTGCATACTATAGATATTACCTTTTGAAGTAAGTGATGTATTTTATCCACGGGTAAAACCAAAGGCTCCTTCTTCTTCTTATTCTTATCCAGAGCTTCTCTGGCATCTGAAAGGGCCCATCTATCGATCGGTGTCGGGAACGTTCGCCGCACACGTTCTTCGACATCATGAGTGGTGTGTGGCGGCGGTTTAGCACAGAGCATGCCCAATAGCCGCAGTATGAGTGACTCCACATAGTCCAATGCATCTTCACGGGCTGTCAGAGAAGTGTGAACTTGTTCCAAAACCTAAAATGCAATAAAAAATACTTTAAAAAACAAAACTATAATTAAATGTAAATAACATGAACAGGCAGTCGGGCGTTGATATTCATCATGAAAAATATGGGAAGTGGCAAAAAAAACTGGCGCACATAATTTGCCTCAAATTAACATTTTCTATTAAAAAATGTATTTATTCCAATTTTCCAACAATACAGGTTTACATAAAATGATAAATTGTACCACTAATGCCTAAAGTCTACGGGAAAACAGAGAACTTTCGTGCGGTCGTCAAGAAATCGGCCCGAAATCTTCTGTTAGCCCTATGGCTATAATGGAAGACATCGGCAAATCGCGACTCTGTGAATCGTCCGTGTGTTATTAATCTCTGGCAGTTTTATTTCAAAAATCCAAGATATGGCTCATGGGGAACTACAGAGAACAAGGTAGCGGTAATAGTTGTCACAGCAAAAGTGCGATCTTCAAGCCCTTGCAGCCGCTAATTGATGTGCTTGTTTAGCGCACTGTGGCCAGATACAATGAGACATGTAGAATTGAGGACAAACCAAAATCCGGTCGACCTCGCTCATCTAGAAGCGTATGTGTACCGGGCCTTGAAGATTAGAAGGCAGGCCTAGAGTAGAAAAACACTATGGCCCGATAGCTTGCCACTAGGCTGTAAGACTTGTGAGAAGTGATAATGGTGGACGCCGTCTATCCCACCTTGGTGGGTCATGGACAAAGATTCTTCTGGCTCTACAGCCCTTGGTGGGCTTTGGCCTGCTCGACAACACTCCTCCATTCTTCTCGGTTTTGCACAACGCTCCACCATCTGGAGACTCCCAACTCGCGAAGGTCATTCTCTAACTCGTCCTTCCAGCGGTTTCTTGGCCGTCCTGGCAGTCGTCTTCCCGTCATGCTTGCTTTGTGCATTTTTCGTGGCATGCGTTCTTCAGACATCCTTACAACGTGTCCCAGCCACCTTAATCGTTGTGCTTTAATGAACCTTACTATGTCTTCTCCGTTGAGAGCGGCGTCGATTTCAGTCATGGACAAAGATTGACTGATTGTATTTGGGATGTTTTAGTTATTTATACGCGTAGTCCCTACCCTAACGGTGAGTTGCCCAGAGCTCAAATTTAAAGTTCGTACCCGGAAAATCTAGCGAAACAAGTCAAAAAATGGATTTCCCCTTGACCGCTATCAGTTATAATCTCAATTACAATAATTCTGTACAATTGTGGATGACGCAGTACACCGGATTAATTGAGACATCTATAATGTATTGGGTTCGTGTCAATATTGAATGTGTTGTAAACAAACTTGCATCATTACCGATAACTCACCAACTCAATGACTGCAACCTACCTCATTTCTCAAGAATTGGTATGGCGGTACCAAAAGCCATAACCCTCCGCACTAATCAGTGCAAGATCAACAATCCGAGGGTGGTCCACCTTTAACTAGTAAGGGTTAATTCAATAATTTACATTATCGACTAATATACCTATTTCAGGGCACTTATCAACGTCATACTGACACACTACACCCAAAATAGGCTTTTAACGAAAAACATAGTACGCCTCACTCCCAATTGCTGCATTTGAATTGATGGCACAACAGACAACTCTAATGTTAGTGACACTTGCAATCAAAACATTGACAAGGACAAAGACAAGTAGACAGCATACCTTACGCAACGGGTTGATAAACAATCCTTTCCATTTAGCTGCATTTTCTTCCTTTTCAAAATCGTAACATAGTAATTCTGTAGTACAACTACTCGCAGGAAACATGGTTTGCTAAAAAATCTATATATTGAAATCCGCCATTAGTCATATACAAATAACAACATTGCGTGTAGTCTTCATTATACACCCTTATTCTCCAAGAAAACCAATTAAACAAATAACGTAACACTTATAAGAACCAGTGATAGCACTACTTGTAACAAATTGACCGTAATATTAGTAAAAATTTGTAATTTTGCAACGCAGACGTACTGCGACTGGGTATTTTCCCATTTTATCTTCGACGCCTGTCGTTTACTCGTTTAACTTTAACTTTGTTTTTCTTCGTGGCTATTTGTCTCTTCAGGGCCTTTTCTGTATATTGGCGCAATTTTTAAATATACTTTTATGGTTTGTTTCATGTCCATCTTAATAAAGTTTAACCATTCAATGTTTTTCTACAATAATAATGTACTGATTATTTTAATTAGTATTACTGCTAATAATCTAACGACTAACTGCTTTTTTTCTTCTTCTTCTTCTTCTTTTTCTTGAAGTTTCGTATGCCTATTCCAACTTTACTGTCTTTTTTAAGTTTCACTCCCAGTATAGCCTATACTAGTGGAATTGTACAATAGTAAAGTAATAATTGTTTAGTACGAATTAGCTAAAATTGATATAAAAAATATGGCAGCTGTGTCGGCAGCAACACCTACTCTAATTACCAGTCATCGGTTAGGTGTACATTGAGCCTTATTTCAGTATTACAGTTTATGCAACAATATATTGACCGGAATGACAAAAGAACAATTTTTTAAAAGTGCGATACAGTTCCAGATGTGCACAACTAAGTCACTTAGACATGTCTGAAAACTTGGTTCTCAAATTCATACATTACTCAGCAAATAAAATTCAATATTGATCTAGATGAGATATAAACTTCTACCTACATGATATTATCAATGACAAGGCACTGTTTATAAAGTTATAATAATACAAGAATATATGGTATACTGTAGGTCTATACCACCTATATAGATTGGATTATGAAGTAGGTATATTTTAGATATCAAAACTGCAAAAATAACGTTATGCATCCATCCTATGATTTCGCTTCTAACGAGAAAGGCTGGGCTAGCTTGATCAGCAATCCGATCCAAAGGACATTGCCAAGAGCAGTACCTAGGTGTCGTTGCAATCAGGACCACGACTGGGACTGGTCACTACTACCTCCCCCTCAACTGCACCGCATTGGGGTCTTCAAATCAGAAGCGTGTCCTCTATGCGACGATCCAAAGATGGACGCTGGTTAGGTGCCCATTCCATTGACCGGCTAGGGCTATTTCCAACAACGGATACGTGGTAGCAGACATTCAAGACTTAGGTTGCGTTTCCACCGACCTCGCATTGCAGAATTGACGGAAATGTTTATTTTCCTCTATGCCATACCGTAGTTAAAATTGATCAATGATCATACAGTAAAATCACAAACAAACGAACTAAAATTAAAAAATGGCGTCATGGGATATGTTAAGTACAAACATTTCAATAGATTTCTATAAAAAGAAAAATTCTAATTTCCGTCAATGTCATTTGCATTCTGCAATGCGAGGTCGGTGGAAACGCCACCTAAGTCTTGAATGTCTGCTACCACGTCATCGTTGTTGGAAATAGCCCTAGCCGGTCAATGGAATGGGCGCCTTACCTACGTACCTAACTACTCAGCCCTGACACTCGACCCACAAAGATAACAACGGCTTCGTGGAGGAGATATTTCGCCTATACTGGTCTGCCCGTCACCAAATGGCTAAGATATGCCAAGGGTGGGCGTTGTTTAGTAAGTAAGTTGGTAGTAACATTCAACCACTTTGTAATCTCTTTAATGATTAGTTCTCCTTCCGTTAAATCAGATAACATAACTTGAGGTGTACCTGTAGGTATACTGGTATAGATATATAGTGGATGACAGTCATGATTCGTCAAGGAGGCAGCTCATAGGGGATCATGACGAAGAGAATTGGGACTCACCCCCCCCCCCCAAGTTGATCGAGGCTAGCCTACATTATACATAATGGAAAAACCTAAAGAGAGTGGAGGGGGGTCCGGCACCCCTCTTAGAAATGCTTGAAATTCATGTGTAAAACACTATAGGCGATTATTTGTTTGATATATTTTAAGCCACAAATTTTTTTAATGTTACAAATGTGAAATTTAAGCATGAACCAAAGCTACGATATCTTGGCTATGGGCGATTGAACCCAACACTAAGGTGGGCTACACAAAAAAGCTCACTGCTTGGAGAAAGTAATTGACGAGTGGGTAAAATATCATTTGACATGATGCAGGTGTCCAAATCCAAAAAAGTCGAAGTAACACGCTGTACAGTGTCAGATCAAATATTCTTTTTACTGTGCGAATTCTGAAAAACAATATTTAATTTAATTTGATTTAATAAAATAAAGGGAGGTTTCATTAAAGCAATAGCGCGAGGAACGAGCCATTATCACCCGATTATTTTTAATCCTAACCTGGGATTCAAAATGTAAGCAAGATTATGTTATGTTATAAAAAGTGCTATTCAAAATTGTTTTGTTTACATTTTTAACTCCCAGAATAAGCTAATACCAAACGGTATAGTAAGCCCACTGGGGTCCATATGGAAGAAATTGACTTCAAAGTTCCATGAAGTTGAGCTATATAGGCTACATAAAAGACATTATAATAGCACTAGAGCATAAGGCGCCCATTCCACCGACCGGCTAGGGCTATTTACAAAAACGGTGACGTGGTAGCAGACATTCAAGACTTAGGCGGGGTTTCCATCGACCTCACATTGCAGAATGCAAATGACATTGACGGAAATTAGAATTTTTCTTCTTATATAAATCTATTAAAATGTTTGTACTTAACATATCCCATGACGCCATTTTTTAATTTTAGTTTGTTTGTTTGTGATTTTACTGTATGATCATTGATCAATTTTAACTATGGCATAGAGGAAAATAAACATTTCCGTCAATTCTGCAATGCGAGGTCGGTGGAAACTCCGCCTAAGTCTTGAATGTCTGCTACCATGTCACCGTTTTTGGAAATAGCCCTAGCCGGTCGGTGGAATGGGCTCCTAAGGGGGCCTATCTACAATGTATATAGAAATGTTACAAATATTGAAGAATTCACGAATTATTATTATTATTAGGTATCATGGTATCATACTATAGTTTACATGTAGGCTATTTTTTTTTTTTTTTTTTTTTTTTTAGTCATTGCACTGTTGCCCAATTTCACGGGGAAAATTCACCTATATTGAAAATAAATACAATTTTCTTTCTTTGTTTCTTTGTTTCTTTCCTTCTATAGGTACCTATTGGTACCGCACGACCTTGGCAAACTGGTAAGCACCGCCACACCGCTGGCAATCCACACCAGCTGCAAACGACAGCTGACAACCTGCGACATGCTTACACCAGTTACATATAGTAAATAGGCATGAACAACATCCAAGTTTGTTAACGAGTCTAGCTTGCCTGTAAAAATTGATTTCTTTTGAATCAGCGGGCTCCTTAAGAGTGTACAGCCCGTAGGAAATTGACAACCCGAAATTTATTACTTTTTATTTTTTATTTAATTAACTAAGCATGTTATTAAAAGTTTGGCTCATCAAAGTTGTAGAAGACTACTTCATGCATCATGGATAATAAGGTATTTTTAGTTTTCGAAATTGTAGTTTTTTTATAAAATCGCTTTTACGTGAAAAGTTATTGTTTATAAAATATCTGCATGTTTATGAAAAAACTACAATTTCGAAAATTAAAAATATCTTATAATATGATGCATATGAAGTAGTCTTCTACAACTTTGATGAGTCAAATCTTCAATAACACGCTTAGTTAATTAAATAAAAAATAAAAAGTAATAAAGTTCGGGTTGCCAATTTCTTACGGGCTGTACACTTAAAAATTTACATTTTTACGCCCTTGTTAAACTTGTCTAGGTAATTGTCTGATCTTTGAGCAGTGGTGGCCCTGCTCCCCTATTGTACTATATAACAATACAAAATAATGTTTTTGCATAAAAATATTTAAATATTAAAAATAAATATAAAAAAATAATGGTGTTTATTACAAGAGATTACAAGAGCCGAAACGAAAATAAATGATAGCCCTAGCTCACCTATAAAAATTAGTTTCTTTTGAATCAGCGGGCTCCTTAAGAATGTAGTCTACATTTTTACGCCCTTGTAAACATTGTCTAGGTAAACGTCCGATCTTTGAGCTGTGGCCCTGCTCCCCTATTGTACTATATAATAATAATAATACAAAGTAATGTTTTTGCATGAAAAAAATTTAAATATTAAAAAATGAAAATAAATGTTGGTGTTTATTACAAGAGATTACAAGAGTCGAAACGAAAATAAATTATAGCCCTAGCTTACCTATAAAAATTGGTTTCTTTTGAATCAGCAGGCTCATTAAAAATGTACGTTTTTATCCCCACGTAAAAATTATCGAGGTAATCGTCCCAATTCAACTCTGTGATGTCAAAATTGAATATTTTCCGGTCTTTCGGACTCAGCATTCTATACAGCTCTTTCGTCTTTGTATCAGAGAACTCCCATTCGTTTTCGGTGAAGAATTGTAGAGGCTCCATAGCCCTAGAAACTTTCTTGATGACATTTATCATTCTGAAAAAAAAAGCTATAGATACCGTAACTTAATTTAAATTATTTATAGGACCTATTATGGAAGTTATAATAAAGACTGGAAAACGTCTTCCTGGTAATGATGCCACCTGTGATGAGGGCTTTCTTGATTTCGGCTACTATCGGAGGTTCTCGGTATATCCCGTAGAGCTCGTCATTTCTACGGATACGCCACTCTCTCTGTCCCTCCCTCTCTCCCTGATTTCTCATTGATACAATAATTAATAGCCTAGCAAGCTTTAGGTTACCGGTACCTAATACCTATATACCTAGGTATAGAGACAAGAAAATTGAACGCAACATGCTAACTACAGGCTATAGTAAACTTACTGCGGTTTTTTTCCAAAAAGATAACAAACTCCGTCCAATATGTATGCAGGTACTAACTGGTAGAAAAATACACGAAACTGATGGTAGTACACACATTTAGTTAGTGTGCCTGCAGGGTACAAGTATACTTGTTTGTAAGGTTTCGTGTACATATTCCGAAAGAGCATATCTTGAAACTGTTTCAAAAACAACGTATTTTCCGATGATGTGCTTGTACAGTTGTAGACAAGTACCTCACCTGCCCTAAAATAAAATTCGGTTTCAGTGTTTCTGGGTAGTTATAGACTTCCTTTTAAGGTTTCGTGAACATATTCCGACAAACAAACTGCTTCCAACATAACGTAGCCTATTTTCAGATTCTATAATAATTTAAATAATTATAAATAAAATATTTTCTGATTCTAAAATTCTGATCATTTTATTCAAAAAATATTATTCGCACTGTGTGTTGTGTTTTCCAACGCCAGCATTTCTGCTTTAAGCAGGGCGGGGGAGTGAGTCTGTTTCATAACTTGAGGCACCCTAAGGGCAGACTCCTTCACCTCGGGGAGAAGGGGAGTTGACTGACAGGGTGGACCTCCTGATTATAGCAGATTCACAACCACTCGGGGAAGATACTAATGTCACACGATTAAATCGAAGGTGACCAGGACTCGACACGCACGTAGACTGACTGGTAAAGTCTCAGCGCGTTATCATGTCCCACCATGTTCCCCTGCCAACGGTGTGCACACTACCAACTTTGCTGCAGTTTTAAAAATGCTCTGTTCTAGTGTTCTCAACTTGGTACGGTCGTTGGCTGATTGCGCTGAAAAAGGTTGTTTACAAAAGTACAAAACTATCGTACGTGCATAACCTTAAAACTACTGGGAACCCTTACATTCTTTTGTCGGCTAGCTACCGGTATATATTTGCTAACGCACTACCCACTTTACCTGATTTTCGCTGTTTTCCACGCAACAGCAATCATCAAATTGACCAGAACATCTACAGGCATGAAACTGCAAATGTTTTGGCCGTCTCCCCGCATCGACTGGAGCAAGCCTTTGCCGGTTCCTGCTGCGAGACCAGCTGGTCCATTCAGGTTGTCCACCCATCCTGGGAAAGGCTCCTTCCAGCTACTGGTTACTGCAAATACAACTTGACTTGACACCAATTTACAGTACAATACACTAGGCTTCTTAAAACATAAAAACATGACAGGTTTTGGTGCACAAAAATATATAATCGACTAAATTTAGAAACAAAAGTCCTAAATAACAGGCAAGCTTAAAAAAACTGTAAAACTGTCTAAGATCTGTTCATCAATAAAGCTTTCTAGCTGATCATTGATATAAATGTAATGCTTTAATGATATCTAGCTATTACTACAATATTAGGTGGGTATTTTATGCTTTTATACTTCCAATTTATACGTAGGCCCTAGTAAAAGGAAAGCTTTGTGGTAGTCAAAATTTTCGATTCCGAGATTTCAACGGGTTTACTCGTTAACACAGAAAAGTGGTTTTTACGAAATGTCTGTCTGTCTGTCGGTCTGTCTTTTTATTGATTTGCGGGCAAACTACTCGGTGGATTTGGATGCAATTTGGCATGTACAGTAGGTTCACAAAAGTCATACCTTTTTTTTATCATGGGCTAACTCAATTTTGGGGGTTTCATTATCAAAAATAAAATATAAAAAATATAAAAATATCTTATCTTATGTTTAGTAATATATTTGGAGCTATCTAACAGCTATATACAGAAGAATTCACTTCTGTATAAGGAAAATAAAACTACGCATAACCAGAATTAGAAAATATGTCATTTTAAGTCAGACAAGGACCAGAGAATGAAATTTATCAAGAAATGTACAAAGGCTGCATAAATGGCCGTGCCCAAGGGGGTGGTCCATGGGGTCCAGACCCGCCCCGATATAAATTTTTGTATGTAAACCTCTAAAGTTTGAATAATTTATCCATTTTTCATTAATAAATTACTTTTTAAAAAAATTGACCCCCCCCCCCCCCCGAAATCAAAACCTGGGCACGGCCTTGGTTGCATGTGAACAACGAGGCCTATATTTTCCAAATTGTAATTGGGACTTTCAGAATACTAAGTTATCTAATTCCAGGCCTTTGGTATTGCTGTACAATATGATCACATATTATACTGAAGTGCCCGGATATACTGTAGCTGGATTTATATGACGTATTAGGTCTAATGTAATAATCGAAATGCATAAAATACCGTACCAATTGATGGTCGAATGATTGCCGAAGGTAGGCCAACACATTCTTTGGCAACCAGACCCTCCGCGAGGGCTTTTGTATACGTATATGTATTAGGTCGCTTGCCCAGAACGCTAGAACATTAAATAACATATGATATACAGTATGATTAAAGGCTCGGTGAAGTTCAATTGTATGTGAGAAGTGGTTCTCTTGAACCGGAAGGTTCTCACCTTCGCGACCCGGTAAAAAAGGATACATTTTTCCCCTAGTCTAAGACATTCAGCTCTAAAATGGGTACTTTAGCTTCACAGGTTTTAAAAGACGTACCTGACCAAACTATCACAAATAGAGAAATAGGTAGTCAAGGAAGAGGATCCTGAAGGTACTAGTATCGTACTAACACTTGATATATATAGGTTGTCGTACCGCTGTTTCTTTTATATGATAAAAAAAATAATAACACCCAATAGGTACCCTTATTGTGATATACCGATATTCCCATACATATAGAGTAGATATATCGAGAGTGGAATCGAATGGTAATCAGGTTAGAATGTAATTGCGGATGAAAAACAATGTTTTAAGCTATCTGACTAATTAACTGCTGAAATGAAGAGTACTTTAAATTCCTATTTCCTTGCCTTCTTTTATAATACCGTATATTAGAGTAACATACAGTATTTAACAACAATTGAGGCGTATAGAAACCAAAGCGTATAACTGCAGTCAAACTCATTTTGAGATAAACGCTCATGGAGTTAATAGAAACAAATTTTCATTGGTGAACTGATTTTCAAATTCATTTTATTCAGGAACTGAGCATGCTACAGTTATTGTGAGAGTTTCCTTGGTGACTTCGTGGAACTTGGAGAACATCATAAGTAGAGGAAGATGAACGCAATGATCCACAGTGAAATACTTTAATAGTGACCGGTTTCGGATGTTTTTCTGGTAATGGATTTTATCCGAAACCGGTCACTATTAAAGTATTTTACTGTGGATCATTGCGTTCTTCTTCCTCTACTCATGATATTCTACAGTTATACTGATTGGCCTTAAAATAGATAAGTGCTTTAGGAAGACCAAGGTGCAGTTATCTCAACGTTTAAAAAAAAATGGAATTATACGCTTTGGTTTCTATGCTAATCAATTACGACATGCTCCCGCGAAACTGTCAATCCAATGGGGTAGGCAGACTATAGGCCTACTTACAGTGGGGTTATTGCATTCACCAAATCATCATCTACCCATTCCAGCCAAGACATGAATTTTTCGGGGTCTGCAGGAGGAAGATAGAGGACATCTTCGATTACTTTTCGATCGCAGTGAGCGTAAGCCGTTGAAATGTGCACCACAGCCTGAAAAATATCATCACCAACGCCAATTCAGCACTAATTTTAAATACATTTATTGCTTTGGGGATTATGAATCAATATGTTAAGTTTGAATGAATGAATGAATTAGACTGTAAAGTCTTTTTTCATGTTTGATGAAAATATAGAATAAATAGCGCCAAAAAGTTTACCCTTTGTAAAATTTAATGTTCCGTGACAAGATCAAAAGAAGGGTGGGCCGGCCGAGGCTATGATGGAAGGACGACGTCATGGTCAAGAGAGGGCCGTGGCTGAGTGGTTAGAGAGCTTGAATTTCAATCGGGAGAACGGTAGGTAGTTCAAATCCTCAAGGGAATTGGAACTGCAGTCCTTGGCTATACAAGAGATTGATATGAACTTTCCAGACGAGCGATATTTCACTATACACTGGTTACGGGTCTGTAGTACAATATTTTTAAGTATAAGCACTGGGTACACCACAATAAACCACCGAATATTCATATAGTGCTTAACTTACGGCTAAATTTCGAACTTTTTTAGCGAACCGAATAACTCCTTGAGTTCCAGCGACATTTTTTAGAACTGCATCTTTGAGTGGCTCGGCAAATTTCACGGTGGCGGCAACGTGAAAAATTATGGAGACACTTTGGTGAAGATTTATGGCGTCTGGCTCTGGAATACCCAAGCCAGGCAGTGTGATGTCTCCGTTGACCAGGCAAACTTTCTTGAGGAGGGCAGGGTTGCTCTCTCGGATCAAGTCAAACAACTGAAAATCAATCATAAACAAAAAATAAATAAAACTTGTTATAACAACCCGAATTAGTAAAACCCAAATAATCGTTAAGAAATTAACTTTGTCTAAGAAACCCACTTGTGTTAGTATAAAACCTTGAGCGCTTTCGGCAAGAACTGCCATCTACAGAGGGAAACCCACTAGCACAGTTACACCTTATCTGCGATTTGAGACTTGCTCAACTCGAGGAGAAGATGCAAATGTGACTAGAGAGAGGAAACCTTGGTTTATATAGGACTGGGAGCGGGGGAGGAGGGGGTGGGAGGGGGCGTGGCTGGTTACCTATTCCTAACCTACTAGCTAGATCTATTAGAGGAGATGATTGTGTGAATGTGGTGTCGTTTGTTAATTTTTCCCTATTGTGTAAAGCTCTTTTGATTTCAACATTTTCAAAAAAAAATTAAAGTGTAACTTTTCTTTATTTTGTGTAGGGCTGTCCCATTGTGAGGATCGAATGTGTGATTAGTTAAGGTGTTTCGCGAATGTGCTGTTGGTGTTGGTGTCTCCTATACCTGTTATATGTTCTCTGACCCTAGTTTTAAAGCTTCTGCCTGTTTGGCCTATGCAAATTGCGTTACAATCGTTACAATTCAGACAATAAACTCCATTGCATTTTTCCTTTTCTGGTTTGGTTTTGCAGTTCATGAGTTTATTGGCCAAATTGTTGCGATTGTACGGGGCTGGTGTTTTGTCTGTTGTAGAAGAAATGAGGTAACTTATTTGTTCTGTGATTTTTTCAATGTATTGTATCCTGAAATATGATTTATTGGTTTCCGGGTTTAAGCTCTCTATAGGTAGGCCTATTTTTTGTTGGTAGTAGTCGGATTCGAAACGGAAATAGTTCTGATGAGTGCATGTGTCTGACAGAAGGAGGGTCTCAGAAATAAGGCTGATCGAGGTATTATTGTGATAGAGTGACTGGGCAACTAATTTACGTACTTCGGGTACGGGAATATTAGTAAACAGATTTTTGACATCGAAAGAGACGAGTTTGGCATTGCTGGATAAGGAAAGGTGCTTAAGGCGGGAAACCAACTCGAATGAGTTTTTGACGCTGTGGTGGGGTGTGAAGTTTGATAGCTCGCGAATGTGTTTGTTGAGAAAACTAGCTACTTTGCTGGCTGGGGCACTGTTATACGAAACTACTGGGCGGATAGGTTGATTGGGTTTATGAAGTTTAACCAGACCAAAAAATGAAGGAGCTACGGGGTTCATGTTGGTAAATTTATAGGCTATATCTTGGGGTGTCGTATTAGAACTTTGTTTAATGGCTTTTCAAAATCAGAAACAGCATAAGCCTTTACCTTAAAGTTTTACATTCAGAATTATCTTTCAATCTTCACTTTTTAGAATGGACCACTTTCCAAGATCAAATATACACACAAATTAGTGGCATCACTTACAAAAAAATCGCACAACACTAAATAAAAAAATAAAAGAACTGAGTCAAACCCAAAATAACAAATCCAACGGAATACATCACACATCACATCGCGACACGAAACATCAGATGCGCGGGACGCACGTAAGTTCCCGGGCTAACCCCCTTCATTGATCGATGCAGACTGGGGTAGGTCAAGGCCTCACGCCTTCAGCGCAGACACTCACTACACTACCCATCACAACACATAAATTCTATCCTCGTACCGTCAACTTATCTAACACGATTTTCAACACAAAAGAATGGAACTTCTCAACAAGGGCCTCAGGTATTGCCCCGATATAGGTCTAAACAAAAACACGTTAACCAACTTAATGTCAGGCACTGAATTTAGCCTAAAAAACCACAATAATGAAAAACACATAGCAGCAGATATTCTGAAAAACGTCAAACTTACACACTAAATCTATAAAAAAGAAACTAGCCCAAGATAATCTTACACTCACCAAGGCGGATAAAGGAAATTCTATTGTCATTTTACCTACCCATGATTATGTTTCTAAAGTCTTAGACCTCATTTTTGATGAATCCACATTCGTAAAACTTAAAGTAGACCCCACAAACAAATTCCAAAAAGCAACCAAAAAAGCCATTAAACAAAGCTCTAATACGATACCCCAAGATATAGCCTATAAATTTACCAACATGAACCCCGTAGCTCCTTCATTTTTTGGTCTGGTTAAACTTCATAAACCCAATCAACCTATCCGTCCAGTAGTACATCACGACATACGACATCACAAAATCAAACACAACCTCAAACTAATTTACCCCCCAGAGAGCTTAAACCCGGAAACCAATAAATCATATTTCAGGATACAATACATTGAAAAAATCACAGAAAAAATAAGTAACCTCATTTCTTCTACAACAGACAAAACACCAGCCCCGTACAACCGCAACAATTTGGCCAATAAACTCATGAACTGTAAAACCAAACCAGAAAAGGAAAAATGCAATGGAGTTTATCGTCAAAATTGTAACGATTGTAACGCAATTTACATATGCCAAACAGACAGAAGCTTTAAAACTAGGGTCAGAGAACATATAACAGGTATAGGAGACACCAACACCAACAGCACATTCACGAAACACCTTAACTCGGAAAATCACACATTCGATCCTATCCTTCCTTATTTCCTTTCTTCACAGAAGAATCAAACCTTCGATCGAATAGGCCTAAATTCCCCCTCCTGCTTTTGACTTTTGTTGAAAGTGTGGTGTAGTGCTCACTGGCGGTTATATTATATACAATACAAAAACAATAGAGACTGCCAAAGAACAGTCAGAATATGCCAACACTAGCAGGACTGATAAGTTTGGGCAAGTTAGTGAGACGGTCTTTGAGTTCCGAGTGGCTATAGGCTATGCTATTCCGGAACAAATGCATAGCACACAGACAATTTGGTCACCAGCGATCGGCTGAAAATGGGCAAAACCTGGAAAAACCACAGTCTACTGATGAAGATTTTTGTCGCTGGATTGTTGCAGCTACAATTTTTCTATTGCGCTAGACTGCGGTTTTGTACGGTTTTCAACATGAAAAATTTCTCATCAGATCACTACTGAACTGGTTGCCTAACCCGACCTGATTCGATGTAGAAAAATATAACGACAGATCTTACATGTTCATTTAAAAGTCCGCAGAGTCTCATTTCGGCGTCTTTGCCCCTCTTCGGCCGCATGAGGACGTAGATTTGGCCAATGTCCGGACATGACCGCAGCAGCTTCTCCACGAGGGCTTTACCGATGAACCCGGTAGCTCCTGTGATGAAAACTGAACGGCCGCGATAGAAGTGACCGATGTCACTGGTTAGACGGTCCGACATATCCACCTCTACAAATATTATAAATCTAGAAGAAACGACTCACTTAAATAACGAATTGGACATTTGAATAATTTTGAGCTTTTTCTTGTGAAATATCAACCATATAGAGCCATAAAATTAGTAGATTCAGTCAGCGTTAGGTTACGAAAAGGACGATATAGAATGATTAGGCAAATGCCAACCAATACATTGTGTCAGTATATTATTAAATATTTTAGTAGTGTATTTTTTAAATATATACCTACCTGAATTTTCCCTACAAGCTTTTATACAGAGTTATCCACACGATTTTCTCGAAACTGTGCATTAGGTATCGGTGTTAAGACGTAATAGCGAAAATTGTGCACTGAACTATAATCAGAGAATATGTTCGTCAACCGTGAACGCCACATGTTGGCACACAAAGATGATTAAACACGTTATATTCACTTATATTACTTTAATTTCACAAACACCATGGGTTCGACTTCGTTTAAGGCAAGTGACAGTCATTCCTATAATATTCAAGGCATAACTAGGTATATAGCCTTATAGCGTGATGTATTTAATTATATCTTAATAATTATTTATCTCACTTTGATCTTGTTGTATTACTTAAGGAAATGAACTACCTAGATGTTCAAAAAGTCAAATGACCACAGTGTGCTAATATATTGGTACTATATTATTGCTCTCGCCACTTCTCCCGAAGTAGACTACACAAAAATTTGTACTCAGCGCACAATCTTAACCTACGTTTAAAAATCTTGCTACTTTTAAACAGCAATGAAGAAGTAGGTAGAATATCCTTTTGAATGATGATAACGGCGTCCAAACCCAAAAAAATCGAAGTATCACGCCGTACAGTGCCAGGTCGGAAATTCGTTTTATTCTGCGGATCCTAAAAAAAAAATAAGTTAATTTAAAAAAAAACATCCAAAAATCAAAAGACTATCGGATTAAAATGAAATTTTGTGATGGAACTTTTAGGCTAGTAGAAGAACGCGAGAGATCAAATCAAAAATCAAAAAGCTGTATATTTTTACAAGTTGTTTTTTTACAATTATAGGGGTGACTTACCGCAGGACAAGTCCGTGTGCGGTTTAGGCTTTTATACAAATAACTAAATAACTACAAATAACTGTATGGAAACCAAAGTTGAATTATGCTAGTTTTGTTGTTGTGTTAGTATATTAGTATAATCACGTAGGCTTCCCTGGCCGGAGTCTGGTGAGGAGACAAAGGGATGCGAGCTAATAGGCCGTGGTCGATCCGCTCGTACTCCTCCGTCTCCTCATGTTAGTGTATTAGTAATTAGTAATATGTTAGTATTGTGTGCGTAAAAGGTTGGAGATATTCTGTGTGTTATTTTATTTTTTTGTCTATCTTATGCATCTATTTCTTGTTTTACCCATATTTTTAATTGTTTTTTGAATACTGTCATGTTTTCGATTGCTTTTAAATTTATGTTTAATCTGTTGTAGTGTTTTATTCCTACGTATAGCGTTTGGTGTTGTATTAGTGTTTCTAGTTTAAAAGCAGCTAAAGTCAAATTTTGGTGGGATTGTAGGTGGGTACCTTTTAAACCATTTCTTTCACATTTTTTTTGTTAATCGTGCGCGCACTTAGCCTTATGCTACTATACGTAACCGGTATTAGTTTTGTTATCATATTATTACTAGTTTTCATCAGAGGTAATTCTCTTGAGTGCATTTTCTCGAGGCAACTCTTCCCTTTTTGTTTTGTTGTTGGGTTACATTTTTCTTAGTTCAGGTGAGCTCAGCAAAGTCCTTATTTTTTTTCTGCACTGGAGTTTAGGTATTCATACTTGTATACCATAGTGAGGTAGTTGAACAACCACCTCACACTACCTAATTGCCAACTCCTATCATTCCAGCGAGTCCTGGTAATCTATCAAGTACACTGTTATTGAGAACTGTGAACATAGCAGTGTACTGGGTCCACACAGTGGTATTTTTAATAAGGACTTTTTATTGTTTCTGTTACTATTACTAAGCCAACCATAGCGGAGTTAGGGCTATAAATCTTACACTCAACTTGGAAGGCCCGGGACCACCTGCTTTACATGCCCTCCGAAGAATGGCCAGAAAATTTAGCCAGTGTGGAACTCGAACCAACAACCTCTCGGGTGAAAGTCAGAGTCCGTGCCACTATGCTACATGTCTTGGTATATGCTGTTGTAAGAAGCACTAGGCTATGTTTCCATCCACAAGCTATGGGCCAATGACATTTCTGTCATCAAAGCTTTTGGGCATTTTGGGCGTGGAGGGGGGGGAGGGAATTTTTCAATGAGTCTATTTTATAAGTACAAATAAGATTCACTTATTTATTTTTTACTTGCTTAGGCGGGTATTCCACTGGTCGATTTTTCCGTCAAATGTGATTATAAAGAGTCATCTGCCATATTATAACTGAATTTATAATATAGATAAGTTAAGTATCTGCATAAATTAAATTTACTTATTTATAATTAATAATTAAATCTCCTTAAATTAAGTTATAATATGGTAGCAGACTCCTTTTAATCACATTTGACTGGAAAAGTGACCAGTGACCGCCTTACTTTTGGCTATAGATAGGCCTGCAATAACGCTAGCTTATCAATGGACTTCATGCAACAAACAAAATATGACGCTTTTCACCTGAAAAATATGTCTATTGTCACGGTCTTGGTGGAGCTTACGACACCTTATGGAGAGGTTTACTCCTGCTCAAGATGGCTATAAATGGCATCTCTGGTAAAATCGTTTTTAGGGGAACACCATATTATATTATACTGTATATGTTATAAATGCAAATATAAGTTTCACTTATTTATTTTTAACTTCGCTTTAACTTCGCCTAGATAAGCCTGCATTAGCCCTAGCTTACCAGTAAAAATTGGTTTCCTTTGTATCAGCTGGCTCCTTAAAAATATACATTTTTATTCCCATGTAAAAATGATCCAGGTATTCTTCCCAGTTCAACTCAGTGATGTCAAAATTGAATATTTCCCGGTCTTTCGTACTCAACGTCTGGTGCAGCTTCTTCGTCTTCTCATTGGTGAACTCCCATTCGCGTATGGTGAAGAATTGTATAGCCTCCATACTCTTCAAAATTTTCTTGCTTATATTTACCATTCTGAAATTAAAAAAAAAACTAGGCGCACAGAGCCGCAAATAAATTTATTATTATTTAGTATTTATTTATTATTATTATTTTTTTATAATTAAACATTCATTTACTAACTTACTTACGCAAGATAGCCCAGTTAGCTTCGAATTCGTTACATCGAGTGAGTTGGGAAAAATTAGATACAAGCTCAACTTGCTCAACTTGCTCAACTTATTTCCTCCTCACATTTCCACCCCCCCCCCCCCCATGTCGAAGCCCTTGCCCTATCACAGCAAATATGGTATGGCCTGAAAAAGGAAGAATAGACAAAGACATGGCCCATGGGTATATAATTTAACTTGTGATAGACCTTCTACATTTGCCCAAAAAGTTGCATTGAACCCGCGTTACTGAACTGTGTTACCGATCCGCGTTACTGACCCGCGTTACCCACGAATATCTCGCATGACGTCACACTTTTCGTACATGCACCTAGTATTCCAGCCAGCACTCGTCGATTTATTAGACGTTGTCACGTCAAAAAGGATCAATAGAAAACAATTGCCATAAAATATACTACTTATACAATATAATTATTCTGTAAACTTACTGTGGCTTTTTACCCAAAAGACAAAAAACTCCGTCCAATATGTATGCAGGCACTAACTGGTAGCAAAACACACGAAACTGATGGTAGTACCCACATTTGGTCAATGCACTTGTAGGGTAAAAATATACTTCTTTGTAAGGTTTCGTGTACATATTTCGATAAAGCATGTCTTGAATCTGTTTCCAACACATCGTATTTTCTGATGTACTTGTACAGTTATATACGGGTACTTCACCTGCCCTAAAATAAATTTTTGTTAATTTCAGTGTGCCTCCACGGTACTGCTATACCACATTACAGGGGCGTAAAGATTGGGGGGGGGGGGGGGCACGGTCCAACTTGCCCCCCCCCCCAGCCTCGAGCATTGTAAGACGTAGTTCATACTTCATGGTCCCCTTTGCAGCAATATTAATGTTAGCATTCCTGTTTTAGCGTTGTAAAATCTATACAGCTATACTTTACAACTATTAAAATGCGTAAAACCCTACTATTTTGATCTTATATTTTCAATTTTTCCTTAAATCCTGCCTGGTGGCGTCATAAGGTCTACTTTTTTTGTCCCCGCCATCATTCTAAAACTTTACGCCTCCACCACATAATATACTTGTTTCTATGGTTTCGTGGACATAATCCGACTGCAGCTTGAAACCGCTTCCAATAAAATGTATTAATTTTTTTAATTAATTAATGTTTTCTGGTGTACTTGTCCTAAAATAAAATTCTGTTCTATTCATTCAAAAAATATTAACTTATTCGGAAATCGCACAAATTTAAAATGCAGTAACCTGAATGAATGAATGAATGAACGTGTATTGAATGTACAAAAAACATTTTATAAACAATAATTCTTTACTTAGACTAGGTAGTTAGCTGTTTTAGCCCCTGCGCCCCGTAAAAAATAAAAATGCAAGCTTTCTATGAAAGCTGTCTATTTTCCCTACAGCAGCCTGATCGAGGCGATTATAATAACGGTATTTATTTAATCCCCTGGTATTAAAAATGCAAACAAGATAATTTTATAATGGAAAGTACTATTCAAAATTTGTTTGTTTACAGTTATAATCCTAGGGTATTTATTTAACCCCAGTATTATAATCGCCTCGATCAGGCTGCAGATTTACAACTATGCTACAAAATGGGTTTAAGGCTCTTTATCCCATTTTTCTAAGGTAATAATATTTCAGTTCAGAAAATGTAAGTTTCCTGCGATAACTTGTATTTTTTATTACTTTTTTATCTGTTCACTTTGTTATCTTTGTTATCTGTGCAACGAGCAATAAATTAGTTTCGTCAAAAATTCAGCAAAATTTCTTGTTTATTAAACATTTTAAAAACTCAGGCTTAATAACAATCGCCATAATCGGCCTACAGCAGCCTGATCGAGGCGATTATAATACCGGTATTTATTTAATCCCCTGATATTAAAAATGTAAACAAGATAATTTTATAATGGAAAGTGCATAGATATTAATAATAATACTAGATATCGAACTCCCATGGTCTCTGTATGGAGTGTTGTGAAGCCATCCGCCATTGCTATAAGTGGATAGAAAGAACGGAAAGAACGCAAAGTACCTGTTATTAAATGAGTACTTCTCGATAAAATAAAATTTATCTTGATTTAATTTCAGTTAATATTGTCTTTTATGTAACTATTGATCAAAATCCAATGAATATAAACCGGTCCGAGTTCACTCGAACATGCTTTCCAATTTATCAAAATTATTAGATAGAGAAAATTAGTAATTTTATGGCAAATATTTTTCCTATGGTTACATTTCCGATATCTCGGGGGGGGGGGGGGGCGGTTGTCCACCTGACGTCACTGGAAGTGAGGTAAATTCTCGATAGGTCAAACAAACACATTAATTACCACACAGCAATAATGGCAGGGCATGCAATGCATTTGAGCGCGAATTTTCTATCATTTTTTTCAAAAAATAATTTTTTGGGCAAAACCAAATATTTTTTTGGGAAAGCAACCTATCCGGTTTCGTTACTCAATTTAACACCTAAAACATGCTTGAAGGTAGAAATCATCGATAGAAAGGTTTCGCATTTTTTAGTCATTTTTTCATTAAAATTTAGTAATTTTTATTTTTTTACCCCCAGAAGCAAACTATCAAGGGGCAAGCGACCCCCCGCATTTTGTCAACATTAATAACGACTACAATCTACGAGAATTTAAAAGAAATCGTTGGAGCCGTTTTTGAGAAATAATTTTTTAGACGTTTTTTTGGAGTTTTTTGAAAATAAACCCCCCCAAATTGAGTTAGCCAAAAAAAAAAAAATGATCCCGAGGTATGATTTTTGTGAACCTACATGCCAAATTTCACTCAAATCCACTGAGTAGTTTGCCCGGAAATCGACGAACAGACAGACAGACCGACAGACAGACATTTTGTAAAAACCACTTTTTTGGGTTCCTGGGACCTCAAAACGTGTAAGTCCGTTGAAATCTCGGAATCGAAAATTTCGACCATCACAAAGCTTTCCTTATACTACGTATAAATTGGAAAGCAATAAACTGAAAGATTGAACTTTTGAACGTAATTTTCACAGAAAATGTTAGGAAATCTCATAAGAACGCAAGGTGTTAATGAATGTAAACAACGTTTTCTATCCACTTATAGCAATGGCGGCTGGCTTCAAAATATGCAGGGGAGTTCGTTATCTAGTATTATTATAAAAATCTATGGGAAAGTGCTATTCAAAATATGTTTGTTTACAGTTATAATCCTATAGGGTATTTATTTAACCCCGGTATCTGATGTGGCGACAAGCCCACCTTCAAATTCCACACCAAAACGAGAGCTTGATGTCTGAATGCTCCGAACAACCTTTTCCGATCTGGCGCGAGTTGAATCGCCTGCGATCTGGAGCTCCTCTTTGCAGAACCACCGCTGCACGATGGGGCCTCATACCGCCTGACGACGTTGCCTGCGATTGCGGTGCAATCCAGGATCCCGCACATATGCTGGTGTGCCCGAACCTTCCGGCACCTTGCACAGCCTCTGACCTCTATGACGCCAACGACAAGGCCGTCCAGGCCGCCTTCTACTGGAATAATAAGCGTGTTGCTGGGACACGCTAAGTAAGTAAGTACCCCGGTATTATAATCGCCTCGATCAGGCCGCTGGCAGACTACTGTTGTAGCCTATTTGCTTCGCCATCATATGGTCCAGTAAGGAAAATGCTGCCTCCTAGCGTAGCCACTGATAAGTCACGCACTTGCTGACTTGCAACGTTCGCTTAGGATTTTGGCAGTGTTCCTCTGGATGTACACGTTACCACTGATCATAAGCAGGCACTGTTTGGATTGATGAAAATCATGAGTTCCTACACGGACCCCTTGGACTTAACAACCACTGCAGTTGTTCTTCTAATGAAACAGATGCGATTTAAAGTAGATAAAGAAACAGCACAAAACTCCTGTTACCTGTTAGTCGCCGTCTCCCAGGCCACAGCAATCATCATATTGACCAGAAGATCTACAGGTATGAATCCACCCTTCATCCGACCGTCTGTCCATATCGTCTGAATCAAGCCAGTGCTCATTCCAGCAATAACACCGGCCGGTCCGTTTAAGTTGTCCAGCCATCCAGGGAAAGGTTCCTTCCAGCTACAGGTAACTGTAATAAAATTTCACTTTGCTGGATTAATGCAGATTAGGCACCCTATTATAACAGATATATACTCGTATAGTAATATGCAATAAAATGAAAATGTTGTAAGCCTATCAAACCAGTACCTTCTCCAACTTAATGTTAGGACATAGGCTCTAAGATTCCGTGTGTTACTACTAACTAGCTGATTTCTTACTATAGTATAGGACTATATAGTATATATATATGTATACAGGACCATGACCATAGACGTACCATGTTCCCCAAGTGGTTCGGAATCCACTATATAGTCAGGAGGTCCACCCTGTTAGTAGTAGTAGTAGTAGTGTTCGTCGGGTTAATAACGACTTAGGCCTCATATTTGGGCCCATAGAGCGACCCCGACTTGACTATCCTATGCCAGCCCATAGGAGAGTGGGCCTTCTGATTATAGTGGATTCCGAACCACTTGGGAAGCACAGTGAAGTCACAGTTCGGAGGTGACCAGGACAAGTCCTCCCATGTTTCCCTACCGGCACTGTGCACAAGACCAAGTTATCTGCAGCTTTGAACCTGCTCTGGTCCGCTGGATTCAACTTGGTATGGCGGCCGGCCAGTTAGTCAACTCCCCCTTCCCCGAGGTGAAAGAGTCTGCCCTTAGGGTGCCTCAGGTTAACAAACAGACTCACTCCCCCCGCCAGGCTGACAGGGTTGCTTAAAGCAGAAATACTGAAAGCAGGCGTTGGAAACAACAACAACAACATATAGTATAGACATATATATATGTATATAGTATAGTATACAATATATACCTGTATATTCTGCAGAACCACTTTTTAACCAGCATACTTGTAGCCTACTCGAATTTCACTGCGGCTCGATTAATAATTACTAAGGTTAGGTTAGATTAGGTTTGATGGAAACTTGGCTCATTTCATAAGCAACCTCTAAAATAGGTTATTCCGCTTTAATGTTATTTAGTCAGATGTGCGTTCATACAATTTTTTAAGCACATCGTTGTGGATTTAATATCTGTTGGTTGTGCAATTATAGAAATTATTACCGTATTGTATTATTTTTGCTTTTCGATTTATAGGTCTAAGTATAAGGAATGTTTTGTGGTGGTCAAAATATTTGATTCCGCGATTTCAACGGATATACAAGTTTTGAGGTCCCAGGAACCCAAAAAAGTGGTTTTCACGAAAAAGTCTGTCTGTCTGTCGTTCTGTCTGTTCATCGATTTCCGGGCAAACAACTCGGTTAATTTTGATTCAATATGACATTTAGGTTTACAAAAATCATACTTCGGAACTTTTTTTATTTTGGGCTAACTCAATTTTGGGGGTTTTATTCTCAAAAAACTAAAGAAAAACGTCTAAAAACATTATTTCTAAAAAACCACTCCAACTATTTCTTTACAATTCACATCCGTTTTAGAATATGCAATCCCAACGATCAATTCAGTGCTTTGGGATATCCAAGGCCGTAGCCCCCCCCCCCCCCCCCCCCGCCACCCCGAAATGTTAGCAGCCTACACTAGATAGAATGGATTTTTAAATACGAGTACATATTATATTGAGATTACCTCACCTCCAGTGACATCAGATGCCCCCCCCCCCCACGAAAAACATTTCTGGCTACGGTATGGGGATATCGAGGGATCGGAAATTTAACAAATTTAACCATATAGCAAAATTCTTTACTATGAAATTACTCATATTATCTTTCTACGAATTATTATTAATAAATAGGGATGGTGACTAATTAGTATTATTAATCAAATCGCCTGAAGAAAACTGGCCCCCAGGTATGATTTTTGTGACCCTACGTGCCAAATTCCATCAAAATCGACCGAGTACTTTGCCTGGAAATCGATGAACAGACGGAACGACAGACAGAAAGACCGACAGACAGAGCGATAGGCAGACATTTCGTAAAAAAAAACATTTTTTGGGGGTTCCTGGGACCTCAAAACGTATAAATCCGTTGAAATCTCGGAATCGATAATGTTGACCATCACCAAGCTTTACTTGTGGATACTAGGCCTATGTAAAAATTGGAAAGAAATAAGTTGCCGTACCAATAGATGGGCGAATGATTGCCGAAGGGAGGCCAGCGCATGTTTTGGCAACTAGGCCCTCAGCTAGGGCTTTTGAGTAGGTATAAGTGTTAGGTCGTTTCCCCAGAACCCTGAAACAATGTATTCAATAATCATTATAATAATACCTGTGTAATGGAACGGGTGATGTTGGAGTTGTTAGCGAACTTTCTTCATTCAGATCATTCAGAAGAAAACATGAGTTTCACATGTCTATGCGTAATGCTGGCCAAGCACGTATCCAACATTTTGGATAGGGGAGGGACAAAAAGTCAATTTTAGGGAGATTCATCTACCTACCTATTGAGATGGTGACCAATTCCGGAAAATTTCTTCACAACTTTTCATTTCATGGCTCCCTGAGTCTAGAACCACCCTCCGTTCAAAATGCTATTTATATGTATATGCATGTATGTAGGCCTATTTATGTATTATGTATGTACATATATCGATTTTAGGAAACACTCTAACTTCCGTCAGTATTATCCGAATTTGATGAAACTTGGTACAAAAATTGATCATACAAATGCCTTGATCGAGTTCGTTAAATAGCTAGATCCACTGGTTAGTTACAAGATGGCGGCCGATCAAAACCTTAAATAATTCATATCTCAGTTAATATTGATCGCAGAGGATTGAATTAAAATCTGACTGAAAGCCTGCATTACCATCTACAACAACTACGATAATGGTTATTAACACTTTTAACGACAAATCAACCATTTTAAGATGGCGTCCAGTCAAAGTGAAAATAATTTAATAGTAAAAGTTCATAGTCGTCATTGTGGTTCGAAATTTGGAACACAAGAGTGATTTGTGTGTTGATGTTATGGTTGGGAAAATCATGAGTTATTTGTTATTTTTTATTATACACATAGCGTAGGTAGCGTAGAGGAAAAGCATAGGGTAGGCGGAATCTCCCTACACCTGATCGGTCAGAGCCAAAAGGGATTTTTTGTAAAATGCTTTCTACCGTGAATAAAATATGTAAAAAGCATACGATAACAATTAATGACTATAAATAAATGGGTCATCATACTGTTTATAAAACAATTTTCCTGCTAGTCATGTTGGCCATTCGGTCCAGCACGTTGTCAGGACTTGGGGAACAGTGAATCTGATAATTTGAGGGGGGGGGGGGGCATGTCATGTGGATACGTGCTTGGTAATGGCATAGCAGTAGGATATAGATAATTATCTAAAATAGTAGCATGCCGAGGAAAAACGTACGTCGAGTTTTGAACAAAAGGCAAAAGATCAGCAGAAACACCGGGGGAATTCCAGTCAAAACACAACAGATACTGAAATCGAAATGGCGATTGCCCTTGCTGGGGGGGGGGGGGGAAGGTGACGAAGAATACTGATGGCTCGTTTCATTCAGTGCAACTTAAACGGCTTAGCAAATGAAGAGGAACTAAACTTATGCAAGGGCAGTGTAACCCATTAATATACTAATATATTCAATCGAAACATCAATTGGCTCAGTGGGCGTATAAGCAAGCCCTAACTTGCAGTCGCCCTAAAACCAATTAAAAAAGAAAAAAAAAGTAGCATGCCTACAGTATGTGAATTTAAAAGACATCGTTGGAACCGTTTTTTGAGGAAAAGCATTTTAGTAGTTTTTTTTTGGTCACCTTCGAAAAAGAAACTTGCATATTTAATTATGATAACCTACTAGCCAAATTTCATCAAAATTTATCTGGCCCCCATTCGGGGTGCAGAGAGACATCTCGTAAAAAACACTTTTTTTTTTTTGTTTCTGGGACCACAAAACATCTTTATCCGTTGATGTTGAAATTATCAAATTCGGTCATCTCAATTCGGCTTTTCTGATGTTAACTTATAAATTGGAAAGCAAAAATTCGCTAAAATTATAATAGACTACGCTTGAGGTCCAAGGCCGCAGCCAGGATTTTTTTTTTTTTTTTTTTTGGGGGGGGGGCAGAAATTTCATTGGATATTAAATAGTAGTTTCTATTTTTCCTCTTAAAATCCGATTCTATCTAGTGTAAAGCCATTTCATTTCGGGGTGGGGGGGGGGGGGGTTTGAATTCCCATGAACCCCCCCTAGGCTACGGCCTTGTTGAGGTCCATCCAAACCCGGGTTAGAGACTACTTACACTGGGGTGATTTCATTAACAAAATCATCATCTGCCCACTCCAGCAAAGACATCAACTTTTCAGGGTCTACAGGAGGGGGGTAGAGGACATCTTCGATTAATTTTCGGTCGCAGTGAGCGTAAGCCGTTGAAATGTGCACCACAGCCTGAAAAATATGAACACTTCCAATAAACCGTCAACGAAAGGTTTAAAAAATCTGAGCTCTTGGCCTTTATTGCCGTCGTGTGGTACCGTATAATGAATCAATATATGCATGCGAAGTTTTGTGTAATAGGCGCCAAAGTTATGAGTATTCGAATGCGGAAAAATGTAAAATAATTAGCCTAAGATATACTCACCAGAGACGATATTATTTGTTTTGGATCATTAATAAAATTGGGCTTAGGAGACACGTTACTATAGACTTACGGCTAAATCTCGAATATTTTTCGCAAACTCAATGACGCTTTTAGTTCCAATGACATTTTTCAGAACTGCATCCTTGAGTGGCTCAGAGAATTTCACGGTGGCGGCAATGTGAAAAATGATAGAAACATTTTGGTGAAGATTTATGACTTCTTGTTCTGAGATACCCAAACCAGGCAGTGTGATGTCCCCGTTGACCAGAGAGACTTTCTTCAGAAGCGCAGGATTGCTGTCTCGGATCAAGTCGAACAACTGAAAATAAATAAATACATATAATTTAAATAAAATATAAATATAATAATCGGAACGGGTGGACATGTTTTTTTTTATATTTTATTAATTAGTATTAGATAATTAAGAGTGATTCTAGTTTAAATTTGGTAAATCATTGCCTGAAAATTCACTTTCTACTGCAACGATTTTCCTAATCCTAAATCATTTCTGGCCGGAGTGTTGGATAAAAAAATTGAATTTTCAAGGCAGATGTGTAATTGCATAATCCTGTATAAAAAAAAACTTGCACAGTAAACTATGCGTGCTGTGTGGGTTCTTCAAGAATTTTTCAAAAAATTGTTCATGAAACAACCAAAAACTGGTTGACGAAGGTGTGCCTACACAATGGAGGTTTTATTGCTCTATTTACCTTATTTTCGTTGGAGAATTTATAGCTAAATAGCCTGTTATTTTTTTAGTATTTTATTTATTTCAGTAATATTTTCCCCTTTGTAATACTTCATCATAGTAAATAAAATAATAACAGTAAATAATTGTTGAAAATACAAAATGGTTCACTATTATACAGTAAATCGGTTTCTGTAGTTCTTACCTGTTCGTTTAGAAGTGTGCAAAGCCTCAAGTCGGCGTCATTGCCCCTCTTCGGGCGCATGAGGACGTAGATTTGGGCAATGTCCGGACATGACCGCAGCAGCTTCTCCACAAGGACTTTCCCGATGAACCCGGACGCTCCTGTGATGAAAATAAAACGTCCGCGGTAGAAATGACCGATGTCACTGGTCGGCTGGTCCCCCATAGCGACCTCTGTAATTTATAAGTCAAGCAGAACCCACTCATTTTTAATAACAAATATTTCACCACAACATTTTTGAAAAAATTTCAAGATAGAATGCAAGAGTGTTTTGTGTGTTGAAAGTCCTAGGTGGATAGTTTTTGAAACGATAATATTTATATCCATTATAGTAAAATGAAACCCATTGGAAATGGAAGATAATATGACAGAAATTAAAGGAAAAATAAATTACGGGTGACCTGAGTTCGGGAAGTAGGTGGGAGTGGGTTTTTGAAGAGTGAAATACGGTATATCTTGATTTCCGGCAAAACTACAAGTCCAGTGGAAAAACGTTAAATGGAAAAATTGTAGGTAATAAGAAGTTCTACCACTTTAGTGGTTACACTATCTGCACCTGCACTGTCTAAATTGACCGGATTATAGCCTATTCCAATTATTAAAGATATCATTTTTCGATCTCGTTTTTTGCATTTTTTAAGAGACTTTTGCCCAATACTTAGTGCGTATTGTTTTTTAGACCATCGGAAAGTAGAGATTTCAACTAACAAAAAAGCTCTCCAAATTTAAAGAAAAAATTGATATTTTGACGTGAGATTTAGTCAAAATTAGGTGAAAAACCTTAATATTTTAAATTAAAAATATTACTTAAAGAACATAAAAATATAGCCTAAGTTTTCACCAAATCACGTGACAAAAAATGCTTTTTTGTAAAGATAGAAATAAAAAACCAAAACATTGGTTTTTGGAATTTTCCCATAAATTTTGAGGTTATGTGAAAAAAGAGTAACCACTAAAGTTGCAGATCTTCTTATTACCAACATTTTTGCTATTTAACGTTTTTCCACTGGACTTGTAGTTTTGCCGGAAATCAAGATATAACGTATTTCACTTGTCCGGGGTCACTGGTCAAGGAAAAAAGTGAAGTGAAGTGAGAATGCTTTAGAATCAATTCAAAAAATAAGGACAAGCCTAACCCCATAGTAGTACAGTTCACATCAAGGAAAGTGAGAAACAAAATAATTGCGAAGAGAAAGAAAATTATTACCCAAGACCAAGCATTGCAGAATGGGAGTGAATAAGAAAGAATTTACATCAACGAAAACCTGACCAGTTTAAACAAGGAACTCCTACATAAAACTAAAGACGAGGCAAAGAAGAGAGGGTTCAAATATGTTTGGACATCAGAGAGTACAATACTAATGAAAAAAGAAGAAGGGGCAAGAGTAAAAAAAATTAAAAGTGTAGAAGACTTAGACGTCCCTCCCATGCCAGAAGGGTCTAAGCGACATTTTTCCAGAAAATGAGTTAAATGCATTTTTTGGTTCTTCACGATAAACTACGTGTCCTGACAAAGGCGTATACAGAAAATAAATTTATTTCATGGGTGTTTACATGCCAAAGGGGCCCAAGGTGCACCTAGAAGTTGGTTTATGATCCAGTATGATCCATATTGTCCATAATCCAAAAAAAAATTTTAATGGATGAATTCTTCAAACCATAGGTACAGGTAAACAGGTTTACATACAAAAATTTATTTCGGGGGGGGGGGGGTCCGGACCCCATTGACTACCCCTGGGCACGGCCATGCGTTCGGTGATCAGTTTATGGACCCATCTGGATCAACACTTGAGTCCATATGACCTGTGCTATAGGCCCGTCGCACATCGTATGTGTCGGGCCATAGGGGTCTATGAAGCTCTATAATGGTAATTAATTATCTTAAGCCTGGAACAAAAACTTCTTATACTTGACTAAATATGTCCAAAGAGATTGCAACCATAAAAAGTCCAATGAGTGCAATCAGAAACAAAATACAAGAAATAAATTGAAATCTGTAACTAAACCGCGAATGCCTCGAAACTGCTTAACTGTACTTTAGACCCTTCTGGCGTGAAAGGGACGAATGTTCGTCAACCGTGAACGCCACATGTTGGCACAGCGGAAAAAAGAAAGAACCGGTCCGAGTTTACTCGAACATGCTTTCCAATTCATCAAAATTTGTAGATAGAGAAAATGAGTAATTTCATGGTAAATAATTTTCCTATGGTTAAATTTCGGACATCTCGGGGGGGGGGGGGGGGGTTGTCCACCTGACGTCACAGGAGATGAAGTAAATTCTAGGTAGGTCAGACCAACACATTACCACACAGCGATACTGGCAGGGCACGCAATGCATGTGAGCGTGAATTTTCTATCATTTTTTCAAAAAAAACATTTTTTTGTACAAAACTAATACTTTTCTGGGAAAGCAACCTGCATGTCCGGTTTCGTTACTCAATTTAGCACCTAAAACATACCTGAAAGTAGAAATCATCGATCATTTTTTATGAAAATTATGTTATTTTTTTTTTACCCCCATAAGCAAACTATCAAGGGGCAAGCGACCCCCCGCATTTTATCAACCTTAATAACGACTATAATATATGTGAATTTAAGAGAAATCGTTGGAGCCGTTTTTGGGAAATCATTTTTTAGACGTTTTTTGTAGTTTTTTGAGAATAAAAACCCCCCCAAATTAAATTAGCCCCAAATAAAAA
The DNA here is from genome assembly GCA_963971405.1 of Psococerastis gibbosa. Lineage (NCBI taxonomy): Eukaryota > Metazoa > Arthropoda > Insecta > Psocodea > Psocidae > Psococerastis > Psococerastis gibbosa. The sequence goes on from OZ020490.1 coordinate 16,614,222, forward strand.
AAATTATTCCTAGGTATGATTTCTGTGAGCCAACATGCCAAATTTCATCATAATCGACCGAGTAGTTTGCCCGGAAATTGACGCACAGACAGACAGCACGACAAAGAGACAGAGCAACAGACAGACGTAAAAACCACTTTTTCGGGTTCCTGAGACCTCAAAACGTGTAAATCCGTTGAAATCTCGGAATCGAAAATTTCGACCGTCTCAAAGCTTTCCTTATACCACGTATAAATTGGAAAGCAATAATAAACTACCTCTATAGGTATAATCCTCTGTTCTATATTACAGGTTTACAGAAAAGAAATTCCAGCAATATAATACAATGTAAAACTAATAAATATAGAGTCCCTGACCAGCCAGAGCCGGATTGACTGTGTCAGGGACTAGCTCTTGGCCTTTATTGCCATCGTGTGGTACCGTAAAATGAATCAATATATGGATGCGAGTTTAGTGTAAAAGGCGCCAAAGTTATGAGTATTCGGAAGCGGACAAATTTAAACAATTAGTCTAAGATACTCACCAGTGACGGCATTATTTGTTTCGTATCGTTAGCAAATTGGGCTTAGGAGACACGTTACTAGACTTACGGCTAAATCTCGAATATTTTTCGCAAACTCAATGACGCTTTTAGTTCCAATGACATTTTTAAGAACTGCATCCTTGAGTGGCTCAGTGAATTTCACGGTGGCGGCAATGTGAAAAATGATGGAAATGCTTTGATGAAGATTTATGACTTCTTGCTCTGAGATACCCAAACCAGGCAGTGTGATGTCTCTGTTGACCAGAGAGACTTTCTTCAGAAGCGCAGGATTGCTGTCTCGGATCAAGTCGAACAACTGAAAATAAACAAGAGTATAAATATAATTTATAGTAAAATATAGAAGCAAGAATCAGAACGGGTGGACATGTGCATGCTTTCCTATTTATTAATTAGTAGCAGATAACTAAGAGTGATTCCAATAAAATGTGGTGAATAATTGCCTGGGAATACATTTTCAACTGCAAAGATTTTCCTTATCCTAAAGTATGTCTGGCCGGAGGGTTGGATATAAAAATGGCATTGTCCACGCAGATAACGTATGTTCAATGTAATTGCAAAATCCTGGCACAGTAAACTATGCACACTGTAGGGTACATATGCATGGGTTTTTCTGGAATTATATTAAAAAAAATGGTAATGAAACAACCAAAACCTGGTTGACAAAGGTATACATAATGGGGGGTTTCATTACTCTATTTATTTAACGTATTTTCATTGCAATCTTTATCACTAACAGCCTGTTATTTATTAGTAATTTTTATTTAATTAGGGTTAGCATGAAAACAGTCTTATTGTTAGCCTTTTGTTGTCACTGGCCTTTTGATGTCACTGGTCGGCTGGTCCACCATAGCGACCTCTGTAATTTATAAGTCCAGAAGAACCCACTCATTTTAATAACGAATTTTACACCCCCACAATTTTGGAACAAATAATTTGTTTATTAGAAATTATTTCTCATGAAATATCGATCATTGAGCCATAAAATGAGTATAGTGGAAAGTTTTAACCGAAATTAGAGGATAGAGAGAAATCTGGACTGGAGCGGGAATCGAACCCGTTTTAACGCGTCGCGAACTAATTTCTACTAGCCTAACTGTACGTAAAAATGATTAAAAATATAAAACTGGCCCTACAGGCTACCAGCTCCTATTAGATGGTTGCAATATCATTGGCTTGTTTTTAGTGAAACACTTACCGTTCGCTATACTACTGCTGAGATGTTTAAGAATATAATAAACTTAGAAGTAACATGACCTCCAAATTTTCAGCAACGAACTGTCCCGAGCCTCGCGCGCGTCTTTTTCAAATACTACAATCAGTACCGAGGCTATTGATGCTTAGACGTGTGTATAAACGCATAGGTGGCAATTCCACCGGCGATTTTACCTCATTTGTGATTTGAGAGTTTTTGTTTGTTTTGTTTTAAGGAGACTATTATGTAGATACTTAATTTATAATAGATAAGTTAAGTATCTACAATATAATAGTCTCCTTAAAAATAAAAAAAAATAAAAAAAATCTTAAATCACAAATGAAGTAAATTCGTCGGTGGAATTGCCGCCATACCTACTTGACTTAATTTTCAAGAAATAACGCCACAGGAACTGTGTCAAGTAGTGAGAAATAGTGAGGATTAGCACAATGTTGAGATTTAAATTGCAACTCTGCCGATAGAGGTCACAGGGTAAGAGTTCCGGGACATTCGTTATTCAAGAATGTCGCAATAATGACGAAGGAAACAACTGGGTAAAGATTGCATTATGGTTAAATTTCGATTCACTCGACCATCCCTATCCCAAAGCACTGAATTGATCGATGAGACGATTGCATGGTCTCGAACGGGAAGACTAAGATAAAACAACATAGTGATAAATGGCAAGGTATGCAAGGTAGGCCTAGGCTATTGGCAGTGGCGTAGCTAAGGCTGGGTCTGGACCCCCCCCCCCCAAATTTAGGAAAAAGCAAATTTTTTAGATATGTATTTTAAAAAATTTCCCCGGGGAGACTCTGGTCCCCCTGTTTCCAGTTTTGTTAATAAAATAAAAATATAATATTTTCCGGCAAACTATTTCAGGCCTATTTTTTAAAACATCATTCCCCGGGGGCTTGCTAGCTGTAATATTCTTCACATGTAAAATATAAATATAACTGTTTTCAAAGTGCGTAAATTCCACTATTTTGGGCCTATTCTTTTTCAAAATAATTCCCCGGGGAGCCCTACCTTGCAGTAGGCATACTATTCCTCGGCTGTAAAATCTTAACGTTATTAGAATACGTTACAAGACGTATATTCGTCAAAAAGAGTAAAACTTCTCAATTTCAGACCTATTTTTTTCAAAACCCTTCCCCGGGGGAGAACACCGCTCCCCCCCCCCCTCTTCAGCCTCCCGAACTCTCAGGAGCCTTGGCAAGGGAAATTAAGAGATTAATATAATAGTAATAAAATAAGAGGTAATTAAAAGATGCGTACGTCCTTGAGTACGGCTCTCCTCTCTTTCTACTATAGTATTTTACGAAAATTGGGGGGAGGGCTAAATGAAATTCCACCCCCTTCGAAAACCTATCGTAAGTGGGCAAATTTTATGTATTGATGTTGTGTGTAAACTGGACCCCCCCCCCCCAAAAAAAAAAATCTGGCTACGCCGCTGGCTATTGGGGCATGAATTATCAATAATTTCTTCAAAAAATATTTTTTATTCAAAACCAAAACTCTGATTGGGAAAGCTACATGTTGGTTTTTGGTATTCTTAAACCTAAAATACGTGATGTTGGAAAGCATCGATAGGAAGGTTCTGCAGAAAATGTATTGTTTAGTCATTTTTCATTGAAAATTGAGTCTTTTGTTATTTTTTTGCCCCAGAACCAAACTATTAAGGGGCAAGTGACCCATTGGGTTTTGTTTACATTAATAATGACCACAATAAATAATATGAATTTAAAGAAATTCACTGGAGCCGTTTATGTGAAAAAATGTTATCCTTTTTTTTATATAAGACGTCTTTTTCATAGCTACATGTACATGTCGAACGTCGAAAGGCCCCTCACAGCCACGATCAATTGACTGGCCTGACCTTGCCTCACGACCACTTGAGATCACTAGATTCTCAAGGACGTACAGCTAATGAAAACCGAGAACAAGAAGTTTGAAGCCGCTGAAAAAAAACTTCGCCAAGTCTGAACGTCAGTGACCATCGATAAATATGAAATAGATCTACCCGCAGGAACAACAAATCGAAATATTTCCATTATTGAAAATATCAAGCCTATGAGCGGTTTGACGGTTCGTGGTGTGAGCAATAAACACTAAGTACAATAAATACAACTAAGTACAGTAAAATAGGGGCAAACCTCAGAATTAATTGGTACTTACTCGCTGGATTTTTTAACAGAAATGTTCCTCATATCATTTTCTAATTAAAAGTTGGGATGTCTAATGAAACCAGACTAGCGGAACTTGATTTAATTCAAGGTGAAAGTTATAGACTTTTGGCAATGCTAATTTGCTCCCACAGTATTCTTTGCGTACCGTAAATTATCAATTAGGTTTAAAATTTTGATATAATATATACTGTATCTGCAGCTTCTTCGTCTTCTCATTGGTGAACTCCCATTCGTTGACCTAGAAGAATTGTTGAGCCTCCGTATTCTTTAAAATTTTCTTGCTGATATTCTGAAATACAAAAAAAATAAACTAGGCGTACGGAACTGTAATTACCATATTTCTTTATTTAAATATTAATTATAGCAAGACAGGGAAAAGTCGATCACTATTACCGTTCCATAGTATGTCCTTGAAATTATTTTTATTTGCTAATATTACTTCTCAGAAAAGTTGCGCTTGGTTTAAACAATCACGCAGTTGTGGTACAGTCAGTTGCAAAGAGATTTTTTTAGATTCCTGAAGAAAACACAGTGTTTTATAAATTTTAGGGAAACCATGGTTCGCGTGTAAATAAATAAATAAATAAGGAATTTTTTGTGCTATTACTAAGCTAACCTAACGGAGTTAGGTCTATAAACCCCTAAAATTGATCCAAATCGGTTTCAAGTTTATTAACATTCAAAATAAGATGAGTGATCGACTTTGCCTCACTCACCGGGTAAAGTCGATCACAACAAAATAATATTAAAACCGATTATTTTTCCACAAAAAGTAATGTGAACCATCGCCATAGCATTAACGATAGAGTAATCTTTTGTTACGCACAGGTCCCTTGTCAAAAAACTGAAGTGGTACTTCGAAAACTTACTGAAACCCCATAATGATGATCGACTTTGCCCCGGTTTACCGGTACCTAATTAGGCTACTTTTTGTTCTATTACTAAGGCTACCTAGCGGATTTAGCCCTAAACTAGTGTTAAGCTGCGCAGCTCGCGGGGACTCGCAGTAAAAAATGAAAATCCTTTCATCTTGATATATCAAGATGAGGGTGGAAGCCTTTTAACGAGTGTTCTGAAATTGTAATGGAATAAATCACATGCAGCACATACCCTACTAACCTATTCCGCCGATTCCACCGACCGGCTAAGGCTATTTACAAAAACGGTGACGTTGTAGCAGACATTCAAGACTTAGGTGGCGTTTCCACCGACCTCGCATTGCAGAAGGCAAATGACAATGACGGAAATTAGAATTTTTCTTTTTATAGAAATCTATTAAAATGTTTGTACTTAACTTATCCTATGACGCCATTTTTTAATTTTAGTTTGTTTGTTTGTGATTTTACTGTATGATCATTGATCAATTTTAACTATGGCATAGAGTAAAACAAACATTTCCGTCAATGTCATTTGCATTCTGCAATGCGAGTTCGGTGGAATCCCCACCTAAGTCTTGAATGTCTGCTACTACGTCACCGTTTTTGTATTTAGCCCTAGCCGGTCGGTGGAATCCCCACCTACGATGCGCATGCAAAAGCCAGCAACCAGTGTTTTAAATATGCGGGCCAGGGACAAAAACAATTACGCATTTATGCACCAATTTATTTGGCTATCTGCCTGCATAAATTATTATAGTCTACGCATAGTAATTAGCGATTTTATTTTGTTTATTTAATAACCATTGGGATTGGTGCATGTCAATGCCACAGCGTCTTTTTGGGACTTGGCAGAAGTGCATATGAAGTTGAATAAGTTGATTGACTCTCAGGAGCAAAACTTTGTGTTCATTCATCAAGCTCGCCCAAGATATATCAGGAACTTCAATTTATATATATGCAGTACAATTGCCATAATGAACCGAATGTAGGCCTATATAGGCTTTTATAGGGGATGGGACAGGAGTTCGTATTCGAATTCTTTCAATTTTGAGACTACCGAAGCTGACAAGTGGCGGGCAGTGCAGTGTTATTATGGTGGAACAAAAGCTTTATCAACAAAAGATTCAACCTTCTTAAAAAAAAAAAAAATATGTTTGACCACGCCATGAAACATAGCATATACCCACATAGGGCATATATCACGTTCATCGATATAATATTGGGAAAGGGCTTACTGACGTAAACCAAAAAAGACGGAATGAGTGAACCTTTACATGCATGATTTCCTATTTGTCAATTAGTACCAGTACCTCAGTTCTTTCATAAAAAACCAGTGGGGACTAAAATTTTGCGTAATCTGGGATTTTTGAAAAAACTACAAAACCTAAAAGTAAGAACCGGTCCGAGTTTACTCGAACATGCTTTCCAATTTATCAAGTAGTAGCTAGAGAAAATGAGTAATTTCACGGTAAATAATTTTCCTATAGTTAAATTTTGGGTCCCGGGGGGGGGGGGGGGTTGTCCACCTGACGTCACTGGAGGTGAGGTAAATTCTAGATAGGTCAAACCAAAAAATTACCACACATCAAAAATGGCAGGGCACGCAATGCATTTGACCGTGAATTTTCAATTATTTTTTCAAAAACATTTTTTTTGCACAAAACGAAATAGTTGTTTGGGAAAGCAATCTGTCCGGTTTCGTTATTCAATTTAACACCTAAAATATGCCTGAAGGTAAAAATCATCGATATAAAGGTTTCGCAGAAAAATTATTTTTTAGTCATTTTTCATTAAAATTAAGTTATTTTTATTTTTTTACCCCCAAAAGCAAGCTATCAAGGGGCAAGCGACCCCCGCATTTTATCAACATTAATAACGACTAGAATATATGTGAATTTAAAAGAAATCGTTGGAGCCGTTTTTGAGAAATAATTTCTTTAGACTTTTTTTGGAGTTTTTTGAAAATAAACCCTCCCAAATTGAGTTGGACCAAAATAAAAAAAATTATTCCGAGGTATGATTTTTGGGAACCTACATGCCAAATTTCACTCAAATCCACCGAGTAGTTTGCCCGGAAATCGATGAACAGACAGACATACAGACAGACATACAGAAAGACATACATACAGACAGACAGAGCGACTGACAGACATTTCGTAAAAACCACTTTTTTGGGTTCCTGGGACCTCAAAACGTGTAAATCCGTTGAAATCTCGGAATCGAAAATTTCGACCAACACAAAGCTTTCCTTATACTACGTATAAATTGGAAAGCAAAAATACCTGATTATATGATGGACGAAGTAGTCTTCTACAACTTAAATTTGCCAAATTTGTAATAACTTGCTGAGTTAATGAAATAAAAAAGGATTTATGACCAATACTGTATACGGTACTGTATACCAGTTTGCCAATGGCCATGGCCAATGGCCAATGTATGTAGGTAACGCAGTAGTTATGGTCATAGTAAATAATTGTCCCGTGGTAAAATATCAGTAAATCGACTACCTATTGATTTTCCCTAGCTTAAAGCACTGGATTGACCGATAGGACAGTTGTTTATCCCAGAATGGGCAGACCAATAATAATAAATTATAATAATTATTATAATAATATATTAATTATAATCATAATAATTAATAAATCAAATAATAACAAAACAATGTATTGGTGGGGCTCGTACAATATTATTATAATATCTTTTTTTTTAATTCAAAATCAAAACCTTGCTTGGGAAAGCAGCATATTAGTTTTGTTATTCCATTTAGCACCTTAAACATAACTGAAGCTAGAATGCATCAAATTTCACAGGCAATCAATCGTAGAGCAATATATTAGGTGTCATAAAGTATTTTGATATACATTACCTGTATGTGGTCCGGTGGTCGTCATTAACACCGATCGGCCACAGTTAGTGAACTCCATTAGGCGCCCATTCCACCGACCGGCTAGGGCTATTTACAAAAACAGTGACGTCGTAGCAGACATTCAAGACATAGGCGGGGTTTCCACCGACCTCGCATTGCAGAATTGACGGAAATGTTTATTTTCCTCTATGCCATAGTTAAAATTGATCAATGATCATACAGTATAAAATCACAAACAAACAAACTAAAATTAAAAAAATGGCGTCATGGGATATGTTAAGTACAAACATTTTAATAGATTTCTATAAAAAGAAAAATTCTAATTTCCGTCATTGTCATTTGCCTTCTGCAATGCGAGGTCGGTGGAAACGCCACCTAAGTCTTGAATGTCTGCTACAACGTCACCGTTTTTGTAAATAGCCCTAGCCGGTCGGTGGAATGGGCGCCTTTGTAAAAAATTACGGACACTTATGACGTCCTATATCATCCACAAAGTATTTTCGTATACTTTCATTCTTTGCCAGTCCCTTCAAAAGGTAGTTTTTAAATTAATAAAAAATAAATTTGTTCTGTTCTTTCTATATTATTACTTGTTGTATTTACCAAAATTCTGGTTTGCTTTCTTAAGCTCGGTATACACTACTATGGTAGCCTCGGGCCTTACCTACCTCCCCCTCCCCCTCTCCGTAGTAAATCTATAGCTACGGCCTTGGTTAAGGCTATTATATACGCTCATGCCGCCAGATGCAAGCATACAGCAGTCAAGATTTGTATATTCAAAAAACCACCTGAAGTTTTGCCAAACCGTAGCAATTAAAGTTGACCCAAGTCGTTGGGCATTAGGCTAGCTTATCCCATGCCTACCCTACCCCCCCCCCCCCCCCGTCGTAAATCTACAGCTGCGGCCTTGAGGACAGGAAAGGACAGGAAGACGTTTTGAAAAAATAGGTGCAAATTGGTATTTTACATAACTTATTGTATATTCCCCCTCCTCTCTAGAGCTGCCACTGTTGACGGTAGCTACGTTTTACCGTCAAGATGGTGGAAGTTAAGCCATACAAATACTAAAGTACCCGGGTTTCACCACTCTATTGCAATAATTATGATTTAGGCTATTAGTGCAGAAGTGATATACAGCAGAAATACAATAAAATTTATAACCATCAAGCATACATAACATGGTCATTCCATATTCGAAATAGGTGTATGTGTATTTAATTAAAATTTAAGTAATTTTGTAGCCATCAAGAACCTGAGGCTCATTATATTTCATCTTGCTATAGCTAATAAAGTTATAAAGTCAAGTCAGCAATTATAGAGGCATTATTTTTGTTCAAAAATTCAAATTTATAAACATTAGGGCTCTATATTAGACAGGTATTGTCATCTGCCATGTTGTATCCATTATAAGTCTGGTGTATAAGCCAAGCATTGGGCGTTTACCTATTTTAATATATTGAAATTTATCGTTGTTTATTTATTTTTTATATAAAAAACGTTTTACCAATTAGGGCAGTGTTTCATAAAAAAAATACTAAACTTGTTTTCGTTTTTTTCAATCTTTTATTTTTCTTAAAAATAATTACAATACTTAGCATATAGGAAATATGGGATAAAAAATGGCGGATGACAATACCCGGGTATATAGTGCCTTAATAAACATGAACCAAGTAGAACTACCCGACCACGTTAGGATAGCACTTGAAACATTAATATAAAAATCGAATAAACTCGGTGTTCCGCTTATGCAAGTTCTCGAATAAACAAAGTGTTCCAAGTGCCATCCTATCGTGGTTGGGTAGTACAACTGTTATTTCAAAGCCTAGTTCTCAGGACCTACACCGATATAGGCTACACAAAAGTACCAGTATCTAATCAACGTACATTCAGACCTACGTTAAAAAATCTTGCAACTTGTAAAGAGCAATCGAGAAGTGGGTAAAATATCTTTTTGAATGTTGATGGCGTCCAAATCCAAAAAAATCGAAGTATCACGCCGTACAGTGCCAGGTCTAATATTCGTTTTAATGTGCGAATCCTGAAAAAGAAATTAAATTTATAAATAATGTAAAATGTAGCCAATGTAGGCACACCTTCAGGCGTATGTCAAAATTGTTAGGTAAGTATAGTCCACGCAAAATGAGAAAAGTATGGACATGGAATGTTTTGATCCTGTGGAACACTGTAAAAATATTCCTTGCACCATTTTGTGTTACCTTGTTGTATTGGATGCAAAGCATAACAAAAATTGTGCAAAGAATATTTTTACAGTGTTCCACAGGATCAAAACATTCCATGTCCATACTTTTCTCATTTTGCGTGGACTATACCTCCTACACCTCCTCACCTCATATTATAATAATAGGCTAATAGCAGAGACTACCCACAATTACTCAATTCATAGAACCTATCTAAGCAATCTCGTTCTTCTTCTTCTGCTTCTTCTTCTTCTGCTTCTTCTTTTTCTTCTAATGCCTCTTCTATCGAAGATTGGCGATCATTATCATCCTACCAATACAGACTTCCAAAAAGCTGTTCCCTTTTTCAGCTTACTCTCTCATTTTTCTACTAGCTCAGCAGTCCTAACAAGCCTCATTAAGCTACCAAAACAGCAAGAACAAAGTCCAAATAAATCGTTATAGCTTACAGTATACAATAGTTTATAATAAACACTGTTATAATAGGCCCATAAGCAATGGCAAATTGTTGATCAGGGAAACCTCGCTGCTCCATGCTCCGTGCAGTAATTTGCCGAACATACGCACAATTAGGCTACCCATGACACTCCTATTAGTGCTCACATACCAGCAGCCCTATTATGGTGATTTGGGATTATTTAATACCGGGGTTTATTTTTCAATACCACACTATATTAAGTTGACGGTGTTAAAATATACGCGGGAAGTTTAAATTAATTAATTATTGGAACACATGAGAATGGTTGCATTCTTTGATGATTGAAGAAAATACTAATAAGTATTAAAATGTACATGTAGAATTTTGTAATATAAAAAGAAGAATTTTAATTAATCTGTCTACGTCTAAGGGAGAAAAAATTGGAAACTCACCACAAATATATCAATTTGATTTTCCCCCACATTTTGCACTAAATTGTATTCAACGCTCAACGGTCAAGGCCACAACCCTCCGGTTTGGCCTTAATGTCCGCGACAAGGGCAGTGCCTATATCCACGCAAAAGCCAAATCCGTCCCTGCCTAGCTTACCTATAAAAATTGGTTTCCTTTGAATCAGCAGGCTCCTTAAAAATGTACGCTTTTATCCCCATGTAAAAATTGTCGAGATAATCGTCCCAGTTCAACTCTGCGATGTCAAAATTGAATAATTCCCGATCTTTTGGACTCAACATCCTGTGCAACTCCTTCGTCTTCTCATCAGTAAACTTCCATTCGTTTTCGACAAAAAATTGGAGAGAGTCCATTGCCCTCCAAATTTTCTTGGTGACATTTACCATTCTGAAATTTATTGACAAAGAATAATGCGATAAAAAATATATTGACTATGAGAATTCAGGGAAGAAAGTGCGGTACTCTGGCATCAATCAAATCAAAGTAGTATGACCAGAGTAAACGTGTCAAGCAAGCTAGCTATGAATTAAAATAAAATAAATTAATTTTTAAAATATAAAAAAAAAATAATAATTAAGGTCCTTCTTTCAGTCATGTCATTGCATCATGTCAATAATCTAGCTTCAGGTTAAATGGAAAACTTTACTGAAAATACTTACTGTGGTTTTTTTCCGAAGAGATGACCAACTCCGTCTATTATGTAGGCAGGTACTAAATGGTAGAAAAAAACACGAAACTGGTGATAGTGCCCAAATTTGGTTAGTGTGCCTCCGGGATACCAATGCACTTCCTTGTAAGGTTTCGTGTACATATTTCGATACAGCATATCTTGAAACTGCTTCCAACACAACGTATTTTCCGAAGTGCTTGTGCAGTTGTAGACCAATACGTCACCTGTCCTAAAATAAAACTCTGTTCATTTAATGCAAACATAGGCTACAATTCGTCAATGTTTTTTTTTCTTTCGGAGAGGGAAATTCCTAATAAGTTTACAAATTAAATATCTCATAAAATATGGGTCGTACAGCTGTGAAAAAAGCACATCCCTCTACATTTTTCAAGCCCCCTTCATGGAAAACCGAATTCATGTTTTAACTTAATTTATTCAATGGATGATCTACAATTGGCCAGCTAATGGTTTTTAAACAAGACGTATTTTCCTGGAACCCTGCATCCTTCCCACATTCTACCCCTAAGCCACCCCTAGCTCGAAAACTGTGCATTTTCAGTATCGCAGTATATATATGGAATATTTCGTGCTCCAATTTGAACAGAGAATACACCCAAGAGGCTTCGAAGTTCGTTGCCGTTCGCCTGAAACACCCTGTATGCTGCAAGTAAGCACATTCAATTTAAAGGAATTTCTTGTCTTTATTCATGAGTGCTTTTACTGATTTACCTTTTTATGTGGTATGTATGTATTACCTTTTTTAATTTTCAATCTTAATGTTTTTAGCAGAATATTTTTTATTTGAGAAAAAACAACAACCATGTAACATATAAATTTACAGATCGCGTACGCGCTTCTAAAGCCCAGCGATAACAATTCTATTGTAATGTTCATATATATACTGCATAGTGTCTTGGAAATACATGCATTCATTAAATCATACATTCATTCATTCACCTGCTTGTCGCCGTTCTCCACGCTACTGCAATCATCAAATTGACCAGAATATCCACAGGTATGAAGCCGCAAATGGTCCGCTCGTCCCCCCGCAGTGTCCGGACCAAACCTTTGCCCGCACCTGCTGTGATACCGCCCGGTCCGTTAAGGTTATCCACCCATCCTGGGAAAGGCTCTTTCCAACTACTGGTCACTGTAATGACATTAAACAAACATAAGACCCAAGTGTTACAAGGCTGTAGGATGTGGGAGGGGGGGGGGTGTTAACCTATACAGATACAAAGCTATAAACTCGAAGTTGAATTAGATCAATATTAACCTTGTATAGGCTACCTATGTATGTATATGATCGTATGTTTGGGGAAGAAGATACCCCCCCCCCCTCCTCCCGAAAAAATTCCTTCCTGTGTGTCCTAATATCTTAAGTATCATATTTGAAGTGTCCGTAAAGTAACAAGGCAGTTTCATATCGCATGACACTACTTAGTGTTAAATGTCAAGCAGCAGGATGTTTGGCTCAGCCACACCTTAATAGCTTGATGGCACCATGCCTGTGATTCAGTCTCCCATCTCGGAAACTGTCGGTTAGTTTAAATGACGATTTATCGGACTTTATTCCAATGGGTGCTACAGCAATGTGCAGGGGAATAAACTAATAGCCAGAGGGCTACCACGGGTATAATGCGGGGTTTCCACATACGTCAATGGTCAATGAGAAATATGAAATTGACGTGATAGCAGACATTTTAAGTATGTCTTTAATGTCTGCTAAAACGTCAATTTCATATTTCTCATTGACCATTGACGTAACTTATGTGGAAACCCCGCCTAAGAATTAAAGACTAACGCATAATTAATTTAACTGATAAGAAAATACATTAACGTACCAATAGATGGACGGATGATTGCCGAAGGGAGGCCAGCACACTCTTTGGCAAACAGTCCCTCTGCAAGGGCTTTTGTATACGTATAAGTGTTAGGTCGTTTGCCCAGAATCCTGAAACAATGTATTCAATAATCATAATAATAATATTTTGGATCGTGTGATGTTGGTGTTGGGAGCGAACCTGATAATCGCTAAGAAGAAAACGAAACACAGTTCTATGCGTTGTTGCATAGTAGTAATCAGTAGATAATTATCCAAAATGGTAGCATACTTTTTACTCGAAACCTCCAAAAAACATGCCAAATGAGCAAAGCCACTTCATTTTTTTCTTCTTCAGTAATAGTGAAAACCAATTACAGCTACAACTGGCTAATTCATATGCCATGTGCCGAAGAGTCGATCCCGCGAATTTGAATAGTCTATAAAAGCGCGGGGAAATATTTTGCATTGACAGTATAATTATGATTTTTCAGAGCATTTCAAAAAGCAGCAGCTGCACTCAGTCATAGACGATCGGGGACAATAGATATATATCAGCCCGATTTATATCCTCTGGTACTCGTACAAACATAGGCTACGTACGAGCAACATAACTAAAAGTATCCTTACACTGGGGTAATTTCATTGACGAAATCATCATTTGCCCATTCCAACCAAGACATGAATTTTTCGGGGTCAACAGGTGGAGGGTAGAGGACATCTTCGATTACTTTTCGGTCGCAGTGAGCATAAGCCGTTGAAATGTGCATCACAACCTGAAAAGATGGAATATACATGTAAATAAGCAATCACTGACCATTAAATTAACATTTTGTCACCCCCTCTATAGTTTTAAATTTACAGGTTCGGGGAGGGAAGGGTAAATCATCCTGAGCCCACTCCTTGATTATTCGACACATATAGGATAACAGCAGGGGCAAGCCAACCCATCGAGGGATCACTGATTGAAGATCCTCTTTTATGATGACTGCAAAATTTGGAATGATGCAATCAGCAACAAACGATGTCCAGCAGCCGCGTTTTTCTCAACCGGTGGAATTTTTACTTTACATTGAGTTTCTAACCTCAGCCCTTTGGCCTGCCAGCTCTCTGAATATCCAATGTCTCCTTCGGAAAAATGGGAGAAATTATGGTAGAAATGCATAGATTAATAACTAGGCTAGGTGTATTCATTCTAGTACCTACATGAACGCATGACCCGTAATATTTTCTACGGCATGCTCAAATTCAAATTACCCATATAAAGATACTAGCAGACTTACGGCTAAATTTTGAACATTTTTGGCAAACTGAATAACGCTTTTAGTTCCAATGACATTTTTCAGAACTGCATCCTTGAGTGGCTCAGAGAATTTCACGGTGGCGGCAACGTGAAAAATAATGGAAACACTTTGTCGAAGGTTTAAGGCGTCTGGTTCTGGGATACCTAAACCTGGCAGTGTGATGTCTCCGTTGACCAGGCAAACTTTCTTGAGGAGGGCAGGGTGGCTCTCTCGGATCAAGTCAAACAACTGAAAATAAACCAATTGCAAATGTTACACATTTCAAACTATTTTTTAAAAAGAGGAACTTGAAGGTGGCAGACTATTAGCCCGGTCGGGTTCATTTAGGCTACATGTTTTACATGACTAACATGGTCTCCAAATAAAATACAGCAATGGTGGGACTCGAACCAACTACTTTTGGTGTGAAAGTAAGTACCACTAAAACATGTCAAATTCTGACAACTTTTAGCAACTCCCAACAGCAAGGCCGCAACCAAGCCCCCCCCCCCCCGAAATGAAAAGGCGTGATACTAGATTTTGAAAAAAAACCACTATGCAATGTCCAATGAAATTTCTGAACCCCCCCCCCCCCCGAAAAAAAATCCTGGCTACGGCCTTGTCCAAGGTTATTGAGACCGTTGATCACAGCAACAGGGTGTCTGGGTGCACATTGTTCAGACTCGTTCGTAGACATGTTGTTACACGCCAAGAGTTTTAAAAAGAACGGATTTTCCGCAAGATATCAACAAATCAACAATAGGAATTTATATTGTAATCAATTTTCTGTATAAGATTTGCATTTTATTTGACTTTTAGGTCCGTTTTCAAATAAATTATTAATATTATTTTATTCACACATAACAAGGGTTACAAAGGGTCACGGATTTTCCTAGTCAGTCAGGGATTTCAAGCTCTATCCGGGAAAATGTCCCGGGACGAATTTTATACGGGAATAGTCAGGAAGTTTAAAAATTGTCAGGGATATTAAATAAAAGGGAGGGATTTACAATTAATGTAAATTTTTAACTTTGGGTTTCGTTTAAAAAATAGTTTTAACAGTTTCAAAATACAATTGAAACAGGAGTAAAAATTTGAATCGTATATATTCATGAAAAACCTGTTTTATGGCCAAAAAACATTCACTAGATATAATGACATATTCCAATAACAAAAAAGAACCGGTCCGAGTTTACTCGAACATGCTATCCAATTTATCAAAATTAGTAGATAGAGAAAATGAGTAATTTCATGGTAAATAATTTTCCTATGGTTAAATTTCCGATATCTCGTGGGGGGGGGGGGGGGGTTGTCCACCTGACGTCACTGGAGGTGAGGTAAATTCTAGATAGGTCAGACCAACACATTACCACACAGCAATACTGGCAGGGCACGCAATGCATTTGACCGTGAATTTTCTATCATTTTTTCAAAAAAACATTTTTTTTTTCCAAAACCAAATACTTTTCGGGGAAAGCAACCTGTCTGGTTTCGTTACTCAATTTAACACCTAAAACATGCCTGAAGGTAGAAATCATCGATAGAAAGGTTTCGCAGAAAAATTATTTTTTAGTCATTTTTTATTAAAATTGAGTTATTTTTATTTTTCTACCCCCAGATGCAAACTATCAAGGGGCAAGCGACCCCCTGTGTTTTGTCAACATTAATAACGACTACAATATATGTGAATTTAAAAGAAATCGTTGGACCCGTTTTTGAGAAATAATTTTTTTAGACGTTTTTTTGGAGTTTTTTGAGAATAAAACCCCCCGAAATTAAGTTAGCCCAAAATAAAAATAAATGGTTCCGAGGCATGATTTTTGTGAACCTACATGCCGAATTTCATCAAAATCGACTGAGTAGTTTGCCCGGAAATCGACGCACAGACAGACAGACAGACAGACAGAACGACAGACAGAACGACAGACAGACATTTCGTAAAAACCACTTTTTTGGGTTCCTGGGACCTTAAAACGTGTAAATCCGTTGAAATCTCGGAATCGAAAATTTCGACCGTCACAAAGCTTTCCTTATACTACGTATAAATTGGAAAGCAATAAACTAGATAAAGCGCCATTTTGCTCTTTGTGCGGGATTGAACGTTAGAAAATCTGGTAGGTAACCATATAATACTCATAACGCACGTTCATTGTGCTGTGCTATGCATTAAGCCTATTCGTATGCCCTATCTGGTATCTATTTATTGGATCATCTTCCTGCCCATTATTTTTGTATACGCATACTAAATAGTGAATTAGCGATTATGTCGTAGCCTTGGTCTCCACCAATGCCATAATACCTTTTTGGGAATCTGTACAGCAGGCCTAGGTATCACGTAAAATTCATTGACTTCTCATAAAGCACAAACCCTTGTAATATTTTGGAAAAGTTTTATGGCAATGGTGTAATTTTTTTTTCATTGTGGGTTCACATACAGCCATGGTGGGTAGGTGGGGTTAAAACTCTATGTGGATTTCTTTTAGGAAGTCATATATAGCTTGGTAGGAGTCATTTTTAGAAATTATGTGGGCATAATTAAAAGGGAGGACTGTTATTAAGGGGAAGATGCGGTCTAGTAATTTGTTCCTAGCAAAGGTGAATTCAGGGCATTCCAGTATAACATGCTGTATTGTGCCTTCACTTTCCAGGCAATGGCTGCAGAGGGGAGAGTATGAGGGTATGATAGATATATGCCTCAGAGTTTATGGTTTGTGCTCAGACGTGAGATGGTTGATAAATATATACGGTGAGTTGGGCCCAAAGAACTTATATAATACACTAGAAGAACCATTGGCGCTAGTGTCGCATGGTTGGGGGCTCACAGCAGGGGGTATTCTGTGATTTATTTAAAAACTAACAGAAAATGCCTCTTTGTTGCCCTGTTATTATTGCCTATAATTTAATTTTGCATTTGCTACATTTTAAATTTCATAGGGTACAGTACAGTTGCTGTTTTGGATGATTGAACTTATTTGATGCTATTGTTTATTTTTAATCCACATAATTTTCAGCTATTTTGGGAAAGCATATTTGTCATAATAGTGAAGTTAAACACCCTAAATATTTAATAAAGACACATTTTTTTTAGTTTTAAAAATCTTGGGTTAGGTACCATAAGATAACTATTAAGTTTCATTTGGCGCGAAAATGTGAGGCCAAAATATGGCGGATCTTCTATTGGTCTCCTGCTTCCGCAACCAAATCATATTGAGGTGTAGGGGCTCGGTTGGGCCAGAAACATTAGCAAACCATTCGTTTTTAAGTGGTCGAGGTAGAATAGACTTATAGAAGGAGCCAGATGTATTGGATTTAAAGTCATTTACCCAGAAATGGAAATGGTGTTGTTTTATGGTCTTAAAAAATTCCTCTTTAGGGAGCAAAATAGCACTGTACTCGTCAGTATATTATTACTCGCCAGTAATATTATTAAACAAAGGCTTAGTTAGACTTGCACTACTTGTTGTATTGTTTTATTTAAGAAATTATGGATCATTTATGCCAAAATACATTGCATATAGGTACCCTGCCATGTGTTGTGACATATTAATCTAGACGCTCTAGACTATGCAATCTTCTCATCGATCAATTCAATGCTTTGGAATAGGTAAAAGTCGAGGTAACCAAAATTTAACCCTAGAGCAATTATTTATAATGGAACTACTAATATTATCTATCTCAAAAACTATACTAATTGATTAATATGAGAGCATGTACGGGTTCCCCCGAACCGGTTCTTTAACAAAGTTACTGGACTAAGCCTGATGATGGGAGTAGCACTCACTCCTGAAACGTTGCCCCCTACCCCTGTCAAAGGGTTCCGCCCTAATTGGATCACTGCGAGCAAGGCCAGGGCCAAGGGGGATCATGGGGGTTCAACCCCCCCCCCCCCCCCCGAAATGAAATGGCTTCATACTAGATAGAATCGGGTTTTGAGAGGAAAAATAAAAAACACTATGTAATACCCAATGAAATTTCTAACCCCCCCCCCCCCCGAAAATAAACCCTGGCTACGACCTTGAATGCGAGGGCCCTCCCACCCCTCCGTGCCTCTGATGACTACTAACACAATAGACAATTACAGCCCCACTAACTTATTGTTAAATAACAAACCTTTTGGTTTATTTTGTCGAACAGGTAACTATGGTAGTTTTGGGGTACTAAGCTATATTAGTAGCCGTGTCAGTGGCGTATATGAGTAATAATTTGGGGAGGGGGGCAACTACTTGCGACGGGCAGAAACCCGAGATAACGTTGAATGTTAGCAGCTAAACCGCTTACTGTTGACCCGAACATCAATTAGATTTGGCAAATTATGCATTACAACAACTCACAATAGTTGTTTTCGTTTTATACTTTCTATTATCCGGGGGAAGGGTAGGAGGATGGCACGGGGCACTTAGCCACTTAACAGTACAATGATACACAGTACTTCTTGCTGGTAACTTTGACCTTCTGTCCGACTAATTGGAATACAGTGCACCCGAAACAGGTATGTTTGTTTGACGACCATGTTCATGATAATTACAGGTTGCCAAAAACCTGTCGGGCCTGTCCCACGAACTGTGTTTTATTTTGTATTTTATGTTTATTTTATTTATTTTAGTAGCCTCCAGGAACCAAATAAGTAACAGTTAGACCGGTCGTAGAAAGCAGGCCAACAACCTAACAAACCATCATTGGTAAGGACAACTCCCTTCTGCGATAATACAGCCGTATCACTCGCGGATCCGTCCCATTTGGGGGGGGGGGAGGGGGTAGGTGGGGGTCAAAGTAGAAGAAACATATGTAGTATCGCTGAAATAAGAGCGTAATAAATTAACTTACAATAGATTTACTAGGTTTGGGGGGGGGGGGGGCATCCGTTTATGGCCGCAAATTGCTAAAATGTAATGCACCTTACTATAAGAGAAACAAGGTGAAAATATTGTAAACAAGTGTGGCAGCAGTTGAAATATTAGAAGAAGAAGACTTCCACAGTGTTTACATACGATTAGTGTTTTCATATTTTGGTGGCTGGGGGCTATAGCTTATACTAGATAGAATTAAAATTTCGTGCGCGGCCTGTTACTATATCCAATCGGGTTGCAGCCCCCCCCCCTTCCTGAAAAAATCCTGGTTACAGGCCCGGCCTAAGATTTTACCTATAGTGAACATCTGGTTCCTGATTCCTTTAGTTAGTTCTTAGTCAGGCGCCCATTCCACATACGTCAATCGTCAATGAAAAATGACGTTTTAGCAGACATTAAAGACATACTAAAAATTCTGCTACCACGTCAATTTACGTCATTTTTTAATTTTTCACTGACGATTGACGTATGTGGAATGGGCGCCTTAGAAACACATGGCACAACATTTTTTTTGTAGTTTTTACCTGTGCGCTAAGAAGCGTGCGTAGCCTCATTTCGGCGTCTTTGCCCCTCTTGGGCCGCATGAGTACAAAAATTTGGGCAATGTCCGGACATGACCGCAGCAGCTTCTCCACGAGGACTTTACCTATGAACCCGGACGCTCCTGTGATGAAAACTGAACGGCCACGATAGAAATGACCAATTTCACTGGTCAGGTCCGCCATAGCGACCCCTGAAAATTTTAAGACAAAATATTACAGTACAGTTCCACAGGGTAGTCTATTCACATATAGTGTATACCACCTATGGCGCTTATTCAACAAACGTCAATAGTCAATAGTAAATATGGTATTGATGGAAATTTAATTTTTCATTGATACACTACATTCCACATGTTTTTTCAACTATTGATCACTTTTCCTCTACTGACACGTATGCGCCAAATTTTTGAAATTTGGTTGCATTTGTTTTCTTCGCACACTTAGTATTTTTAATAAAACCTTATAATAGTAGGAGATCCGAATTAAGATCGACCTTCACCGATCTGTTTAATGGATGAAAACTGTTTTATAAACAATCTATTAAAATGTTTGTACTTAACATATTCCATGACGCCATTTTAGTTTGTTATTGTTTCCAGCGCGTGATTTTACTCTATGATCATTGATCAATTTTAACAATGGCATAGAGTAAAATTAAAATGTCCGTCAATACCACATTTACTATTGACTATTGACGTATGTGGAATATGCGCCTAAGCAGCTATTGGACGCCCTCATTCAGAATTAAATTTAGATATCTATTGTAGCATAGGCTAGAAGCATTGTGTGTATATTATTGTATTCAAAAATAAATGGGATTAATTTTGCGTCTTTCACTAAGAGACAATCTCATCAATAGTCAACAGTCCGTGTTGTTAATTTCACATGAAATATCGATCTCTACCATATAGCTAATGATTTTCTCGTTGCTTGTATGGTTTTGGCGCCAAAGTCATGGTTTACATGGAAAGACATAGGCTGTGGCTGGACGACTGTTCGTCTCAGCTTGTCCATTATAGCCGGTGTAGGTTGACACCGATAACTTATCCCAGTTTGTCAATGAAGAAATTCATATGAAAACAATCCAAATAATGTCCGAAATCCATGGGGTCGTTGACAGTAGACAAGGGACCAATGGGCCACTATAAGTAGGTTTGGGTCGATAAAAGTCCTCCAAGACATTATTATTGTTAACATAATGATCGTAAGTTTGTAGAAGATGCTACATGGATGGATAAAATATTGGTCATGCAGAAGCGTGCTGTTAGAATTATAGCCGGTCTTAAATGGAGGGAGTCATATAGGCAAGCCTTTAAAGACCTCGAAATTCTTAATGCTCCCTACTGCTGTTCAACCAGTTACCGGACCACATTAAGAGATTGCGTTCGGAGGCTAGGGAGTTCAGACGAATATTACACACTTACCTGGTGGAGGGTGTGTTTTATTTGCTTGATGAGTTACTGGGGAATGCGTAAATTAATTTGGCCGATTGTTCTTACAATGGGCCAATTTTATTTCGTTTTGTAAATTTTTATTTTTTACATTGTTGATGTTAGTTATCTAAGTTAAATGTTACATGTTAAGTGTTTTTAGTTTAGTTATAATTGTATTGTATTACTGTATCCAATATAATTCATTCATTCATTCATTCATACCCCCTCCCTGAAAAAATGTCCATCCTACGGCCTTGAATGGAATAGGAGGAAACATGACTGCGGACTGCGGTATCCGTGGAATTCCACTTTCAGAAACATAGTGGGAGCGGCTTAAAGTTTCCCAATTTTCAAAGTGCGGCAGATGTACGGTACATAATCCATAAATGTCATGCAGCTACGTGATATAGGCTGTCCTGTAAGGTTTTACATGGAATCCAGTGCATTTTCGGTTCATGTCACGTACCCCACCTGAACATCCATTCTAGGTGACCTAATCAATCGCTGTCCATTGCCAAGGGAAAGCTCCCGGGCTTGCGTGCAGGGAATTAAGGCGAACATAATGAGCCTTCGACAGATGCCTGCCAATATATTGTCGGTGAATTATTAAATAGCATTTTACATGCAATAACCCATTAAATATATACAGTAAATGGACATGTGCGCATGTCTATGCAACAATACAGGAACCGTATTAGGTCTGCGGATACCTAGGCTAAATTGTACAATATAGTACCATTCAAATCTAAGAATCTGTTTATTTAAATCACAACATGTTTTCACATTATCTTAGAATCAAGAACTAGGCTATGATTTCTTCTCTCAAGTGATGTACCCAATGAAATTCAACACTTTTATGTGTACGCGTTTGGTTGTAAAAAAATAAAATCTCACGTAGTCGAGTGAAACTAACGTTTTTGGTGAATTAGTTCTTTGTTGCCTAAATATTATATCTTCCTTATATTTTTTTTATTTTATTTTTTATTTTTTTATTTTTTTTGCTTTGGAGACATTCAGCCATGAACGAAGTTACATTCATTTATACGTCGAAATTGCAAGCAATAATAACTTCATTAAGGATGCTAAACACAGAGAGGTCACTCAGGAGCTGAACAGGTAATGTGTGAAAGGATTTATAAAATTTGGTCCATGAAAACGACTATACTTTTAATGCTCTAAGTTGATTGGTTGAGGGGAATATCTTTCCTATTCAGTGCCGGGTTTGGCTATGGGGGCAGGAGTGCCCCCACAACAAGCCGCAAAATACACCGCCTGCTTTACATTGACATGGCCAGAAAATGCTACTAGTGCAACACTTGAACCAACAACTTTCGGGCGTAAGTCAGAGTCCGTTCCTCTCTAGGTACAAGTCCTGACCCTTATTACCCCCTCCAAGTGGTTTTTCTTAGTGCAAAAATTACAAGCTGGGAACCGTTAGTGACCGCCGACCGGACTGCAACTCTCGTGGAGTAGATTAGTATATAACAGACTTAACCTGCAACACACGCACACCCTAATACTACGAATATGTCATTAAAGTCACTCAAAGAGGTGAATGCCCATTATTATTCATATTTAAATGTAAGAACCCGAGATAAGAGCTCTTCGATACACTTCGGAGTTCGAGTTAATCTTTATAATGAGGACTTCGACACAAGCTACTTATGGAGAACAGAACCAGTGCATTTGTAATGTGGATATATACAGACGAATGCAGCATATATCTTGAAGAGATTGTGCCCCTAATGCTGAGGTCCTGAGGCTGCACAGAAGTCGAGTTGCTGCTAACGGTAAAGAAACGGAATCTAAAATACTTCGACTTTGTGATGAGGATCGAAAAGTAAAGCCTTCTGCATGTAACAATCCAAGGGGAGATAGAAGGGCAGAGGGCTCCCGGGAGAAGAAGAACATTCTGGTTGAAAAACCTGAGGCAGTGGTAAGCAAAAGTACGACTTCCCTTTTCAGAACAGGAGAAATGCTACTATAACTTGCATATATTGCTTAGAGACCATCTCATAGAGAAAGCTTTCTACACTGTCACTGAGGCACTAGTATAACGACTATGACAGAACTACCTAATGTTGACGATATTTCGACGATTTTACTTTATACTTTATTGTCATGATGATGATGCCAATCTTCGATAGAAGAGAAATTGAAAGAAGAAGAATAGTATAATATTCTGCCTTTCTTCATTTATCAAAAGGGAGTTACTGCTAAAGAGACTGCTAGAAACATAAGCAAGCATCGAAGATACGGAAAAGGTTAAGCAATCAAAACTACGTTAAAGCGGCAATTCCACCGGCGAATTTACTTCATTTGTGATTTGAGATTTTTTTCTTGTTTTGTTTTAAGGAGACTATTACGTAGATACTTAACTTATCTATTATAAATTAAGTTGTAATATGGTAGCAGACATCATTAATAGGTCTCTAATAAAAGTCTATAATAGATAAGTTAAGCCTTGTAACAAAACAAACAAAAATCTCAAATCACAAATGAAGTAATTTCGCCGGTGGAATTGCCACCTAAGAGACAAGAGAGAAAACCCTTATAAGTGTAAAATTCAAAAAACTCTTGGAATATCAATGGCTGTGACGAATCAGTATAATCCGGGATGAAAGGCCATGGTCAATCTGAAAGCATACTTCCAAACGTTTCGTCAACATCTGCGGTCGACATCTTCAGTGGAACTGCGTACACATCTAAGATTGTATCTCGGAGGCTCAGCAGCAACTGTTGCAAAGTCTTCTTCAAGTTACAGCCGGATGACTGATTGGCAGCAACATGTGACTTCGATGCCTCCACTCCCCTCGATCCTGGCACGCCCTCTTCAGCTCCACGTATGTCTTGGCCACTACATCCTCCATAACTCGCTGCAGATACTCGTTTCTTGGGCGCCCAGGTCGGTTGACGCCTTCAATTGTTCCCTCTATGATGCAGCTTACTAAGTTTTCGTGTCTAAGCAAATGGCCCATCCAGTGAGCTCTTCTTTTCCTTATCGATGCAAGGAGAGTTTTTGTTTCGCTTACTCTGGTTAGAACGTCCTCATGGGCTTGCCAAGGTATCCGTAGCATGCGACGACAGCACCACATCTCAAATGTGTCGAGTTTATTTATTTGTTTCTCACTTATGCACCACGTTTCACATCCGTACAGAGCAAGGCTCCAAACCAGGGCCCTCACCAATCGTTTTCTTAGTCCAAGGCTTATGTTGTTCGACTCAAAAATTTTAGATTTTTTGTTGAAAGCGACTTTCGCTAGGTGCACTCTACACTCGATCTTTTGGTTGGACCGACCATCAGAGGTAATTTTGCTTCCTAGGTATATGAATGTTCTGATGTTGTTAATGGGAGTGCCAGTTAAATGTATATTTGTGCTCTTATTCGGGTCAATACTTACTACCATCACTTGGGTTTTTGCTTTGTTAATTTTCATGTTGTAAGCTTGTAGTACATCATCCATGGCATTTAGAGCTTCTGTCAGATCTTCTTCGCTTTCTGCCAGCATAGCAATGTCGTCTGCATATCTGACCATATCTATTTTTCCCCGAGCATTCTTATACCTCTTGTACCTTCCTTGCAAAGTACGCATTCACAACGACCACGGCCTATCAGCCCGGATTCTACTGATTTGTCACGTAACTCTGGCCGTAAAGGCATTTGTAATTATAATGGTAGAACTGTCAGAGATATCAGGACAAGCAGAAGAAAATTTTCTTCTTAATTATCTCTGTTTTTGCTATTGTGAGTGTACGTAGTCAAGGCCGTAGCCAGGATTTTTTTTTCGGCGGGGGGGGGGGGGTTTAGAAATTTCATTGGATATTAAAAAGTATTTTTTATTTTTCCTTTTAAAATCCGATTCTATTTAGTATCAAGCCATTTCATTTCGGGGGGGGGGGGGGGGGAAGTGTTCCTTTATTATTTTATTTAGGTGCACATATATTATTTTATTCACAGAGATTTTTTGCAATGAGTTAATTAACCAATAATCTACTCATACTGATACCATTGAATATAATATGCATAACATTAATGTTATATATTCAATGCTGATACTAAGGTACTACTCTGTGCAAGGTACGGTGCGGTACGCAACATGTTGCACACATGTAAGCAGATCCGAAACGTCAATGTACGTTTTTACACCAGTACAAACATTGACATTGGAAACAGTTGTGTGTCAATGCCTGAACAAATTATTCTTATTATTAATAAAGATTCTATATCTTTTCATCTGGAGACTATTTTACGTATAATATACTTTAAATAATTCCATATAAGAAGCATTGTTTACCGGACAATACTGGCTAGTGGTCACGGACGTTAATGAAGGAAGCCATCAACCTCAGTCTCAAATTTGGCATATAAATATAATAATAATAATATATAAGTTGAGCAAGTCTCAAATCGCAGATGAGGTGTGCTAGTGGGTTTCCCTCTGTTGATGACAGTTCTTGCTGAAAGCGGTCAGGGTTTTATACTAACACAATTGGGTTTCTTAGACAAAGTTAATTTTTTAACGATTATTTGGGTTTTACTAATTCGGGGTAAAGTTGTAACAAGTTTTTCTAAAAGTTTTTGTTTATATAAGATTGTCTGATTATGGAACACGAGAATCCAGGCCAATTAATGGGCATTGCTCGATCTCAAAGCTTACTTCCAAGAGTTTCGTCGATATTACATTACAATGTTTAAGTCTTAAGATGAAGAAATGTAACAATGTATAAATGTATTGGATTGAAGGAAATAAATAATTATCTTATCTTATCTTGTATCGTCCGCAGTCGCTCTACGTTTAATCGGATCTCGGAAACTCAGTAGGAAAAGCTGTACTGTACATTTATGGAAGTATGCTTACTGACCGACCATCAGCTTTTCCCATCACCTTCATAATCATATCAATGTTGTCTGGATGAGAGAAAACACTAAAGGTAAGGTATCCTTAGTTAGATATCCAGTAAGAAACTCCGAAAGGTGTAGGACCAGAGGAAAAACAGGGCGAGAGGGAGGGGCAGAGAGAGGGGTGGCGGCGTATCCGTAAAAACGATGAGCTGTACGCGATAAACCAAGAATCTACGATAGTAGCCGAAATCAAGAGAGTCCACATCAGTTGGCTATAGGGCACGTGGAACGAATGTCAAAGAACCGGTCCGAGTTTACTCGAACATGCTTTCCAATTTATCAATTAGTAGATAGAGAAAATGAGTAATTTCATGGTAAATAATTTTTCTAAGGTTAAATTTCGGATATTTCGGGGGGAGGGGGACATGACGTCACTGGAGGTGAGGTAAATTCTAGATAGGTCAGACCAACACATTACCACACAGTAATAATGGCAGGGCACGCAATGCATTTGACCGTGAATTTTCTATCATTTTTTCAAAAAAACTTTTTTTCCACAAAACCAAATAGTTTTTTGGGAAAGCAACCTGTCCGGTTTCGTTACTCAATTTAACACCTAAAATATGCCTGAATGTAGAAATCATCGATAGAAAGGTTTCGCAGAAAAATTATATTTTAATCATTTTTAATGAAAATTGAGTTATTTTTATTTTTTTTACCCCCAGAAGAAAACTATCAAGGGGCAAGCGACCCCCCGCATTTTGTTAACATTAATAACGACTACAATTTATGTGAATTTAAGTTTAAAGGGGGTTAACCCCCAAAATTGAGTAAGCCCAAATTAAAAAAAAAAAAAAAATGGTTCCGAGATCCAAATTTTTTGAATCTACGTGCAAAATTTCATCAAAATCCTTTGCCCACAGTTCGACCAACAGACAGACCGACATACAGTCATTTCGTAAAAAACACTTTTAGGGGATCCTGGGACCTCAAAATCCTGTAAATCCATTGAAATCTCGGAATCAAAAATATCGACCATCTCAAATCTATCCTTACACTAAAGCATAAATTATAGGAAATCAAAAATCATAGTAAAAGTATTAAATAAAAAAAACTTACCGTTCGCTATATTGGTGCAGCGATGAATTTACAACTTCAAACTTTGAGAACTTTGAAGCATCAAGAACTTCAAACTTTCAGCAAAGGTAATAGAAACTGTCTCGAACCTCGAGCGCGCCTTCTTCAAGTGGTGCAGTAGATATCAAGGACCTACCGTCTTGATGCCTAGACGTGCACCTGAACGCATACTTCGCTTATGTCAGTAAACTGAGGCTCCTAGAAGAAACGGGTGGGGGTTACGACTGCGTCATATTATCAGGTATGTGTATAGGTAGCGAGCAATAAAGTATTATACCTTAAGTTCTTACATTAGTTAAGCTCAACTATGGTTAATAATATTGGCGTATACCGTAATAGTTAGTCTAGAGTTTATCAAGAAGATTTTTTTTTTTTTTTAAAGATAAATCGCATACAAACAATTTAATGAATACATCCGATTGACCTTTTCAGTCGCCTATATGTAGGTTATTATTACCCGTGATGAGTACGACACGTCTCCGATTGCATGGCGTGTAAAGACTCGCACAAGTGCAAGCACTTTACCACCTGGCCATCGCAGTCGATATACATGGGTTTTGGCCCTGCCGAAGCTCCATCCTTCATACCACAGAAATATAAATAAACATAATAATGTATAATAAGAATAAACACGATAATTTTCATCTAAGGTTCCACTCATAAAAACCTAAAAACTATTTCACAAAAATCCGTGGGCCATCCTGTAGCGGACACATCCGTTCACATCCGACTAACTTATGTGTTGATTGGTCAAATCATCTGAAACAAAATCATCATAAATAAAATACGTAACATTTATAACCCCTTGGATTTTTGCTTTCCTGTTTATACGTAGTACAATATTTAAGGAAAGCTTTTACAGTTTACAGTTTTAACCCCCAGGAGTAAGTTAATTATACCAATCGTCATAATCGGCCCACTGATGGCCAAAATTTTCAATTACTATAGATTTCAACGGATTTACACATTTTGTAGTCCCAGAAAACCAAAAGAAATGTGTTTTTTACGAAGTGTCTCCCTGTCTATCAATTTACGGGCATAGAATTATATTAAATTTGGCATGTAGGTTCACAAAAATCATGCCTCGGGGCCATTTTTTGGTAAATTTTAGGCTAACTCAATTTTGGGGGGTTTTACACTCAAAACACTCCAAAAAAACTTCTAAAAAATTTATTTCTCAGAAACGACTCCCACGATTTCTTTTAAATTCACATATTATAGTCGTTATTACTGTAAAAAAAAACATTCCCATGATAGTTTGATTCTGGAGTTAAAAAAATAAAAATATCCTAATTTTCATGAAAAATTACTAAAAAATAGTTTTTCTGTGGAACCTATCCATGGTTTCAACCTTCAGGTATATTTTAGATAATATTTAGAAAACCGAACAAGTTTCTTTCCCAAACAAAGATTTGGTTTTGTGCAAAAAATTATTTTGTGACGAAATTATAGGAAACTCACTCTCCAACGCATTGCGTACCCAGCCATTATTGCTGTGTTGTAATGTATTGGTCTGCCCGTTTACAATTCCATCGAACAATTGAGTGCTTTGGAATAGGGGATGTTGAGAGATCCGAATTTTAACCATAGGAAAATTATTATTATTATTTAATTTAAAGGTTAAATCGCGTACCAACAATTTAATGAATGTATCCGATTAACCTCTTCAATCGCCTCACTAAGTGACCTTAGGCGCCCATTCCACCGACCGGCTAGGGCTATTTACAAAAACGGTGACGTGGTAGCAGACATTCAAGACTTAGGTGGCGATTCCATCGATCTCGCATTGCAGAATTCAAATGAAATGTTTGTTTTCCTCTATGCCATAGGTAAAATTGATGAATGATCATAGAGTAAAATCACAAACAAACAAACTAAAATTAAAAAATGGCTTCATGGGATATGTTAATTACAAACATTTTAATAGATTTGTATAAAAAGAAAAACAAACATTTCCGTCAATCTCATTTGCATTCTGCAATGCGAGGTCCATGGTAACCCCGACTAAGTCTTGAATGTCTGCTACCACGTCACCGTTTTTGTAAATAGCCCTAGCCGGTCGGTGGAATGGGCGCCTTATAGGTACTTGTGTCGACACGTCTCCGACCGCAAGGTGTGTAGAGACTCGCACTAGTACAAGCGCGCTACCACTTTGCCACCGAAGTCGCAATTTACTATGGAATTACTCATACTATCTATCTACTAATTGTTAAATAGGAAAGCATGTTCAAGTAAACTCGGCCCGGTTCTTTATATTGTTTCCTTATGAATTATGAACTGGTATACATCCTGAATGTCAACCTACACAGGCACATGGACAAGCTGAGACAAGCTTACCATAAAATAGGCGAAAGGATGACCTAACCAAGTACAGATACGAGTCAAGCTACTCTCATACGAAGGACGCATTTCAACTTGCGTTAAGGCGCCCATTCCACATACGTCAATCGTCAATGAAAAATTGAAAAATGACGTCAAATTGACGTAAATTGACGTGGTAGCAGAATTTTTAGTATGTCTTTAATGTCTGCTAAAGCGTCATTTTTCAATTTTTCATTGAAGATTGACGTATGTGGAATGGGCGCCTAAAGTCCGGATATCTAGACTATCAGAAGTCATGACGTGAACCTGAAGCTTATTCCGGGAATAAAAAAACAACATTAAATTTACAGGTTGAAAAATGAACGTCAATGCTACGTAAATATTATCGCCAAGCGCTAACTAGGTATGACCACAAAACTCGTTGACGTGGCCCTCACAGCGAGGCTATGTCACATCTAAACCTACCATCTATACAGTATTCATCAGATTTTTATGTCGACCTTCCGACCACATTAGGGGTATTCACTCTGTTTCGATTTCCCTACAGTGGCGGATTAAAGAAAAAGTTTTGGGAGGGGCGAATAGCAATTTGAAGCTTTGCTATTTCAAGCTAGTCAACAACAACAAAAACGTAAAAACGTGGCAAATAGTCACTTATAGACAGTGACTGACATTTTCGCGCCAATTCCTTGTTTTTCTTTTTTTTAACTAATGTGCGAAATTATTTGTTTATTCTATGTGATAGAAAATGCCTTTTTTTATAGCTTTGGGTGCTTTGGGAGGGGCGACTGCCCCCACCGCCCCGCGCCCCCCCCTTTAATCCGCCACTGTTTCCTTAGGGAATAGAACTCCAGTTTTTCTACGGTAGAACAATAATGCCATAAGGAAATGTATTTCAAAACATTCCCTACTTTCCCCAACTACTTTGGTTGAGTAAACTGAGCTTGGGAAATCGAAAACGCCAAGCGGCCACATTTGTTGTTGTCTTGCATTTGCATTTTGGTTTTATTTATTTATTTTAAATGAGCTCTGCGACAGAAATTAATAAAAAAAGGAAACATATGGATATGGCAAGAGGTGGACTACAGCAAGGTTAGGTCGGGTAAAGTCGGAAACTTAGAGATATACGTTTCCATGGCAATTATTTTTCTACCGTAGAAAAAATCGAGTTCTATTCCTACTTTCCCTGAGGGAAATCGAAACAGAGTGAATACCCCTAATATGGAAACACTAGCAGTATGTAAATAAAATGCGAAAATGTAATTTAATGTTTCGAATGGTGATAAATATTATCGGTGCCGCACTTTGTTTATGCAGCTGTAATAAGGTGCTACAATGCTACATACCCGGGTATTGTAAAAGTTAGTTAGTTTTTAGTATTATGAATTGAGCACATCCCTAACTGGTGAAAAGTTTTTAAAACACGTTAAAATTTAAAATGTCTAAAAACTAAAAATGTACAGACACTCAATTACTCTCACTTGCATACTTACATCTCGTTAGCAAAATTAACAATTTTTTCACATGTCACAAAGTGCGCAAAATAGGCTAAGTGACAATTAAATGCAGGTAGCAGCGTAAAGTAGAGCCATGTATTTTACAATCATGCTGCTTAGAATTGGTATTGGGGCATACAACATAATATGCTACATTTTATTACAAAGTAGGTACATACTGTACTACTATTTTTTTTAATTTTATTTGATTCATTTTGGTACTATGCATTTTAAACATTTTTCAAGAATCAAAAGGATACCTTCCTATCTTATACGTTCACAATTAGAAAATTTATGAACAAGCCAAATTTATGAAATAAATTATATTAAGCGAAAAAAAACAAATAAGAAATTCCTATGTCAACGTATAGGCTTAATTTTTTATAGTTCAAAGACCCCACATCAACATAACCTGTAACAGCTGACTAGTAACAAGGTCTTTTCTGTCAATGTTTATAATTTACATTTATCCTGGATGATAGGAACTCATTCCACAATCACCTAAAAATAATAAAAAAAACAATGCAAATGACCTCACGAAGCAAGCGGCCTACCAGACGGGTCAATCACTCACAGAATAATTAATTTACATAATAGTAAATACATTTACGATCATAACACTATAACAGTTCAAAGGGTCACTACGGCAAACTTAAGATTTTTTACTAGTAGAACACGCTACTTATTCAACAGAACCGAATATTTCAATCTGCGTAACGTAGCCTTCTTCGGGGTTTCCACATACGTCAATCGTCAATGAAAATTATGAAATTGAAGGACATTTCAATTTTACTCTATGCCATTGTTATAATTGATCAATTGATCATAGAGTAAAATCACAAACAAACTAAAATTAAAAAATGAAGTCATGGGATATGTCAAGTACAACTATTTTAATTGATTTTTTTTAAAAACAGTGGCATAGAGTAAAATTGAAATGTACTTCAATTTCATAATTTTCATGGACGATTGACGTATGTGGAAACCCCGCCTAAGCAACCCTCCACCAGGACCAGTTTCTTCTTGATTTTCTATTTTTGGACGATGTAATGATAGCCTACCAGAGGAAGTGTTGAATAATCAAAAGTGGAGAGACAAGAGGGAGTGAAGGGCTCACTTATCTAAAAAAAAACTAATCACTCACTAATGGGTTGATTGTAAGAGTGAGCCGAAATGTCAAAAATACGTCCATATGAAAAATAAAAATAAAATTTCTTTCTTACGTATCGTAACCGTGCAACTGGGGCAATTGATGATCGTGACTGGTGCCCCCCTCACCTCTCTGGATCCACCTCAAGTGGTAGCGGTTGCTCGACAGCCGTAGCTAATGCAGAAAACTCGTGGAACTGCTGCTGCCGAAGACGCATACCTCGAAGGCGCCCCAACCATCACATCCTGAGAGAATAACCTGTGACGGTGTTAAAATGACATCACAAGTTAGGGTCTCAGGGAAGAAATAGTCGGGGCATGTTGGTAGCATATTGAGACACAGCACCTAGAAAAAAAAACAGATAGACATTAAAACTAGCCATCGAGATCATGGACCACTAATACAATCAAGGCCGTGCCCAAGCTTTGATTTCAGGAGGGGGGGGGTTCCAAAAAAAACAAAAAAAATTTACGTAATGTATTAATGAATTGATGGTAGAATTCTTCAAAGAATACAGGTTTACATTAAAATAATAATTATTTCGGGGGGGGGGGGGGGGTCCGGACCCCTTGGACCACCCCCCTGGACACGGCCATGAATGCAATAATGAAGCATGACATGATGTTGCTTTGTCTCGGAGAAGACATTTCCAAGACAACCATAAAAATTTCCCATGGACACTGTTGATGGTTTGAATAGGTAGTACTCATATCGCGGCTTCCACCATCGTTGATGTGAAATTGCGGAAGGTGGAATCCCAAGTAAGCCGCCATACGCTGGAATAGGAAAAAATATTATAAATATAAAATGGCGGATTCCCTGTTACCGTATCTTTTCAAACCATGGTGGAAGCTACAACCCAAAGCAGAATAGTTCACGCATTTCAAAAATGTCCAACTAATGTTTTTTTTTTTTTTTTTTTTTTTAATAAAAATCATCTTAATAAATTATATTATATATAATACTTGCTATCATGCTAACAGTCAATCGAGGACATGATGCAATATAAACTTCAAGTGAAATGGAAATAACTTACTTATATTGTCTATCTCGGTACCTATATATAACTTATTAAATTAGTAAATATAGGAAAGCATGCACGGGTTCACTTGCACCGGTTCTTTATTAAGATTATTATAATTTTTAAGAGGAGTTGGAAATGCTTGAGGTGTGCTTCTGCCTTTGGGTTGTAGTACCCTATTATTATTAATGGATTTTTTAAGGCCTTCTTGTAGTTTGGCCCATTGAAATTTGTCTTGGAAACGACCCCATCGGTTTTCGGATAGCATTAGTACTATTTCCGAATGGGTATCTAGCCATTGGCAAACTGCATGGCTCACTCCTCGATACCACACTACTAGTGCCAATGGGCAAGCTCAGACATGCTTACCAATGGCATTATAACAGGTGTCAGTTCGGTTGAACCAAGCATGGGAACGAACCTTGAGGTCCGGCGCATATTGAACCCCTGGGCACACGCCCAACCCACGCGTGGAAGGTTCTGTGAAGCACACTATCGAATGAGTGGGGTTCATTTGTGGCGTCATTTTGTAGATGGCAGCACCAGTTGCAATGATATCAAAGCGTTGATTTTTCCATAAGCTTCAATACTATTTTAAAATGATTTTTAATTACGTATTATTTTAAAGTGATATTTTTCTATAAATCATGGAGAATATATATATTAAATTATATGCAGCGAAATAATGTCCAGGCATAGTAAAAATATTATAAAAAATATTAAAAGAATTAATTAGATGCTAAGAGCTTAGTTTTCGCGTGCAAACGGCGGCCATTTTGAATAATATGGATATCGGTTTGTCGTCAGCGAACCTAGTGACCAAAACTATCCCTACAGAACCTCGTTGCCGCACATCCGACCCAGCACACGGCTACCACAGTCAGTTGTGAATTTGAGATGCACATGTGAATTCGTTTGTGTTTCACGCACAGATTTCATGGGCGTGGGTCCATTCCTTTGGAAGACCTCTGCAGTGGCGTAACTGAGGTGGGGCAAGTAGAGCATGTGCCCTGGGCGCCATTCTGCCAGGGGCGGCAAATTTGCAGGATGTTATCATAAAAAGTGTTTAATTAATCTAAAATATCACTCAAATGTAATTATTATATGCGCACTATATTGCTATATGTATATTGCAAGTTGTGGGAGGTCTTTCAGCAAGTTAAAACTCATTCTTTCATTTAGCTGTGCGATTTCGATGAAGTAATCGACACCTTTGCCTCCCAGAAGGCGCGGAAAATTGTTCTTTAAATTTAAAAAAATGCATTGGCGTATATAGCCCCCCCCCCCCCCCAGGTCCACCCGTAGCCCCACCCCAGGATTTTGGTGACAAAGACGTTATGGAGGCTAAAGGCATACTATCCACAATAATGAAAGGGAAATTGATTCTTAGTATGCTTATTTTACATGAAAAAAATCAACATATTGACCAAGTACTTTCACAAAAAATATATTACTCAAAATGATCAAAACCCCAACACTTCACAGCTATTTTTTTCCTAATTTTTCTCCGGGGGAGACCCCCGGGCCCCCCTCAATGGTAGGTTTATTCGTCGTTATAATATCTCAATTTTGTACTGCTTGCAAACATTGGCGTAAATAGGGGGGTCCTGGCCTAAGAACCCCCCCCCCCCAGAAGCACTCGTATCCCCCCCCCCCAGAATTTCTGGTGACAAAGACGTTATGAAGGCGAAAGGCATAGTATTCACAATAACGAAAGGGAAATAATTCTTGGTATGCTTAGTTCACATGAAAGAGATAATGAAAAAAATGAACATATTGACCAAGTACTTTCACAAAAATATATTACTCAAAATGCTTAAGACCCAAATATTTAAGACCTATTTTTCCAAAACTTTTCTTCGGGGGAGACCCCCGGGCCCCCTCAGTGGTAGGTTTATTCGTCGGTAAAATCTCAACTGTACTGCCTGCAAAATGAGTAAAATAAAACGTCCCTAATTTGGGCCTATTCATCAATTTTTTTCTCCGGGGGAGACCCCCGGACCCCCCTTTCTCCAGTGTAGAATATTCGTAAAACCTCACTAATTTGAGCTCATTTATCATTTTTTTTTCTCCGGGGTATAATATGCGTAAAACCTCATTAATTTAGGCCTAATTATCGAATTTTTTCTCCGGGGGATCAAAGTCTTGGGGTCCTAAGACCCCCCCCCCAGAAATTTAGGGAATTTACGCCAATGAAAAAATGTTTAGAGAAATAAATAACCTATATGTGTACCAATGGTTCCATCCATGTTGTGTAGGCAAATGTGCATCATAGACCTAAATTTTAGTTTTTTTGTTAGAATAAGAATATATAAGAAAATGAAGGTATAAAAAACATATTGGCAAAATTTTATCAGACGGGGGAGGGGGCGCAAATTTAAAGCTTGCCCTAGGCGCATTCCACCCCAGATACGCCATTGGGCCTCGGCTGACATCACGAAACCTGGGTGAAAACTGGGTTCAATATGCGGAACTCGATCCATCCCATGGTTTGGGTAGTGCAAGGGTTGGGTTATACGCTTATATATGCGCTGGGCCTTAGGCTGTGTGGCATTAACCAATATACCTACTGAATGCTGAGTTTTTTTATACGGCTGCAGTTGGATTGAGTCCCAACGAGTTGTTCACCCAAATATGCAATGGCGGCTCCACGGGGGGGGGGGGGGGGGTCAGGGGTCATGACCTAAATAAGTTAATTCATAAGATAGTAAAAAAAATGAATAAAACTCAACTTTTAACACACAAAAAAATTACTTTTTAAACGTACAGGTACCTACATAAAACCAAGGGACTCAACTCGTTGGTGACCTTTTTCCACCCGGCACCCGGGACTCAACTAATATCCAAAAAATGGTTTTGGACTCAACTCACCAACACCGCCTTATGCAGTGATATAATCATATAGAATGAGAAAAGTACTGAGCTTCTTAATTCTGGTAGTCTATCCATATACTCTATGGTGGTAACATTAGCCTCCAATTCTTCAGTTACATTGTACGATAGAATGAATACCTATACGTCATGCAAAGGCGCAAAGCCCTATACATATGCATACAATAGTGGTACCAGTTTTGGGATCCCGGGGTTGGCGTCTTCAAATCTCGGGGATTGACAAAAATGCCTCGTTATTTTATTCTCTATGTGGGCAATAACTGGGCTTTGTAAAATAATTAAATCAACTGCCAACCAGGCAGTTGAGGATTTTTACGTCGGCCCTTTAGTCATAGGCGAAAGGAAAACAGTAAACACAGGGATATTACTAATTGTTTTTCTAAATGTATACCAACCGGTACCTACCTAAAATTTCTTGTTTTTGCTTAAAATTATAGCAATTAAATGATAAGTTTACAAAGTGTATCTGGTTCATACTGAAGGTAGTATAAATGTATATATATGTATTTGCAGTAAACTAAAAAAGTTATCTTTATTAGAGAACCTAACCATGCAGTTGTTAAAATAGATCCATTCCGCATTAATTGGATTGTATATTATATATTTGAACAAGCTTCGTATCCTGTAAGCACGCATATTTAACTAGATCGTACGTGCATTCATTAGCGGACAAACCCCCGACGCTATGTCAACAGCATTATCATTTACCCACTAATTTACATTGAAAAGTAAAAATCACCAACAATTTAATTGCAAAAATAATTATTTTCAAAGTACTGCAGGTATAGCACCAACGGAAAAGAATAACTTACCCGAGAATTGATTTAAAAAATTTAATACATAAATACTACAATGTAATACGTTTTTGAAATAACCCGCTCCAAAGCAAACGAAATTCTCTTGTTTTGTAATGTTGAGCCATGATGTTCTGCTTACGTCTAACATAATATGTAAGTAAAATTCATGGCGAAATCACCAAAAACACAAAAAATTAAATGAAAATAACCTCTCATATTGTGTATGAAGTAGTCTTATACAAATTGGATAGAACCAAATTTTTATAAGTTAATATTACATAAAATATAAAAACAGCATTATGCTGTTATCAACATAAAATTAACATCTACGTTCCCTATCCTCCAGTGCACTCAGCCTGCAAATGCAAGGATAGGCAACACTTTTACAGTAACGTGTAAATCATATAACCAACATTTTGTAGGCGCAATTAAAATATAGTCTAGTGACAATCTGGGGTTAGCAAATACAAGAGGTGCATGGTGAATCTAGTATGTGATGTGAAGCATTATATTTCAAAGCTTATAATTATAAAGGTGGGCATTGTAAATTGTTGCTGTTACGCTTGTATTTGAAATAACCGTTCATAATATACAATAATATGTTTTGTATATATGAGGAGGCTGTTTACAAACATGGCCAACTCCAAGTTGTAAAATTTTTCAGGAGAGTGGATTTTCTGTTGAAAATTGCATTAAGTTTATAGCTAACCCTAGACTTCTCAGCACTTCTGTGCGCAATCTGGCGGCTTTTGTCACTTTATTTTACAACGTGCAGGTGGATATTAAAATTTTCTGCAAGATCGGATCAAAACCCCATTTTGTAAAAAAATGGAGTTGGCCACGTTTGTAACCTACATATACATATGTACTGTATATAGGCTACTGTAGGTTTTCTTTAAAAACAAACATATTTCATTTGGTTGATTTCAAATAAAAACTGCTCGTAGATTCAATTAAATTACTATGGCAGAATAACATAACTGTGAAAGCGTACACAAATAATAACAATATGATATTAGTCATATAACTTGTTATTTAACCAATAATCCAATACATAATTTCGGAGGCATCAAATAACGTAAGCCTAAAGCCATAGATTTCCAAATATTTGGACGAAATAAATTAATTCCTCATTTCTTAGACGCAAAGCTTTCTAAAAAAAAGTAGATCGTCAAGACGTATAGAGTAGTGGTAAGGACTTTCACCCGCAAGGTTGTTGGTTCGAGTCCCACACTGGCTACATTTTCTGGCCATGCTTCGGAGGGCATGTAAAGCAGGTGATCCCGAGCCTTCCTAGTTGAGTGTAAGAGAGGGCTTTATAGCCCTAACTCCGCTAGGTTGGCTTAGTAATAAAACAAAGTCATTATTTATTTATTTATTTATTAGATTCCATCTATTCCATAAAATCTGTTTACACTTTATCCTGTTTTTCTGTAATACTTGGAAATCCATGCCAATGCCTTAGTACCATTAAATTGACTCCAATGTACGGTAAGTTTATTATTATTATTTTTTTAATGGCAAATTATTCAGAAAAAGTAAGCACGCAACGACAGACACTATCAGTAATGTCGTCTTCCGGCTTTCAATTGACCGGCGTATAAAGGCACAAATTGGCAACTCTCTCACTCTCGAGTCCCTAAATTATTCGCTGGCTAAGCTACTTTGTATTGGACCATTACGGCACACTGGACAACATAATGTTCCAAACAAATTTCCATTAAAAATGCATTGAACAAAGAAAACAATCAAGGCCGTGCCCAGGTTTTGTTTGGGAGGGGGTCCAAATTGTTTTAAACATATTTTATTTCTCAAAGTCCATTCTATCCAGTGCAAAGTCCTTTTATTTCGGAGGGGGTCCGGACCCCTTGGACCACCCCCCTGGGCAAGGCCTTGGAAACATTGAAATAGAATGCACAGTGGACTG
This sequence comes from Psococerastis gibbosa, assembly GCA_963971405.1. Classification (NCBI taxonomy): domain Eukaryota; kingdom Metazoa; phylum Arthropoda; class Insecta; order Psocodea; family Psocidae; genus Psococerastis; species Psococerastis gibbosa. Next base: position 16,653,160 of record OZ020490.1, read on the forward strand.
ATGTCATACTTGGACACTGCGTCTTTGCTGTTTTCAAGCAGCAGCCTGATCGAGGCGATTATAATACCGGTATTTATTTAATCCACTGGTAATAAAAATGTAAACAAGATGATTTTATAATGGAAAGTACTATTCAAAATTTGTTTGTTTACAGTTATAATCCTAGGGTATTTATTTAACCCCAGTATTATAATCGCCTCGATCAGGCTGCAGTTCGACCAAGACCATTTTTAACAATCCATTTGAATTTCTGTATATAGTATGTACAGTATATGCATTACAGCACCATATACTGTATATAAAGTGAAAAAGTTGCGAGGCTTTTAATTATAATTTCTGAAGTCGCAGTCTGAGAGAAAATCTCAATAGCAGTAAGGGCAGATTTTAGGGGGGGGGGGTCAGAGGGTCCGGACCCCTCCAAAATAAATTAACGTACACTAGATAACAATAGGTTTACAGTGGGAATTAAAAATAATTATGTTTTTTTTTAATATTATAATCCACTGAACCTGACCGCGGACCCTCCCCCCCCCCCCTAAATTGGAGGCAAAATCCGCAATTGAATAGCAGTCAAATAGACAATAATAATATTTACCACTGATGAAGAATGAGTAATGCATCAGTCGTTGATGAAACACAATCGGAAGGAGAAACAGGCACGCGCGAGTTGGGAGCCCGTAGATGGTGGAGCGGCGAGCGTCGTACAAAGCCGAAATGACTGGAGGAGTGTTGTCGAGCAGACCAAATAAGAAGAAGAATAAGAAGAAGAAGAAGAAGAAGTAGAAGCTCCGTCGATTATCGTTACACCAGGAAAGTTAGCAGATCGTACAGTATCGCCAAAAAGATGTAGTTCTCTACTATACAACCTACTACCTCAACTGGTATAACAGATTATTACGTCCACGTTGAAGTTGCTCCCTTCTTCGTAAGCTCATCTTGGCTAAAGAAAATACAGACCATATTTTACACTTTATCGTATGCTAATCGTTAAAAATGGTATATAAATCAATAAACATATATTTCTGTTAAATTATACAATCAAGTAATCAACAAGTAAGTGACAAGAAAGTATAAAGTAAAATCGTCAAAATCAGGTAGTTCTGTCATTGTCACTGTGTGCTAGTGCCTCAGTGACAGTGTAGAAAACTTTCTCCTACAGATGGTCTCTAAGCAATTTAGGGAAGTTAGAAGCATTTCTCGCCACGGAGTTTTCTATGGTGGGCGAAACCTTGTAGTATAGGATCCAGTCGCTCACACTTGGCTGTACGTGGTGAAATAATCGTATCAATTTCTAACAGTGCTGGCCTTACAAAGTCTCCCCTTAGCCTCGTGTTGTAAGTGTGGGTGTCCCCATTTTGTTTAAATTTCCCCCACGCCTCAGGCTTTAAGATATGTTAAATTCATCTACATGTAAAGACTTGGGGCTGTTATGATTTTTAATTGATAGAAGCAATCTTCGGTATAAAGACGTAATAGAAAATTTGACAGGTGGCCGCTGAACTTCCTAGTGGGTTATGTTTACTGTACATTGATAAGTAATAAGTAAAATGATATGAACTAAAAAAAATCGTCGGAGCAATTTTTGAGAAAAATTTTTTTGGGGAGGTTTTCTTGATACTCAAAATGAAGTTATCAAAAACAATTAAAAAGTCCACCTAGACAATATTTTTGTGAAAAATTCAATTGGGTAGTTTGGCCCTGAATCGAGCTACAAACAGCCAGACGGACATTTCGTAAAAAACACTTTTTTTTTGTTCCTGGAAAATCCTGTAAAATCGATCATTTCGATCATCACAAAGCTTTCCTTATACTAACGTAGCCTATAAACAGGAAAGCAACAATAGTGACGTCCAGTGGCGGACTGGGACTGCGGAAATCGGCCCAGGCATTTTCGGATACCGCGGCCCCTTCCTAGCTTAGGTCAAAAAGGCGGACGCTCACTTACCCACTTGAAATTCAAAAAGCTGTTGTAATGCTTGTTATTAGCACAAATTTTATTTTATTTTATTTTGAAATATGTTACGATTTTTTTCCTTTAGACGTCCGGCCCTAAACAACTACTTTTGTTCCGGCCCACCGGGCAAATGCCCGTCTGCCCAGTCCACCACTGGTGAATTTACTAACAAGCTTCCATGTTTTTCCTCATGATGATGCTATGACGACGGCGCGGTGACGCAGCGTCCGACACACACCAGTAGAAGCGAGCTTGTGACTCAAGAAAGCACAAGTTCGGATCTACGGGTTTGAATCAATACGTCATAGATGATAATAAAGTCCAAGAAGATCTCTTCAGACTGCAGTGGAACTTGTAGGGGAGTTGTGCAGGAAAAGAATATTACAAAACACAGCAGCATGCGGTCTTTTCTCCCATAAACACTTATGGGCAAACCGGAGTCACCGCGATATTCCATTTCTGTGCAAACTTCAATTTCTTATGAAATATCGAACGTAGAACAATGAAAAAATGCTGAGACGCAAAAATAATTTTTTCCCCTAATTTTGATATGTAGTATGTTGCAATCATCAATACCGATCGGCTATAGTTAGTGAACTTGATACGCAACAAATAACGGTCACTCAGGAGTTCAAGTTGAAGGAGTTCATCAACTGTGGCGAATTGGGGTTAGTTAAGGCCACATACTCTATATCAAAATTAGGAGAAAAAATTCATCTTGCGACTGTATTTTTTCATTGTTCTGCGTTCCATATTTCATGGGAAATTGAAGTTTGAACAGAAAATGGAATATGGGCGACTCCGCGGTTGGCCCTTAAAAACAGATCGGACATCCCTACTACCCGTATTTTGCACTAAGACGAATTTCCCATGAATAGACTTGACAGTCGTAACAATAAAATATAAAATCTGCTGGAGTACGTTAACAATATTAATACATGTTTTTTGCATGAAATAAAGTTTAAATTATTAATTAAATAAATATTGGTGTTTTTAACTGTGGATTACAATCAAATAAATTTACTATTGCATTTAAATAGGTTTTCAAAAATTGTCAAGTAGCCTATCAATTATTGTCCCCATAAAGTATGCTTCACTTTGAAATTGAACTTCGTAAAAAATGAGATGTTAGGCCTACGTCTTCAAAGACTATAGACAAACGATGTTAGTGCCGGCTCCTTACTATGTGTAATAAAATTTAGAAGAGCCTTTCTTCTACTTTATAGCTCTATGACCGATTTTTAAGAGGAATTTGAATTTGTGCAAAAAACGGCTAGTGCCGTGTCCGATTTTCTCGTCTCATTCTAGTCATTCACATCCACTTTGCCACTATGGCCTCCGTCCACACAGCCTTGTAGTGGGCCCGTAATGCTGCAGAAGAAGAAAATTACAAAAAAGGCAAAATATACAAAGTGCATGCACATCAACAAAAGCATCAGAAGAAAGGATTGTAGGTCGTCGACACTATGGAGTGCATTTTACAAAATTCTTGCGTGGAAATGTATACAGTTTTTCAGAATTTTTTTAATGTGCTTGTTTTAACTGAGTTAAAGAAATATATATATACTAATAATTTAAAACCTCTCCCGAAAATGGGCAAAATATCTCCTGGCCTGCCCCAAATTCTGCCTCTTTTATTTAATTTAATAGTTTCTTTATTGTACTACACTGTGTCTTCCAAGTTTTCCTCGAAAGGTTGTTGATTCGAGTCCCATACTTGCTAAATTTGCTACGGAGGACACACAAAGCAGGTGGTCCTCGGCCTTCCTAGTTGGGTGTAAGAGAGGGCTTTCTTTACAGCTCTAACTCCGCTAGGTTGGCTTACTGGCTTAGTAATAGAACAAAAAGTCATTATTGTTATTAGATTCAATAGTTGTTGACCGACCCTTACATTCAATTTACAATTCAAATAGTCTACAATAGAACATAAATACAACAAAAACACACCTAAAACATCAAATTTTTGAGGTTAATAAAATAATAATAATTTTTCATAAATTTTACTATTTTGTTAGGCCCCCATTCCACATACGTACAACGTCAATGAAAATTATGAAATTGATGGTGGCAGCAGACATTTTTACATACTAAAAATTCTGCTGCCACCATCAATTTCATAATTTTCATTGACGTTGTACGTATGTGGAATGGGGGCCTTAACGATCGGTGTGCGAGGTAGGCTGTATACAAACATGCATACCATACAACGTCATACTTAATAACATAATAAAATGCAGTACATGCAATTAAAAACAAACCACCATCAAACAATAAACATAAATTTATACCGTACATAATATTTTACCAAAGCTAATTATTATTTTATTTTTCCTAGTTAAATTTAACTCTCCTTCTGCAGTTGTTATATAAATAATTTTACTTATATTTTATACTATTAGGTACAGTTTTGAGAAAGAAGAATCTGTAAATAAATTATTCAAGTAAATTTGCGGTTAATGAAACCAACACTTGTAAGACCTGTGTGATTACTATAAAATAATCCGCCATGAAATGTACTCAAAGTATTCATAATTTTATTGGAAAAATGTATCATATTTCAGTATCTTTCTATTACTCGCAGTTATGATTGAGGGACACCACAGGTACGAACAGAACAAGTAGCATGCAAGCCGAAGTTATAAACAAATTGATCGGCTATATTAGCACGAACGATACACATCATACATGTAGAGTAGTAGTAGTAGTAGTAGTGTTCGTCGGGTTAATAACGACTTAGGTCTCATATTTGGACCCATAGAGCGACCCCGACTTGACTGTCCTATGCCAGCCCATAGGACAGTGGACCTCCTGATTATAGTGGATTCCGAACCACTTGGAAAACACAGTGAAGTCACACGATTAGTTCGGAGGTGACCAGGACAAGTCCTACCATGTTTCCCTACCGGCACTGTGCACACGACCAAGTTATCTGCTCTGGCCCGCTGGATTCAACATGGTATGGCGGCCGGCCTATGTAGAGTAGTGGTACGGACTCCAACTTTCACCCGAAAGGTTGTTGGTTCGAATCCTACACTTGCTACATTTTCTGGCCATGCTTCGGATGGCATGTAAAGCAGGCGGTCCCGGGCCTTCCTAGTTGACTGTAAGAAAGGGCTTTATAGCCCTAACTCCGCTAGGTTGGCTTAGTAATATAACAAAAAGTCCTTATTTATTTATTTATAAGCGATTTTTTAATTTTTTAATTTTTGATGCTGGTAATCCTCGCAAGGGGGCTAAGCGGAAAATTCAAATTGTGTCTATTTAAACAATTAAATGACCTTCGGCTATATTTTTGGTGAGTTTCTTAATTTTAATTTAAACAAATTATTTATAATTCTTAATATATTAATTCAAAATTAAAACTTGATTATTTCTTGGGCGATATGTATATACTGTATATACTATACTACGGCAGCGTCGCGTCAGTTCAGTTCTTCAGTATTGCCAACATAACAATTTCAAAAATTCTGAAATTTCTGTTAATTTATTTTAAACAATTGAATTAATGTGACATGGTTAGTATATATTAACCCCCGTATTAAAATTTTCATGATGGGACTACTGTACAATAGATACCAAAACGAATTAAAAATTAGATTTTGTAGATTCAATATAAAAGAATAGTAGTGTGTAATAACGCCAATTGGACCCGTAATATAATTTAACCGACTTTGGTGGTAATATGCAGTAGCATGCTTGTACGTACGTACATGTGCAAGCCTCTAGATACCATGTGATCGGAGACGTGTCAAAGTCGATACAAGTACCTACTAGGTTACTGAGGCGACTGAAGAGGTCAATCGGATACATTCATTATAAGTGTTTTCATGCGATTAACCTTTTTTAAATGCAATACAATAATACAATGACCGTAAAATTCACGCTTACGTTTGGGCTGACTTTATGAGGTCAAGCCTCAAGGCTCTAGGACACTTGCCCGTCACAATGTAATTTACACAAAACCTTTATATCTATACAGGTAGAATGTCACCACACAAGAAAACGTGGATGGGTCGGTTTACCAAAAGATAATAAATCCGACAAACAATGGCAAACACAACAACAGGGGTATAATGTTAACACTATAAACTAACAATGGACCTGGGTCCAGTCAGGTAGCCCCAATCCCTCCTATATCAATGAGCTCTCGCAAGCCACTTGGGTCACTAATCTATTGAAAATTGGGAATAGTTTGGGTCTAGTGTAGGTAGCTGTGTTTTGATTAGCGGACAAAAGCAAGTGACAAAACAACCCATAGGGTGTCTACTGATATATGGTCGCTATTTTAGTATAGACAGGTGCCTACGGCCTTACCATGTTGAATGCATTAGAGCAGAGCATGTTCCAAACTGCGGCAAACTTGGTAGTGTACACAACGTTGGCAGGGGAACATGGTGGGACATGATAACGCGCTGAGTCTACGTGCGTGTCAGACCTGTTCACCTCCGATTTCATCGAGTGACTTTACCATGTTCCTCAAGTGGTTCGGAATCCACTATAATCACCCTGTCAGTCAACTCCCTTTTCCCCGAGGTGAAAGAGTCTGCCCTTAAGAGTGCCTCAAGTTAACAAACAGACTCAATCCCCCCGCCAGGCTGACAGGGTTGCTTAAAGCAGAAATGCTGAATGCAGGCGTTAGAAACAACAGTATAGTCAGGTCACTGAGGTACTGCTACTTTAGAACTGATGAGCAAATCTATTCGTGAAACGGTGCCCGGGGTGCGATCCCTAGACTTTCACATGTAAGTATTTAAATATAAATCAAAATTTTACTAAACAAAATTAAAATAAGAATTAAAGTTAATGCAGCATTTGTGTTTGAATTTTGGCGGCTTGGCGTGCATTTATATAATTCACTAACTTACTAGTATAGTATGTGCTTCTTGCACCGGGGCTTACGAATTGTAGTTACGCCACTGAATCTCTTGCAGCCATTATTTGCTCATAATATGCTAGCCATATACATTTTCTGTACAGAAAACTTCCACTACATACCCATTGACGGCGCTAGGCAATTTTTCTGGAGGTGGCACAACTTCTGAGCATCTGGAACTCGCCTTATGTATTAAAAATCGGCAATTTCCATCCGCAACCTTTTATTAGGAAGTGGCAATTTTCCCCCTTTTCGTCGCCATTGCATATAGAGTACCTCATTGGTGGATGCCACCTCACTCAATATAAAAAAAAAACATTTTAACTAAATTAACTTGTAAGTAACATATAACTTACATGTCGCGTTTCCTTACGGGTCTCAAATCTGAAAAAAGAAAGAAATTAAATTACAAATTTGGGTATTGAAGGTTCACCAAAGATTGGAAATCTATAATAGTATGGAGAACGGTCGAAATAGGCCCACGTACAGTATGACCCGACCATGATAGGATGGCACTTGGAATCGGTGTTGCGCTTATGCAAGTTTTCGAATAAACAAAGTGTTCCAAGTGCCATCCTATCGCGGTCGGGTAGTGCATGGAACGTTGCGATCGTAATTCATTAAGAGCAAATCGGTATACCCCAATTGGCCCCATTGATCGTATTTTTTCTTTTATGGGTCAATTTTCACAGGAAATATCGTAATCGAAATATCGTATAAATATAAAAAATATTGTATATATTAAATGAGCAGAAATGGGGCAAATGATACAAATACATACATACATACATATATATATATATATATATATATATATATATATATGAAGAAATTTTCGGAAGTCTGACATTGGTCGTCATCTCAATAGGTAGATGAATCTCTCTAAACTTGTGGCAAACCTGTGTTGGAAACAGCTACATACATTAAAAACTTGTATAATATACAGATCATAAAATGTTTAGAAAAACATTTCTTGATAGTCCGGATATTTTTGCCAATTCTACAAGTGATACTTCATGTGATATTCGATTTTTACACTTATTGTATAATGTTCTTTTTTTTCCCGGGGTACTCCGATTTTATTTATTCATCATTTATTTATTTTAAGAGTGAACGTCCCGTAGGAAATACGTACCCCAAAATCCGTTGTTTTTACAGATTTATTATTATTTATTTAATTAACAAAGCAAGATATAAGCTGTAGAAGACTACTTCATGCATCATATAATAGGGTATTTTCAATTTTTGGTACAGTAGCATTTTCATAGAAATTATTGAGGGCTAAAATTTCTCGTAAAATAGATACCATGAAAAACTAAAAAACTAACAATTAATCATACCCTATTATATCATCCATAAAGTATAGTCTTGTGCAACTTTAATTGATGAACCAATATTTTAATAAATTTCGTGTAGTTAATTAAATAAAAAATGAGAAGAATTAAATTTCAGGCTGCCAATTTCCTACGGGACGTACACTTTTAACGTAATTTCTTTAAATGCAATACTGGTAGATTCAAACCACTTCGGGATCTAAGGAATGGATTGTCCAAATTGTAATGTATAAAAAGGGGTGTGTAAAAAGTGACCAGTCCACTGACCCTTGGCCGTTGACAGTTGTATGGCCTGTAATATAGGGTGAAGAACACACCCTCAATATTTACTGTGACCCACACTTCACACATGCCGTTCAAGATCAATGGAAGTAACCTATCATTATATTAAGATTTCAGCCCACCCTAAAATTTTATTTGGGCATCGAGTACGGGTCAAGGGGTCAAAACAGTTAGTAATAGTAAAGGGAGGGGGGTAACATACAGCTTGATTGTGTTGGCATTCAGGATGACTGTTGAAATATTTCAGTTACAACTCTCGTTGGTTTCAGTGGGGATAAAATTTGGTTAGGCACAGCAGACAAGACGAAAATGTTGAGGAGACTTGACACCTGCGAATTACGTATAGTCAAGCTAGCTTGATGAATCGAGGGAGTAATGGCTTTGTGTGTTAAGTAAATGGAATATATGGTTAAGAGGCAAAATCTGGAGCAGCCTCAACAGTGGTGTCCGGGGGGGGGGGGGGGCTGACCCCCTGGATGTTTCACAGGACCCCTCGCGCCCCCCCCCCCTTTTGAGATATTATGTATTTTTACAGGACTGTTGTTATATTGCAGAACTTTTGTAACTCAAAATCGTCAAAATTAAAAGTTACTTACTTTCATTACCTACTCCCAATGAAAAATGTTGTGTTTTTTATGTTTTTTAATTGGCCCACAGATAGAAGTCATGCTCCCCCCATGCCCCCCCCCCCCCCCCGCCTTAAAATTTCTAGCGCCACCACTGAATTTTTAACTTCTGTAATAACTTCTGTAAATTAAATAATTTTTATTTTGTATTTTATTTCATTTTAAAGGTTAATCGCATACCAACGATTTAATGAATGTAACCGATTGACCTATTCAGTCGCCTCTGTAGGTTTGTTCCCCTTGTTGAGTTTTGGCGCTTATTCCACCAAAGTCAATAGTGATTGTAAATGAAGTATTGACGTGGTAGCAGACATTAAAGACAGTCTTAAAGTGTCTGCTATACCACGTCAATACTACATTTACTATCACTATTGACGTTGGTGGAATAAGAGCCTAAGACATGTCTCCGATCGCATGGCTTGTAGAGACTCGCACAGCAAGTACCACCTTTCCATCGAAGTCGATAATAATTAGTAAATATCGGATTTTGAAGTGCCAATATTCCATGCTTCATATACCCTCTGACATTCTTTAAATTCTCAGACACGGTACCAATGAAAACAAAAGACAGCAGCAGGTGTAATAAAGTCAAAAGCATTAAACACGCAAAAGTTTACAATAAAATTAGGGTTTCCACAAGTAAACAAACACGATATATATACAGACATGAAAGGCGTAAGTAGCGGACAAGATAAAAAGCTAGACACCAGGTGATTTCATGTTATTCGAAAAGCATAGAAATAATTTTAAAGTGTTATCAAAGTCCTCGTGTGAGGGGGCCTACATCTGGAAGGTGTCGGGAATCGTTATCGAAGGTCGATCGGCAGAAGGAAAACGCAGAGCCAGACGGACAGGTGTGAGGGGGCCCACAATTGGGGAAATACTCCTCCAGCCACAATACTTGATACTGATACCTCTATATCCGGCTAGGGCCTAGTAGGTACGCAGGCCTCGCTTACTACTAAAGCAAATAATGACAAATCATTTTTGCCGAAATCCAAAAAATGTTACAAACTCATATTACGTAAAATTCACATTAATTGACGTGTACATCGAAGTATAAAGATTTTGATAATAGTTATTTTTTATTTTTCATAAAATCACAAAATTTGGTTCTATATTCTTCTTATATGGTTCTCTAAGAATTAAAAGTCGGAAAAGTATAGTTTTTTAGTTACAGCCGAATTTAGTTCGAATTTTTGCATGGGCAGTTATAGGGACAAATTGCTCATAAAAATGTTTATGGAAGGAACATTGCCATAGGCATGTAAATAAGACAATCCTTCAGTGGCGTAGCCAGGGGGTCAGCGGGATCCGGACCCCCCACAAAAACATTTAGCAAAATAGCAAATTTTTTAAAAATCGCCGGGGAGACCCCCTTTTTTCAGTGTTGTTAATAAAGTTATCATCTGCAAAATCAAATTTTTTTGCCGACAACCTATTTCAGGCCTATCTTTTAAAAAAACAATCCCCGGGGCGGGGAGGGGGGCGCCAAATGAAACACCACCCCATTCGAAAACCTATCATAAGCGGGCAAACTTTATGAAAACTAGACCCGCCCCCTAAAAAAATACTGGCTACGCCACAGCAATCCTTACTTAAAATATGAATTCCCTTGCAAATGGGATTTTTCCTTCCATATTAAAAGCATTTTCATTCGACTTTTGATAGCTAAACCTTTACCAGTAAAATAGATTTTTTAACAGAATCATTTTATTCGAGGAACTTCACGGGGATATATTGTTTGGATAAATTACACCATAAGATTATATTCAGATATTGCAAATATTAGTAGAGTATAATTAAAGTACCAACGGTAACAAGTGCAATTTTGGTAACATGCTTTGATCGCATACACGGCTATATATCCTGAAGTAATGCTGAGAAGCGGTTCCAGGCAAGGGTGGATTTTATGGGGGGGGGGGGGGGGGTCAGGGGGTTTACAGTGGGAATTAAAAATAATGATGTTTTTTAATGTTATAATCCACTGAATCTGCCCGGTGATCCCCCCCCCCCTAAATTGGAGGCAAAATCCGCCCTTGGTTCCAGCATAGTTCGTGGAAGGAAAAAATCTGATGAGTCGTAGGGATTATCCATTTTATACAGTAATACACAATATACAGCATACTGTATATGGTTAGTTGGTCTCGGGTTTGCTTAGGTGCCCATTCCATATACGTACAACGTCAATGAAAATTATGAAATTGAAGGTGGTAGCAGAATTTTTAGTATGTCTTTAATGTCTGCTACCACCTTCAATTTCATAATTTTCATTGACGTTGTACGTATGTGGAATGGGCGCCTTCCTACTCACCTACTGGTTAGGTAGTAAGTAATAAGAATACACGTTCTGAAATATGCATCGCTCTGGCGCGTGCCACAACGTCTGCGTTAATATTAAAAATAGCCAAATCATACAAAATCAAAACAACTGTCACCACCCGGATAGAATACTAAAAAATCACGAGAAAATTTTTTTTTTTTTCAAAAGATCCGCAAATTCTTGATAATTCCGACAAATCAGCTCGAATAACAGTTAACCCATTTTAGCATGAACCCGACTAATAATTAACTTATGCAATATTTGCACAATCACAGTGAACAAAAGGAAATAAGTTTTAAATAAGGAGTGCGAGAGAGAAAGAAAAAACTCACGTCTGGAACTGGAGAAGCTTTAGCAAAGACTGGGATTACGTAGCAAAACCTGGCGTGAGACCCATTCTTCTTAGGTTGATTCATCTTCACATTTTTCGAGGTCTGGATTACGTCTAGCAGGGAATCGACCTGGTATGCTTATGTTTACCTTACGACGGCTGTCTGTCAACTTATAATTAATCATTGAGCTTCAGATAAAACGTCTCCAGACAGGGCAATGCAATGTTGCCAATTTTCTGTCTGCAGGGTTCATGGAGGTCTAACAGAACGACGAACTGTTTGTAGGCCTTTGGAGACTGCTTACTACTGCAATACTTGGAAGAATCAAGCATAGCTAAAAAGATAACGCAGCACTGCTTAAAGGATTAGTTAACAAGGCCGGCGCGTGATCAACGTGCGCCTATGTTAAAATTTAAAATATAATTAATTAATTAATTAAAAATTAAATATGTAAACCAGACTTTTCTAGATCTCTGCAGATGACATCTTTGGGGGCAAATACGAAGAGAATAAATCATTGGTGTAAATTGCAGAAATGCCGCGGGGAGGGGGTTTCTTTTATATCCTGGATAATCCTGGGGGGCTTTCCAAGTACCCGGGGTGGATAAGCCCCCCCCCCCAGACCCCCTAATTACGCCAATGGATTAAATGCCTCAGTATATTTGTGGCAAGGGCTCAAAACATTTGCAGAAAATACTTCCTTTAGACCACGGCCCACCAGCCCGGATATTTCTACCGATTGACTGTAATTAGCCTTATGTTACATTAACTTTGATGGTTCAACACCAAGCTTAAAAACTCCGTTTATAGAGCGAGCATTCAGACGGAACAGAACGGATGGAGAGAAAGGTGGAAAGTGACCTTGACTTAAGATATCAGTGGCAGAGTAAGACCAAGAACTGGGATGTTTGGAGTGAAGTGGTGTGAGAGACCAAAGCCCAAAGCTCACCCCAAGCTGTAGCGCCAAGGAGGCAGAAGAAGATCAATATTGGAGGGACAGAGCCCGGTTCTTACGTGAAACTGCTATAAGCATGAACAGACAGCCTTTAAGCAGCTGGTAGCTATTGGCAACCAAGGACGATGCTTGGAGAGAGGTGGTGCAAGAGGCCAATGCTCACCCCTAGCTATAGCCGAAGAAGAATAGCTTTGGAAGGACATAGCCCGGTTTTTACGTCAAACTGCTATAAGCATGAACAGACAGTCTTTAAGCAGCTGGTAGCTATTGGCAACCAAGGACGATGCTTGGAGAGAGAGAGGACATAGCCCGGTTCTTACGTGAAACTGCTATAAGCATGAACAGACAGCCTTTAAGCAGCTGGTAGCTATTGGCAACCAAGGACGATGCTTGGAGAGAGGTAGTGCAAGAGGCCAATGCTCACCCCTAGCTATAGCCGAAGAAGCTATAGCCGAAGAAGAATAGCTTTGGAAGGACATAGCCCGGTTCTTACGTCAAACTGCTATAAGCATGAACAGACAGCCTTTAAGCAGCTGCTAGCTATTGACAAGCAAGGACGATGTTTGGAGAGAGGTGGTGCAAGAGGTCAATGCTCACCCCTATATAGCTATAGCCGTAGAAGCTGTAGCCGAAGAAGAATAGCTTTGGAAGGACAGAGCCCGTTTCTTACGTCTAACTGCTATATAAGCATGAACAGACAGCCTTTAAGCAGCTGGTAGCTATTGGCAACCAGACGGCACGTAGTTGACACGTATTTTCACGCAACAGTGACGGAAAATTACAGGGTAGACAACCTGACGAAGTGCCATGAAGACGGGTGTGTGGTCACGGCAGGAGGAGCCCCGACCAGACTGTTTGCAAGGCATTTGCATGTGGGCGGAACGAAAAAGACGTCGAGCGCTACACTTGCGACGCGACGGCTGGCTGAAATGATCCAAACACGTGCTGTGTCTGCAGTAGAAAAAATTTCCAGGAGCGCCAACACAAAATGATAAACTATCCCGGGCGCTTTTAGCCTTTTAACCAAAGAGGACAACTTTCAATCGCTTTATTCAAGTTGGAGGCCAAAAAAATGTCCACCTATGTGTAACAATGAACGTTAATCAGTCGCGTTGGCGATTCTTCCTTAAGACCCTAACCTTATTGTGTTTAAATTAATCACAATTACTGATGGGTTTATTTTTGCAAGCATTTATTTTTATTTTTGCAAGAGTGGATCAAAAGGCCCAGCATGAAAATAGAGACAATTTACATAAAAATAGACTGAAGATTGAAGAATTTAATTATTAAAGTTACAAAGGCTTTCAGTTACGTGACGAAGTAGTAGCACTTGCTGCTGTGACTCCGAGATACAATCTCAGAAGTCTATGCAGTTCCACTGAAGATGTCGACCACAGATGTTGACGAAACGTTTGGAAGTACGCTTTCAGAACGACCACAGCCTATCATCCCGGATTCAACTGCTTCGACAATTTCATTTTTATACTGTATTTATTTTATTATGAATATTTATTACGTTAGTGGCTCAGATGCGAATGTTACTTTCTGGGTTACAAATTGACAGACAGGAGGAGAAACTAGGACATCCGGGCTGAGATGCAAGTAGCACCTATCACCAACAAAGTCAACTAGGGAACGAAGACTGGTGTGTTGGGACCATACGAAAATAAGAGAAGATGGACATCTGCTACAACGTGTGAGGGACTAAACGGTGGAGGACACAAGACCTATAGGCAACGAACGAGGATGTCCCTTGAAACTGAAGTAAGGGAAGACCTGACCCTCGGTCTCTCGCCAGATGATACCCAAGACCGGAGCACCTGGAAGATGAAGAAGATGAAGATCCGTGCCGCCGACCCCGTGGGAGGGATAAGGCGCCGTTAGAGTAAAGTAAGTATTTATTACGTTAGTGTTACCCCAGTACTGAAACTTAGTGGTGAGGAATTTCGGCTACCCAGAGGACGATATAGAGCTTTTTTCAGCTGAACGAAACTGACCTCAAGGTATTACATCAGCAGTATCAAATCTGTCAGATGACCCATCAAGGGCGTCATTTGGGTCCTTCGGGTTGACCCCCAAAGTAAAAAATTAAATTGACGCTCCTGAGACCCATACTGATCATTCATTGATTTAAGTTATTTACCTTTTAATTTTCGCCTATCGGGAAGAAGAAGGGGCTGTACTCAGTGGCGTATTTACCAGTAGGCAACTGAGGCAAATGCCTATGTCCGCGCGCGCGTAGGACTTTAAATTTTATGTTTTTATGTTAATAAAAATTAAAATAATTATGTATAACATTTGAGTTAAGGGTGAGAAGTAGGTTATTTTGAAAATAAACATTAAAACAATAGTGGTCTTATTAGTGAACCCCCCCCCCCCCTATACATACAATAATTATTAATGTCCGCGGCAAGGGCAGTGCCTATATCCGCGCAAAAGCCAAATCCGTCCCTGGCTGTACTAAAGTTCCTTCACATTAATTACTTTAATTAATTATTAGTAAACAGTGCAGTATGCATGGTAATTCGTATTACTGTGACACTGTCTACAGACTGACCAGCGGCGGCACTACGGGGGTGCCCGGTGGGACCTGGCCCCCCGAAAGTTTCTCTGCCCCCCCCCCTGGGCCCCCCACTTTTGAGATATTTTACATGTTATATTGCAGAATTTTTGTAATCCAAAAACTTCAGAATTAAAACTGGTTAAAAGTTATACCTACTCCCAATGAAAAATGTTTTGTTTTTTCATTCAGATAGAAGTCATGTCCCTCCATGCCCCCACCCCCCGCCTTAAATTTTCTGTAAGAATAGAGAGACAGTGTTTCTCTAAAATATAAATATATCAATGAAATCTAAGAAAAACCGGGTTCTGTAAACTCGCACTGCATATGTCTACGCTGTATAGTGAGTACTGAAGCGCACTATAACCGGACCTGAGTCCGGCACTGCTAAATCACGAATTCACTGTATATAGTCACCTAATAAGTATGTGCAACAAGTAAGTAGAATATCAATGACGGCAGAGTCAAACCACCAGATGCATTGCATATTAATGCAACACAGAGATTGCAAATATAATGCGGCGGGTACAGGGGAAATGCGTGGTATGTACTATTAAGCGGTAGGGCTGCCTAATCTATCGTTCCCAACTCCGCGGAAAGTGTTTCATAATTCTGCAAAATTTGGAATCAGATTCAAAGTCATATTACAGAGTAACAAGGAATTGTAATTTGTCTTTGGTGAAATACTAGTAAGTAAGCTGTAACTCTCTAAGGGCTTGGTCAATGGTTGGTGCCATCTCACAGGGTCTACTTCAGAAGACATCTATGATCGGGCGCGACTAGGGGAAAACTATGCACTTTCGCAAGCGGTCGGCTTCAAAATCGTCAAGAAATCTTCTGCTAGCCCTAAGGAAAAGGCGTCGGCAAATCGTGACTGCGAGAATCGTCCGTATGTACTTACTACTTACTTACTCCTTGGCCCTACGGCCCGTGAAGAGCCCTGTCCAGTTGTCCTGCTCTGCCACATCGCGCCAGCCAGGGCCGGGCGGTCCTGCGCTCTCCTTCGAAGTCATCGACGCCAAGGATCGCCAGATGCACCTCGACGTCGTCCAGCCATCGCATTTATGTTCGTTCCACTTGTCTTCTCCCTCGGGGCACCTTGCTGCTCTTGTTGCCCTATTGTCTCGAATTCGTTCCACGTGCCTCAGCCACCTGATGCGGGCTCTCTTGATTTCGGCCACTATCGTAGGTTCTTGGTATATCGCATACAGCTCATTATGTCTACGGATCCACCATTGTCTCATCCATGTGTACCGGACCTGTCTCCCATTGTCAATCTCTTCAGTAGCACCCGCAGTGGAACTGTTTCTTGAGTTGGTGGGCATACAATCTTGCCTGACGCCGTGGTCGACCCCTTCCATTGTTTCCATACTCGCTCCCCCGGTCTTCTGGTATTGTGGACAGCATGCCTCAATCTCAAACCCAAACCATGCAAAGGTGAAAAAACTCGCCTAAAATTTTCAGAGGTCAACCATGCGTATGCGAAACCCATGTGAGCCAGAATATATTTCCATTGAAACGGACGGCATGGCGTGACGATAATCTTGGGGTTGCAGTCCTCATTAGGCACAGACGTAGAGAGTAAATCGCTACTTTGTGTCCGGATTTCAGAGCTAGCGTGATTTTAAATACAAGTCTGGCTAAACTTTGCCCATAAATCAGGAGGGCATAGCCCAAAGCCGAATTCATAAAAAAGAAGCATACGCTTATACGTCATATAATTCGAACATATCACGGACCAATACAAGGGGAGGGCAGGGGGGTTGCTGCCCCCCCCCCCCACCTCGAAAAAATGTAGTGAGTCAATTTATTACGTTATATAATTTAATTAATCTATGCTAAATAATTTTCTTATATTTTAACCGACCACTACACCCCCCCCCCCTAAACGGACTAGATTCGTCCTTGGATGCTTGTGTTTCTAATCATAAAAAAAGAAAACACATTTTCTAGAAGTTTATTTTTTTAGTGAGTAAAAGGTCGGGCGAAAATTTCTTTGCGCCACGAGTGCCACTGTCCCCTACGTTTATCGACCTTTTGCTCATTGCCTGCACACAAATGCTAATAAGTGAAACTAATTGGTGTTGAATATGAAAAAAAGAGCTCATACTCATGCTTCTACCTCTTATTTCCACCATTAACTCATAAATATAGCAAAAATAGGAAACAATAATGAATTAATTTAATTAATTCATTAAATATACTTTAGTAAAAATTAAAAATATTTTTTTTTAAGAATTCGGCTGAAAAAATTCAAAGTCTTTTTTTTGCCATATCTTCTTTTTTCTTGTTTAGTCAGACAAGAGCAATTATTATCCCCTGCATCAATAAAGGAGGAGAGTATAGGAACAGATTTTGTTTTACCAAGAACCTAATTGAGGACTCACGAGAGTGCGAAATCAAAAGCAAGTAAAAGAGTTTGTAATAATAATTTCGAGCTTCAATTTAAAGTCTAGTGTATTACACATAATTTTACACTATAATTTCAAATCGTAACAAGTCAAGTGTGTCCAACGGGTACAAGGCCGTAGCCAATGGGGCGTTCATGGGGGGTTCAACCCCCCCCCCCCCCCCCCCGAAATGAAATGGCTCAATACTAGATAGAATCGAATTTTTAGAGGAAAATTAAAAATGAAATTTCTGAACCCCCCCCCCCCCACGAAAAAAATCCTGGCTACGGCCTCGAATGGGTATAATTCATTCTTTTATTTTAACAGAGTTACCATAAAACCTTCTTGTTCCATTTCACTTCCATTCATTTCCGTGCAACTGCGCACTGAATGAAACTATCCTAGTATACTGAATGAAACAATAAGGTCAATAACCTCCAGACTGTGATAAGGCGCAGGTATAATATAACTTTAATTAGGATATAAACAATGCCACAGTATTATGGGCATGGCTTCTTATCAGCAAGCAAACTCAGATATAATGCGAGACTGTTGAGATAAGTTGAAAATATTTAGGGTTCAACAAAGAATAATACTCGTAATTATTTTAACGTTGCGGTAGGTCCTTGTGAGAGTTTCCTTGGTGACTTCGTGGAACTTGGAGAACATGAGTAGAGGAAGAAGAACGCAATGATCCACAGTAAAATACTTTAATTTTACTGTGGATCATTGCGTTCTTCTTCCTCTACTCATGCTGTTGCGGTAGGTGCTGTATGTCAACTTCAACTTCGCACACTAAGCACATGCGTCAAAAAGGAACCCAGGTCCAGTGGCGGCTCGTAGTGTATCAAAATGGTGGGGCAACGAATTGTAATAAAGTCATAGCATATAACTTACCATTACTTGATTAGGTGCCCATTCCACATACGTACAACGTCAATGAAAATTATGAATTGAAGGGCATTTCAATTTTACTCTATGCCATTGTTAAAATTGATCAATGATCAATTGATTATAGAGTAAAATCACAAACAATGAAACAAACAATATAAAATTAAAAAATGGCGTCATATGTGATATGACAAGTACAACTATTTTAATTGATTTCTCTAAAAAGAAAGCATTTCTGTATACAAATTATAATAAGGATTAAATAATAAGGCGACGAAGAAAACAAATACAATTTCAAGAAAAAAATTTCAAAAATTTAGCGCATACGCTTCAATTGAAAATTGTCAATTTTTGAAAAACATATGGAATGGCGCCCATCAATGAGAAATTGAAATGTCCTTCAATTTCATAATTTTCATTGACGTTGTACGTATGTGGAATGGGCGCCATAGCCATATCAAATAGATTCTTCGGCATTTCGAAGTGGCAAACAAGTCTATCACTCGCTGTTTACATTTTTGTAATATTTGTTTACATTACAACTGGCCGTTGGGCAGAACCTGACTTCCCTAGTCAAAAATTGAACTTTGAAAAATTTTATAATAATCATCACTCATGACAAAATAGTGAAACTCTTCTCAAAAATAACTCTTAAAATTATGATTTAAAAAAAAATACTAATATTCAACGATTATTAATACGAAACATTTAAAGTCATTTTTGGGGCGCTGCCCCGCTGCCCATGTATTAATGCATATGCCAGGAATTGCATTGCAAGGTCCATAAGAGAAAAGTTGCGTACACCTTTTCAATGGTGAGAACGATCTTCTTAACTTTTGCCTGACTCGGTTGCCATGGCGACCCGGGGCTAAATTGAAAATTGCCCCAAGTTGCCCAGAGCACGCACATAGCATAGCCGAATTGTAGCAGTTGCATTTTTCTCCAGAATCTAGATTAGTATATTATTATTTTATTATTGTTATTTGTTATTATTATTAAAAGTAAATTGCTTTTTTTGCCTGTAAAATTTTGGGAGGGCAGTAGCCCCAGTGCCCTTATGGACGAGCCGCCACTGCCCAGGTCTGCGTTAAAAGAATTTGGTCAAATGAGATGTTTAATTGTACAGAGAGGTATACAGAAAATTATTACATCATACATAATTTCTTCAAAAAATAATTTTTTGTACAATCTTTGTGGTTGTAATTTTTTTAGGGCGAAACCCCTCAAACTTGAGTTATCCCAAAATAAAGAATGGCCCGAGCCCCGAGGTATCACTTTTGTGCACCTCCCTGCCAAATTTCACCGGTTGATCAAGGCAAGGCTGCGTGTGAATATGTGAGAAAATGTGTGTGTGAACTAGTATGTCTGTTATTTTGAATGAAAGGTATGACTGATATTCTGTATGAATGTCGTTTCAAAATTATATTTCAATCAAACTATATCGTTGATATGTACAGTTAGGTGTAAGAGAGTGCCCTAGGCCCTAATCTCGCTGTATCTACATATATATGTTTTTTTTTTTAATAAAGACTTCATTATTATTATTATTATTATTTTGTCCCAAATAAGCGCTAGCTTGGGGATGCGGGATGGTATTATTATGTATTGTATTTTTGTAATATATGCTCCTTCTCCAGGGAATACTGGACAAGGAAAAGAAAGAAGAAAAGATATTATATGATAATATCTTGTTTTAGCAGCACTGTATAAGTCCTTTGTCCCAATCAAGCTTTAGCTTGGGGATGAGGTATGGTATCATTATCATTATGTCTATTGTATTTTGTAAATATATGCTCCTTCCAGGGGATACTGGGCAAGGAAAAGAAAAAAAGAAATAATCCACTGAGTATATTTTGCCCACAAATCGACGAACATACCGACCCCTTTTTTTGGTTCCTGGGACCTCAAAACGGGTAAATTCACTGAAATCTAGGAATCGAATATTTCGACTATCAAAAAGCTTTCCTTATATATTAAAGAAAGAAAGAAAGAAAATTGCCTTTATTTCGAGAAAGAAAAGTTGGCTACCCTACCCCGTTGTATCTATTTGTACATAAAAGTTTCGGGGCCGGCACGTCCCAGATTTGGACCCTCGGGTCGGTACCGGACCAACTCTAACTGAAACAGGCAAGCAACCTGTCTAAACCGCAGTCCTGAATTTATATAAATAGACCGTATAGGCAGCGTCCTAAGGGCGGCAGATTTCAGCGGATAAAAGTCAAACAGGTCCCCACTGGTTATCTCATGGTTTTTTATACTTACTGTATATTTACTAAAAATGGAAAATTATTATCTTAGAAAGGTATGTACATGGGACGGCGGAAATAAAGTGGCATACACTCATAAAAAATATAAATCTGGCACAGTCCAAAGAACCGGTCCGAGTTTACTCGAACATGCTTTCCAATTTATCAACATTAGTAGATAGAGAATATGAGTAATTTCATGGTAAATAATATTAGAGTGATTAAATTTCCGATATCTCGGTGGGGGGGGGGGGGGGTTGTCCACCTGACGTCACAGGAAGTGAGATAAATTCTAGATAGGTCAGACTAACACATTAATTACCACACAGCAATAATGGCAGGGCCCACAATGCATTTGAGCGCAAATTTTCTATCATTTTTTCAAAAAATAATTTTTTGTGCAAAACCAAATATTTTTTTGGAAAAGCAACCTGTTCGGTGTCGTTACTCAATTTAACACCTAAAACATGCCTGATGGTAGAAATCAGCGAAAGAAAGGTTTCGCAGAAAAATTATTTTTTAGCCATTTTTCATGAAAATTTAGTTATTTTTGAGAATAAAACCCCCCAAATTGAGTTAGCCCCAAAAAAAAAATTTTTCTCGAGGTATGATTTTTATGAACCTACATGGAAAATTTCATCAAAATCGACCGAGTAGTTTGCCTGGAAATTGACGCACACACAGATAGAACGACAGACAGACTGACATTTCGTAAAAACCACTTTTTTGTGTTCCAAAACGTGTAAATCCGTTGAAATCTCGGAATCGAAAATTTCGACCGTCACAAAGCTTTCCTTATACTACGTATAAATTGGAAAGCAACAATCACCTCCACAACAGTCAACACTAATTCCATTATCTCGTCTCTACTTCGAGGTAACCGATTCGAGGACTAGGCGTTGAACGTTGAAGCGTTCGCTCCGCCACAATACCTAGCCCATGACTCACTCCCCCCGCCAGACTGACAGGGTTTCTTAAAGCTGAGATGCTGTAAGTAGGCGTGGGAAAATAAAACAAAGAATATAATACCTAGCCTGTACAAATTGGACAGGGTTGAAGACAAGTTCCAAGTGTATTCTTTTAATGTTTTTTAGTAGATTATCTGTACAAGTGTAGTTGTGGGTGTGGTCTGGTAAACAGTTATCAGGGGCACAGTGAGCAGTGAGGTTACCAATCAACCAGGGGCGGGCACAGCGATATTTTTTAGGGGGGGGTCATCACCAGGGCAGCCAGAAGCAGAACTGAATCAAATCTGAATAAGATGTTATGTGTATTTTTTTTCAATTTCCAATAAAATTTGGCACCTAGACCCCCCCCCCCCTTGTGCCCACCCCTGCAATCAACCGTCTTAAACAGTTTGTCATCACTTTTATTGAAACTTTTATTGAAACTGTGCTTTCCTGTAGGAAATTGACAGCCTGCGAAATTCAATACTTCTTATTTTTTATTAATTAACTAAGCAAATTATTAGAAGATTTGGCTAATTTAAATTGTTGGATGCAAGACTATTTCATCAATCATATAACAGGGAATTTTAATTTTTGGTACCGTAGTAGTTTCAAAAAGACTGTAGATGACTAAAATTTCACGTAAAATAGATACCATGAAAAAACTAAAAAGCCAAAGTCCTAATTTTATTATTTGATGCATGAAGTAATCTTCTACAACTTAAAAGAGCCAAATCTTTAATAGCTTGCTTAGTTAATTAAATGAAAAATAAGAAGTATTAAACTTTGGGCAACCGATATGTTGTTTTTATTGACTTTTTATTTTTATGTAATTAAAAAAGCAAGTTATTAAAGATTCGGCTCATGTAAGTTTTAGAAGACTGCTTCACGCATCATGTAATAGGAAATATTAAATTTTTGGTACCTAAGTTCTAGGTCTTAGTTCTTAGGTCACAGGGGTCATGACGCCCCCCCCCCCCCCCCAATGAGTAAATTCATAAAATATTAAAAATGATTTTAAGGCGCTTATTACACCGATCGGCTAGGGCTAAATGCAAATACGGTGACGTGGTAACAGACATTCAAGACTTAAGCGGGGTTTCCACCGACCTCGCATTGTAGAATGCAAATGACATTGACGGAAATGTTTGTTTTACTCTATGCCATAGTTAAAATTGATCAATGATCAAAGAGTAAAATCACAAACAAACAAACTGAAATGAAAAAATGGCGTCATGGGATATGTTAATTACAAACATTTTAATAGATTTCTATAAAACAAAAAACAAACATTTCCGTCAATGTCATTTGCATTCTGCAATGCGAAGTCGATGGAAACCCCACCTAAGTCTTGAAAGTCTGTTACCACGTCACCGTATTTGTATTTAGCCCTAGCCGGTCGGTGGAATAAGCGCCTAACAAAAGCTATTTCTCGGGAGGTTGGGGGTATAGGCTGCACACCTACACGTACAACTTGTGACTCCCCCAATTTTCCGCTGGATCCGCGCTTGTCGTCTACAACTTTCATGAGCCAATTTTTTAAAAACTTGCAGAGTTAATTAAATAAAAGATGACAAGTAATAAATTTTGGCGCCAATTTTCTACGTAGCATTACATCCTACTTGATAATAAATTATGAACTATTTGATTACATTTTTCAGGCAATACCAGCATAATTATTGGAGCAGTAAAAACTCTCATGCAAATGCATAGCGGATGCTGTGCACACGCAAACCTTTCCTCCATAATTCCAGACACAAGAGCACCGACTAGTCCTGGAGTCCAGACTCCAGAGGCTGGAGTCTAGACGGGTCGACCTTGCGATCGCCCCGAGCAAGTCAAACGTCTTGGGCTGCAATCCGTCAGACCGCATCGCCCGCGGGACTTGATGCCAATTTCATTTGCAAAGGGATACTTGATTAAACTTGCATGTTCTCACACTCCACTAGACGTGAGGTTCGACAAATTATGGGGTTTGTCTTACAGGCAAAGGTTTACGATACATTGCGAATTCGTAATAGGCATCCAGTCCCCGCACTAACGAAAATTAAATATCATATGTACAGTTTTAAATTAGTTTTCAATTATATTTTGCAGTTTCTCATTTTGTGGACTATTATTTGGGCAACAGCAGCAGACCCTTTATTAAGAGCAAGGGCGGATTTTAGGGGGGGGGGTCAGAGGGTCTGGACCCCCCCCAAATAAATTAACTTACACTAGATAACAATGGGTTTACAGTGGGAATTATAAATAATAATGTTTTTTAACACCTGGTGACTACCTGGTGAATTTAAATGAATAAAAATTATAGCATGTAGGTTCATAAAACTCACACCTCGGGACCATTTATTTGGCTCATCAAAGTTGTAGAAGACTACTTCATGCATCATATTATAAGATATTTTTAATTTTCGTAATTGTATAGTTTTTTCAGAAACATGCAAATATTTTATAAACAATCACTTTTCACGTATTATCGATTTTATAAAAAAAACTACAATTTCGAAAACTAAAAATACCTTATTATATGATGCATGAAGTAGTCTTCTACAACTTTGATGAGCCAAATCTTTAATAACATGCTTAGTTAAGTAAATAAAAAATAAAAAGTATTAAGTTTCGGGCTGCCACTTTCCTACGGGCTGTACACTCTTAAATAGAGTAACAAAACCCAAAGGTTTAATTTTTTTTTTTTTTTTTTGAGAGATTATGGAAAATTTACGCTCCAATACATTGCCATTATTACTGTGTCCCATCCATCAATTTTTTGCTTTGGGATAGGTAACTCGAGGCATCCGAAATGTAACCATAGGAAATTTATTTACTATGGAATTACTCATATTATTATATTACTATATTACTACAGGACAAAGACATTGCCCCTTAGATCGATAGACCAAGGCCGTAGCCAAGGGGGGGTTCAAACCCCCCCCCCCCCCCCCCGAAATGAAATGGCTTGATACTAGGTGGAATCGGATTTAGGGAGAAAAAATAAGAAAACACTATGTAACAGCCAATGACATTTCTGAACCCCCCACCCCCCGAAAAAATATCCTGGCTGCGGCCTTGCCTTAGATGTAATACATGACGTTAATAGTCTTAGTCAATAATTAATCAATAAAAAAACAATTTAAAAACTGAGCAATGATGAATGAGTTAAAACTTTTATGCAAATACGATAGGTCACACTCTCATACATACATAGTTTTTCTCCGGCTTGGCTGTTATAAAATTAGCTTCGTATTCTGTGAAACGTATGGTTTACGAAATCGGATTTTTTTTTTTTTTTTTTTTTTTTTTAACTATATAGTATGCGTTTGCGAATTAACGAGCAGAAAACCTTTATATAAAAATAATGGACTCCTGTAATTTATTTATTTCGAAAAAATCCTGAATTAAACCATAAAATGGCGGGAAGAAAAATATCTTGTTATATGCATTACTTCACTAACCAACAACCGACAGAAAAATTTAATGAACTTTATTGATACAACTCTATGCGACATTATATGAACGTAAAGAATAATAAAAAAATATCCACCTGGCTACTGACTAGTTGCAATACGTCTCTCCCCCCCAAGGGACTCCGCGTCTGCCATCTCCCATCTCAGTCAATGACCTGCGTCAAATATTATTTCGGTCCAGCAGACCAGCACACATGTTGTGCAGACTCACTCGACACTGCGCCTATGGTTTAGAGTCGTTGACCTCGGGCAATGTATTTTGGTGGGACGGCCGACCATTGCACAGTTAGTCAGTTACTCGCCTATCGTCACCAGAAAAGCACAGTCTTATTATCTCAACGCCATGCGCTAAAGACAAAGGCATACGTACGACAGGGGGTATCGTATAAGAACCCGCACATTGTGCTTTATTATTGCTTTCCCATTTATACGTAGTCAAGGCCGTAGCCAGGTTTTTTTCGAGGGGGGGGGGGCAGAAATTTCATTGGATATTACATAGTGGTTTTTATTTTTCCTCTCAAAATCCGATTCTATCTAGTATCAAGCCATTGCATTTCGGGGGGGGGGGGTTGAACCCCCATGAACCCCCCCTTGGCTACGGCCATGTACGTAGCATAAGGAAAGCTTTGTGATGGTCAAAATTTTCGATTCCGAGATTTCAACGGATTTACACATTTTGAGGTCCCAGAAACCCAAAAAAGGTTTTTACATTTACGAAATGTCTGTCTGTTGCTCTGTCTGTTCATCGATTTGCGGGCAAACCACTCGGTGCATTTTGCTGAAATTTTGAAATTTGGCATGAAGGTTTTAAAAACTCGTACCTCGGGACTATTTATTTTTATTTTGGAGGGTTTTATTCTCAAAATGCTCCAAAAAAACGTATTAAAAAATCATTTCTCAAAAACATCAGCTCCAACGATTTCTTTTAAATTCACACATATTGTAGTCGCTATTAAGGTTAACAAAATGCTGTGGGTCGCTTGCCCATTGAGAGTTTTCGTCCCGGGGTATGGGATAATTGCATAGTATGGAATATAATACTTCACAGTAATAAAAGTATAGCATGCAATGCTTTGGGACACTGATTATCCATAATGTATTTTTTTTTAAATGCTTTTTCTTCAAACCAAAACCTTGCTTTGAAAACCATCCTGTTATGTTTTATTACTCTATTTAGTACTTAAAACATACATGAGTTAGAAAGCATCGAAGCATCAGCAAACAAATTATTTTTGAACAATTTTTCATGAAAATTCAGTTATTTTCTACACCCTGATCCAAGCCAAGAGGGATGCGAGGTGGGGTTGTTTATATTAATCAGTACTATAATATTTGTGAATTTCAAAGAAATCGTGGGAGCCCGGCCAACATGAATTTATCCAAAACAAAATATGACAAAAATAACTATATTGCTGTGCACATGCCGAATTTCATCAAATTTAAACACATAAATTAAATTATTATCGACATTATATAGTAATAAATAAATAAATAATAAACAATAAAAAAATGTGGAACTGGGAAGTTCTCGAAGTACCTAAGTTAGGTGATGGTATACCGGTACAAAGTTCGCTGGATCTACTACTAGTTATTAATAAAAAACCATCACCATAAGGTAACGCGTCAACTAAGTTTGGTTTATAAATTACAACCGGCGCTTTGGTGTTTTAAATCAATAAAAATCCATAACTGCCCCCAAACTGTGCAGAATCGACCTATAAGAAAATCATTTATATCCTATTATCGATTAGACAGGGGGGGCTATATATGGAAGTAAACTGCTACTAAACAACGTAATTTACGACGCGAGGCAATAGGGGTCTCAGTGACAACCAAATAAAACCTTATCAAAGAGGAAACCGTAGAGGTAAAAGGTAGCAAACCTACCCCATATTCAACAACAAATGATGGGCTAAAAAGAGGTTCAAAGGAGACACGGGACGACGATGAAAGAACTGTATTCGAGAAGAAAAAAAAATCACATTATAAGGAAGGGACGGCTTGAGTAGGGCAGACGAGGTTTTTTTTAGAAAACAGGTTTAACAGCTTGTGTGACGGACCAACTGAGGTGTTTTAAGACTGCTCCGCAAGCTAATAAAGGATTATTTTTTGTTGCTTAAAGATACGGTATGTTTCCCTCCCTAAATAAATATTACAGGATAAGGTCCATTAGACATGGTGTAAGCGGGGGACACGATGTTGTTTTGGTACTGTCGCCAAAAAAAAAAATTATTTACAAATAGGCCGGCATCATAAACATGCCTCAAGATAAATGCTGGTTTGGATGGATTGTTAAGAGACCGTTCCATTGGCCACCCCCGAAAAATGGGTTGGTTTATAATTTTATTTAAGTTAATACATAAGAGTGTACAGCCCGTAGGAAAGTGGCAGCCCGAAATTTAATACTTTTTATTTTTTATTTAATTAACTAAGCATGTTATTAGAGATTTGGCTCATCAAAGTTGTAGAAGACTACTTCATGCATCATATAATAAGGTATTTTTAGTCTGCGAAATTTTAGTTTTTTTATAAAATCGATAATACGTGAAAAGTTGTTTATAAAATATTTGCATGTTTCTGAAAAATACTACAATTTCGAAAATTAAAAAATCTTATAATATGATGCATGAAGTAGTCTTCTACAACTTTGATGAGCCAAATCTCTAATAACATGCTTAGTTAATTAAATAAAAAATAAATTTCCTACGGGCTGTACACTCTTAATTTATACAGATTTTGCCCATTCATCCACCATTGAAATGGTAGAAGACTGTTACATGCAACATATTACAAGGTGTTTTTCATTTTTGCTGCTATAATAACTCCATGAATTTGAAGCGTCATCAAATTTCTGTCGCCTGCACCAAAACTACAAAAAAAAAAACCTTCATAGTAGTTACTAGTGGTACTACATATGATATAGGATTATAGTCCGCTGCTAATTGAGAACTCTTCTGGAATAAAGGCAGCATAAGTGCCAAAATGGCAAAATGAGAAAAGCGTATCCAAATATTCAAGACATAGGTTATTAGCGAACTTAAAATTCTCCCTTCCAATGAATATTGTTTTATGAGCTTCAATCCGTTCAAATCAAATCAAAATATATTTACAGTTTTTTACAGTTTTTAACACTTTTCCCTATGGGATAGGCCCGTTTTAAGGTTTTAGGGTTGACTATATATTTGCCAATCCTTGAAAAAACATTTACTATAGAAGCGTTTAGTGTTTATTACAATTATTATTGTATATTTGAACAGACCAAATCGTTATAACTTAGAAAGCGCATGTAAAAACTAAAAAAGTTATCGATTCAAAATTTTGAATACATACATTTGTTTAAAAAAAACTGAGTTGAATTTAATAGGCAGCCTTTTGACACATACCGTATCGAATTTCATAAAAAAAGCATTTTTCCACCGCCCCAACAGCCTTGCAGTTGCATCAGTTGCATCCATCAGTGAGTATTTCAATGAGTGAGTCTATTTATTTTATCGTAGTAAATAATGTTCGCAAGAACTTGTAAGAAGAATGGTGCAAATGGGGATCCTGATCCTCTTTTGAACGGCGAGTCTATTGAACCAGTGTTGCCAACCGAGAGTCACTTAAGATCATTCTCCAGCAAAAAGCGCATAAAAGTTATCAATTCAAAATTTTTCACATAAATTTGGTTCAAAGGACTGAGTTAAATTTAATAGGAAGCCTTTTGACATCTACCGTATTGAATTTCATAAAAAAAAGCAGACCCATTATTGCATTTTATTTTATTCCAACAATTCAGTTAATACCCCCCATTAAATTTATTAACATTTTTATGATTGTGTTGGGGCTAAATTTCTTTCGTTCCACAACTGCCAACATAAATAATTCGCTAAGCCTTAGGGTGGCCATGTAACCACCACGAATCGTCCAGCAATATCACCAACATACGACAAAATTAACTTCCTAAGGCAATTGCTGTCATTGCTGCCAACAAAATTAAGCCATAATTTATTTCTTTTAGCCTATTTACATTTCGAATTATGCAACCCTCGGGGCTTTTGATTATTTGCAGCCTTGTTTGACATATGTAGGCTCCAATTACATACAATACATATGTGTTCAACAACTTGGTAGCTGTTGATGCGTTGTGTTAGAGCACCTGCATTTCAAGCACCGCCTTTACCCGGCTGTCCTGATTACTTGACATTGGGAGCCATTCACTTCCTTTACTTTCCCATAATATACGTAATTAATACAGTACGTTAGTCGTAAGGTATCAGGTTTCCTTTGTAGGTCACCGTCTTGATACCAAGCAAAATAAGTAAATAAAAAATACACAGCGCGGAAACCCAAAAGATAGCCTCTAATGGCTCTTATCCTTGGTGCCGGATCACCAACTAGGTAAACTAGGCAACTGCCTAACTAAGGGCCCAGAGCTGCCTGAGGGCCCACAAATTTAAAAAAAAAAAAGTTAATTTACTATGTAATTTTTCAAAACTTTTCATAATACCATGAAAAATGTGCTTTTCATAATATTGCAAAACTCAAATTTTTAAAACAGAATGTTTTCCAAGGCTGTAGCCAAGGGGGGTTCATGAGGGTTCAACCCCCCCCCCTCCCGGAAATGAAATGGCTTGATACTAGATAGAATCGGATTTTGAGAGGAAAAATAAAAACCACTATGTAAAACCCAATGAAATTTCTAACCCCCCCCCCCCCGGGGAAAAAATCCTGGCTACGGCCTTGCGTTTTATATACTACAAATATACTATAACTAAAAATATGATGTACTTTGTATTTAGTATTATTACCTGTTCTTAGTTGCAATGTTAGTCCCCTTACCTATAGTAAGACTATAGACATAGAGCCTATAGAGGGCAGGGACGGTTTCAGAAAAAGTTTTTTTTTGGGGGGGGGGTGGTGGCCGGAAAAATATCGCGTTTCTTTTACTTGAGTAATAATTTTTCTTAATTTCCTTCAAAAGTCCATTCTATCTAGTATAAAACCTTTTCTCTCGGGGGGGGGGGGGGCGACCACCCCACCCCTCCCCCCAAGGATCGGTCCCTGATAGAGGGGGGGGGGTTGTAGGGGCTCAGTGAAGGTTAATCCGGCCCTGCTTATCCTTATAGATACTAGGGTACTTTATATTTATATATCCATCGACAAGGGCCATACCTATCGCCCAGCCAACATGCCTAGCATCAACGTTAAAGAATAACTTATCCCGTAATAAGTGTAAATTATTATCGTAATTAAACCCCCAATGATTGTCAATTGACTTCACAAGAATAACAGTGCATGAAAAATTAAAATCACAAATTGTTGTAAGAGGTTTGGCTGGTAAAGAATTCAACGTTGTCTCAGGCCTCTGCTGATAGCTAGAGGCGATCTCTTCCTAAATATCTTGTTGTAGGCCTATATATGTAACTAAGTTGCCCCCCCCCCCCCACCAATTCATTATGTTGTCCCTTAAGTGCTTAAGTTGTCCCTAAGTTATTATGTGGTATTAATGTTAAGTGTATTAATATAATATAAGGTATTTGGTACCATCCTCTAAGCTTATATATAATTCCCCTCTCTTAAGTCCACTCTGAATACTCTAATCTATAGAAGGTCCCAATTAGTGGTATTCGGAGTGTGACAGTAAGTAAGTAATGATAATAAGTAATTGTATAATTGCGAAATTATGAAGAAGACAGAAGATTCGAGAATTAATTATAATGAAGCGCCAAAGTTTTATTTTTATTATATTTATTTTTATTTAGTTGATTAAAGATGATGACAACTAAGAACACTGTACAGTATTTTAAAAGTGCTGTATATAATAAGTAAGGATGTTCCTAAAAATACGAAATAACCCTAGCAGAATCTGAATTTTGGCTAATATATAACAGGGGCCAGACCATTATATACTGTCATTGAATATATAACACTTATATATTCAATGATACAGTACACCTGTAATGCAAATTAGGAAACCGGTACATCTTTAAAAAAAAAAAAAAAACATAGCGGTACAACTTTTTACCGCCGCATAAAAAAAGACAGATGCTCACCAAAGAGTGTCCTTACCATTTGTCCAATTTACAAATTGGTGAGAAATTCCAAAAAACTGAATTCACATGTAAGAGAGATAAGAAGTGATAAATTTTGGGGGTGATTTTTTATTCATTTTCAAACCATCCCACTGGTTCATTTTTAAGGTGATTTCTTTATATTTTTTTAGCCTACCTACGTCAGCTGTTTATTTTTGTGAAGTTCAATAAGTCTTTTTGAAAAAGATTATTTCGCATAAAAAAAATTCTTTCCTATTTATACGCTAGTATTGTATAAAGAAAGCTTTGTGATGTTCGAAATTTTTAATTTCGCGATTTCTGTGGTTTAACAGGAAATAAAACAAATTGAGAAAAAAAACGTAATATTAAAAATACGAAAGTTTTCTGGGGTTCTAAACCTACAACCCCCCCCCCTCCCCCTCGAATTTTGACAACTAGTGGCACGGTCTCCCCGGTATTTTGGCTATTTACACCAATGACGTACAACCATCAGATCCAGACTTATCCCAGTGAAACAGGTGCCAACACAAATTAGAAAACACCCCAGCAGGTCACCAGAAGGCAAGACCCATTGTCCAAAAATAAAGGTTAGCCACAAAAGACCGTTTGACTCCTCAACAACCCAACTATCCTCTCTTTACCTGAATCTCCCCCTATACCCATTGTCCAAGCATGCGGGGTCCGGCCACCTATATAAACATCATCATTTGTCTGTCTGGTCCACACCAGTTTTTTGTGACCGGGGTCCTATGACCGACCGCCTGGTGTTAGCGCGGGAAACACCTTAACATGCTTTTGTTGCTGCCTAGTCCCTGTAAGATTGATATTCTCATCAATAGATCTCTATCTTTGTTGAGCCATTCTTGGAAGTTTTCTGGCTTATTTAAAGTGTATGCAGATTGAGGAATGAGGTTTTTAACGGGCTACTGGTGTTACCCGAAACCGGCTTAGCCAAATAAAGATGTAACACTATAGAGACGTTTCAAGATGATTCTTTGGGTTATTCCGTTTGATGGCTAGACATCATGAAATTTTATGTTAAGACCACACACAAGAGGGAGAAATGTAGTTTTAAAAAACGCAGAGTGTGTATTTTTATTTATTTATTGCTCTCATATTTTTACGTTAGTATAAGGAAAGCCCCTAAATGACGCTCCTGCCTTACAGCCTTCCAGAGTCCCTGAAGACATGATTGCTTTGTGCTTTACTGGCTCCGCTGGGCGAACTGACCAGTGCCGGGCCGAGGTACTTTTGCGCTGGTGGCAAGGTGAAGAATTTGCGCCCTCCAATATATTAATATAGTCTTCTTCTTTTAATGCCTCTTCTATCGAATATTGTCACAAGTCACAATTTTTGCGCCTTTTCGGTTACTTTTCCGTTCATTAACTTATTCCATTATTTCCAGTCTTCCTTATACTCTTAGAGATTTTTTTTCTGAGAGCGCTTCATACCCATAGGAAAATGGAATGTTTCCAGGGGTCAATTTTGCGCCCCTTGGGGCTGCGCCATTGGCGCAGGCCCACCTCGTCGCCCCCCATGCCCGGGCCTGGAACTGACTCACCGTTCTCTAGCGCATTCCCATTTCCAGCGCCCCAACAGCCTTGCATCAGTGAATATTTTCTTTATTTCTTTCTTTTCCTTGTCCAGTATTCCCTGGAGCATATATTACAAAATATACAATAACAATAAACATAATAATATTAAGGACTTTTTGTTCTATTACTAAGCCAACCTAGCGGAGTTAGGGCTATAAAGCCCTCTCCTACACTCAACTAGGAAGGCCCGGGACCGCCTGCTTTACATGCCCTCCGAAGCATGGCTAGAAAGTGTAGGACTCCAACCAACAACCTTCAGTCAGAGTCCGTACCACTACTCTACATGTTAGTCTATTTATTTTATCGTAGTAAATAATGTTCGCAAGAACTTATTAGAAGAATGGTGGAAATAGGGATCTTAATCCTCTATGGAACGGCGAGTCTATTGACTCCGCAGCGGTGCCAACTGAGAATCTAACGTCTGATGGTCATTCTCCAGCAGAAAGCGCATAAAAAAAGTTATCAATTCAAAATTTTGTGTGTAAATTTGTTTCATAAACTGAGTTGAATTTGATAGGAAGCTTCGTGATGTTCTAAATGTTTGATTTCGAGATTTCAGTGGATTTACGCACGTTTTGAGGTCCCAGGAACCCAAAAAAGTGGTGTTTGCGAAGTGTCTGTCTATGTCGATTTGTGATCAAACTACACAGTGGATTTTGATGAAATTTGGCAATTAAGTTCCCATAAATCATGCCTCTGGACTATTTGTTTTTAATCTTGTGATTACTCAATTTTGGGCTAGGGGGGGGGGGGGGTTTGCCCTCAAAAAACTTCACAAATCGGTTAAATCATTTATTTTAAAAAGCGACACCAACGTTTTTTTTCAATTAATATACTGTATAGGCCTATTGTAGTCATTTTTAATATTAACAAAACCCCCCATGATATACTTTGGTTTCGGTGAAAAAAAAAACAAAGACTCAATTTAACTGAAAAATTACTAAAAAATAATTTTCCTGTGGAACCGTTCTATTTCTATGCTTTCTATCTTTCTATTCAGGCATGCTTAAGGTGTAAAATAGAATAACAGAACGAAACAGGTTGCTTACCCAAGCAAAAGTTCGGTTTCCTTGATCGCCAATTTCGATAGAAGAGGCATTTAATGAAGACGTATTTGACAAGGGGCAGAGCGTCTCGTGTGGTAAGGCCCTAATCCTAAATCAAAGAATCTTTCACGGGAGACAGACAACTGTCAATGGGTGCGGATTATGTGTAGCGCACAAGGAAGTGGCTGGCGGGGTCACAGACAGTCGTAGCCTATTACACAATTCGCAGATGACGAAACGGAAGACCAATTCTGTAATAATAATTAGGTAGTATGCACAAGTACGCAGGGCACGTGACAAAGCGCCAGTGTTGTCTCGCAGCTCCTTGATTATGCCATGTAAGACTGAGAGTTGAAATTAAATTAAGTGTTTATGACTATTATCAAAAAATATATATATTTATATATTTCCAGAAATTAAAAAAAAACACAGTGTTTTATTTCTTACAATTCATGGCCGCACTGTATAGGTACCATATACTCGTAAATACACGAACAGCCCAGCTAGAGGATAAACCAGTAGCTAATCTAGAGCTAATATAGCGACCCATATATTTCCAGAAATTGGAATTAAACAGTGTTCTATTTCTTATACAATTCATGGTCGCACTGTGTACCATAAATACATGAACAGCCCAGTTATAGCATAAACCGGTAACTAATCTAGAGCTAAAAACTGAAATTAGAGGATAAAGAAAAACTGGATTTGGTGGGATTCGAACACACGATTTACGCCTAAGCGGGGCGTCGTCTTAACCGCTCGACCACAAGCCCGCCAAGTCCAGTTTTTCTTTATCCTCTAATTTCAGTTATAACCTGGAGGTTGCCTCTTTAACCAAAAGTTAATTTAAAAAGTCAGTATTATATACCCCATATAATACTGCAATAATGTGTAGAGCTAATATAGAGGCCCATATATTTCCAGATTTTGAAATTAAACAGTGTTTCATTTCCTACAATATTCATGGTCACACTGTATGCCATAAATACACGAACAGCCCAGCTATAGCATAAACTGGTAGCTAATCTAGAGCTAATATACCCACCCATATCTTTCCAGAAATTGAAATTGAACACAGTGTTTTATTTCTTACAATTATTCATGGTCACACTGTATGCCATAAATAAACGAACAGCCCAGCTATAGCCTAAACTGGTAGCTAATCTAGAGCTAATTTACCCACCCATATCTTTCCAGAAATTGAAATTGAACACAGTGTTTTATTTCTTACAATTATTCATGGTCACACTGTTTGCCATAAATAAACGAACAGCCCAGCTATAGCCTAAACTGGTAGCTAATCTAGAGCTAATTTACCCACCCATATCTTTCCAGAAATTGAAATTGAACACGGTGTTTTATATCTTACCATTATTCATGGTCGCACTGTATGCCATAAATACACGAACAGCCCAGCTATTGCATAAACTGGTAGCTATAATCTAGAGCTAATATACGGTACCCACCCATGTCTTTCCAGAAATTGAAATTGAACACAGTGTTTTATTTCTTACAATTATTCATGATCACACTGCATGCCATAAATAAACGAACAGCCCAGCTATAGCATAAACTGGTAGCTAATCTAGAGCTAATATACCGGCCCCTATATATTTCCAATTGTATCTCCCAATCAGTTCGAGTCTGGTTTGCAATGTAAAGTTGTATAGTAATACAGCGGATTATAATTAGGGTTTTGGGTTAAAATAATTTGTTGATAGTGGATTTTAATGACGTAGTCACGCCTCAAGGTCCGTTTGGTTGGTTTTTAGGGACCGCCTTTACACGGTCTTTAAATAACTAATAGCTGCCAGAGGAACTACATTTTTACTTATTGGTTATTCATGAGACTAACTCAATGAAATTTATATCTCCATTGGTAGTTTCGAGAAGCCAGCGAAGAGATATCATCAGTCAGTCCAATATATAGCAGATGTTTAGGCTACTTGGCTTGTTTCTTCTATATAGGTATAAGTGGAAACTGGAAACGGGAAACGATAGCAGTATACGAATATAATTCGATATGGTGAAAGATATAATGTATGCAGCAGGGTTTTAACTTACACTATATATTGTATTATATATAATTCGGCGCCTTTAAATAAAACTGTTGCAACTCAAAGAAGTTATCTTCTTCTTCTTCTGGCCCTACAGCCCTTGATGAGCTTCGGCCATCATATCACAACACTCCTGTTGTCATCTCGGTTTTGTACAACGCTCCACCATCTACGGACTCCCAACTCGCGAAGGTCAGTTTCCAACTCATCCTTCCAGCGTTTTTGAGGACGTCTTCCTGTCATGCTTGCATAGTACATCTTTTCCGGCATGACATTCTTACGACGTGTCCCAGTCATCTTATGAGCTGCGATATCATATATGCATCTTCGTTCAGTATTGCGTCAATTTCGGCATTGTTTCACCACTCTCCGTCTTCGCATGCATAGGGGTCCATAGATCCTCGTTATTATCTTTCTTTCCAGTACTCGCAGTTTGTTTGCGTCATTGACAGTTAGATTCCAGGTTTCCGAGCTATATGTTGCAAATAATAATTTTTAGCTATAAAAATTATAGGGACATTCATCTACCTATTGAGATGGCGACCAATGTTCAACTTTCGGAAAATTTCTTCACAACTTTTCATTTCATGACCCCCTGAGCCTAAAACCACCCTCCGCTCAAAATGTTATATATCTCGATTTTAGGAAACACTCTAACTTCCGTAAATATTTTCTGATTTTGATTAAACTTGGCCCAAAAATTGATCACATAAATGTCTTGATCGAGTTCGTTAACCAGCTAGATCCACTATGTAGTTACAAGATGGCGGCCGATTGAAACCTTGTATAATTCATATCTCAGTTAATATTGGTGGCAGAGGAATGAATTAAATTCTGACTGAAAATCCGTATTATTATCTACGATAATGAAAATTGACACTTTTTACGACCAATCAACCACTTTAAGAGGACGCCCAGTCAAAGTAAAAATAATTTAATAAGTATAAGTTCATAGTCGTCATTATTTGGAACACAAGAGTGTTTTGTGTGTAGATGTTGTGGTCGAGAAAATAATGAAGTATTTTTTATTTGTTATTACATTTGTACATAGGTAACGTAGAGGAAAAGCAGGGTCTGCGGAATCTCCCTACTCCAGAACGGCCAGAGCCGAAAGGGATTTTTGCTTTCCAATTTATACGTAGTATAAGGAAAGCTTTGTGATGGTCGAAATTTTCGATTCCGAGATTTCAACGGATTTACACGTTTTGAGGTCCCAGGAACCCAAAAAAGTCGTTTTTACAAAATGTCTGTCTGTCGGTCTGTCTGTCTGTTCGTCGATTTCCGGGCAAACTACTCAGTGGATTTGAGTGAAATTTGGCATGTAGGTTCACAAAAATCATACCTCGGGACCATTTTTTTTTTTGGGCTAACTCAATTTGGGGGGGTTTTATTTTCAAAAAACTCCAAAAAAACGTCTAAAAAAATTATTTCTCAAAAACGGCTCCAACGATTTCTTTTAAATTCTCGTAGATTGTAGTCGTTATTAATGTTGACAAAATGCGGGGGGTCGCTTGCCCCTTGATAGTTTGCTTCTGGGGGTAAAAAAATAAAAATAACTAAATTTTAATGAAAAAATGACTAAAAAATGCGAAACCTTTCTATCGATGATTTCTACCTTCAAGCATGTTTTAGGTGTTAAATTGAGTAACGAAACCGGATAGGTTGCTTTCCCAGAAAAATATTTGGTTTTGCCCAAAAAATTATTTTTTGAAAAAAATGATAGAAAATTCGCGCTCAAATGCATTGCATGCCCTGCCATTATTGCTGTGTGGTAATTAATGTGCTATTCTGACCTATCTAGAATTTACCTCACCTCCAGTGACGTCAGGTGGACACCCCCCCCCCCCCGCCCCCGAGATATCGGAAATTTAACCATAGGAAAAATATTTGCCATAAAATTACTAATTTTCTCTATCTAATAATTTTGATAAATTGGAAAGCATGTTCGAGTGAACTCGGACCGGTTCTTTAAATTGTTTTATTTAATTTCAATTCCAATATTCCCGGGATTGACTCATTCCTGTCTTTTGGGATCCCGATTTTATTGTCTAATCTGCCAGACAGCGCCGGATTAACTTTCGTGGGGGCCATGGGCACAAGATATGTGGGGGCCGTGGGTGCAAACTGTCCACCAACACTGAGGCAAAAAAAAACTTTTTTATTTATGTTTTTAAAAAAATCTCGTTTGGGGGTGCCGGAATTTTAAGCGTTTTAGTGGGGGCCGTGGGACTGTGCCCATGGGTTAGTCCCATACTGCCACCAGATTGTTAATTGATTAATTAAACTTAACATACTTCTTCAGATTTTTTACTTAGAGTGGTTAAAAGTTAGTTTTTGGGGGACTTGCCATGAAAAACAAAAAAAGTGAGCCATCGTCATCCAGCTGTTAGATCATAATAAATTAAAAAGGAAAAATACAAACGAGGCAGGCACACCTACTGACACTAACAACGCAATATTCAGGCACAATAACGGTTTATTAAAACCGTATAAGGCAATAGAGCGGGGGTGCAAGATATATACCTGGCTTTATGTAATAAAAACCAGGTCACGGGGTTGCAAAACACAATGGTGAGTTCTTCCTTCCCTTCTTTACCTGCCTTCGGCACAACCCCTGCCAACCCAAAAAAACGAACGAGGGTGAGTTTTTTACAAAAAAAAAGTAGAACAAGCTAGTTCGACTACAACAAGGGTTGTATGAGTTTAACAAGGGTTGGTTTCCGATTTTATTCCTTTAGGGCTGGGGGGTTGTTGCATATCATCCAAACATAAATCCGCGAAACTAGGCCAAATTTTATTTTGCTTATGCACCGCGGAACCGGCGGTAAGTTGTATACTCTGGCTTTTAGATTTTTATTTATACTTTACTTAGAAGAATTTTACTTCCCTTTTATGGGGCCTGCCCTAAGAGGACACAGTACCGCGAAAAATTACCAAAGTCTAGGTTAAGATCCTACGTCTTCATAATTAAATAAATAAATAAAAATAAATAAGGACTTTTTATTGTTTCTATTACTAAGCGAACCTAGCGGAGTTAGGGCTATAAAGCCCTCTTTTACACTCAACTAGGAAGGCCCGGAACCGCCTGCTTTACATGTCCTCCGAAGCATGGCCAGAAAATGTAACCAGTAAGATCATAAGATATCAAATACACGGTTACTATAGCCTACAAGTATTATTTATTTATTTAGTTATTTTTTAGGTTACTCAGAGGGTATATTATTGTAACCATTCTGATGAGGTGATGATGAACGTGTAAGGGAGGCTCATACCTTCGTTAGCTAAACCACGGAAAGTGGAATTCAAATGATGTCTCCAACGTATAAGGGGGGCTTATACCTTCGTTAGCGAAACCACGGAAAGTGGAATCCAAATGAAGTCTCCATAAAAAATGAAGAAAAAAAAACATGGCTTTTAACCGTATGCAGATTTCCGTTGCCTATGTCTTATAATAATTATAAGAATTAATATTAATTAATATGAATTATTCATGGTAATGAGGATGTGATTTCTAGTAGTACTACTGAGTATTTTTTTTTATTTTTTAATATAAAATTTACATATTTGATATTATTCACGACGAACCCAGGAACATCACCACATTGGCTCTGTCACCTACGGGTGTCGGGTTGCGATGTGATTTATAATTACAAAGGTTTACACGGCCGGAGTTACGCGACGAAGCAGTAGAATCCGGGATGATAGGCCGTGGTTGTTCTGAAGGCGTACTTCCAAACGTTTCGTCAGCATCTGCGGTCGAAACCTTCAGTGGAACTGCGTGGTCTGCGTGCATTTCCAAAATTGTATCTCGGAGGCTCAGCAGCTCAGAAGAACCACGGCCCATCATCCTGGATTCTACTGCTTCGTTGCGATATGAGTGTTTGAATACATTTCAATCAACTGTCAGTTAGCTTATTCGACGGTTTTCGAACGAGTCTTAAAGTAATTCAAAGAGAATACTCACCACGACGAGATTTGCACAGTGCCATCCATGAGATCTGAAAAGATATCAATAATTAAAAATAATTAAATGACCCAACGGGTAGATTTTCATAATGGATATTTCAAGGTCGTTATTTGCATTAAAAAAAGGTTTATAACTAATTAATATATGACAAGCTAGACACGACAGCTATCATGTGGACCAAAATTCATATAGAAACGCTATCAAACTCGAACGTGAAGACCCTAGTCTGAATTTTTATGCGAAGCGTCAGAGTCATGACTGATTTGATATAATATGATTTTTATGAGGTTATGTAACCGTGTAATTGGAGTCATAAACCATAGCGAAACAATTTAAGTTAAAATTTGTTAATTTGAAATAGAGATAAAGCAAGGAAAAATTTAATTCCTACGTCTCCTTTATTAATGCGGCTATTCCACTTGTCAATAATCCGTCATTATCCGAATTAATTAAGCTAAAAAAATGCCCAGTCCTGTTTGGTTCACAAAATATTTGAAAAATCTCTGCCCTAGGCGGGTATTCCACTTGTCAATAATCCGTCATTTGTGCATCAATAATTGATTAGATTTTTTTTTAACTCTGTATAAAAACAGAAATCTCATCGATTATTGATGCACAAATGACGGAATATTAAAAAGTAGAATAGCCACCTAGGGCAAAGATTTTTCAAATATTTTGTGAACCAAACAGGACTGGGCATTTTTTTAGCTTAATTAATTCCTCGTATTTCACAGCCGCAAAGATATGAAAATGTCTTCTGAAAAATTCATAAAAATGCAAGCTTTCGTAGTAAATTTGCATTTTTTATGTACCTGAATTGTAGCGTATAGAAGCCTGAAGTGAATAATTCTTTTTAAGATATTGAGAAATACTCTATGATTTTCCTGAAACGCTGATCTATTTTAAAGACCTAACTGTATAACGCTAGCATGCTCAGTTCCGGAATAAATTGCATTTGACAATCAGCACATCAATGAAAAAAGTACCTACCTACTTAACTTAACTTCAAGTACTGTTACCTCAAACAAGACTTTCTAGTCTTACTGTTCGCCTTTTGATGTGTCAATAAAGTCGATTTCATTTCCTAGAAAGCATTAAATTTTTTTCACAATACCATTTTCACATTTTGGCTGCTGTGAAACAAGGAATTAGTTAATTTGGACAAAAGACCTAGGCGGCCAGGACTGTTTTGCTTACAAAATACTACAAGGAAACCTCTGCCTTCATACAATGCTTAATATACAGTGTGTACAACTGTACACGTCTCTAGTGTACATAGTGCTCGGATTCACATTTTAAATGTAAAATGTGGAAATTGTAATACATTATTTGTTAGTAACGGCCACATCCTAATAGCAGTTAGAGTATTTGCAAAAAATGGTCTTGGCGGGATTCGAACCCACGATCTACCCCTCTACGATCTTAACCGCAGGATGAAGCTCCAGATAGGCGTATATCGTTGGTTCGAATCCCGCCATGTCCAGTTAGTTCTAAATCCTCTCATTTCTGGTATAACGGGGAGGTTACCTCTTGAATCTAAGTTAGTTCAATGCCAGTGTTATATTAACGTGCGCGGAAGCGCACGAGCCAAGTTCCAATAATATACCGTATAACACAGCAATATGTTGAGGATAGCCACATACAAGGACTAGGGGTCTTCACAGTGTTCGTGTTATCGAGTTAGATGTGCTATTCAAGTTAACACACAATCGTGAGTGGACTTCGGGAGTGAGTTATCATGCTATATCGACAGAGTAAACAATGTGGTAGTAGTCAGACGTTCGTGGCACGGGTTTAAAGAAAGTGGCAGAACTCTATTCTATTCTCTATTGTTTATATTTTTTGTTCATTTTGGTTATTATAATTTTAAGTATTTACGGTAATTGCTTGTGATAATAGATTATACAAATAAATTTAAATACTACAACATTTTAAACGCGTGTTTCAAATCAATCGACAAAAACAAATATGGCGGCGGTCAAACCTGAGCTATAGCAAGGTAGATAACACGTTAACCAACTTGGAAGTGGGTTTAGGATAGCACGCTGGTTAGCTGGTTATCGGGTTATCGGTGTGTTAACTTAGCTTGATATAACACACTTAACTAGGTATAACTCGATAACACCAACACTGTGAAGACCCCTACTATGTATGCAGAGGAGTATCTGGTTCAACGATGGATATTTCCTGTTTAATTGGATTCGAATAAAAAACCCAACCATTGGGGATGTCAGTGTGCTTCTCAACACACGTATACAATAGTCAGAACATGTAAGGGTAGTGAGTGGTACGGACATTCACCCGAAAGGTTCTTGGTTCGAGTCCCACACTTTATACTAAAATTTCTGGCCACACTTCGGTGGCCATCTCTAGCAGGCGGTTCCGTGCTTTCCTACTTGGGTGTAAGAGAGGTTGGCTTAGTAATAGAAAACAAATGCACTATTTATTTATTTATACAATAATTTATAAGTTAAAGAAGAATGGATGGTGTTCAAATAACGGTCATTGGGGACATTTTTCGCTTGGGTATTTGTCGAAGTAACGTTGCTAATTTTTTTTTTGCATGCTTGGTTGGTCACTGGTGTTGTTCAGTCAGAAAAAAAAATACGTCAAGAGTTGAGTGTAAGGGAGGGGCTTTATAGTCCTAACTTCGCTAGGTTGGCTGAGTAATATAACAAAAAAATCAATATTTATTTATTTAAGAGTAGGCTATCTAGACTGTAAGTTGTTTTTATGCATTTTTGTTTGCTTCCTCACTTTACAGAGCCAGAGGTACATAGGAATTTGTTTTGAAATAAAACTCACCATTGATATCGGCAAGCTAATGTATTCTAATTAAACATATTTGGGATAGATATATCTACTTCTTGAGTTGTAGAACGCTTAGTCATAATTTAAAAGTGGGCAAAACGGGGGAAATAAAAAATGCATGCGGTAAAAAAAGTTTATGAGTGTACTCTCCATGACATAACCGTGAGAACCGACACGAAATTACTTATAGAAGATATTTAAAATTCGCAACAAAAAAAAATAACAATACCCAACGGTAAAAAACACCTTGACAGCCCAATATAATTATGCAAAAACTACATGGTAAACAACAATACAATGTACAGGAATGATGCTCGTCCAATAATGTAGTCACAAAAAAAGAGGATTTTTAAACTAAAAAACGCTGTTCCCACAATGAGGGTCGCAAAGACTTTTTTCTAATATGATATCACCCCAATTTCGGAAGATTCTCGCAGATTTACACAAAAGGAAACGGGGGATTTGAAAGGTGAATAAAAAAGGCACAATGTGGGAGGAGGGGTACATTTTTAAGATGCCACGTCATGGGATTTTTTTCTTCTTTATTTAGTAACGGTGTTCCACATAGACCTAAATTGGTCTCATATTACTTGTGTCATTCTAGCTTTGGAATCCGAAATAACGGTTTATTTCAAATAAAACATTTTGTGTTTCAGAGTTAATAATTGTATGTAGCCTCGAATAATTTTAAAAATCTATTAATAAATTAAAATCAATAAAAAAAATTTAGAAATTAATCTAGTCTTGTCAATATCATGCAAAGGGAACCCCCACTTACCATTTTTGGCGCAAAGTCAAATTTATCGTGAAATATCGATCAACGAGCCATAAAAGAGGTGTCATAAACTTGAAAAAATGTTCATCTACACTTTGATGTACATTATATGTAACCGTTACTTACACCTTACACACACACAGTTATTGAACTGTAAAAAAAAATAACGGTCACTGTCACAGATGATGTCATGTAGGAGATCCAAAACTGCATGTGGCCAATTGGCGTTAGCCACGGAGACATGCAAGGCATCACAATGAAGATGTTTTCTACTTCATGAAACCCCTCATGACTCTACGATGGAAATTTGATGAGAAACAGAAAATTCGGGCGTTCATTAGTTCTTGCCCTTTAAGAGTTATTTTGATTAAATTGATTCATTTCTCGGTCTTATTTATTATTTTTTATTAACTTATTTATTACTTAACTTATTTTATTAACTTATTACACTAGTAGTATTCGCCCTATAAAAAATTCACAAAATGTACAAGCCTACTTAAGACCCCACCTGTAAGCCCGACAAATTATACCCTGCACACAAGAGGACCTGATCGAAACCGCAGACAAAGCTGTTATATTTTAGAGCTGCTAATCGTCGGACTTGAAATACACTATACGGTGTACAGTAATACTACCCGACAACGTTAGACATATCGTACGTCTAGTTTTTTTTTAAATTCTCTCTCACTTTAAAATTAATTATTGCATAATACACAATTCATTGTCATTAAGCGAGGAATTATACTAGCAATGTAAAGTTTCTTATCCTGGATATGACATATAATGACATATATATATATATATATATAATTTCTGGAGTCA
This sequence comes from Psococerastis gibbosa, assembly GCA_963971405.1. NCBI lineage: Eukaryota > Metazoa > Arthropoda > Insecta > Psocodea > Psocidae > Psococerastis > Psococerastis gibbosa. The sequence goes on from OZ020490.1 coordinate 16,697,445, forward strand.
CTCGCCACGTATCCTATGACCAGAATTCAAAAAAACATTTTTGGTGCGCTCAAATGTCCCCTCTCTCCTATATATTGGATTCCACTATAGTGCAACTGTCAGTATACGTGAAGTACGACTTACATAGTGGAACTCTAGGCGAAATTATATTCAAACCGGGAATAGGGACAGCTATGTAAGCGCTACTGCCGTACGCTGCAGAAATGTCTTCTAGGAAAACCTGCAACTGCCAGTATACGTGAAGTACGACTTACATAGTGGAAATCTAAGGCGAAATTATGTTCAAACCGGGAATAGGGACAGCTATGTAAGCGCTATCGCCGTTCGCTGCAGAAATGTCATCTAGGAAAACTTGCGACTGCCAGTACGTGAAGTACGACTTACTCAAAAAGCATATGCCCAGGTATCAGAAAACGTGTCATTGCCAACAATAAATATCTGCTTGGGGAAACCCAGCCTCATATATGGATCGATGTATGCACGTTGACACTCACGTAAACTGATCAATACATAGAAAGGAAATGCTCCTAGTCAATTTCCAAGAATTGTCTAACGGCTATGGACAGAAAACATATCTGTTTAGGGATGGACGTCAGAAGTCACGGGGAGGGACGGCATGGTACGCGGATATTTCCACGTAATGTAACCAGGCGCAGATCTAGAATAAGACCAAAGAGGGGGCTAAGATTAAACACGATTTTTTTTATTTTTTAAATAGGGCTGAAATATTGGGGTTTTACGCATTTTCAGATCAATAAGGGTTCTATATTATAGTTAATTAATACAATCGAGCACAAGGGGGGCCCTGGGATCTACGGGGCCGTAGCCCCCCCCCCCGTAGATCCGTGCCTGAATGTGACGGTCCATTTTAACATACTGTACATTGTTATATATATTTTGTATAGCCCGTATGAAATTGGCTGCCCGAAATGTAATACTTTTTATTATTTATTTAATTAACTAAGCATGTAATTAAAGATTTGGCTCATTAAAGTTGTAGAAGATTACTCATGCATCATAAAATAAGATATTTTTAATTTTCGAAATTGTAGTTTTTTTATAAACATGATAATATTTTATAAACAATACCTTTTCACGTATAATCGATTTTATAAAAAAACTACAATTTCGAAAAATAAAAATGCCTTATTATGTGATGCATGAAGTAGTCTTCTACAACTTAAATGAGCCAAATCTTAGTTAACAAAATAAAATATAAAAAGTACTAAATTTCGGGCTGAACACTCTTAAGAGTGTACCCCGTAGGAAAACCATACCCCAAAATCCGTTGTTTTTACAGACTTCTTATTTTTTATTTAATTAACAAAGTAAGATATTAAAAATTTGGCTCATTTAAGTTGTAGAAGACTACTTCATGCATCAGGTAATAGGGCATTTTTCATTTTTTGTAACGTAGCTTTTTCATAAAAATGATTGAGGGCTAAAATTTCACGTAAAATATTTACCATGAAAAAAATACGAAGCCAAAAATTAATAATACCCTATTATTGTATATGTTGCATAAAGAAGTCTTCTACAACTTAAATAAATCAATATTTTATAACTTGCTTACTTAATTAAATAAAAAATAAGAAGTATCAAATTTCGGGCTGCCAATTTCCTACGGGACTTACGCTCTTAATCACCTTACAGGATTCGAAACACTATACAATATCAACAATGAAAAACCTCATAGATTAAAAGATGGTGTAAGAAATAGTCTTCTAACTATTCACGAGACTAAATATTTATAATTTATGTATTAAATTAAATAAAAAATATAAATAAACCTATTTTGGGGTGATCTATAAGGGTGCCCAATGTCAACGGTCAGCTTCCCCATTAAAAAAACAATATATATATATATAACGAACGTCAGGAGGGGCCCAGTGCCAGTGGAGTGTCTAAAAAAACGATGCATTTCAATATCTATTTGCCACCATTTAATTTTTTATCTCCTTGAGAGGTTTTATTGTAAAAAAGACCCTATTTCCATTATCCTATCCAGTTATCTTTTACTATCTTTTCTCCAAAATGTGAATTCCTATTCCGTGAATTTCTCACGTATCTTAATGAGCCATCGTATTTTTTAAGGTCCACAGATGCTGTTTATTGATTTTTTTTAATTCAAAATTGATTTATTATGTTGTCACTCAGTTTAGGGGAAGTACTGCATGACTAAGAAGCCCATTTATAGCAGGAGTGGGTCTGGCGTAAAATAACCATAGGATTGATTGACTTTCTCCACTCATTTACCTACTTAAATATCTTATGCATTTTTGGGTGTTGAATCGGTGTTCGATATTTTTTTAATCAGCCACAATTCTCTCACAATATGACATCGTCTAAATTCTGTCTAGACTCACCCCGGGGAAGGAAAACTGACAACAATTAGGTTAGTCCCAAAAGAGACTGTGATGTTGGTGGCGTGCTTATACTTGTGCGAGTCTCTACACGCCATGCGATCGGAGACGTGTCGTAACTCAATATGGGTACTAACCTGCAAAGGCGACTGAAGAGGTCAATCGGATACATTCATTAAATTAAATTGTTTGTATGCGATTATCCCTTAAAAAAATCAACAAAATAAAAAATAAAATTACAGTGACTAAAGATCCGTAATGAGGGAACCTTTTCGATCACTAGTGCCACTAGCCACTAAATAGGTGTTGCCCCCCCGCGCTGCACGAAGAGATGGACAATGGATACAACGGCGTTGGAGGAGATGCAACTTCAACGGCTGAGTATGCAGAAGATCCTCTCGGAACACAGCATAGCCTAAGGGGAAGAGAAGTGAGAGTCTCTTGAAGGCGATGTCAGTCGGCAGCAGGGCTGTCATCCAACTCAGTGGCGGAAGAGCCCTAAAGGGCCAACGGCAATGAGCAACACACGAATGGTGTACTGCGAAGGGGCGGGTGAGACTCCCAGCCGAAGAGAAGGCGATCACCTAGGGGCTGGGTACCCCGAAATCAACACCCCCATCCTCTGGCAGAGGTTGGGCGTAAGGCCGACGACCTAAAACCGTAAAAAAAACCAAGTTGCGATGACTCAAGACACGCCTTGGAACAACTATACCGGAACTAGACGACGACCCCCGCAAAACAAACGAGCTTCCTTGGAATTAAAACTGGCTACGTGGAACGTAAGGACAATGCTAATGCCAGGGAAGATGCAAGAAATAGGAAGAGAAATATTGAAATATAATTTCGACATTGTAGCAGTACAAGAAATAAGGTGGAAAGGCCAAGGAGAAATCAGGAAAAGTGACTTTACAGTGTACTTCAGTGGTAACCAGGATAAAACAGGACAGAGAGGAACTGGCTTTTTTGTGACAAAGAGAGCAAGAGGGAAAGTAATAGGATTTGAGCCCATCAGTGACAGAATATGTAAAATTCGTATTAAAGGAAAATTTAGAAATATAAGTATACTGTCTGCATACGCGCCAACCGAAGAGGCAGATAACGACGAGAAAGAAGCCTTCTACGACCAGATGACTTATTCCATTGAGAACATACCACAATATGACATCACTGTAGTACTAGGTGACTTCAACGCGAAGATCGGAAAGGAACCATTTACCCAAACAACATGTGGCCTCTTCTCAAAACATCAAACTACAAATGAAAACGGTAGACTCCTGATTGGAATGGCAGCAGCGAACAAACTTGCGGTGATGAGTACCTACTTTCAACACAAAAACATACACCTAGGGACATGGACGATCACTGGAACTACAGAGACGAATCAAATAGACCACATCCTAGTATCAGCTAGACACGCATCGTCGGTAATAGATGTGAAGACCTGCCGAGGACCTAATTGTGATTCCGACCATTTCCTAGTTAAAGCAGTGATGACAGAGAAACTGTCCAACGCCCAAAAAAGAAAGCCAAAAGAACGTACGGTGTGGAACCAAGAGTTATTTAAAGTACAAGATGTAAAAGATAATTTTCAACGTGAGATACGAAATAAGCTGCAAGAACAAAGAGAAGAAAGAGCAGAAGACGAGAATGTAAATGATATAAACCATAAATGGGAACAACTTAGAGAAGCATTGACAACAGTGACTAGAGACATTATTGGAGAGAAAGAGCGCGTAAGAAATGAGTGGTTTGATGATGAATGTGTACAAATAATACAACGGAAGAATGAAGCCAGAAAGAGGAAATTACAAAGAAACACCAGGTCGGCCCAGGAAGAATATGATGAACTCAGAAGAGAAGCAAACCGAGTATGCCGCAGAAAGAAGAAAGAAATGATTAACAAAAAACTAGAAGAAATAGAAAACAAAAGGCAGCAAAATCAGACCAGGAAATTTTATAAAGACACAGACTGGTTCAGGAAAGAATACAAGGCGAGACTAAGCGGTTGCAAAGATAAGAATGGGAAACTACTTGGCGAAGAGGAGAGTATTATGGAACGATGGACCGAGTACTTCAAAGAACTACTCAACAAAGAGAGCGACACTACACCAGAAGAAGAACCACTACCACAAACTGCGGAAATGCTTATACCCCCACCAACACTAATAGAGGTAGAAAACGCCATAAAAAGGATGAATAACTATAAAGCACCAGGCAAAGATGGCATCACCAGTGAAATACTAAAATACTCTGGGTCAGAGGTTGTAAAAGAACTACATGACATTATTACAAAGATCTGGGCAAACGAATGTATGCCGGAAGCATGGCAAACAGGAACTATAGTACCGATTTACAAGAAAGGCGACAAGTTGGACTGCAATAACTACAGAGGAATTACACTCCTTAATACTGCCTACAAGACTTTCTCAAATCTTCTATTAAGAAAAATCTCACCGTATGCAGAAGAAATAATAGGCGAGTACCAATGTGGTTTTAGACCAGCCAGGGGAACTGTTGACCAAATCTTCGTTGTACGGCAAACTATGGAAAAATGCTACGAGCATAATACGGACCTACACATGCTCTTTGTGGATTTTAGACAGGCTTTCGATTCTATTTGGAAAGACAGCCTATATAACACAATGATCCGACAAGGAATACCAAAAAAACTAGTTAATCTAGTAAAAATGACTATGGAAAACGCCAGAGCCAGTGTAATAATAGACGGACGATGTGGAGAAGAATTCCCACTCGGCAGAGGGGTACGACAAGGAGACGCCCTCTCAGCTACACTGTTCAACCTGGCACTGCAAGCAGCGTTACAGAATATAGTAGAGAGTGGGACAATTGTATACAAGTCACAAATGATCTGCGCATATGCGGATGACATAGTCATAATCACTAAAAATAGGAAGCAACTAGGAGAGATACTTGCTAGACTATGTGTAGAGGCGAGTAGAGCTGGACTAGAAATAAATGTCTCAAAAACTAAGTATCTAGTAATGTCAGCGTTAGAAAGGAGACGGAGAAGTGACAACCTGACTGTACAAGGAATGGCTTTCGAGAATGTATAGAGCTTCATCTACCTTGGTGCAGAAGTAAACAATCAAAACAAAACTAGCGCAGAGATAGACAGAAGAATAACAGCAGCCAATAGAGCATATTTTGCCAACCTAAAATTGCTCAAGTCAAGACTTATCTCTAGAGCCACAAAACTACGAATATACAAAACCCTTATAAGACCAGTTGCAACATACGGATCGGAAACCTGGAATCTCACTGTAAACGATGCCAACAAACTACGTGTACTCGAAAGAAAGATAATAAGGAGGATATATGGACCCCTTTACGAGTACGGAGAATGGCGTATAAGACACAACGCTGAAATCGACGCCGCTCTCAACGGAGAAGACATAGTAAGGTTCATTAAAGCACAACGATTAAGGTGGCTGGGACACGTTGTAAGGATGTCTGAAGAACGCATGCCACGAAAAATGTACAAAGCAAGCATGACTGGAAGACGACTGCCAGGACGGCCAAGAAACCGCTGGAAGGACGAGTTAGAGAATGACCTTCGCGAGTTGGGAGTCTCCAGATGGTGGAGCGTTGTGCAAAACCGAGAAGAATGGAGGAGTGTTGTCGAGCAGGCCAAAGCCCACCAAGGGCTGTAGAGCCGGAAGAAGAAGAACCTGCAAAGGCGACTGAAGAGGTCAATCGGATACATTCATTAAATTAAATTGTTTGTATGCGATTATCCCTTAAAATAATCAACAAAATAAAAAATAAAATTACAGTGACTAAAGATCCGTAATGAGGGAACCTTTTCGATCACTAGTGCATGACAATTTAAAAAATAACTTTAACTTAGATACAACAGTACTATCCTAGTATATTAACTAATAAAATATTAGGCATTTGGAATAGGTGCTATAATCAGATTACGAGATGGGCGTCTTAATCATCGCTAACGGGTACATTTCTTTTGTTCTATGATCAAAGCGGCCCCCTGCTGCCTCCACCTAAGATTAAGAGCTTGAGTAGAGATAAATATATTGTATAAGGGAGCAATTCACAGTGAGAATGGTTCAGTCTGATATCTACATATTCACCACAATGTAGGAAGAACTAGACTTACTATATTAATTCCTACACACAAGATATGAACCTAAGGCAGATTAGCGCCCGATGCATATATCTGGAAGGACGTCCTAAAACAAGGCCATATGGTTAGTTCCATATGGATGGTTCATTAAAAGGCTTATGGTCACTCATACAACCTGCTAATCATTGAGGAAAAGGTTCTCTTTGAAGGGTAAATTTGTAAAACCACAAAGAAATTACATAGAGGCACCAGTAACTGATGGTTCTGTAATTTTAACGAAACGAGTTATAATTATATGACGTGAGAATTTTTTTCTTTTTTAGGAAAATCTCATATTCTCAAAATACTCATTTACAGCTTTATTTTAAATTTTTATGAGCACTTTCCAGTTTTCCCTATGTAATACATTATGTGAGTCGCTTTTATCATTTGACATTTATCATATTTTATCGTTAATTATCACATTAATCACATTTTCTTCGATCTGTAGTCCCCACAATATTTTAGAAAAAAGAAAATGAATAATTCTAATATTAAAAAAGCTTTCACGGCCGAAGTCATATGATATGATTGAGCAGTAGAATCTGACGTGGCCGATCTGAAAGGGTACTTTCAATAGTTTCGTCAACACCTGCGGTTGACATCTTCAGTACGTATTATTCAACAAAGGGTTAGTTGGGCTTCGGGGGAATAGTAGTTCCTATCCTCAAGGGAATCGGATTTACTCAATAATCCAAAGAATTCAGAGAAAGAGCAATAAGTGATGAGGCTGGCCGCCTTCGGCCTTTTACCAAGTTGAATCCAGCGGACCAGAGCAGGTTCAAAGATGCAGATAACTTGGTAGTGTGCACAGTGCCGGTAGGGAAACATGGTAGGACTTGTCCTGGTCACCTCCGAACTAATCGTGTGACTTCACTGTGTTTCCCAAGTGGTTCGGAATCCATTATAATCAGGAGGTCCCCTGTCCTACACCGAGGCCTGGGACTGTGTACAACCATGCTACTACTAATCAGTGATGAGCAATCATCAGTCCGTATCAGCTGACTAAACCAGCAATCTTTCTCAGAACTAAGCCTGATGATGGCAGTATAGTCCCACTTCTAACTTCCCCTGACAACGGGCTCAGGCCGCTCAGCCCTAATTGTTCGATGACTATATGAGGCCCCTCTAATGACTACACAACAGGCAATGTAAGTCCATCTAACCCGTTGTTAAATAATAATACACCATTACTATTCCCAACAGATTATACGTGCACTTCTGTGAATATATCCCTGAGGCTCTCTAGCATAGATCCAGCTATGGGCCAATGGGGCTACAGCCTCTCCCCTACTCTAACCTCTAACCTCACTCACACTAGATAAAACGCACTTTCAAATTTTTTCAACGACATTTTCACGCATCCGACGGCAGCCACGCATCAGGCTACCATATAGACGCAGAGCATGAATTCAACGGCCTAGCGTCACTATACCTTCATAGAGACATCGTAGTGACGGCGGGGGAAATATTAAATGAGTACGCTGTGAAGCATCCGCGCAGAATGCAACTGGCCTTTGAACAGCTCAATAGTTTATATTGTAAACCATACATTACATTACTATGCTTAAGTATTCACTCTATCAAGTACCTTCTGACTATAGACTATCCATCCACTAGTTCAGCCCCCCCCCCCTCCTAAAATGTCTAGTTCCGCTAGTGCTGGGACTTAATAGCAACTGAAGTATGTTGTATGGCGTATGCATGTTGCTATTGTACTTATCCTTCGTGTTACAATCTTAAACTGGCCATTCACGAGGGCTCGAAACGGACTCGCGCCAAGCCAAATGGCGCGTCCTGTTCCATTTGGCGTTAGCGCCATTTAGAGGGGTCATTCACCAGAACCAGTCACTCCAGATCTTCAAATTGTACAGGGTGACGATATGGAAGAGGTATACTTTTACACTGTACAATTTGAATGATAAGGTTGGAGCGACTGGTTCAGCGTAGTCGTGAATGACTCCTCTAAATGGCGTTAACGTCAAATGAACCAGGACGCGCCATTTGGCTTGGCGCGAGTCCGTTTGGAGCCCTCGGGAATGGCCAGATTTAGAAGTCTACGTAGTGCCAATGAAGATGTCGACCGCAGATTTTGACGAAACGATTGGAAGCACGCTCTCAGATCCATTATCAGCCCGGATTTTATAAATAAATAAGGACTTTTTTGTTCTATTACTAAGCCAACCTAGCGGAGTTAGGGCTATAAAGCCCTCTCCTACACTCAACTAAGAAAGCCCGGGACCGCCTGCTTTACATGCCCTCCGAAGCATGACCAGAAAATGTAGTAAGTGTAGGACTCGAACCAACAACCTTTCGGGTGAAAGTCAGAGTCCGTACCACAACTCTACATGTCCTGTATTTTATTTTTATTGCTTTATCATCGAACACACACATAAGTTTAAATGCAAATTTAATTACATCATTGTAATTCAAATAGCTTTAAAAATTAAAAACATTGTAAATATTACTTCATTAATATTATAAATTAATATTTGACTTTAAGTCATGGTCAAGTAACTTGACGTCAACTTAAGGTCGGTTGTGCTTTTTATACTAATTAAGTAATATTTATAAAGTTATTTAAATTACATGTTCAACATACGCAGGTTACAAGGGAGACGATTTCATATATCATTCCATCAGATTTTATTCAGCAAAATAGCGGCGAGCGGTAAAAAATAACATCAACAGTAGCAAGCAACAGCCATCACAATTTGACAATTTATTTTTGTCTCAAACTGGACAAGCCGTTTTTAAAAGAAAATGCAGAGCCCAATGTTAGTCCAACACAGCAAAAGGTTTAGATCAGTAATCCCAAATCACAGCATTATATCATTCACCCCAATCTGAATGTAAAAAGAGATAGTCTACAAAGCCAATTTCTGTTTGGTTAGTTCATGTACACCAGAAAATTATTAACGCAGTGTCACTATAATAATTCTGGCTGCCTCTGTTGCAAAATTAAACGAATTGGACTGTTTTAATACAAATATCGTATGTTATTATGTAAGAAGAACACTTATTGGAGGCAGAGAGTTCCTATTCAACTACGGTATGAAGAAAGACTCCACAGGCAAAAAGAACGCTAAATTAAATTTTTTTTTAAAACATAATTACCTAAATAAATAAATAAATAAATAAATGAGGAACCAGTAGAATCCGGGCTGATGGGCCGTGGTCGAAGGGAAAGTGAACTTCCAAACGTTTCGTCAACATCTGCGGTCGACATCTTCAGTGGAACTGCGTAGACTTCTAAGATTGTATCTCGGAGGCTCAGCAGCGACTTCATTCGACTCCGGCCGTGAAAGCCTTTGCAGTTAAATAAATAAATATTGACTTTTTTTGTTCTATTAAATAAATAAATAAATATTTCTGTTACATTACATTACAGTACAAGTTCAAGAAAGTATAAAATAAAATCATCAAAAATATCGTTAAAATCAGGTAGTTCTGTCATTTTCATTGTGCTAGTGCCTCAGTGACAGTGTAGAAAGCTTTCTCTAAAAGATGGTTTCTAAGCAATTTAGGGAAGTTAGAAGCATTCCTCGCCGCTCTCAGTTCAATCTGGAGTTTGCTCAGGTAGACGAAACCTTGTAGTATAGGATCCAGAATCACATTTGGCTCACTGTAGGGTTGCCAACATACTCTATTTCAGAGTATTGTACTCTTTTTCGTGCATGTGTACTCTACAAACTGAAGGTCATTTAGAGTACGCAAAAATACTCTTTTTCTGAAACTTGTAAGAAGCAAAATATGTTTTTATGATTTTTATAGATTTAATTAGAAATGAGCTTTTTATTTGCATAAATTTAGATTTGCATTGTGAAGAGGCTTTTAGTAGCTTTCAAAAAAATAAGAATTCTGCGAAAACCTCAAAAAAATATTATTTTAAATTGTAAATAGCTCGTAATTCGAACCCCCCTGACTTACAATATAACGTTTAAGTGTATTTTCGGCGTAATTTTGACCCATTTAACAGTAAAATATACTAAGTACTCTTTTTTAAAATACTGTACTCTTTATATTCCTTCTCAAAAGTCAGATGTACTTTATTTCGAGAAAAGAAAGGTCTGCCCGTTGCCTCGTGTTGTAGGTGTGGGTTACTAAGCCAACCTAGCGGAGTAAGGGCTGTACAGCCCTTTTTTACACTCAACTAGGCAGGCCCGTGACCGCCTGCTTTACATGCCCTCCGAAACATGGCCAGAAAATTTAGGAAGTGTAGTACTCGAACCAGCAACCTTTCGGGTGAGAGTCCGTACCACTACTCTTCATGTCCTGACCTAAGTGCAAAAAACCGAAGCTGGAGCCTAAATTAGATACATTCAAGTACAGCATAGGAACCAGTCAACAGGCTACATACAGTCATTCAAGTTAAAGGTTACAGTATTGTTTCAGAGGCTTGAATCTCTGTAATACTGGAATGAAAACAATAAAGCATAGAAATATATGCGCAGATTTACTCAGGCTAACACACGATATAGACTGCGCGAGACCATAAATTATCGACGCAGCAGCCCAGTCATAAATTCTCGATAGTGTGGTTTAAACACAAGCATAGGGACCTCAGGGGCACTCCCTTATAATGACGGGCCCACTCGTCCATGAGGCCACTTCAAAAACTCTACACTCCCCATTTTTCAAATAATTACCACAGTAAAAAAGCTACAGAAACCACTGTAAGACAGAAACTAAAAAATCGTTTGATTACAGCTCGGTTTGGGTAAAATATTGAATTTCACTGTGGGAAAAACGGTGAGTTTTGCAAAAATTTTAACGCTCTTACATATGATTTTTTATTAGTCCCTCCCATAGTAAGAGTCATCAAGGTATGGGATCGTGGCCTGCCAAACGGGTTATCAGATGGGTTAGTGGTAGTTCATCATTTGAGTTATGGTTAGAAGTGAGCGAAGTATTAGTATTTTTTTCTCTCGAACGAGTGTATATAACCTAGGGCAGTAGATAGGGCACGAACTAGGGGGGGGGGGAGATCCAGGGCCGGATTAACCTTCTCTGGGCCCCTAGGCAACCCCCTTCCCCCTCTATGGGCTCTACTGTATGTCTATATTTTTACTAGGTAAGGGGTCAAACATTGCGACTAAGAACTAATAACACTAAATACAAAGTACATCATATTTTTAGTTCTAGTATATTTTTAGTACATAAAGTTTTGGTGGGAATACTTTCTGTTTTAAAAATTTGAGTTGAAAAGCACATTTTTCAAGGTATTATGAAAAGTTTTGAATAATTACATAATAAATTATTTCTTTTTAAATTTTTTCAGCCAGCTCTGGGCCCTTAGCCAGTTGCCTAGTTGGTGATCCGGCACTGGGGAGGCCACAGCACCTGCCTAATGCAAACGTCTGTATCGAAAATGAAGAATTTTGTTTGAAATTTCTTCGGAAATGTATAAAAATAATTAGCCAGATTTTGGTAGCATAGTACTATAGTAATAAGAAGTAGTAGTAATATATTAAGTGTGGATTGATTTCGAGGACGTGCACATGTTTAGTAACGGCCAAATTTCGGAAACAATACCGATAATATCCGAAAAATCCATGGGGATATTGATAGCAGGACAAGGTTCGATGGGCCAATATACAAGTAAAAGAACCGGTCCGAGTTTACTCGAACATGCTTTCCAATTTATCAACATTAGTAGGTAGAATATGAATATGAGTAATTTCATGGTAAATAATTTTGCAGTGGTTAACATTCCGACATCTCGAGGGGGGGGGGGGGGGGGGGGGGGAAAGCAACCTGTCCGGTTTCGTTACTCAATTGAACACCTAAAACATGCCTGAAAGTAGAAATCATCGATGAAAAGGTTTCGCAGAAAAATAATTTTTTTAGTCATTTTTCATTCAAATTTAAAATAAATAATAAATAAATATCGACTTTTTTTTGTTCTATTACTAAGCCAACCTAGCAGTGTTAGGGCTATAAGCCCTCTCTTACACTCAACTAGGAAAGCCCGGGACCGCCTGCTTTACATGCCCTCCGAAGCATGGTCAGAAAATATAGCAAGTGTGGGTCTCGAACCAACAACCTTTCGGGTGAAAGTTGGAGTCCGTTCCACTACTCTACATATCCTTTTAGTAAATTTAGTTATTTTTATTTTTTTTACCCCCAGAAGCAAACTATCAAGGGGCAAGCGACCCATCGCGATTTGTTTACATTGATAACGATTGTAGTGTATGTGAATTTAAAAGAAATCAATGGAGCCGTTTTTGAGAAATAATTTATTTTGCTAAACGTTTTTTTAGAGTTTTTTGAAAATAAAGCCCCCGAAAATTGAGTTAGCCCAAAATAAAAAAATGGTCTCGAGGTATGATTTTTGTGAACCAACATGTCAAATTTCATCACAATGGACCAAGTAGTTCGCTCGGAAATCGATGAACAAACAGAGACAGACAGACAGACAGACAGACAGACAGACAGAGCGGCAGACAGAGCGGCAGACAGAGCGACAGACAGACATTTCGTAAAAACCACTTTTTTGGTTCCTGGGACCTCAAAACGTGTAAATCCGTTGAAAGCTGAGTCGGAAATTTTGACCATCACAAAGCTTTCCTTATACTACGTATAAATTGGAAAGCAAAAAAAATTCAAAATACTATAAGGTCACCCGAAAGAAGCTGCAAGCTGCATGTTCTATAAGATGACAGCATGTGATTCGATTCAAACCAGGCCCATATCCAGGATTTTTTTTTTTGTGGGGGGGGCAGAACAATTTTTTTTATAAAAGATACATCCATTGTAATTTTAGTAGTTTTACCTAAAACTCTTGCATTATTTAATATTTTTTTTATCAAATTGGGGGGGGGGGGGGCATGACATGGGTACGGGCCTGATACAAACATTCGCTTATAGGAGCAAGAGCAGAGCTCTCTAATTAAATACCCACATAGCAGATCTAGCTTTTTTTTATTCTTCAAACTTATTCTAGGTGCATTTTGTAAAAAAAAACGAATTCTGTCTAGGGCTTGCCCCCACCCCCTCACCGAAACCCACTAATGAATATAAGTATATATAATGAATACCCACATGACAGAAAGAATACAATATGTAGGTCAGACAGTTGCACACGAAGATAACCCACATAGCAGATCTAGCATTTTTTTATTCTTCAAACTTATTCTAGGTGCATTTGGTAAAAAAAAACGAATTCTATCAAGGGCTTGCCCCCCCCCCCCCCACCTAAACCCACTAATGAATACCCACATGACAGAAAGAATACAATATGTAGGTCAGACAGTTGCACACGAAGATAACCCACATAGCAGATCTAGCATTTTTTTATTCTTCAAACTTATTCTAGGTGCATTTGGTAAAAAAAAACGAATTCTATCAAGGGCTTGCCCCCCCCCCCCCCACCTAAACCCACTAATGAATACCCACATGACAGAAAGAATACAATATGTAGGTCAGACAGTTGCACACGAAGATAACCCACATAGCAGATCTAGCATTTTTTTATTCTTCAAACTTATTCTAGGTGCATTTGGTAAAAAAAAACGAATTCTATCAAGGGCTTGCCCCCCCCCCCCCCCACCTAAACCCACTAATGAATACCCACATGACAGAAAGAATACAATATGTAGGTCAGACAGTTGCACACGAAGATGACTTCCTCAGGTTGCAAAGTAAAGGGACTGTAATGGTAAGAAGTAACGGTAAAAAATATTACATGGAAAGGGGCCACAAAACTGTGTCAATTTCTTTAAAAAAAACTAACAAAAAATGTTTCCTTTTTAGGGATAAAACTACATTCTCACGGGGTTAAACCCGGATAAAAAACGGAAAGGAAATGCCAAATCATCAGTTTTTTGGGTCTTTTGTTTGATTTTCAATGTTCCACCTTCCTATATGTTGTTGTGTGAGCAAAGTTTTGTTTTTTGCATGCACTCTTTTGCTATACGAAAGAGGCAAGCAATCGTTCTATTGTATATACTGTATATGGTATCGAGGGATGGACGATGATACAAGCCATGGAGAACTGAATCATTGCTTAAGGCGGGTATTCCACATACGTCAATCGTCAATGAAAAATTGAAAAATGACGTAACAATGACGTAAATTGACGTGGTAGCAGAATTTTTAGTATGTCTTTAATGTCTGCTAAAACGTCATTTTTCAATTTTTCATTCACGATTGACGCATGTGGAATCCCCGCCTAAATGTGGATATACAGACGAATTCAGCATATATCTTGGAGAGATCTTGTCCCTAATGCTGAGGTCCTAAGACGGATGGATACAGAAACCGAGTTTCTGCTGAAAGAAACGGAAACAAACGTACGTAGGACATGTGACGAGGGACGAAAAGTATCGCCTTCTGCATGTCTAAACCATCGGGAAGATAGAAGGACAGAGGACTCCCGGCAGAAGAAGAACATTCTGGTTGAAAAACTTGAGGCAGTGGTCTGGCAAGAGCACGACTTCCCTTTTCAGAACAGCAGTCTCCTTAGGGTACAAATTGCCATGATGACCGCCAATCTTCGACAGAAGAGGCATTTATAGAAGTGCCGAAATTTGAGAGCCGTCTTAAAACACAGCTTAGTCCAATATAGTTGGACTGGAAGTCTAGCGTTAGAATGTGTTAGGAAATAGTGCGTAATGCAAAAGGCCTAAGCTCTTAACATACGAACGTATTTTTTAAATAAATAATTGTATTTTATTTTAATTAGTTAATTATATTATCTGACAATTAATTGCACATGCATTAATGTTACAAAATAACTCATTTTTAATGCTTTTGTTAACTTGTTGCCCTCAATTGCATTTTAAAATATAGATTTTTTTCATTTCCATTTCATTTTCGCGCAATGGACCCTGGGCCCCTGGCGGCACCCAGGCCCGGCGGTATTTTTTTTCTTCTTTTATGTTAAGTCTCGAACCTTCCATTAGTCCAGTTCTCTATACCAGTGGGCCTACTATGTCATTTAGTAACAGCTTAGGGCCTTAACCTGGGATTAAAAATGTAAACAAGATAATTATTGTTTTGTTTACATTGTTAAGGCTGAGTGTTCAAAATGTTTTGTAAACAAGAAATTTTGCTGATTTTTTGACGAAAATAATTTATTGCTCATTCCACAGATACAAAGATAACAAAGTGAACAGATAAAAAACTCATAAAAAATCCAAGTTATCGCAGGAAGTTTATATATTCTGAACTGAAATATAAAAAAATTGGATATAAAGAGCACAGTTGTAATCCTGTAAGGGAAATAGACAGCTTTCACAGAAAGCTCGTATTTTTTAAGATTTTTTCATCTGTACCCTTTTATATCTTTGTGACTGGAACGAAAAATTAATTAATTTCGTCCAAAAAGTACGATAATTTCTTGTTTACAAAACATTTTGAACACTGAGCCTTAACCCCCAGATTAAGTTAATATTAAACGGCTAAAGTAGGCCCACAACCAGGGACGGATCCAGCCCATTTGCGGGGGGGGGGGGTAGTTGTGAGTCAAAATAGAAGAAACATGTGTAGTATCTAATCTATTAAAATACCAAGTAGAGCGTAATAAATTAACTTCCAATAGATATACTAAAAGCAGGTGGCTTGTTGATTTTGGAAAGGACAATCCGAAAGTCCCGAATCGAGCGCCTCTGGATGCGAACGACCGGGAAGGCCGCCCACCTATACATCCAGACGGTGCAGTGCATGTGTCGGACGGCGGTACATACCCACGTGGCCGGGGCCTTGACACACAGACAGCGTCTGGCAAGTCCCCTCTCTAGTAGACACTCCAGCACTAACCTCAAACCTCTCCAGACCACACATTTCACCTATTCTCTACTCAGGAACCAAAAAAACTTGACTACAAAATCTATAAGAAAATTCCCCAATTTTTATTAATTAACATTTCACCAGTTACGCAGTGCTTTTACATTTGTTCTCCTTACCAATCGACGTGTTTCTTAAAGCCTGCCGTCATTCCCAGTAGTTGTTCAGAGTTGGAACTATAATTATACGCTCCAGCCGTTCCGCAGAGGCCTGCGAGGCCTGGACATGTTGGAATATTATAATTCCAGGTGGGGGACTTGAATTTCAGACGTCTGAGATTTCGGATTCGAATAATTATGTTAGTCTGGAAATGCATCAAGTTGGTTCTGGGGAATTGTACAGGGTGTAATTTGGTTAATTAGCTTGGTCTGCAGTAGAGAGAAACGTACAGCGAGTAATTACTTATATGCTGAAGCAAAGGGGGAATGTATTACAGTGCGCAGTTTGATGATTAACACCGGCTTTAAGTGAACACAAGCCATTCAAAGCTTTGTAATTTGACCAATACGATGTAATAACTGCATTGAATATGTTGTCAAGCGTCTTAAGGGCCCAATCAGAGTCCGCTCCCGAAGAACAACCCCTCTTGCTTTTTGTACAAAGTCGAATTTCACAGTCAATATTTATTGTAGAGCTAGAAAAAAGATTTTATGGATTAGAAGAAACATTTCTCGACATTTTGATGCATTATGGTTAACATGGAAAAAAGACTTTATAGCCTTATTGTTCGCCATTTGTATTGCAATAAATTCGTTTATTCATTCATTCATTCATAATAATTAATATGTGGCCGTCACTAGCACCCATTGGCCACAACCATCAGAATTGATATGAACAGAAATGGCGTCCGCACATCTTACAAACAGTTTTTTACACAATGTAACTGCAAAAGCTTTCACGGCCGGAGTCAAATCAATTCCGACGACCGGTGCCACACATCATGTATCAAAATGTTGAGAAACATTTCTTCTAATGCCTGAAATCTTTTTTCTGGCTCTACAATATATATATATATATACTGTGAAATTTGACTTTGTACAGAAACGAGAGGCGTTGGTGTCACCCAGGAGGGGGAGGGGGGGGGCTCTAATGGGGCCTTAATGTCAGGGCTGAACTACTCGATGGCTAATAGTCCGACACTAAAGACAATAAAGACACTACCGTCTTTTTACTATTGACTTAAGTTCCTTTATAAATTCTTATAACAAAAAGAAAAAAAAAAAACCGTCTCAAAATTGTGTATTGAGAACGGACTAACAAGGACAAGATTGGTCGTGCAAAGTAGTGGCAAATTATTTTAGACAGCCCCCGGGCAACCTCGGTGTCCAGCACGCTCCCGCATTTTACCTACTAAACGTGATGAGATAGTCAGGGGAACCTCAAATGGAGATGTCACTGAATATCCCCTAAGCGAAAAAAAAAATCCCTCCGTTCAGATAATTTTTGATAATTATTAACCAACAAACAAAAATAAAATAAAAACAGTCTCAAAATTTTGTTTTGAGAACAGTCTTTCTTGGGCTTTCCCCAAAAATAAAGATGACGCTGGACACCCCTTAAGCAAAAAAAAAAATATGCCTCTTATTTCAGATACAGATCATATACTGAAATAAAAGAGCAGATGGTACAGGCTAGGCTACTTACAAACATGAGTTTAACGTATTTCACATGAGAATAGCCTAATTATTATTGCACATGCTGCACAGTTGAGTTCCATGCAGGTGTCTTATTCGTATGCGAACATCTTTATATACCGATCATCTTGAATTTTATTAATTTTTTATGGTGGCTGGAACGGAACGCTTTCCAGATGTTGCTTAGGCGCATATTCCACCGACCGGCTAGGGCTATTTACAAAAATAGTGACGTGGTAGCAGACATTCAAGACTTAGGCGGGGTTTCCAACGACCTCGCATTGCAGAATTGACGGAAATGTTTATTTTCCTCTATGCCATAGTTAAAATTGATCAATGATCATATAGTAAAATCACAAACAAACAAACTAAAATTAAAAAATGGCGTCATGGGATATGTAGTACAAACATTTTAATAGATTTCTATAAAAAGAAAAATTCTAATTTCCGTCAATGTCATTTGCATTCTGCAATGCGAGGTCGGTGGAAACGCCACCTAAGTCTTGAATGTCTGCTACCACGTCACCATTTTTGTAAATAGCCCTAGCCGGTCGGTGGAATGTGCGCCTAATTTAAGTAGTTTTTTTTTTTTTAATTTCTGGTCAGGTAATCTATTGGCGAGAAAGTGATGTAAATACAATTATATCAAACCATTAGCAAAGAATGAATGATTTGAATAATTGTAATTATAATCAATGTAATTGTATATCATTGTAATTATAATGAATGGGATCTGTAAAATATCAATAGAGGGAAAATTTGCATAAATAGCTATACAATCTATGTACCCGAATATAAAAATAAAAATACAGTAATATGTCTTATTATTTGAACTTTATGAGTGTAATATTATAATTAAATATTTGAACTTCGTTTCTTTCAAAAGTATCCATAGTAAAAAAAATCTTATTTGTATGCATCAGTGCACCGTGCGACTCCTCAATTCAATTTTATTATTGTCATATACAGTATTTATAATTTTCAGAGCTTTGCGGTAAAGAATCCAGTAATCAAAGATTTTTTCAGAAAATTTCGAAACGAAACCCAAAATTATAGTCCAATAAAAATAGCCTCATTCCAACCGTGGTTTTTAAGCTCTTTAATACACCGTATAATCTATACTTTAGTAAACGGGTCGGAAACAGTAAATTTATATTTATCAACTATATATATAGGTAGAAATATAACCAGGCAGTTTCGCCCTATGTTTACATACGGCTAATGTAGTGTTTTCATGTTTTGAAATTGATCACAAAACCATGGATTGCTAATCTATCCCCCCCCCCACAACAAGGCTCCCAGAGTGATACTCCTAATAAATTTTAGGAAATAACAAAAAATAAATCATAACATTTAACAATACAAGACATCCTTAACTTTAATCCCATTCATACATTCTTTTTTTCAACATGAAAAATAAAACCTCTTCAAAGATATTGGCCCTATCAGCCAGGATTTTTTTCAGGGGGGGGGGGTTCAGAAATTTCGTTTGATATTACATAGTAGTTTTTATTTTTCTTCTTAAAACCCGATTCTATCTAGTATCAAACCATTTCATTTCGGAGGGGGGGGGGGAAGTTTGGCTAACTTAAGTGTTGTAGAAGACTAAATTGTGCATCATATAATCGGGTATTTTTACTTTTCGGTTTTGTATAGGTAGTAGTTTCTCAAAAATCCCAGATTACTCGAAATTTTAGCCCCCACTGGTTTTTATGAAAGAACTAAGGTACCAAAAATTTAATATTTCCTATTATATGTTGCATGAAGTAGTTTTCTACAACTTACATGAGCCAAATCTTCATGCATAATATAATAGGGTATTTTTAATTTTTGGTACCGTACCGTAGCTTCTTCATAAAAATGATTAAGGGCTAAAATTTTGCGTATATAATATTGTAGATACCATGAAAAAACTGCAAAACCAAAAATTAATAATATTATTTATAATTATGCATAAAGTCTTCTACAACTTAAATGAAGCAATATTTTAACAAGTTGCTTACTTAATTCAATAAAAAATAAAAAGTATTAAATTACGCTCTTAAGAAAGCTTGAATTTTTAATGAATATTTCAGCCAATCTGTTTCATAACTTTGCGGCTGTCTAGAACGAGTAATAAATTAATTTCGGTTTGTTTAATATATCGTTTGAGATCTCTGTTTAAAAAGATGCTCTGCTGTTGGGCTACAGGTACTCATATGTACAGGTTTCAATTCTTACAATCAATTTCTAGCCTACCTACCGTATAGATTATACAATACTACTTCCAGTTATTGGTGTTTGCTTGTTAAAAATTAAATGCTTGTACTGTACTGTACTCTACAATCTTATTTTCTAAAGATTTCGTGAAAGTCAGCCTTTTGCCTTTTTGTAAGTTAAACTTAAGAGTGTACGTCCGGTAGGAAATATACATACGTGCCCCAAAATCCGCTGTTTTTACAGACTTCTTATTTTTTTATTTAATTACCAAAAACAAGATATTAAAGTTTGGCTTAAGTTGTAGAAGACTACTTCATGCATCAGGTAATAGGGTACCGTAGCTTTATCATAACAATTATTGAGAGCTAAAATTTCTCGTGTAATAAATACCACGAAGAAACTACAAAACCAAAAATTAATAATACCCTCTTATATGATGCATAAAGTAGTCTTCTACAACTGAAATGAAGCAATATTTTAATAACTTGCTTAGTTATTTAAATAAAAAATAAAAAGTATTAAATTTCGGGCTGCCAATGTCCTACGGGCTGCACACTTTTAACATCAAAATGAAAAAAAAATGAGATTTGCAGTAAACCCTGTATACGCAGTGCGGAGGGAAGCACGGCCATCACTATTCCTCCCATCGATGGGGTGCAGAATCGCTCAACCTCTATATTTAACTTATTTTTTGGTGAAAAACGACGAAAATGCATTTCCCCCAAACCCACCCTTCAGATGTACGCCATTTTGTCAGCACACCCTCCGTAATTCCGATTTTATTTCATTTCATCGATCATCCCTTTAAAACGTTTTCACTGTGCTGTGACCGTTATTTTGAACATTTCTGCGAAGCAAATCGTTAATTTTGAGCTTATTTTCATACAGTAGAAACTCTGTTTTATATATTTAATTCATTTTATGATTACAATTTAAGAGTGTACAGCCCGTAGGAAATTGGCAGCCTGAAATTTAATACTTTTTATTTTTTATTTAATTAATCAAGCATGTTATTAAAGATATGGCTCATTAAAGTTGTAGAAGACTACTTAATGCATCATATAATAAGGCATTTTTATTTTTCGAAATTGTAGTTCTTTTATAACATCTATTATGTATACGTGAAAAGGTATTGTTTATAAAATATTATCATGTTTATGAAAAAACTACAATTTAATTCGAAAACATAATTTTTTCATGGCCATGCAAGTAAGCCAGTTGTACAATCTATTCTGAGGAGGAAAAAATTTCATTGTTGGCTGTGAATTGAAGTCAAGGGGATGTTAGGATGTTAAAATTATTTTGTTTGAATTTTTGTTGTTGACAATTTACACTTATTACCGGATAAGTTATTCTTTTCCATTTTTCGAAATTGTAGTTCTTTTATAAAATCTATTATATAGTTAAGTTTTAAGACTCAATTTTTAATTTTTAAAAAATGACCCAAAATTCTTACACTAAAATTATAATACTTAAACGTACGAGCTGTGAATTCAGACTGAAGCAATAAATCCTGTGTTTCTCCTGCCTTGTGGTGCAAGGCCGTGTTGTTTGTAATTCCTGAGCGTGCCTTCAGCAGTAAACCTCAGCACCTTCAGTGACGTAACTCCTCCCCCCTTAAGAGGGATGAACGTCCTCGTTCATTTTGTTGGCTGCTTTTTTCCCTGGCATGTGATCCAGGTGTATGATTGTCCTTGGTTTATAGAATAGGTCGTAGATACGGTTGCGAAATTTCCAGATGAAGAGTAGAATGGCTATGATGCTACATAGACTGAACAAGGAGGCGGAGTGTTGGATGATCTGGGTGATGTTTTCAAAATTGTTTGGTTGCGATATCTCCTTTGCTTCTAACATGATTTCTTGTGGGTCATCTAGGTGATGGAGTTTCAGTTGAATACCCTTTATTGGGAGTAGGTCAACGCTGGATGTTTTTGGAATTGTGATTTCGAAAGTTGGTGATGTTGACGAATATGTATAGGGTCCAATTAATATGCGGCAGCGTGAGTGCAGTAAAAATATCCCTTTAAGAGATCTGCGTTCTAAGATACCTGAGCAGTCCTCAATCACTTCGGAGGATTCACTAAACATGACAAGAATTTGGTGGTTGCTAAGTTCGCGCACAATTTTGTAGTCATTAAGTATTTTTGCAGTTTCACAAGTATTAGGGGTTTTGGTGGAGCACTTGTCCTGTGAGGGTTCTGTAGTACACAGCATAATTTCATTTGTTGAGTCACATTCGTCGTCGGTCCAGAGCTCGGAGTCGCCGATGTGGACGATATACTTCTTTGGTGGCATGATGATAACGTTGTCGTCGTTTGGTGCTGGGTATATTCGGGATAGGTTGGCAATAAAAGGTTTAAGGATTGGTATTTTTATAATAAATGTGATTGTCTGGTTAACTTCAAAAATAGTCAATTTTGATGTTTCGAGCAGTTTGAATGGATGGAATCTATCAAGTGGAAATAATTGCTGCGGGCTATATACTTTTGTTAGATATTTACGAATCTCCAGTAATTCTTGAAGATTGATAAGCTCCAGATTAGGAATGCCAGCCAATGACATACTTATGGTTCTTTCTATTACTAACAGAAGTTTCAAAATAGTTTGAGCTTGAAAAATTTCAGTTTGAAGTAGAGCTCTAAGATTTATTTCATCTGTGAAATTACGAAGGTATTTCAGAGTTTGATTGATATTTGTATTGATGACTTTAGTTTCATATGCGAACCGTTTACTGACATGATTGGCAAAAGATGCAATTTTACTAATTTTATCTATTTCTGACTTTTGACTTTGAAAAAGTTTATTTATGTTATTATTTATAATTTGTAGATCGTCATCATCAGGGTTTCCCGTAATGAATTTTATCATTTTCCCCATGGCGTTTACTAATCCCCTTTTTTCCCGTTTACGATTCAACTTGTCTAAAACTTTTTAAAACGAATTTCTTTTAGTTCTAGTTCTAAATTTCCCTTTATCTTATCTGTTATTACATCCCTTATTTTATTAGTTCTAAGTCTATCAAAATTTCCCATCAATTGAAAATAATTATCTTCTATTCTAGAGATGTTTATAAAGAAATAAAAGCTATGATAATGATCTAAGATTCTTGCGTTGCCCAAGGGTTCTTCGAAGAATCCACTAGTCTTCGTCTCCGTCACCTGAAGAGCCAGGTGAGGGGGTAGGATCAACCTGCAAATTAATACCAGGTTCTCTCAATCGTTTGATTGCCCTAACATGTGCTGTAGTAGGTCTATTTTTACTTGTAAGTCCAATAATTTTCCCGCCAGATTGACTTGTGGCTTTAATTTTTTCAAATGGGGGATCAATTTTCCTGGGTCTATTTCTTTCAACGTAAACGTCCAGTCCTTCCACGTCTGGTGGATCAGTTTTGTTTTGGTTTTGTTTTTCCAAGTATTTCCTTGCCCTTTCTTCATTTCTAACGTATACATGGTCATAGAATGGGAGTATTTCTTCCTTACGTTTTTGGTTGTACTGTTCTAAAATAGTCATGTCGATGTCAAAGTCAGTCAATTTTTCATAGGGGCCGTATAACAAGTGAAATGGTGAATAACCAGTTGAGGAGTGAATAGATTGGTTGTAAATGAGTATGGCCGACATCATCAAGTTGCAAGGGAGATCATGGGGATTTTTAATTTTTAATGTTCTTAATTTTTCAATTATGGTGGAATGAAATCTCTCTATGGGTGAGTTAGAACTTGGATTATTGACAGTAGTGTAGTGTAGTTCGATCTTATGCAATTTACAAAATTCTTCGAACGTTCTGTTT
Organism: Psococerastis gibbosa; assembly: GCA_963971405.1. Lineage (NCBI taxonomy): Eukaryota > Metazoa > Arthropoda > Insecta > Psocodea > Psocidae > Psococerastis > Psococerastis gibbosa. Next base: position 16,721,358 of record OZ020490.1, read on the forward strand.
TTGAATTCTCTTCCTTCATCACATACAAGTTTCTGAGGGTAATTATGATGGCCAAAGAAATGTCTAAGTTTGTTTAGAACAGTAACACAAGTGCCATCTTTTATTTTATAGGCTTGGGCATATCTGGAGAATAAGTCTATGATAGTTAAAAACTTGGAACTTTGAAAGCTAAAAGTATCTATGTGGATTACATCAAATGGCCTTTTTGCGAGGAGAGGTCCAGTTAATTTTGGATTATAAGGGTGTCGTTCATATTTCGATTTTAAACACGTTTCGCATTTATTAATAATAGCTGTAATTGATTCTTTCATATTAGGCCAAAAATATTTCTGCTTTAATTGGGTTAGAGTTTCATTAATTCCATTATGGGTTCTATCGTGATATTCATAAATGATTTCACTTTGGCTATCAGGATTAGTGACATCTAAACAGTATTTATTACTTATAACAATCTTGATAGAATAATTAAATAAAGACTTACACATTTCAATGAAACGTTCCCTTATCTGATTATCTTCAAAGAACACACCGTAAGAAAGATCAGGTTTAATTGTATCTTTGAGTAACTCGGTTAGATTTTCAACAATTGAATTTGGATTTATAGTGATAATATGGTTATTTTTCCCAAAGGGTCTGACTATGCGTCTCTTAAAGCATTCCCCTAGTTTTAAAATTATCCTGTTAGGAAAGACATTCACGGGTCTTTCAGATATTGGGAGATTTTTTCCATTGTCATCATTGGTTGAGTGGATTGTTTGGTTATCATCTGCATTTGCTGTTTCTATGACATCTGCATCTGGGTTATTACTTAAAGAAAGTAGTGTGGGAGGACTATCAAGAGGAAGATCTGGTGATAAGGGTAGTAATTGATTTAATGGCATATTATCAGAGTCATTAAAATGATTACTGGGTGTGCTAACTTCTCTTTGTGATTCTACAATTCTATCTACTTCTGCTTCCGATATAGCTGGGGCTTCATCAATGTTAGGTATTATGGAGCAAAGTTCATCAATAATCTCATCATTATGTATTTCTATGCGTGAGAGAGCGTCTGCTACATAATTTTCTTTTCCTTTTCTATATACGATATCAAAATTAAACTCTCCTAATTTTAATTTCCACCTAATAAGTCTAGAATTTGGCTCTTTAATTTTGTATAACCAAACTAACGGATTATGATCTGTCTCTATTGTGAACTTTTGTCCAAAAAGGTAAGGTCTGAAATGTTTAGTTGATTCTAGAATTGCCAAAAGTTCCCTTTCAATAGTGGAGTAGTTTCTCTCAGCAGAATTTAGGATCCTGGAATAGTAGGCAACGGGCCTGCCATTTTGAGATAGGACGCTGCCAAGGGCGACGTTTGAGGCGTCTGTAGTCAGTGTAAATTGTTTTTTGAAATCGGGATATGCAAGGATAGGTGCATTAGTCAGCAATTCTTTACATGTGTGAAAAGCTTGAACATAGTCTGGGTCATTGATATTTATTTTTGATCCTTTCTTTAACGCTCTGGTCATAGGTGCTACGACTTGAGCGAAATTGGCTATAAAACGTCGGTAGTAACCTACTAGTCCTAAGAAAGATTTAATTTCCTTTGTAGTTTTCGGGATCGGAAACTTTTCAACGGCTTCTATTTTTTGTGGGTTTGGCTTGATGCCGTCTTGGGTTATGACATGACCTAAAAATGCGACATCTTTACATAGAAACTCAGATTTATCTAGTTGAATCTTTAAATTGCATTCCCTTAACTTTTGAAAAATTAGGCGAACATGGAGAAGGTGCTCGTCCAGGGATTTAGAGAAGATTACAACATCATCCATGTATACAAAGCAACATTTATACAAAAATTCTCTTAATAAGTTGTCCATCACTCTTTGAAAAGTGCTGGGTGCATTTTTGAGACCAAAGGGCATTCGGCGGTATTCATAGTGCCCATTATTTACAGAAAAAGCCGTTTTCTCAATGGATGCTGGATCCATCTCTATTTGATGGAATCCTTGGGCCAGGTCGATAGTGCTAAAGTATTTACATTTTCCTAGATTATCTAAGATTTCATCGATTCTAGGGAGGGGATATTTATCTTCAATTGTCTTTTCATTCAACTTACGATAATCTATCACCATGCGAAATTTTCTCTGCCCAGACGCATCTAATTTCTTTGGCACCACCCATACTGGTGCGCTATAAGGTGATACAGATGGTCGGATTATTTCATTATCTAGCAAGTTCTGAATTTGTCTTTGGATTTCCTCGTTCATAGCATAAGGATGCCGATAAGACTTAACATAAACAGGTGATTCGTCACATGTCCTAATTTGATGTTTTACTGCATTGCTAAATGTTAAATTGGATTTATCTGTGTAGAGGATGTCTCGATATTTTTTACAAAGGTCCAATATTTTTGTTTTTTCTTCCTGATTTAAATGTGACGTTCTCAGAACTTTTGAAACATCAATAGTCTCGTGATAATTTGGTGGGGCTTCTATATCATTTTCGTGCAAGGATGAAACGGGCACCCGTTCTTGGAAATTTATTTCTTTATGAAAATGAAATGGATTGGGTATGGTGCAAAATCCGTCTTTAGCCGTAGCTATTGATTCAGGGATAATAAAATCTTGGCCAAAATTAATTTCGGGTAACAGGACATCGCCCTGTTCTAAGGTTACTGGAATTTTAATGGAACGATTTACCATTGTTGTAAAATTTTCTATTTTATTATGTAGGAATACGTAAGAGAAAGGAATTTTAATGTTATTCATTTCTACTGTTTTATTTTTATAGTTTATAATTGCACCTAAATTGTCTAAATCTTCGCTTCCTATAAGGGCGTCAAATTGGCTATGCCAATCAACAACATGCAGATGTAAATTATTTCTTATGCCAAAGGGGTACAAAAAGGGGAAAATTATGTTATCTTGGGCCTCCACTTTCTTTTTGAGTCCTGTTACAGTAAAGGGTTTTTTAAATAGATATTCTTGAAAAAGTTCATACGCGGGGCCTGGATTTATAACGGAGTTTGAAGCTCCCGAGTCAATAAGAATTTTTAAATTAAGTTCTGGTAAATAAAAATATGGTAGCTTGGATATTGAATTTAAAGAGTTCAGGTTAACTACGTCGGGTGCGTATTGGAGGCAGTTGCTTGAAAATTTACAGCCTCATTTTCAGTTTGTTCACATTGTGACTCGGTCAGGAAGTTAGTGAATTCTGGTGTTTCAGTTTGTTGCACATAATATTCTTCATCACAATAATTTTCGTAAGGGTAGTTTGGGAAATAAGGGTAGTTCGGATAGTATTCGGAGTTTTGGTCTTCTGTCTCTACATTGAACATTGATCTGAGTGGTTGAGCAGGTTTTTGTTGGTTTGAAAACCCGAAGTTTGATGGTTTAGGAGGAATGTAGGATTGAACTGACATTGGTTCAGGAGGGGGTAATCTTTGGGTATTTGGCGCCATGCTTGTTGATGGTCCAAAGTTTGGTTTGTTAAAGAATCTTTGCTGCGGTTGCTGAAAAGAAGGCTTAGAAAAGGCATTTTGTGGGGCAAAAGGATTTTGAGGTCCTTGTGGTCTTGGAAATTGTGACTGGAATGGCCTAGCAAACGCGTTATTTTGGAAAGGTTTGTTAAACACTGGTGGCATCATTTGTGGTCTTTGGAAATTGGTCTTAAATGGGTTGTATTGCGCTTGTGGGGGTGTTCGAAAAATAGGAGCGTTCATTTGTCCTTGTGGGGAATGAGGGGAATTAGTATTTTTCTTTTCTGATGTATCATTATTTTTTCGTAAGAACTCATAATATTCCCATTCTTGCTTACGATTATCTAGAATCTGGCATTTAGAGATACATTCCTCCAGTGTATTTAAAGCAAAATTGCCTAAAAATGACCTATGGGGTTCAAGTAGTCCGTTTTGGAAAGTTTTTAAGGCTAATTTGTCATAGTCAGCTTTTTTGTATTTCGTATAGTTTGGGTCAGTGGAGTTTAATTGCAGGTGCTGCATTAAAGCATTCAAACATTTCAACAGCCTTCCGTAATAATCAAGGTAATTTTCATTTTTATTTTGGACACATTGAGATAAGCTGTTTATCAAAATATCTTCGTTTCTTTGGTCCCCGTACTTTTGAATAAGGTATTTTCTTATGCTAGCCCAATCTTTTGCATTTTGGTATGAAATAAAATCCCTTGCTTCTCCTTTTATTTTTGATCGAATTGAACACTCAATAACGTAAATTTGGTCGACAGTTATACGGTTATTTACATGACTAACGAGGTTGTCTACTTCTGTGAGAAAAATCGATAAATTTTGACCAGGTTCATACTCTGGGATTGCATTAATTAATGCCCTGACATCACCATCGCTAAGGCTGGTAGGAACAGCGGCGCTTCCTGGCATTTTTTGTGAATTTTTATTTCCAAAATTTAATAAGGGTGGTTTCAAAATAGATTTCTTGGGTGTAAGTAAATCATGGCTAGCCTTCAGATCTGACTCGTTTTCTGCAATAATTTCCACTTCAGGCATGCAACTTATAATAACCTACTTTAATTAAATTAAAAATATCAGACAATTACATAAAATAGATGAGGGGACAGTTAAACAGAAAAGGGCTGAAATTAGGAAACGGAAAAAAGGATGACTTACAGTAGAGCTGCAATAACCTCCATAGATTTTCCAGTTGTTTCCCGGGCTCAATACGTTCTCCCGCGTCCAGAGGGTAGACAGTGCGGGGCGATGGTTCTTAAGGGATCCGTGCAAAAGTTTGAAAACCACGTGCCGTCGAAAGGGTTGAAGCGCTGAGCTCTATAGGTCCAATCCAAAGTCCAAAATTGTCTTTTCGTGAACCCAAAACTCTCACCAGTACCCCATAAACGATGACACTCACGGATCCTACCGACTGCGCCAGTTAAGTTTTAAGACTCAATTTTTAATTTTTAAAAAATGACCCAAAATTCTTACACTAAAATTATAATACTTAAACGTACGAGCTGTGAATTCAGACTGAAGCAATAAATCCTGTGTTTCTCCTGCCTTGTGGTGCAAGGCCGTGTTGTTTGTAATTCCTGAGCGTGCCTTCAGCAGTAAACCTCAGCACCTTCAGTGACGTAACTATATATACGTGAAAAGGTATTGTTTATAAAATATTATCATGTTTATGAAAAAACTACAATTTCGAAAATTAAAAATACCTTATTATATGATGCATGAAGTAGTCTTCGACAACTTTAATGAGCCATATCTTTAATAACATGCTTAGTGAATTAAATAAAAAGTATTAAATTTCGGGCTGCCAATTTCCTATGGGCTGTATACTCTTAAGGGAAATCTTTCAAAAAATTTTAAAAAAAAACAACATGCGGTGAGAGGTAATTAATTTGTTGAAGTGCATAAGATCCCCAGATTTTTCTTTATTCTATATTATTTATTGTATAGTAATAGCTATTTATTGCATAGTAATAGCTGATAAGTTAACGCTTTTAATACTGTCAAGTGACACCATGGGGTTTATTCGGAATAATTTAATACTGTCACGTGACACCTTGGGTTTATTGCCAATAATTTATAGTAATTCTATTCCCTGTGTCGAACTAATCAGAAAACTGCATAGTATGGCTGCAGCTCCGGGGAGGAGCTCAATTCCGCTAATTTAAAACGCCTATTTCCTCTTTCTACGGCCCTGAAAGTATCACATAAGCTTCCGAAAAAGATGATTTAGAGATTGCCCCGCGAGAGGGTGACTCTGATAAAAAGGGTTGAAACTTCCCCCCTCAAACAGCTCGCTATTAGATGAATGAACTAGTAAGGGTCACCTGCGTCCCATACTATTTAAACCACTATACTGGTCTAAACAAACATGCCCGGCAACTCTTATATTCTCGCATTCAATCAATGAATAAATTTCTGCAAGAATGTAAAAATTCTAACGGGCAAGAACACATAAAGATGATGTGGAACGTAGATATACTGAATATTCCTGGAACACCCCAAAATCAGTCAGTTCTTATTTTTTATTTAATTAACTTCATGCTTCTTGCCCTTGATGAGCTTTGGCCAACTCGACAACACGACCACCCAAAATCTGAGTGCATGCTCGACTTGGTCGCCCGAAAATGTGTGAAGACAGTTAAAATTATTGCTTTACCGTGATGATTTGTTGTTGTTCTTCTTCTTCTTCTTCTGGCTCTACAGCCCTTGATGGACCCTTGAACACTCTTCCAGTCACATCGGTTATGTACAACGCTCCACCATCTACGGACTCTCAACTCGCGAACGTCAATTTCCAACTCATCCCTCTAGCGGTTTTGAGGACGTCCCGCCAGTCTGCTTTCTGTCATGCTTGAAAGCTTTGTACATCTTGTTCGGCAGGAGGTCGTCTGACATTCTTATGACTTGTCCCAGCCATCTTAGGCATTGCGCTTGATTTAATTAACTACGCAAGTTATTTAAGATTTATAGGGAATAGGAAAGAAATAACTTTAGTCTGTGGTTAAGCCTACGGACTATGGAAATTCCAATGCATTCCAATGCATAGCGGAAGGCTGCAGGATCCCACTTTCCATATATTCACTAACAGTTGGTGAGAGTGGCCGTAAATGGCATGTGTCTAACTCACTGAAAAATATTATAGCAACACGGAAATAAAATCATTACCGAAACTACATACCTAAGTCTTGCATTGAGCCAGCGACATCGTTCAATTCCGCACCAAACGGAAACACCAAATATACATAAAGAAACTTTTGAAACGATATTATAGTTGACCTTAAGTCCTTACATAATTTTTTCATGGCCATGCAAGTAGGCCAGTTGTACAATCTGTTCTGAGGAGGAAAAAATTTCATTGTTTGCTGTGAATTGAAGTCAATGGGATGTTAGGATGTTAAAATTATTTTGTTTGAATTTTTGTTGTTGACAATTTACACTTATTACCGGATAAGTTATTCTTTTCCATGGATGCTAGGGCTGCAAAAGTGCCAGCATAATCAGATGAGCGATGACATCATGATATTTTGAATAGAAAACGTTTTCAAATCAGCCGTTTCATGAAATAATTTTAGCGACATTTATAACCTAAAGTATTAAATAATAAATAAACTAAATTACACACTTTTTAAGAAGAAAACTCCACATTTTACCGCCAGGCTGTACATAAAAATGGTTTAACACGCGGTGGATCCGGCTCTGGCTGGTCAGGGACTCTAATTTTTGTATTGTATTTAACGCCTACATAGGCAAGAAACTAAAGAGACGCCTAGCACCAAATCAAAATAGTTTGAAACCCCGATGCAGCAACAAGATTAAAAAAATATATAACCGCGATGTCATTCGGGCAGAGTTAAAAAACCACCCCTATACCCGTTCGCACCCCTTGCAAAATTTTTGCGAGACCGGCATCGGAACCCGTTTGTTGTTCACATGGTCACTTCTCCCTATACAACTATCTTGTGATTTATTTGACACACTCCTTCTTAACGGACTGTTTGGACATCCGTTTTGCTAATACATACATGTCCAACAACAGAAGTGGCACGGTGGGAACTTGCGAACAGTAATACAAGTCATTTTGCTAAAGAGATCTGCATCGGATGAGGAAGCGGATATAGAGTCGCCAGAGAGGGAGCTGGTATGGAACAACCTGACAAACCAATGACTTTAAGTGACTGGAAGAGGTATACCAAAGAATTCTTTCAGGTTAAGTGCGGGACAGCTCACAGGACTGACGCCGCTGGAAAAACATGGGAAAAACTAGTGCAGAAGAAAGACAGACTGCCAAAGAACCTACCCAATTTAGGTTAACAACGGGTCATGACTACCTTCAAAAACATCTTCACCGTATAGGTGTAGCAGCGGAGCCTTTCTGCCATTTAAGCGACACCCGGGAAGAGATGGACAGAAAACATCTTAAGACGTGCCAGGCTCTTGTCAGTAGCAGAGGTTCACCAGATTATGTGTTGTATTCGGCTGCAAAAAAGCTGATGGCGGAAGCCTAAGGCGCCCATTCCACCGACCAGCTAGGGCTATTTACGAAAACAGTGACGTGGTAGCAGACATTCAAGACTTAGGCGGGGTTTCCATCGACCTCGCATTGCAGAATTGACGGAAATGTTTATTTTCCTCTATGCCATAGTTAAAATTGATCAATGATCATATAGTAAAATCACAAACAAACAAACTAAAATTAAAAAATGGCGTCATGGGATATGTTAAGTACAAACATTTTAATAGATTTCTATAAAAAGAAAAATTCTAATTTCCGTCAATGTCATTTGCATTCTGCAATGCGAGGTCGGTGGAAACGCCACCTAAGTCTTGAATGTCTGCTACCACGTCACTGTTTTTCTAAATAGCCCTAGCCGGTCGGTGGAATGGGCGCCTAATGCTATGGTGTAATTTAAAAAAAAAATTGCTAAAGAAAAATATGCCTCATAGTTTACAGAATAACCATTGACTATACAGACCGTCAGTGAACTCTTGTACCTGTCCTGCTTGGTACTTCGGTCTTTGCCTCGCCGAAGACACGTCCTACAGCCTTCTGACAGCCCATGGTGGTTGGTTAAGGACAAGGCTCCGCGAACGATTCAAAGGGGGCCACTCTCACCACGTCATGGTGACGGATACAGGGGGGGGGGGTCGGGGGGGGGGGGGTAGCTGATAGTAAATCTAAGCAAGTTAATTTATTATATATGCTGCTATACCTGGCCATCGAAGTTTACATTACTTCCATTATTTTTTATATATTTATTCACATTTCATTTCGAGTAAAAAAAAAAAAAAAAAACTGCTGAGGAATACGCCCATTCCTTGTTAAAAATCTCAACTCTAAGTCAATAGGACCACCCTGGGCTTATTAACAGAAGCTCCGATCGTATAATACACGAAGAATAGGTAAACAAGCAACCGTGGAGATAGCTTGGGCGGCACTCAAACAGGCCCATCAACGACGAAAGATGAATGGTCCTGAGACCTTGGGACCCAGACTAAACATACGACCCACCAGCTAAATGACAGTAGGCTTGGCTGACACAGCTTTTAGATCAAGGCTTCAGCGTATTTCTCAAACGAAACAATACAATATTTACTGCCATTTGTCTATTAGCAGCGAAGCACTAAAAAGAAAGATTGGTCATAAATTTACTGTAGTAAAGTTTCATACAAAAATTGCATGCCGGGTAATTTTAACAAAAGAACTACCGTTCGTATTATAGGAGATTTTTATCGCGTTCAGAGACAATCGAACACCACAAGACTTTTTTTTAACTATGTCAAATTTCGCATAAAATATCATTACAAAGACTTTCACGGTCGGAGTGATGAAGCAGTAGAATCCGGGATGATAGGCCGCGGTCAATCTGAATGCGTACTTCCGAACATATCTTCAGCATCTGCTGCAGCAGTTGTTGCGGATACTATCTTAGAAATCTACGCAGTGCCACTAAAGATGTCGACTGCAGATGTTGACGAAACGTTTGGCAGTACGCTTTTAGACCGACCACGGCCTATCATCCCGGAGACTACTGCTTCATAATTTCTCATAAAGTGGAACCATTCATATACCATAAAGTAGAAAAAATGGTTCTCTACATTTAAATGCGTACAGTATATGTAGCCGGCCAAGGCCGTGCCCAGGTTTTGATTTGGGGGGGGGGGGGGTCCAAAATTATTACGTAATTTCTTAATGAGTGTTCAAACTCAAATAAATTTATTCAAATTCTTCACACAATAAGAAAGAAAGAAAGAAAATTGTCTTTATTTTCCATGTGGGCGAATTTTGGGTCTTTCGGCCCACCCTTACAATTAACCCACAATACAGGTTTACATTAAAAAAAAAATATTTTTGGGGGGGGGGGTCCGGACCCCTTGGATCACCCCCATGGGAACGGCCATGTAGCCGGCATAAACACCGTTTTTGATGGCGTAAATATAACTTAAGCTCACATTTTTTCACGCCTTTAAAAACTGTAGCCCACTCCCCCCGAGTGCCGTATTAAGAATTACTCAGCTCTACACATGGATTTCCCAATTTATTTATTAATTATACATTTTTTATAGTTGGGCATATTACAACTATGTATTAAAATGTATAGGAGCATTTCTTCAATTTTTTCCTACCATTTATGGCTTTATGATCGATATTTTTCATTATAACGCGTAGTGGGGGGGGGGGTCTGATTTGGTCGTAATGGACCATGACTTAATAATGATAATAAATAATAAATAAATGTATTTCGTTTCTTCAATATTACATTTATGAATTTGGAATTTGAAGGAACATGTCGAGAGAGGCAGCAATCAATCTGAGAACCAACAGCCATATATTGTACCCGACGACGCGACGACTGATTCTGGATTTTCAACTGCAGGGGGGGGGGGGACATCCAAGTTCGCAGACAAAAAGGTAATCGGCTAAAATTGTGGTACCCTAGAGAGATCGTGCCCCTAATGCTGAGGACCTGAGGCGAATGGATACAGAGGCCGAAATGCTGCTGACTAAGAAATGGAAACAAACATATTATTTCTGCCATGTGATGACGAACATGAAGTATCACCTACAGCAAGTAATAATCTAAGGGAGGATAAAAGAGCTGAGGGCTCCCAGCAGAAGAACATCCTGGTTGAAAAACCTAGGCAATGGTTTAATAAGAGCACGATTTCACTTTTCAGAGCAGCAGCATGGTCAAAATTGCCATGATGACAGTCAATCTTCGATAGAAGAGGCATTTAAAGCTGAAGAAGCAGTGATAGTTGACGATTAAATCCAAACTTTCGCAACTCTCGTAGGGATGGGGGTCAGAGAGCGAGAGAGCCTCCCTCCCCTATGGTTGTGAAAATACAATACGAAATAATAGAAAAAGGTTTTCAAGAGCGGGTTTTAAAAATCTTTTGTAAACAAAATGTGACACATGCGTTTTCACGAAATTAATTAATTTCCCTTTCCACAAATGCATTTTCCGCATTTTCCCTCAAATCACAGATCCGTCTTGAAGAATTACATGGTTTCCCCATACATACCGGTCGTCCCGCCCTATTTTAGCCTAAGTTGAGCCAAATCTCAGAAACTATGCTTAAACACGAGACTTGAAACAAAAGTCAACAAACATTATCCCGCCCCAACGTAATTCCCAGACGCACCCCATCCATTCCCAGGGGTCTAGCCTTGGGGAGCAAAAAATAGGGGTCCTACAACCCCTTGCATAACCCTGCAGTTGTACAAGGTTTTCCACTCTTGGCCTATATCACTCCCCAAGACGTCTGCTATCTTTAAACGTCACGATCTTTGATGATTTTTCATAGTTTGCCTTTTCCCCCGGCTGCCTTTCCCCCTTGACTACAATGGCGAAACAATAAATTTGGGGCCCGTAGCACCAACACAAAGGTATAATTTGTCTAGACGTATTAATTATCCACATTTAACCCTTTTAAAATATATAAATTGACTTTTGTTTTGTTTTGTCCTCACTGGTTACTCCACCAAGTGAGGGAAATATATTGAAAAAATAGTGGGTTACAAAAAGGATACCGGCGTAGGTACCTCCGGATGCAACATCCAATGAGACCCTGGGCCCAAACAAATACATGCCATAACTATTATTGTTTCCCGTTTGTTACGGATTTGATTTTAATAAGTACATAGGTAAGTAGGAATATTGCATGAGAAATATATTAAAATTAATTGTATAAAAGTAATAATTTAAAAGAGAAAGAGAGCAATAGTTTCTTACAAGAATAAAATCCGATAAGTGATAAAGGAAACCAGAATCAGAGAGTTTATATAGCCCTTATCCCCACCACCTGGCACTATAGCCTTTGCAAGAGTCCTAGCTGGGTTTATCACAGAATACATGCAGGGGCGTTGTCATATCCAGTCACGCGAAATCGACTGACATGTCGATGACTAAAATTATTAATCAGAGCCTATGCTGGTAACATTTGAACCCACCGATTAGCAGTAGATTGCCATTAATTAACCGTGTGTCAGATGGGTAAATTTACAGGTTGATAGCGGTCCAAGCCCATAATCTTTCAATCAACTGCCATCTATCATGCAATAGTGCTATGGCTGGCGCCCACAATCCCACCACAAAGTGGAATTGGAATTCACATGGTGGCATTGTTCTGACCAGGGCTCTGGATCAGTCAAGTTGCTAGAAAACAGAACTACACAACAGAAGGGCGAGGTTCGATACGATAACAAGGGTACGTCTTCAGCCAAGGGCACGGCCAAAGCGTGAGGGTCATAGAAACTTACCATATTATATTGCTTTCCTATTCATACTAGTACTAGTAGTAGTATAAGGAAAGAATGAAGAACCAGTAGAATCCGGGGTTCAAACGTTTCGTCAACATCTGCGGTGGACATCTTCAGTGGCGCTGCGTAGACTTCGAAGGTTGTACCTCGGTGGCGCCGTAGCGTCTGGTTCTTCATTGGACTCCGGCCGTGAAAGCCTTTGGCATTACAGTATAAGGAAAGCTTTGTGAAGATCGAAATTTTCGATTCCTAGATTTCAACGGATTTACACGTTTTGAGGTACCAGGAACACAAAAAAGTGGTTTTTACGAAATGTCTGTCTGTCTCTTCGTCCATTTAAGAGGCAAATATACCCGGTGGATTTTAATAAAAAATTCGGCAAGTGGTTTCACAAAAATTATACCTAGGAATTTTTATTTTTAATTTGGGCTAACTCAATTTTGGGGGGTTTTACCCTAAAAAAAAACTCCAAAAGACGGCTAAAAAACATTTTATAAAAAATGGCAACTTTCTTTAAATTCACATATACTGTAGTCGTTATTAATGTTAACAGAACGCAATAGGTTGCTTGCCCCTTAATAGTTTGCTTCAGGAGCTCAAAAAATAATGAAGACTGAAGATTCTTGAAAAATGACAAAAAAATAAAATAATTTTTCTGCGGAATCGATGCTATCTAACTTCAGGTAAATTTTATGTGTTAATAAGAGTAACAAAGCCAAGCCGTTATTACTGTGTTGTAATGTATTTTGGTCTATCCGTTCTATACAATGCAATCGTTCAATCAATTCACTACTTTGGGATAGGTTGCCCATAACATGGTCTTATAAACTTGCCCTCACTTTTACACTATTAAGGCGGGTATTCCACATACGTCAATCGTCAATGAAAAATTGAAAAATGACGTTTTAGCAGACATTAAAGACATACTAAAAATTCTGCCACCACGTCAATTTACGTCATTGTTACGTCATTTTTTAATTTTTCATTGACGATTGACGTATGTGGAATACCCGCCTAAGTTAGTTTGCAACAGACGTTACCAACTTGTTCAGAAAATCTCAACCAACAACAACAATTATTTGAAAGCCTCCAGGGAAACAACCATGAACCAAAAATAAACCACCTCGAAGAATGTGGCTAACGTTCTTTCCCCGATCCTCCCACCCCCCCCCCCCCACATACCGCACCGCTTATTTGAAATGGAGGGGGGGGGGTAAAAAAGGGAGGAAAAAGTATAAGGAAAGAGAGACATGGAACCAGGTCAACAGGTCCCAGCACGGATGATGATACCAAGGCGAGATGACTCCGACCAAACCACCCCCCCCCCCCTCGGCGGGGAGGGGGGTGACACATGCGCAGACCGAGATTCAGACGGTGTATTGACTGGAGGGGCATCACGACCCATATACACGATGCCCTTGTTGCGGCAATCTCCTCACCCTTTGTGCTTATCTTGCCCTGCTTCACTAAACCTCTGTTACACCCTGCTGGAAGACCACTGCACTTGAGATGGAGACTACATGAGTAAACAGGCCGAGTTTCATGGCATAATGGTCGGTATGGGGTCCTCCCACTTTTTGCTTTCCAATTTATACGTATAGTAAGTAGTATAAGGAAAGCTTTGTGATGGTCGAAATTTTCGATTCCGAGATTTCAACGGATTTGCACGTTTTGAGGTCCCAGGAATAAAAAAAGTGGTTTTTACGAAATGTCTGTCTGTCTGTCTGTTCATCGATTTCCAGGCAAACTACTCGGTCGATTTTGATGCAATTTGGCATGTAGGTTCACAAAAATCATACCTCGGATCAATTTTTTTTATTTTGGGCTAACTCAATTTGGGGGGTTTATTCTCAAAAAACTCCAAAAAAACGTATAAAAAAAGTATTTCTCAAAAACGGCTCGAACGATTTCTTTTAAATTCTCATATATTGTAGTCGTTATTAATGTTGACAAAATGCGGGGGTTTACTTGCCCCTTGATAGTTTGCTTCTGGGGGTAAAAAAAATAAAAATAACTACATTTTAATGAAAAATGACTAAAAAATAATTTTTCTGCGAAACCTTCCTATCGATGATTTCTACCTTCAGGCATGTTTTAGGTGTTAAATTGAGTAACGAAACCGGATACGTTGCTTCCCAAAAAATAATTGGTTTTGCCCAAGAAAGGATAGAAAATTCACGCTCAAATGCATTGCATGTCCTGTCATAATTACTGTGTGGTAATGTGTTGGTCTGACCTATCTATAATTTACCTCACCTCCAGTGACGTCAGGTGGACAACCCCCCCCCCCCCCCCGCCCCTCCCCCCGAGAAGCCCGAAATTTAACTATAGGAAAATTATTGCTTTCCAATTTATACGTAGAAAGCTTTGTTTACCATGAAATTACTCATTTTCTCCAGCTACTACTAGATAAATTGGAAAGCATGTTCGAGTAAACTCGGACCGGTTCTTTTTATTTTTGGCTAACTCAATTTTAAAAATTCAAAATTCGCGCTCAAATGCATTGCGTGCCCTGCCATTAATGCTGTGTGGTAATTAATGTGTTGGTCAGACCTATCTGACCTATCTAGAATTTACCTCATTTCCAGTGACGTCAGGTGGACAACCCCCCCCCCCCCCCCGAGATATCGGAAATTTAACCACTGGAAAATTATTTACCATGAAATTACTCATATTCTCTATCTATACTAATGTTGATAAATTGGAAAGCATGTTCGAGTAAACTCGGACCGGTTCTTTATTATTAAAAAAAAACATCACGTCGTAAGAATGTCAGAGGACAGTGGCGTCATTTCAGCTTTTGCTAGGGGGGGGGGGGGTGGAGGAACGCATGCCTAACCAAACGTACAAAGGAAGCATGACGGGAAGAAGACTGCAGGGACGTTCAACGAACTAGACTGACCTCCGCTAGTTGGAAGTTCGTAGATGGTGGAGATGGTGGAGTGTCGTATATATATATATAAACCCGAGATAATTGGAGGAGTGTTGTTGGGCAGGCCAAAGCCACTCAAGGACTGTAGATCCAGAAGAATAAATAAATAAGTAAATATTGACATTTTTTCTATTACTAAAGTGCCCATTCCATTGACCGGCTAGGGCTATTTCCAAAAACGGTGACGTGGTAGCAGACATTCAAGACTTAGGTGAAGTTTCCACCGACCTCGCATTGCAGAATTGACGGAAATTTTTATTTTCCTCTATGCCATAGTTAAAATTGGTCAATGATCATACAGTAAAATCACAAACAAACAAACTAAAATTAAAAAATGGCGTCATGGGATATGTTAAGTACACACATTTTAATAGATTTCTATAAAAAGAAAAATTCTAATTTCCGTCAATGTCATTTGAATTCTGCAATGCGAGATCGGTGGAAACGAAACCTAAGTCTTGAATGTCTGCTACCACGTCACTGTTTTTGGAAATAGCCCTAGCCGGTCAATGGAATGGGCGCCTAAGCAACGTTTCACACAGGGAGTGTGTGAGTTGGTGATCTTTGGCAAGCTGCTCCTCGGAGCAGTGCCTATGTATTAGGAGTTCAATTACATGCGTATCGGGTACGCCGTACGGCGATGAAGAGCCCGGGTGGTTCTCCAATTCAGCATAAAAATTAAAAAATACATTCACATATATGTATTATATATTATGTATTGTATATATATTATATGTATTACCCAATGTTATTGAATGAATACTAAGGGGTGAGACTTACCGGCAGTATGACGGCATTGTAGACATCTTCCAAAGAATCAGGTAGCCCGCAGTTCAGCCCTGTGCAATAAACCATCTGAAACAATGAGACATATTGTACAATTGTGCTATGGGTTAATTGTAATGGGTTAGTAGTAGTAGTGGGCCGAAGGACCCAAAATTCGCCCAAATTGAAAATAAATACAAATTTCTTTATTTCTTACTCTTTATTGCCACTATAGTAAATTTACTTTACGTCTTTTCGCAAACCCAGTGGCGTATATATATATACACAAAATTATCAGAGGGGGTTATGTCAGATGCCTACAGCCTATGACTATCAACTTCTTGCCGCGGGTAGAGGCGTCGTTAAATGAATTCTACCAATCCAACCGCTTATCGCTCATTGTCGACCCGAACATCTATAAGATCTTGCCAATTTTGCATTACAACAACTCACATTAGTTAATTTT
This sequence comes from Psococerastis gibbosa, assembly GCA_963971405.1. Lineage (NCBI taxonomy): Eukaryota > Metazoa > Arthropoda > Insecta > Psocodea > Psocidae > Psococerastis > Psococerastis gibbosa. Next base: position 16,737,748 of record OZ020490.1, read on the forward strand.
GTCTTAAATTTCCCCATTTCCGGGGGGGGGGGGGGTCAGGGGCCACTGTACAAGCTACCTTATTACGGGCCATTACAGTTACGGGCTGTGAAAATAATTGAATACGATTAAAAAGCAATGCATTTAAAACTTCACCAAAATATAAATAGGCCTATTATTAAGCACATTCTTTAGTCACGTGACTCGCTTTTTAATCAAACCTACAAACATAAATATATATATTCCCCCCCCGCTACTAAATAATGTTTTAGAGGAAAAGGTACTAGACTAACTATACTAATGCATATTATTAATTAGGTAATTTAATTAATAGGTTTCAAAAATTGCCAAGTAGCCTATTAATCCCTGTTTGCCCCCCCCCCCCGACGGAAAATCTAGCATACATTAAGAGTACGATAAGATTATAAATATACGGCTATATAGTGTTAGTAAAACTGGCGCAAATCAGTTTCAACCACTTAAGTTAGTCGTGGCTGTCTTAAATACCGACCGTAGTCTGAAGTCTGTCACGCAACGTTTAACGTTGACAGGGCCACCGATTTTTCGAGTTACAATTGCTAAATAACCCACACGCATGCATGGATTATTGTGCATTAAAAGTTTTGTAAAAACAAGACGTAGACTCAATAAAGTTATTAAAAAATAAGCTATACACACGAGGAGGAAAGCAGGGGTTGGCTCATGGTCAGTTATAACTCCCCTAAGTCTTTCATTACAATAATTGTCCAATTTCCATTACAGTATCAGATATAAATCATTGGAAGTTAGAACGGCAAAACGAACACTTTTAATTTCCAAGTGAAATGAATGAATGAAATACGTCTTTATATTAAGTGAGCAATAGCCCCGAAGGGCCACTCTACCAGCTAACCAAGTATCCCACTGTCAACAGTCAACAATTCTTGGTTATGATTGGCTGAACGTTGCAAGTTGAAAGTTTTCCCGATTCTCATTGACAATTGGATGGAACGCATAGGCTTTCAAAGGAGCTGATCTAAAGAGTAATGCCTTAAGGTCTCAGAGGCGAAGACGTTAAAATCCCTAATCTGTTCCTCCTCGTGGTGATGATGGAAGCGCGTAATGGCGACTGAACAGATAGGCGACCGATTTTGGGCCGGGATAAGCGAAAAACACACCCTTTCCTGTGCAAAGCACTCTTTTGTTATGGGGTCGGCAAGCTGGCCCCGAAGGTGGAGGAACTCAATGAAGAGTCAACGGCATAAGGATGCAGAAGGCAACGGAAAACGATTGCATTACAATTCCCTTGTACAGTCATCATCACTACAATTGCCATGATAATCGCCAATCTTCGATAGAAGATGCAGTAGAAGGAGAAGTAGGCTTTGCCCAAGAAAAAAAACTATTAAGATAAATTCTTCTAGAGTAAATAAATAAATAAGGACTTTTTTGTTCTATTACTAAGCCAACCGAGCGGAGTTAGGGCTATAAAGCCCTCTCTTATTACACTCAACTAGGAAGGCCCGGGACCGCCTGCTTGACATGCCCTCCGAAGCATGGCCAGAAAATGTAGGAAGTGTAGGACTCACCAACAACCTTTCGGGTGACAGTCAGAGTCCGTACCACTACTCTACATGTCCTGAGTACGCCCGAAATTAAAAATTAGGGATCCAAACAAAGAACAAAGAGAAGGCCGACGCTACTAACAGCATTCGGGAGAAGGTGTGCCGCGGCGGGAGGGGGTGGGGGGCGCGGTTGCTATTGATTTAGAAAGGGGGGAGGGGGGCCTAGCGGGGGTGAAAGAGGGGGAAAGGGTAAGGGGTTGTTCCAGTTTCCAGCAGCCAGCCCTGCCGCGACCCTGTCTCACCGACGTCTAGCCGGGTGCAACGAACCAATCCTGCTATACACAATTTTCGTATTTTCACCGACCGACTGGTGCCGATATCTCTGGGGACCGTGTTAACAACTTGTAAAAACACGCGAGCCCAAGTTTCACATTAATTTGTCGCACATTAAAATCATGCTGTACGCTAAATATAGTGATAACCCTGAAAGGCTTAGAATTCTTAAAAAAAAAAAAAAAAGTGTGTATGCTCTTTTTAAATGTATAATTATTATTGAAGGCTATTGATATTTTTAAACAGCCTAGTATTAAATAGTTTTTTTTTAAATTCAAAAGTACAACTTAAAAAATTATTTATCTGAGTGTCTTTGCCATGGGGGTGGGTAAAATGGCCAATTAAGGAGAAGGAAAAGAAACATGCCTCGCCCACTTGTGCATACCGAAAGCACGGAAAACAAAAGAAATACCAGACCACTGCTCAACTAGATAAGGCACGTTGGAGTTATATCAGCACGCGAAGCGAGCAGCCTTATCACTGCTGAGCGTACGCGCAAGGAAAACTTACGATTGCCACGAAAAAGTGAAAAACGTCATGGCAGCCATGACGGCCTTGAAAGTTCTTATACAGAGGATTAAGGTTACCTCAAGCAATGGCGTCTCGGGCTAGCAGGAGGGCGGGGGGGGGGGGGGGAGAACGGCGAGACATTTTTTGCCCATACCATAGGCCATTATTGCTATTGAAGGCCCTTTATGTGGACGTATGTCAACTTGTAATGCCCCATTGAACATTCCCTGCCAACGAGCCCATCGATTCTAGGACATTATTGGCAATTGGTATTGTTTGCGAATAAGTTTCTAGCCGTTCGCAGCCTCACACCAACAACACAATGGAAAGCTCAGGCTTGCTTCGACTTAACCAAGTATGCAGGTACAGGTGTAGCACTATCTTCTGGTTTTATAGTGGTACTGACGCACGGTGGATTTTCGTACTAATAATTAATAGAACATTGAAGTTTGTCTTCCAGCATTCTTGCTTTAAGCAACTCTGATAACCTGGCGAGGGGTGAGTTAGTATGTTTATTAGCTTGAAGCACTCTAAGGCCAGACTCCTTCGGCCCAGGGAGAAGGGGAGTTGACTGACAGGGTGGACCTCCTGATTATAGCGGACTCCGTACCACTTGGGGACATGGCAAAGTCACACGATTAATTCGGAGGTGACCAGGACTCGACACGCACTTTAACCAACTGGTAGTCTCAGCGTGTTATCACGTCCCACCATGTTCCCCTGCCAATGCTGTGCACACCATCTTAAGTGTCTGCGTTTTGAACAGGTTCTATTCTGGTGGATTCAACTTGGTATGGCCGAGGGTCGCTGGAGAACATTAAAGTGACAAGAAATAAAATTATTAAATTGAACCAACCTTTTCTATTTAATTTTTGGTACAAGAGGGAAGGGGACAAATTTATGGATCATATCATGAATTAACATTAATATTTGGGTAGTTTCCGGCAGGCAGTAATTATTAAGCAATGACGTTAACTTTTTTTTAAATGTTTTTAATGTCTTCCTTCCCTAAGGCGGGGTTTCCACATACGTCAATAGTCAATAGTAAATGTGGCATTGACGTTTTAGCAGACATTAAATACAGTCTAAAAATGTCTGCTACCACGTCAAAACCACATTTACTATTGACTATTGACGTATGTGGAAACCCCGCCTAACTTCCACGCCAGTACTTAGAGGATTTCTAGTAAATTTCTGCTAGGTGATTTCAAGGTCAAAACAAAACAAACATGGCCACTACATACTAATACCGTTGCACCGACTAGCGACTTCAAATAGACAAGACACTGGTCCTCCTCCCAAAATTTTTGACAAAGCACTAGATAAAATGAGCTTATTTGACAATATGTATCAAATAATCAAATAATAAGCTTGCCCGCTCTCTCTAAAAATCCTAGATCCACAGGCTATGATTTCTATGAACTTAAAATGTTTTTTTTTCTGCCCCGTACGCGGGTATTCTATAGCCACATTTTTTAAAATCTAGCCCTTGTAAGGCTTGTATTGCCATTAAGATGGGATAAAAGCTTTTCAAAAGTTCAATAGTCAAGGACGCCACAGACAGTAAGGCGAGGCTATCCCGACTATCTATACGCTTTTAAACTGGTAAAATTGTGCGTAGAATTTCACAAGACTTATATAATTTCGTTCTAAGCTCAACACGAGAAAAAATGCTTGCAGGCTGCAATAGTGTACAATTACATGGCTTTTAGCCTAAAGCCCTCGTGGCGCGAAAAATCTGACAAATGACAAATTAGTGCACACAGGCACGATACAATGTAGGCGCCCAGTCCACTTACCAATAATAATTGCAAATTTTGCAGTATCCACTAATAATATGAATTTTTTGTCCACATTATTTCACAACTAAGCACTTCACCTAACGGAAAACTGAAAATGGCGGATAAAATGTTTGCATTCACAGCAAAATGGTGGCCTATAAGCCAGTCGGTAGCCTTGAGCGTATGCAATTCTCTACTGTAGCTGGCATGCACTCGGTGCAGCAATGCATTTCCCCGGAAGTTGACAAGATTTCCGCATTGCTTTAATACGGGAACCTCTATCTTCTTAAATAAATCGCATTTAACTGGCCCCAAGGCCTACATGAAAAAACATAGGTACTAACTGCTTTTGGAATTATTGCCTAGCTTCTTATAAAAAATTACATTTCAATAAATGTCGATGAATTATAAGTCACAGTTGGTATATGACTGAATATATTATATGCTTGATTTTATAATTTTAATACTAATCGTATTATCAATAATAAAACCCATGTACAATACTTATACTGTATTTCTTATCAGAGTACGGCCCATGCAAGCTCATTACGCTTTCACAGCCCGCTCCATCCAACACACTATTGCTATTTGCTTTCCTATTTAGAAGTTAGTAAGGCACTATATAACCGAGTATTGTCATCCGCCATTTTTTATCCTATAATTCCTATGTGGTAAGTATTGAAGTAAAAAGTTAAGAAAGAAAAATATTGAAAAGAACGAAAACACGGGTTATTCTTTTTTTATTAAACACTTCCCTAATTAGTAGAACGTTTTTTAAATGATAATAAATAAATAACAAGATTCTAAAAATAAATTAGTAAAACACCCAATGCTTGGCTTATACACCAGACTTATAATGGATAAAAAATGGCGGATGACAATACCTGTCTAATATAGAGCCCTAGACGTTAGTATAAGAAAAGCTCTGTTACGGTCAAAATGTTCGATTTCGAGATTTCAGTAGATTGACAGTGAATTTGAGGTCCCAGGAGCCCAAAAAAATGTTCTTTACGAAATACGAATGTCAGTCTCTGTCGGTCTGTCTGATCGTTGATTTGTGGGTAAACTGCTCGCTGGGTTTTGATAAAATTTGGCATGTAGGTTTAAATAAAAATCATATCTTGGAAATTTTTTGGGCTAATTCAATTTTGGGGTTTTTTACTCTAAAAAAACTAAAAAAATGGCTCCGACAATTTTATTTGAATTCACTTAGCCTAGCTTGTTTCTAGACGCATAAAAATAAAAAATTAACAGAATTTTCATGACTAGAGTATGTTTTAGATAAATAAATATTGACTTTTTTGTTCTATTACTAAGCCAACCTAGCGGAGTTAGGGCTGTAAAGCCCTGTCTCACATTCAACTAGGAAAGCCCGGGACCACCTGCTTTACATGCCCTCCGAAGCATGGCCAAAAAATGTAACAAGTGTGGGACTCGAACCAGCAACTTTCGGGTGAAAGTTGGAGTCTGTACCACTACTCTACAAGTCCTTGTTAGGTTTTAATAGAGTAACAAAACCGAACATGTTGCTTTCCCAGACAAAGTTTCAGTTTTGAATTAAAAATTATATTTGAAGAAATTATGGATATACAGTATGTACCCCAATACATACCGCAATATATTACATACCCATTACCCTGCCATTATTATTGTCTTGTCTTATAAATATTGGTATGCCCGTTCTAAACTAAGCGATCATAATGGATCAATTTAATGTTTTGGGATAGGGAAACTCGAGGCAACCTAAATTTAACCCTAGGATAATTATTTAAGATGGAACTCATATAAGTCACATAATATTTATTGTTGTTGTTGTTGAAACTCAGAAGCGCCGCGCGCTAATTTAGAAACTCCAACTTCAGATCACTGATCTATAGGTAGGCTTAGTAATTGAACCATAAGTTATTATTATTTAACTCGGTTCCTTTACTAATCGATAAATAGAAGAGCATGTACGGGTACACACGTAGCGGTTCTTATTATTTGAAGGGCTTTTTATTGACTAAAATTTTTTTGTTGGAATACCGTAATTTTGTTGGCATTTTTGGAATAACATAAATTAAGTTAGAAAGCATCCATAGAAAGGTTCCACAGAAAAAATATTTGTTACCGTAGTCATTTTTCATGAAAATTGAGGATTTTTTTATTTTTTGCCCCCAGTACCAAGCTATCAAGGGGCAAGCGACCTTATGGGTTTTGTTGGCCTTAATAATTGTGAATTTATCAGAAATCGTTAGAGCCATTTTTAAGAAAAAGAACCGGTCCCAGTTTACTCGAACATGCTTTCCAATTTATCAACATTAGTAGATAGAGAATATGAGTAATTTCATGGTAAATAATTTTCCAGTGGTTATATTTCCGATATCTCGGGGGGGGGGGGGGGGGGGTGTCCACCTGATGTCACTCGAAGTGAGATAAATTCTAGATAGGTCAGACCAACACATTAATTACCACACAGTAATTATGACAGGGCATGCAATGCATTTGAGCGTGAATTTTCAATCATTTTTTCAAAAAATAATTTTTTGTGCAAAACCAAATAGTTTTTTGGTAAAGCAATTACTCAATTTAACACCTAAAACATGCCTGAAGGTAGAAATCATCGATAGAAAGGTTTCGCAGAAAAATTATTTTTTAGTCATTTTTGATTAAAATTGAGTTATTTTTATTTTTTTACCCCCAGAAGCAAACTATCAAGGGGCAAGCGACCCCACGCATTTTGTCAACATTAATAACGACTACAATATATGTGAATGTAAAAGAAATCGTTGGAGCCGTTTTCGAGAAATTATTTTTTTAGACGTTTTTTTGAAGTTTTTTGAAAATAAATCCCCCCCCCCCAAATTGAGTTAGCCTAAATAAAAATAAACGTCCCGAGGTATGATTTTTGTGAACCTACATGCCGAATTTCATCAAAATCGACCGTGTAGTTTGCCCGGAAATCGACGCACAGACAGACAGACAGAGTCACAGACAGACATTTCATGAAAACCACCTTTTTGGGTTCCTGGGACCTCAAAACGTTTAAATCCGTTGAAATCTCGGAATCGAAAATTTCGACCATCACAAAGCTTTCCTTATACTACGTAAAAAATTGGAAAGCAAAAATGGTCCAGCTAAATTTCCACCAATAACATGAATTTTACTTCAGAAAAGTAACGACTAAGTAAGCCAATTAAGTTTCTTTTATCATTGCTATTGTCAAACATAGAAAAAATTAGCCTAATTTAATATTAACAAAATAAGCAATGTCTCCTTTTCTGTGAGGGGTGCTAATTTTATACATAAAATTTTTTTCCATAAACTATCGTACCTGGAAAGAGCACGTTCTTCAGTAATCACTTTACGGAATTAATTAGCACGTACAGTTCAGAATCTTCCGACTATCTGAAAGTTACCTACCGGGACTCTGGTTTAAACTGTCCTATAGGTTCTCAAGCTTTTTTTTTATAAATTTAAATTATTTAATAAGAAGTTACAATAGGCTATAAACAGTAGGAATTTTTGTTGTTGTTGTTTTTTCGGTTTACATTATGGAATATTTATACACATAAGGGCTACGGCTGTGTGATGTAATAAAACAATTTTCTATTCTATTCTATTCTTATATAACATCCAAATGACTTCTATATTTCGACGCAATAAAGTTAAAACGTGCGATTTTAGACTTTCAGGGAATTGCAAACTGTTGAGAGCCAACTGGCTGCAAATTTTGGTCTCCATTATTTTTAACAGACAATAGGACACCCTGGAGTCCTATGTAGGAGAGATGCGACATTCAAGCGCGCCCCAAATAAATAAATAAATAAATGTATTTATTTCTTTCATCCATCCATACATAATAAAATAAAATTAAAGTACGATAGTATAAATAATAGTACAAAAGTAGTAGAAGTATATAGCTAGTATATAGCATATAGAGTACAGAGGAAGGTAGGGACCCTGTGATGGGCCCCAATTTAATACTATTATTATTTTTTGAATCCTGGACCCACCTGCAGCCTGATCATGGCGATTATAATACCGGTATTTATTTAATCCCCTGGTATTAAAAATGTAAACAAGATAATTTTATAATAGAAAGTGCTATTCTGTGCTATTTATAAGCTTATATTATTATTTTGACGAAAACCTAAAACTGGGATTATTTGCCTAGCCTATTTCTCAGTTAACAATGGCTAACCTGTTTTGAACTTGAACTTCAAAATTTGTTAGTTTACATTTTTAATAACAGGGGATTAAATAAATACCGGTATTATAATCGCCATGATCAGGCTGCTGATGCTTCCTTTCCTACAACCAGTCATTGAAAAAACGTACCAGGTGGCCCCAGAGTGCAAAAAACTATTTTAGAGCGCCCAAATGTCCCATATCTCCTATAGATAGCTCTAGGACTCTACATTGGACATTCTTTTACATGGTCAAATTTCTCATAGAATATCGATCACAGACCAATAAATAGGATTCCACAGAGTATAAAAAATACTCAATGCTCGCTTCCTAATGCCAGAGATTTATAAAAATCTTTTGAAAACAATTGAGTTTTTTACGACATTTTAATGCTTGGGCCTTGTTTCCGTTAACGCAAAAATTACTGAAAATGGTCAGTTGAAAAATTCATAACAGTATACCGGTACAATCTTTTCTCAGTAAATTTTCATTGGCTGTGTATTATTTCTCTATAGAAATACACGATAAACTACTTTATACAATATGTTACTACTTGCCAGGTGTATTTTAGCCGGGTGTCGGCTACCTGCGTTTTAAGAAACCTTGCATTTTTTTAATAATGAATTTTTTTCATAAACTGTCTACAACGAGTAGTTTATTAAATTAATTTCGGTTATTAATTTATTACAAAATCCTTTGAAATCTCTGTTACAGTTATTGATGTTTGCTTGTCAATTAAATGCTTCCGTACTGTAGTACTGCACAATCTTATTCTTTAAAGATTTCGTGAAAGCCGCAGTTTTTTGCAAGTTAAACTTGTAGTTACGGTACCGTAATTTTCAGCATGTTAAAAATTTCTGGGGTGAAAAATGTAAACCAAACATTTTAGAATACAATGTACTACCACCGTACTGCCTACTATAAAATAGTTTTGTTTACATTTTTAACCCCCAGAATAAGTTATTCTTTAAACGCTATAGTAGACTTGCGGGCCTACTATATGTCATTCAGGATACTCATTTATTCTAGGGGTTAAAAATGTAAACAAAACACTTTCCATTCCAAAATTATCTTGCTTGCATTTTTAATCCTAGGTACAGATTTAAAACAATCGCCGTAAGATAGTAGTCCCGCTGCAGTTCACGGCATTGCATATTGTATTGGCAATGCATGACATTTGTTTTTGTTTAATTTAGACATTAAAAGAGTTACTTTACTTAAAGGCCATGCACCGAAATGCGCCAAATTTGTATTAAAAGAGCTCTTAAATAAGAATTCAACAACCAGTCCCACGAAATTGAAGCCATTTTGGAAAATTGACAGCCGGTCGGCAAAACATCCAATTATCTCAGGGACATAAAATTATATAAAAAATTAAAAAAATCGGGAACTCATACCTATAGGTGCACATAGAAATCCATAAAATGTCGAAGTGAACACAGGAAACTACTGAGAAATCACAAAATAAAGCACTTTAAAACTGATCCCGCGCACTGAATACCCTACCTCGCGAGAACTTCTAAAATCACTAGTGGGAAAAATTCAAAGGCGCTAGGCGGGCTACCGCAGCGCTGCCCTGGCGGATGATTGAAGAACTTTTAGCCCGCGTTTTTTTAACCGCCAATCCGTTTTTTAAGTTTTATAATCAGAAATAAGGATTACATTTTTGTATTCTCTTATTCTGTTCAAGACATGGTTCACTAATAAAACCATTTTTTTTTTAAGTTTGTATTCAAAATAACCTACTTTTTCATTTTTAACATTTAAACTTTTTTACAGAATATGCACACACAAAAAAATTTAATATACGCGCGCGCGGATATAGGCATTTATTTGCCTCAGTTGCCTATTGGTATCAAAACCGCCACTAGCTATGTAACTTATTGAAACTAAAATAACATACAATGTAAGTACCACGGTCGTAGCCAGGATTTTTTTCGGGGGGGGGGGGGGGGGATTAGAAATTTCATTGGATATTACATAGTGGTTTTTATTTTTCCTCTCAAAATCCGATTCTATCTAGTATCAAGCCATTTCATTTCAGGGGGGGGGGGGGTTGAACCCCCATGAAACCCCCCCCCCTTGGCTACGGCCTTGATTAGTACTGCAATGCTGCAATTGCTGCTGCCTGCTTCCCTTGTCTATTAGTTAAAAGGTGAGTGGACGAACATCATACTGGTACCTATTTATAACAAAACAACTTTCAATTCTAAAATTATCTTGTTTACATTTGTAATCCCAGGTTAAGTTAATTACTAAACGGAATAGTAGCGATTAGAAAAAAGCATTCTAATTCATTATCATTATAATTACTTTATTATGCACCTGTGCAAATCGTGGATATTATAGTTAAGTAAATCCTATAGGCTACATGTTTACAGTAGGATATTTACGTGATTAACAGTAACTTATAAGTACCCCTATATATTAATTCACGTTAATAATTAATATAAAAAAATAATAATATGGTTAGTCTATCCATCCATTTATCTGACCCCAGCAAATACAATATACGATAAATTTTTTTATAGTTGACGTGAAGTGGTACTGTACCTAGCTTTCTAAGAATTGTATGGTACTGTAGCCTGATCGAGGCGAATATAATACCGGTATTTAATTAATCCCCTGGTATTAAAAATGTAAACAAGATAATTTTATAATAGAAAGTGCTATTCAAAATTTGTTTGTTTACCGTTATAATCAATTATAATAATGGCTAGTTCAAACACAGAAGTTTTGAAGGCTAAAACTTATCTCAGGATACGTGAGGGGTACCGGGAGTCTCACCTTGGGTGAAACTTTTTAGAAATATAGGTTAGGTTTAAGGTTTTATATGTATTTCCACGAACAACTTTTATGATTCGTGTATGGACAAACACTTATTCTTCACGATGCGTGGTTTTTTTAGTCTTCTACTCAAGCAGATGAGCTTCGTTCAACCGTGAAAGTGGTCTCAGGAGATCTACATTATGGTATAGAGCACAGAGGCGTAAAGTTTTAGAATGATGGCGGGGGCAAAACTAAGTAGACCTTATGACGTCATCAGGCAGGATAAGGAAAAATTGAAAATAAAATAGCAAAATAGTAGGGTTTTAATTTTAATAGTAGTATGAATAGTATATGAACCACGTCTTACAACGCTCGAGGCTGGGGCCTGGAGGGGGGGGGGGGGCAAGATGGACCCCCCCCCCCAACTTTACACCCCTGATAAAGCATTTAGCATTGGCTTATCAACGATATTTTGGAATATTGTTGCCAAATGCAGTAATTGCATAAGCGTGGATGTACTGTACTACTGTAGGCCTATTCACTGCTGTCATCAGTAATGCTTGATTAGTGGCACCTGGCATATAGATGTAGATAAAACCGAAAACCCGTTTTTGGGGTCACCCAAACGACTATACAGTCCAAAAATATGAATATGAGTACTAGAGAGGTGTTACTAACGATTATATTTTTTTGATTTTTTAAGTTTTTAGTACCTAAGCCAAGCTTTGCATTTATGCTATAGTATACGAGTATACTTTCATATCACAATTTTATGTTGTGAACATCCCCCCCCCCCTCCCAATGGAATATGCATAATTTATATACACGGTAACATAATTTATTAGCACTGCATATTATGTAGGTCTACCACATACTGACTTGTGCTGGCTACTGTTTTCTCATGAGGTAAAAATGTGTCATGACTGTCATGCCATGGACTCATGGAAATTGGAAATCATGGAACAATAGAAGAAGCATTCGTGAAAATTTTAGAAAGTTACAGAGACTGCAAAGTCGAAGATTTGCGTGCGGGTGCACCATCTATCGGAGAATCTAGCAATGATGTAGCCCAGGAGGAAGAGTAATGCAATGCAACATGATGGAGGGAGGGGCTGACAGCGGAGCCCACATCCGAGGGGTCTTCCAAAAATTCTGTTAAGGGGCCAATTCTGGATATGGCTAAAAATTTTTCGATACCAGCTTCCACAGTCCACAGACAACAGAGGCGGCGACCTTGGGGGGAGGCGGTCAAGGACGGATAGGGATAGGAGTAGCCCCCCCCAATTTTGTAAGTCAGTTGTATAGTAAGTCAATGTATTACGTTACAATCGATACCAAATACGTTTATTATATTTTGAACCACTACAACCCCCCCCCCCTCCTTAAAAATGGGCTGGATCCATCCCCCTCCCCGGACTGGTTCCTGGAGGGCAGTGCCGTACAATAACATTAAGGTTCATTAGAGTAACTTAGTAATTTATTGATTTGACTCGCTTAATATTTTCCCGCTGAATATTTTATTGTCACGGCAATTTTGAACTAAGTTATCACAAAACCTGAATATGAGGCTTTTGGTTAACAGTTTTATTCAACGTTTTTATACGTTTTTTTTTAAAAATATATTCCAGTATTTATAACTAGAGTATCTTTTCTTGCAATATATAATATATAATAATACTGCAATATAATGTGTAAAACATAACCAGCACTATTTTGGGCCGCCACTTCCTTACTCTCATTCTCAGGTTTTCGACACTGCACCATGGCCAAGCGATGGAAAATTTTGGGACTGAGGGATCCCGACAGAAGAGGAACAGTCTAGTTGAAAAATCTGGAGCAGAACTTCCTTCTTAAGAGCAGCGGTCTGATTGTCATGATGAACGTCAATCATCGATAGAAGAGGCATTTAAATTGAAGCAGGAAAATTTCAACAAAATTCATCGAGTACTTTGTACAGAAATCGAGAAACAGAGCTACACATATCCTTTTTTGGATTACTGGTACCTCAAGGTTCAATATGAAGCATTGAAATCTCAAATTGGGAAATTACGACCATCACAAGCTTTCCTTATATACTATTGCGTAAGTAGGAAAGCAAAAGAATCCCTAGCGCTATGGAACATGGTGCCAACTTTCCGCCGTGCTTGTAATTTTGGAAGAGTCGTTTTAGTATTGTAGTAATCTAGACAGTTATAGTGACATTAATCTCAATTGATGAACTGGCCGCAGGCAGGCCTTCAGCACAACAGTAGGTGGGTGGGCGTATAGCTTTGATGAAGGCTTTAACAATAAAACATTCAAGCCGCCGCCCCTTCTCCGTTATATTAGTTTTAATTTTATTTTGTTAGAAAAAATAATAATATATATTTATATCAGGGCATGTTACATGAATTGGTGGTAGGGCCGGGATTGGGGGACCCCAAGCGATTAACCCGTGCTGGGGCCCACTATTCATTTAAAAGAGTTTAGAACTGTAGACCCCCGTTGAGCTAAAAAATAAGAGTTTGTTCAAAATTTTAGATTTAGGTGAAGCTGAAGCTATATACTCCTTACCTCTAACTCAACACGGATCCTGACGCACAGAGGAGACTATAAAGAGGTCAAACGGATACATTCAATAAATTGTTTGCATGGAATTTGTTGAGAGTTAGTTGGCGCCAAGCCGTCAGGCTAATGCCACGTAGGAAAACGTGGGAGTAGTTTAGATCAAGATGGACGACAATAATGAATGTCTTGGTGTTTGTAATACATAATTAAATATCTTAATTAATATGACTATTTAACTTTATAACATGGTGCTGAGTGTGAAAAATAAATAAAATAAAAGTTATTTTATAGTTTCACCAAATAAATAATGTGACAAGTGACAAAATGACAAGTGAACAAGCAAAGTCAAAGGGCGGTCAGAGTTCCGGTATGCCGTCGTCAGGGCTGAGAAATGTTAATATCCAGGCCACTAACTTGCATGGGGAATGGAAAATGTGGCGAACGAAGTTCGAAATATATTTATCTGCTGCCTCATTGGAAGGAGAGTCAGACTACAGAAAAATTTGCCTGATGCTGCACAGTGCGGGTGAGCCTATCTTAGACATTTTCAATTCATTCAATGTTGATATGAAAAAAATTTCATTTGAGGACTTTATGAACTTGTTTGATAGCTACTTCTGTCCTAAAAAGAATGTATGTATGGAGCGATACAGATTTTTTAAGCGTAAGCAACAGGAAAACGAAACATTAGAAGAGTTTGTGACGGATTTAAAAAATTTGTCATTATCTTGTGAGTTAGATAAGCTTAGAGAAGAATTGGTGAGAGACATATTTATCTGCAATATGAATAGCGTCAGTATTAAAGAGAGGTTATTGTCGGAAAATGTAATTACACTCAATAAGGCGGTGGAAATTGCAAAAAGTATGGAATTATCCAAGAAGGAGTTAGAAACATTGACCGATGAAAATAATTGCGTAGGAGCAGTTAGGAAATGGAATCAAAAAAACATCTCGGCCGATGAAAAGCGCAAAACAGCGCAACCATGTCAACAATGCGGAGCCCAGTTTCACAGATTCAAGTGTCCCGCTTTGGGAAAAACTTGCTCCAAATGTTTCAGGATGGGTCATTTTGCTAAATGCTGTTATTCAAAACAACCTGTAAAGCAGTTATCTGAAAAAGAAAGAGACGACAGTGTAGGATTGTGTGACGTAGGCAAAATTGACGTCGGAATAAAATGCATGTCATTCGATGTTAAAAGGCCCCAAATTTGGTCAACTTATGTACTTATTAAAGGAAAAAATGTAAAATTTCAAATTGACACGGGCGCGATGACCAATGTAATGCCTTTAAAAACGTATACGAACGTATTGGGGTTGAGCTTAAGAGATCTTGACAAATCGCAAGTGTCCCTAACCACTGTTAGTGGCGAGCGACTGAAAGTCGAAGGGTCGTGCACATTGTGGTGCATTTTCACGAATAAATTAAAATCAAGCGTAAATTTTGAAGTGGTCGACATCGCATCCGTGCCAATTTTGGGATTGCAAACTTGCGAAAAAATGGGGTTAGTCCAGAAATGTTGCAAGGTGGACAGTATAGTTGACACATCTCAATTTAAAGATGTTTTTGAGGGTTTGGGATGCTTGCCTGATCGGGCTACATTAGTCATTGACGAGACGGTTACCCCTAAAATAAATGCTGCCCGAAAAGTACCATTTGCGCTGCACGATAGGCTTAAAGTAGAATTAGACAAAATGGTCGCTTTAAACGTTATAGAAAAAATTGACGAGCCAACAGATTGGGTCAATTCTATAGTAATCGTAGAGAAACCAGACAAGGGTTTGCGTATATGCCTTGACCCACGTAACTTAAATAAGGCAATCAAAAGACCACACTGCCAAATTCCCACAATTGAAGACATAAAGTCAAAACTGGCAGGTGCAGAAAAATTTTCATTACTAGATGCTAATAGTGGTTATTGGCAAATTCAATTGGACGCTCCCAGCGCCAAGCTGTGTACTTTTCAGACACCATTTGGACGTTACTTTTTTAAAAGATTACCATTTGGTATTAATTGTGCAGGAGAAATATTTTCCAATTTAATGTCGAAATATTTTGGCGACATTCCAAACTTATTGCGGTACATTGATGACTTTTGTATTTATGGTGACGAGGCATCTCATGACAAAACATTAAAACTAGTACTTGAGCGAGCACGCGAGGTAGGGCTCAAATTTAAACCAGAGAAATGCCAGTTCAATTTACGAGAAGTAAAGTTTGTGGGGCACGTTTTCAATGCTTCGGGTGTAAAAACAGACCCAGCCAAAGTAAAGGCCATTCAAGAGATGCCAAAACCTAAATGCGTAGAAGATCTCCAAAGATTTCTAGGTATGGTGAATTATTTGGGATCTTTTATAAAAAATTTGTCTGCTGAAACATCGAATTTAAGAAATTTACTGAAAAAAGATAGCGTGTGGCTGTGGGACGCTTCCCACGACCAAGAATTTGATAAACTGAAAGCGTTGATAACTTCAGCTCCAATGCTAACATATTTTCAGCCAAATAAAAGATTGAAGTTGTCCGTAGATGCCTCAAAAGGAGCTATAGGGGCCGTATTATTACATGATAGGAGTCCTATAGCGTTTGCATCAACCACCTTAAACGAGGCACAATGTCAGTATCCGCAAATTGAAAAAGAATTAGTTGCCATAAGTTACGGATGCAAAAAATTTCACCAATATGTCTATGGCATGAAATTTGAGGTAGAGACGGACCATAAACCGTTGTTGCCACTATTTAAAAAACCGTTTAACAAAATCCCACCTAGGTTACAGAGGTGGATGTTAACTTTGGAAAAATATAATTTTGAAGTCTCATATACGCCCAGTAAGCAAATGTATGTGTCAGACACGCTATCTAGAGCTCCTTGTGAAAATGATTACGAGTTTCAAGAATATGATCGCAATCTTAATGTTAGAATTAACACCATAGCGTCAGGTTTAAAAATTTCAGACAAAAGAAAGGAAGAATTTATTGTAGAAACCAGTACTGACAAGTGCCTCAAGTTATTAAAAAAATATTATTGGCAGGGATGGCCAAATTGTAAAGATAAGGTTGATGAGTTAGTTAAGCCATTTTTCAATGTAAAAGACGAGATCTATGAAAACAACGGGCTCATGTTCAAATCGTCCAGCCTTATACCGCCTAAGTCATTGAGAAAATCAGTCATTGACAAAATACACGAAAGCCATAAGGGGATTCGAGGTACCATTGACTATGTTAAAAATAACTTATTTTGGCCCAATATGTATACTGAAATAAAAAATAAATTGGAATCCTGCGAAATATGCTCTGGGTTGGACCACGCGAATTTTAAAGTCAAACTATTGAATTCAAAACTAGTAGCCTCAAAGAAGAGACTGACAGAACTACTTACAGAAACCGATAAGGATAATCAACTGTCAGTGCTAAAGCATTTTTGCATAAAAGGTTGGCCAAAACGCAAGGAAGACTGTCCTAACACAGTCAGACATTTCTTTGACACAAAAAGAAATATTAAAACTGTTGAAGGGTTAGTATACCACAATAACCGCTTGATGGTTCCTCAAAGCCTAAGAGCAGAGATCATGGACAAAATACATGAAGGCCACTTTGGCGTAACCCGAAGCGCTGACCATGTCCGTAAAGTTCTGTATTGGCCAGGAATCCTGGCTGATTTACAGCAAAAAATCGCAAATTGCACGGAATGTATCGAGAATAAGCAAAATCTCCGAAAATCTCCTATACATTTCCACGAAATGGGTAATTTACCTTGGGATAAAGTAGGCGTGGACCTATGTTATATTAATGGGAGGACGGTTCTAGTAGTGATGGACTACTTTTCGAAATTTATTGATATCGCCATTTTGAATAAGAGTAATGCTGAGGTGGTAATAACAAATTTAAAATCAATTTGTTCTCGATATGGCATCCCCCGGGTCATCATTTCAGATGGAGGCCCACCTTTTAATTCTTCAGCTTTTCGGGAATTTACCAGCAAATGGGAAATTGAGCATATTATGTCCAGTCCATACATGCCACGATCTAATGGTCAGGCAGAAAAGGCAGTCGATATAGTGAAAAGAATTTTCGCAAAGTGTGACGACCCATTTCTAGGTCTTCTACAATACCGAACAACTCAAAAGGGCGAATTTAGCGCGCCGTCAGAGTTATTAATGTCGAGAAGGCTACGTACAACAATTCCCATCCGACATGAAATGTTGCAACCGAGACTGGTAGATATGAAGCAACATGAAAAGCTAGTTCAGGGATATCATGAATCAATTAGAAGAAATTACAACAGGGGGTCGGTTCAGCATAGCGAACTAAATGTCAATGATAAAGTTTTTTTTAAGAAGGACCCGGACGGGAAATTTATTCCAGGGACCATTGTGGATAAACGAGCAGAACCTCGAGCATATGACATAAAAACGCGTGATGGCGTCACGTATCGTAGAAACAGGGAATTTATAATACGTGCAAAATGGGATGAGCTGGCTAAAGGAGAATCCGATAACGACACTCAAATACAGTCAGAAAATGAGTTCCCTGATTATAACAATGAATTTGTATCACAAGAGTTCACTCATTCAGCTCCAACCCAGGGTGTTCAAAACACGCCAGAGTTACCGCGCACGAAGTCGGGACGCACTATAAAGCCACCTCGGCGATTTGATGATTAAAATAAGATACATATAAGAGATAAATTACCCCTTGTTTTTACATATCTCGTTTAATTTTGATAGAGTAGGAGTTTGTTTTTCATTTGATTTGGGTAACCTTTATAAGGACGATGTTTTTCTTACATTTACAGTAGTATCTAAGTTTGGAAAGGAAGGGAAGACCGTTTTACTTACTTACTTATTTTGTACTCTTAAAAGGGAAGATGTTGAGAGTTAGTTGGCGCCAAGCCGTCAGGCTAATGCCACGTAGGAAAACGTGGGAGTAGTTTAGATCAAGATGGACGACAATAATGAATGTCTTGGTGTTTGTAATACATAATTAAATATCTTAATTAATATGACTATTTAACTTTATAACAGAATTAACCTTAACAAAAAACAATAATTATTATAAAAAAAGAACCGGTCCGAGTTTACCCGAACACGCTTTCCAATTTATCAAAATTAGTAGATAGAAAAAAATGAGTAATTTCATGGTAAATACATTTTCCTATGGTTAAATTTCCGATATATCGGAGGGGGGGGGGAGGGGGGGGTAGTCCACCTGACGTCACTGGAGGTGAGGTAAATTCTAGATAGGTCAGACCAACACATTAATTACTACACAGCAATACTGGCAGGGCACGCAATGCATTTGAGCGTGAATTTTCTATCATTTTTTCAAAAAAACATTTTTTTTTACAAAACCAAATACTTTTCTGGGAAAGCAACCTGTCCGGTTTCGTTACTCAATTTAACACCTAAAACATACCTGAAGGTAGAAATCATCGATAGAAAGATTTCGCAGAAAAATGATTTTTTAGTCATTTTTTATTAAAATTTAGTTATTTTTATTTTTTTACCCCCAGAAGCAACCTATCAAGGGGCAAGCGACCCCCCGCATTTCGTTTACATTAATAAAGACTACAAGATATGTGAATTTAAAAGAAATCATTGGATCCGTTTTTGAGAAATAATTTTTTTAGACGTTTTTTTTTGGAGTTTTTTGAGAATAAAACCCCCCCAAATTGAGTTAACCCCAAATAAAAAAAATGGTCCCGAGGTATGATTTTTGTGAACCTACATGTCGGATTTCATCAAAATCGATCGAGTAGTTTGCCCGGAAATCGACGCACAGAGAGACAGACAGAACGACAGAGCGACAGACACACAGGCAGACATTTCGTAAAAACCACTTTTTTGGGTTCCTGAGACCTCAAAACATGTAAATCCGTTGAAATCTCGGAATCGAAAATTTCGACCATCACAAAGCTTTCCTTTACGTATAAATTGGAATGCAAAAAAATTGAGTTAGCCAAAAATAAAAAGAACCGGTCCGAGTTTACTCGAACATGCATAATTTCATGGTAAACAAAGCTTTCTACGTATAAATTGGAAAGCAATAATAAAAAAATCATCCAATAAATATTTTTGTGATTTGTGAACCTACATGCCAAAATTCATCAAAGTCTATCGCGTAGTTTGGCCCCAAATTGAGTTACCGACAGGAATTTCGTAAAAACCATTTTTTCCCGGTCCTCGGACCTCAATCCGTTAAAATCCATTGAAATCTCGAGAAGTCGGTATTTCCCAACGCATAAATAGGAAAACAAAAATTCGATCCCATTTCTCCAATACTAAAAATCCCCATTGCGGGTAGAGATGTACGCCAACAATGACCGTCCTTGGACTTGCAGGGCAATGGCCGCTAAGTTACACAGCGACCATTGGAACCGAACAATTTTTGCAAAACACCTTTTTCTTCGCACAATGTTTGTTAAAATGCCCAAGCAACAAGAAAAATCGTTGGCATAATTTTTTATATTATTTTAAGAACACTGAAAAGGGGTATTTTTATTTCATGTGTAGGGTTAAAAAAATATATTTTATGCTGTGCAGAGGTCTTAGCAGCGTTGTGTGGAGTCGCGAAATCGCCAAGCCCGTTCTGGCTTGCCTATACAACGCTGTGCAATCTCTTGCAACAACCTTGTGCCTGCCATACAATTAACTCACCTCATTGTGGCTGTCTGGGACGCTACAACATAGCCGAGGTACTTTACCACAGAGCAACCATGACTGCATAGTTTCATAGTTTTCGCAAAAAAATATTTCGGGTTATTCACCGGCATTTTTTTGCTGTTTTGCTTGCTTTTTTTTCACTTTTTCGCCCAAAGACAACCCTATTTATTTAATTATTTGGCAAAAAATATTGGGCAATATGGCAGAGACTGAGAGACGGGTCCAGCTCATTAGGGGGGGGGGGGGGGGGTTAGTTGCGGCAACTATTCGATCTAGTGCACGCTGCAAATATTTCAGGTGAGTCCGGACCCCCTGGAACCCCTAAGGCTACGGCCTTGACTGAACTGTCAGTCGGGAAAAACTCCATACACAATTATACAGTACAATATACTAGTAGTATATGCTACTATCATGTTTAAGGTACGGTAGACTTGTATTCCCCCTAGGTTTTATTTAAACAGCAGGTACCTATAGTCGTTCATCTGGTACCGTCATACACTTGCATAGGTCCTTGACCTTGTTTCGACTCGAACTAATTGTTACAATTCCAAGAAATGGCGGTAATTTTACTTTTACCAGCAGACCCGTTCCTTTCGTTCGTAAATTCACTTCAAGTTTTATAATTATAAGGTACATACAATAATATTGTACGTGTGAAGTTATATAGGGCTATAAAACCTACGTAGTAATGCACTTATTTATTATGGGATTATCGCATGCGTGTAAGTAAATTTTACTATATTGGTTGAAAGATTGACTAGGGAATTTATTGATACTAAATGGAATAAATTTGGTTGTCGACAAATTTCAACACAATTTATTAGCGTCAAGCCAATTTTTAATTTTTCTAAGAATCAACTGAATTTTTTCATAGACTAATGACCAAGAATCAGCTTCCACTTAAATGACTGTATCCTCAGCGTATGAAACAATTTTACAACCAAGTTGAGCGCAGCACAGGTCATTGAGGTAAATGAGAAATAGGAGAGGGCCAAGGACAGTGCCTTGAGGAACACCTATCCTTATCTCAGCAGGATCACTCAATACGCTACCATGACTAGAAGATACAACTTTAACTTGTTGAGTTCTCTTAGGCCGTCTACACACGGGGATACTCAAATTGCAACGCAACGCGCGTCGTAGACACACTGCAGACTTGGCTCCACACACGAAGCGACTCATCTGCAACCCAAATCTCTCATGTTCAGTCATAATCCAATGCTGCCATGCAGAGCATTTTTTCAAGACCGAGACCCCGTATTAGTCTCGTCTCGGTCTCGGTCTCGGACGAACACTATGTGATATTATCATAATAAAAGTTTGAACTTAAAACACACCTGGTAATTCTACGACGTTCCCAACTTCTGCCCACGCCTTCTCCGTTTCGTGTCTTCTGGAATAGTCCGGTAGGTTAAAGTTATGCATATAATCGGGTATTTTTCTACTTCTCCCACAAGCAACAAGTTCATGCGTTGGTCACCCATCATTCGCGTTCGCAACTGAAATCCCGTGTCGACTCGACACGCGAGTCGCAATGCAACATATCGCAAAGCGACTTGAGTAGCGTCGTATACTAGTAGCACCGTGTGTGGTATCCCATTGAATTACACAGGCTGCGACGCAAAGTGTACTGGATTGTGATTGGCGTTGCGTTGCAATTTGAGTATCCCCGTGTGTAGACGGCCTAACTTAGGTAACTCTGTAAAATTTTCAACATATTTCCACGAATTCCAGCCTTTTCGAACTTAGCCAAGAGTATTTCATGAGTAGTTCAGGTAGAGTGGCATGTCTAATGTTTTGTAACGACTCAAACGAGTGCTGCAGACTGCACTGAGACATTCAAGAGTGCCAAAAATATTTTTTCGAATCCTGGGGCCACCTGGTACGTTTATTCAATGACAATGGAAAAACGTAATATTTGGCCCTATATAGGATTAGAAAAAATATTTGTGCTGCGCTCGAATGCCCCGTCTCTCCTATATGGAACTGTAAGGTTGGCCACAAATCGGCGGACAGACAGACCGACAGACACAAACATTTCATTAAAAAAAAAACTACTTTTTTGGCTTCTTGGACATCAAAACGTATCAATCCCTTGAAATCTCGAAAACGAACCGACTGCCACACAGCTTTCCTTATACTATTGTAACGTGCAAATAGGAACGCAGTAATGTCCATTTTCAGAGGTGGCAGTCAAGGCCGTAGCCAGGATTTTTTTCGGGGGGGGGGGGGGGGGGTGGTTCAGAAATTTCATTGGATATTATACATAGTGGTTTTTATTTTTCCTCTCAAAATCCGATTCAATCTAGTATCAAGCCATTTCATTTCAGGGGGGGGGGGTTGAACCCCCATGAACTCCCCTTCGCTACGGCCTTGGTAGCAATGGCATGTTTAGTGGTATTGAAATTACTCAAACGAGTGCAGACTGCAGACATTTTATCCATAAACCACGCTCGGCGGCTTGAATAACCGTTAAGGTATGAATAGTATGATTGAGCCAGACGCGCTCTGGTATATAGCCGTACCCTACAGCAGAGCCTCACTAATAAATAATAATAATAATAATAATAATAATAATAATAATAATAGACTCTTTATTGAACTAGGCTCCCCTAGCGGAGTTGGGGCCTTCGGGCCCTTTCTTACACTCAACTAGAGGTTAATTAGTGTTACAAAGTTATCAATACAAAAAATTATAACACTAAAGTACACATTCATGCACACATGGAGAGCGAAACAATGTCAGACCTTGGCGAATCTAGTGTATTAGCCTAATTAGATGCTCCCGACTGCGAACTTTGAAAATTGTGTTCTTTTACTGTCTAGACATTTTTAATAATCTTGTCTTTGGTATACTTACTGCACTCTTTCTTTTTCCTCGCTTTCATCACGAGGTGGGGTCAGCGATGTGGTTCTCTAACTTCTCTTCTACTCTTTACGATTCTGTGGTTCGGCTGCAGTTGCTCCTACAATTTCGGAGGTCTTGGTGGACTTTCGCTTCAACTGTGAGCCTGCGCCGTCCTCGTCTTCTTCTTTCCTCAGCTTCGATATGTTTTACCCGCTTTATTATAGTCGTTTGGCTGCCTTCTTTCGACGGGGTCCCACGTTGACAATCGTCGTTCACGGGCTTTATTGACTACGCTAGCTGTCTTCATTTTAGCTCTTATTTCGTCGTTCCGGCGTTTATCAGCTAGTGTGAAGCCCAGAAGCCGTTGCCAGGGAGCCCGACCGACATTTCAAAAAAAAAAAAAAAACGCTTTTATGGATCCTGGGGCCTCAAAACGTGTTTAATCCGTTGACATCAACAAACTTTCGGGTGAAAGTCGGTGTTTGTACCACTACTCTATATGTCCTGGGATACGAATGCAATTGGATCTCGAAGCCGACAAGAATCACCTAGCACTTGGACAATTAGCATAGCCAAGCCAGCTGCTGCAACGGGAATAATGGGATAAACAAAAGTCTAGACGCCCAGACATAACAATTCCGCCTCATGCACCGCCATAATTTACTTCTAAACGCAACCTGAATCATTCAGCCGGAATCGCTTGATTAACAATCACAGTCAGGGTCGGACTGAAGACTCAAGATTGCTACACTTCTTCTTCTTCTTCTGGTTCTACAGCTACTTTGGCCTGCTCGACAACACTCCTCCAGTCATCTCGGTTTTGCACAAAGCTCCACCATCTACGGACTCCCACCTCGCGAAGGTAAGCTTCCAGTTTATCCTTCCAGCGTTTTTGAGGATGTCCGACCATGTCATGCTTGCGTTTTACATATTTTTCGGCATGCGGTCGTCTGACATTTTTTCTTAGCGTCCCAGTCGTCTTGTGCGTCGCGCTTTTATATAAACCAGACTACAGTATGTCTTCTCCGTTGAGTGGACTATGTCTTCTCAACGTTGAAGAGGATTGCTACACGACCGATCTAATTATAATTAAAGGAGAATCCGGGCTTATGGGTCATGCAGGGGCGTAATTTGGGACCAAAGGGAGGGGGGGGGGGGGTGTAAAAAGAATACGACATTGACCCTGATTTACGAGGAATTGGTTAGAACCTTGTTTAAATAAATATGAATTCCATACGACATCTTGCCCCCTTCAAAATATTTAAATTACGCCCATGGGGTCGTGGTTCATCTGAAAACGAACTTCCAACACTTGCATAGATTGTGTCTCGGAGACTCGCAAGGCAGTCTGTGGCATTCACAGGAGGGGGGGGGGCGGTATGTGTATGTTCATAAAAGTGTTGACAAGGGGGAAAGCCGTTCTCATGGACGTACGCAGCTCTGAAATTAATGACCTCAGTGTCTTTTGCGTAAGAGCCCGGGGCAAGCACGTTGTTAGGATTTTATTTCGGGGGGGGGGGGGGCTAACAACCAGGGGGTCGGTGGGTGTATGGACCAGTAAAACGGCGGGTCCACCCCCCCCCCCCGGAAATTTTTAAGAATTTACATGCAAAAACATACATTTGTAGTGTTTTAGAGGGAGGAAAAAAATTACATAGGTAAAACATCAAACTGAACAATGCAAGGATAGAAAAGTGTGGTCTCTTCCAAACACAGAATATTGAATGTAAGCATTACTTTTATTAATAAATCAGCTCCATAATAATATAAATTATACAAAAAACTCATTTCACTCATTTACAATAATAATCTCCTGTTTTTTTTGTTTTTTTGTTTTGTTTTTTTAACATTTCGGAGGGTGCTTCAGCCCCCCTCCCTGTCTACGTGCCTGGCCCCGAGGGTTCTGGAGACCCGAAGGGGGCCCGGGGGGTCTCTCCCTGAGGAAATATTTAGAAAAAATAGGCCTGAAATAGTGGGATTTTACGCATTATGAAAGTAGTTTCGTTTCGATTCTACAGACGATTAATATAATTGCAAATAAGATTTTGTAGACGAAGACTTTAGTAAGTTATTATTTTTTAATGAATGGGCCGAAAAAAGCGACTTTCTACAAAATCGTGGGGCTTTAAGGATTTATGTGGTCGCCTTAATCGCTTAGTGAATGGATGAGAGTTCAGCCTCTACATTGAGACATTGCGGTTCGTAAATAGTCTTGTAAAATTAATTTTCAATCAGAGAAAGACCTCTCGCATGTGGCAACGTCAAAGAAAATGTCAAAAAGTTGATTTTAAACCAGCGTTATTGCAGGTTAATACTGCCTATAAAAAAACCCAATCCATAAGACCATAATGAAATCCAAATAATTAAATTTACTGTGTGATCTGTTATTTTTATTTTTAAATATTTAATTATTTTATGCTGTATTTTTTTTATACATACTAGTAATATGCATGGTGATTATTTTTGGTCCAATTTGCCGCCCACATCGCCTGGGGCGGACCACCCCCCTCGTTACGCTACTGCACAGGGGCCCCCGAATTTCAGGGGTGCCCCACACCAATCGACAACATCAACTACATATGTACTTGGGAGAGTGGTGGGACCAATTTCTCTTTTTCCCGGGACCTTGCTTTCGCTTACTACCATAGTATAAATCCTTGAACGGGTTGTCTTTGAATTTAAATCTAAATTAGTATGGATTCGTCATTTATATTAAAAAATCAAATAAAAAATGTTCGTTCTAGTCCCCCCAAAAATTAATTTTAAAATCTATTGGATACCCATCGCAGCATTCTCTTACAATATTGGCAACTTTACCTAACACGTAGGAGGTATAGGCTTAGAACTACCAGGTACGCAAGAAATAGGACGTTACACAAGAATTGCTCAGCTAGGGACATTCACCCTGAGCCGGGGGAAGAGGAACTTGGATAAGGACCAGTTAAGGTTAAGGTGCTGGAATGATTTAGGGGGAGGGGCCCATAATTCTGCCCCCTCCTTTGAAAATATAATAGGCCTAAAATATTGGCAATGGAAAATTCTAACTGAAGCACCGCGCGTTTAGTTACAGTAGTTTGACTTACTGACGGATGGTTACAAAAATTTCCCGAAAGCTACATTTTCATTTCTATTTAAATTAGGTTTTATCATTATTCAATAATAGGCCTACTAATATTAGTGCCTAATGGTATAAGAAACTTACAGTTAGGTTGGATCTCGATGCTCGAACTCAACACTTTGGAATTGCACAAAAAACTTGTAGACAAGCTCAGCAGTCATGGGCCAACGGCAGCCACGGCAAAGCGTCTGACCTACCACAAGGAAAAGAGCATTGCCCCGACTCTATAGCCCAGCCACTGCGCGGAAAAATGGCGTAACCTGCACATAAATACCCACGCGGCGCAACCGTTACAACTCTCGAGAAACACGCCTACCGCTTTATAAATTCATAATTACTAAAGCTTTAGGGGTTAGCGATTGGAGGGGTAGTGCCGGGATTTTCCACAGAGAAAACTTGAACAAAATCGATCTTCAGCCACTTAAGAGGTGCCCCGTCGCCAGCTATGGGTAGGTGCAGGATGGACAGTTGCCCTTGCCCCCCTCCCCAAGAGGTGCAAAAATTGTTCAGATAAGTTGGTTCCATCTACTCATGTGAACGAGTGTGCCGTAGCTTTTAATTCAAATTATCTTTAGTAATTCAGTATACTACCATAATTAGGTGCGCGTGCCTATGCCTAAAACCAGTAAAAGCAGCCAATATTTCTAAAAAGATAGCCACTCACAAGTAAGTTCACACTCCAGTCTCTCGTATCTATACAGCCATCATACGCCTTACCTTGCTGTGCCAAAACTGCTAATAGCAGTTGCTGAATCTTGGGGGTTCGTTTTATCTCTTTAAGCAACAGACGCAGTCATCTGTTCCATTATAAGCCTAACAGACCCTTACCCAGCACACATCTGCAATTTTTTTAGTGTCTATACTCAATTTTGGGGGTTTCATCCTAAAACAAAAATCCAAAAAACTGCTAAAATACATTAACTTAAAATCCACATAAGGTATATCGTAGCTGTTATTAATGTAAACGAAACCCAATAGGTTGCTTGCCCCTTAATATAGTTTGGTTGTGGGAGCATAAAAATAAAAAAAACACTCAATTTTCATGAAAAATGGATAACAAATAATTATTGACGCTTTCTAACTTCAGGTATGTTTTAGCCTTTAGGTGTTCATTAGATATATTTTGTTAAAAAAGTCCCATTCTATCTTGAGCTAGCCGCTAGGTCATAAATTTGGGGCAGAGCCCCCTCCAAAAATAGAGGATATGGAAAAAACTGGACTTGGTGGGATTCGAACCCATATAATACTGCAATGTATAAATAAGGACTTTTATTGTTTCTATTACTAAGCCAGCCTAGCGGAGTTAGGGCTATAAAGCCCTCTCTTACACTCAACTAGGAAGACCCGTGACCGCCTGTTTTACATGCCCTCCCAAGCATGCTCCCATGCCCTTGGTAGGTCCGAATCCAGTGAGCCATTTAATCAGTTCATCAACATGCAGCATGTAGCCTGTAGCCCTCAGCACCAGTGGCGGATTTACCAATAGACAACTGAAGCAAATGCAAATGAAAAAAAATTTTCTCTGCGCATATTATATAAAAAATAATAATAATTATACATAACATTTTAGTTAAGGATAAGAAAGTAGGTTATTTTAATTATAAACATTTGAAAAAAAATAGTGGTTTTATTAGTGAACACCCCCCCCCCCCCCCACTACCTATATATATGCGTACATACAATAATTATTAATGTCCGCGACAAGGGCAGTGCCTATATCCGCCCGCACAAATATCAAATCCGTCCCTGCTCAGCACCGGCCCCTCAGAAAGAATCTCCTAGATCAAATCAGATCAGAGTTCGCACATGAAATGATAAAGCGAGGCAAACACTTGTTTGGTTCTACAACTAAACGCACCACCAGTGTTGACCGCGGGCCAAGAGAGAGATGTGAAAGTAACACTTCGTAGGAGTTTTTGGGAGAGTGAGAATTCGAAAAATTCAGCAAAGTCCTTGATATAGTTGCATGGTCAAACCAGCAGGGGCATTCAACTTGCTACAATCTGTGAGCCCACACGTCTTTGATAATTTATTACTGAATATAGAGGAGCCGCTTGTAAAGTTGCACTATGAACAAGGACGGATCCAGCGGAAAATTTAGAATTTAGGCAGGGGGGGGGGTATATGTAGGTGTGCTGCCTATACCCCCTCCTTCCCGAGAAATCGTTTTTAAAATTAACGTAAACATTTTGTTTTTATTATTTTATAATTATTATGAATTTACGTATTTAGGGGGGTCATGACCCCGTGACCCCCCTGTAGATCCACCATTTACTATGAAATACTTAGAGGGAGCCTTTATTTTTGGGGGAGAAAATGGCATTGAGAAGATTTTTTGTATTTTGCAAGCACACTAACAGAATAAAAATGTGTAAATTATTATGAGTTATTTTAACGGGGAACGGCTGTTTTCATGTCCAAATTAAAATACACCTTTAAAATTGCCAAATAATTAGCCTTTCCTGTGTGTATGACGCCCAAAAGGGCCGTTTCCAATCTTAGAATTAATGTCTTGGTGAGGAATACTAAACGGCACCATTATGAAGAACCAGTAGAATCCGGGCTGATGGGCCGTGGTCGAATTGAAATTGAACTTCCACGGTCGACATCTTCTGTGGCGCTGCGTAGACTTCGAAGGTTGTACCTCGGTGGCTCCGTAGCTCGCTACGGAGATGTCGACCGCAGATGTTGACGAAACGTTTGGAAGTTCACTTTCAATTCGACCACGGCCCATCTGCCCGGATTCTACTGGTTCTTCATTTGACTCCGGCCGTGAAAGCCTTTGCAGTTACATGGCACCATTATGCATTGGAACAAGGCCTTGATACCAGTCATTTCTTTAATGGTGAGGCAGCGGCGTATATAAGCGGGGGAGGGGGAGTAAGATGGATTAATTGACTGGTGTTAGCTCCTATAAGGCACCCATTCCACCGACCGGCTAGGGCTATTTACAAAAACGGTGGTGACGTGGTAGCAGACATTCAAGACTTAGGTGGCGTTTCCACCGACCTCGCATTGCAGAATGCAAATGACACTGACGGAAATTATAGAAGTTTTCTTTTTATAGAAATCTATTAAAATGTTGGTACTTATAACATATCCCATTATTAATTAATTATAATTATTTATTAATTATAAACATATTAATTTTAATTTGTTTGTTTGTGATTTTACTGTATGATCATTGATCAATTTTAACTATGGCATAGAGGAAAATAAACATTTCCGTCAATTCTGCAATGCGAGGTCGGTGGAAACCCCGCCTAAGTCTTGAATGTCTGCTACCACGTCACTGTTTTTGTAAATAGCCCTAGCCGGTCGGTGGAATGGGCGCCTAATGGATAATTTGACGGATCATTGAGATGTTTGGCTCAACAGTGGTCAGTGAGCAGTAAGTGGTTTGGGATGATTGAATTGAACGTCATTTGTCATTCGCCCTCTGCCATTGGAAAAAAAAATTCGAAAATGATCCTGGCTAATACTGAATTCATTATTGGGACGGTTCCATACTCAAGAATGAGCAGACTAGTATAATACGATACAAAACCGTAATTGTGGCAGGTAATAGTGGCAGTATGCATTGAAATATCTTACTTCAAAAAATAATTCTTTGTTCACAACAGAATCGTTGTTTGGGAAAGCTAATTCAGCTTTGTTACTGTATTTAACACCTAAAACATACCTGAATTGAGAAAGCATCGATAGAAAGGTTCTACAGAAAAATTATTTTTTAGATGTTTTTCATGAATTTATTAATATTTATATTTTTATCGAGCAAAATATCAAGGGGCATGCGACCCATTGTGTATTGTTTACATAAATACCAACTACAATATATTATGTGAATTTTAAAAAGAATCGTTGAAGCCGTTTTTGAGAAATATTTTTTTTATTTAGTTATTTGGGGGTGAAAACACCCAAAATTGAGTTAGCCCAAAATAAAAATAAATGTCACGAGGTATGATTTTTGTGTCCACGGAGTAGATTGCCAGCAAATCGACGAACAGACAGACATACAGACCGACAGGCAAACATTTAGTAAAAAAACACTTTTTTGGGTTCCTGGGACCTAAAAACGTGTAAATCAACTCAGGCGCGGATCTACGGGGGGAGGCTATGGGGGCTATAGCCCCCCACCCATTAGGGTCCTCAAAATGCGTAAAACCCCACTATTTCTGTCCTATTTTTCACAAATTTTCTCCCGGGCCCCCCTTGAGCCCGATTGTATTCATTGCCTATAATATAGAACCTTTATTGCTCTGAAAATGCGTAAAACCCCAATATTTCGGCCCTATTTAAAAAAAAAAAAAAAAATCGAAACTTAATCTTGGCCCCCTCCTTGGTCTCATTCTAGATCCGCGCCTGAATCAACTGAAGTCCCGAAATCGAAAATGTCGGCCATCACAAAGCTTTCCTTTTGCTACGTATAAGTAGGAAAGCAATTACTAAATTAAAAAAAAGGAGCTGCTTTACCTGCTTATGACGGCACCCATTTGCCCACAATTGGTGCTACGGTGCTTCATAATTGGATTTTTCCACAGTGCGGTCCAGTGCGATGACTTATACTAGCCTATGCTAGGCCCTATAGATACTTAGTTCTCTGCATTTCTGTCGCAGAGCTCGGCCATTTTGGCCACATCTTACGATAATATGTTCGCAATAAATTGAAACACTAGATAGATAAGATTGCATCAGTCATGACTTTGGCAAAAAAAAAGGTCAGACAATGTCGGTTATGTCCTTTATGCTCTTCATATATTCATTAGCATTGAGTATACTCTAAAAGTACCAATGCTATAAAGTCATAGGCGAAGTATTACAGCCTAGTGCCGGTTTTCACATAGAGGCTGGTGTTGTCAACCGTCACTGTAGCAAATAACTCGACAGTCTGCTATACTTCCATTTAGAGCACTGAGCACAGCGAGTAATTTTGTATGTCATATTTCACAAAGAATTTAGGTCTTTTTATTTTGACGTGACAACGTCTAATAAATCGATGAGCGCTGGCTGGAATACAAGGTGCATGTACGAAAAGTGTGACGCGGGTCGGTAACGTGGGTCGGGAACGCGGATCGGTAACGTGGGTCGGGAACGCGGGTCAGTAACGCAGGTTTAAAGCAACTTTTTGGGCAGATGTAGAAGGTCTATAACAATTTAAATTATACCCATGTCTTCGTCTATTCTTCCTCTATATGTTGTGATAGGGCAAGGGGTTCAACTTTGGGGGGTGGAAACGCGAGGAAGTGCGCCCAAATTTGGCCCGAATTTGCCGATTTTAATCGAAAATAGGCCTTTTTCGGTCGCGTTTTTGGGGGCGTTAATATCAATTTGAAAACTTCAAACTACTTTAGTTGTTTTCCACCTTTCTTAGTCTTTCCAGACACATTGTATGTTCAGTTTAACTGTCCGTCTCTTCGTTCAGGGTCAGGTGAGTGTTTCCGTGTTTCGGCGGAAAACAGGTTCAAAGGGTACTTTTCCAATTACATGCATAGAGTAAAAAAAATAGTGATCAAGCAAGGGGTTTGGCTTTGGGGGTGTGAAACGTCAGGGGTGCGCACGATTTTCAACAAAAATCGGCCTCTTTCGGCCGCGTTATTATCTATTTAAAAAATTCAAACTACAATACTTCAAACTATACGATATGGGAGTACGACCATTCACACACAAGTCATGCGAGCGTTGTCACGTAAAACTATCGTCTGTAAACCGACTTTACAGCAGACCAACCAATTTTTTAATTTTGCTTTCCTGATATTTATGCGTTAGCAAAAGGAAAGCTTTGTAAATTGCGATAGTCGAAAATTTCGAATTCGAGATTTCACTGGATTTACACACCAGGAACCAAAAAGTGGTTTTTACAAAAGGTCTGTGGGTCTGCCTGTTCGTCGATTTATGGTGATTTTGATGAAATTGGGCATGTTGGTTCACAAAAATCATACCTCAGGATATGGGCGTAGCTAGAGAGTTGCAAGGGGGGGGGGGGTTCAACAAGACCATGATGGATCCAAACATTTGAAATGTGGGTATACATACGAATGCTCCACATGTCTCGGATGGATCGCGTCCCTAATGATGAGGTCCTGAGCAAGGCTGTAGCCAAGGGGGGTTCATGGTGGGGTTTCAAACCCCCCCCCCCCCCCCGAAATCTAATGGAAAATACTAAAAAAAAATACGAAAATACTATAGATAGAATCGAATTTTGAGAGGAAAAATAAAAACCACTATGTAATATCCAATGAAATTTCTAAGCCCCCCCCCCCCCTACGCTACAGCCTTGGTCCTGTGAGTCCAGTGCCGGATCACCAACTAGGCACACTAGGCAACTGCCTAAGGGCCCAGAGCTGCCTGAGGGCCCAAAATGCTTAAAAAAGTTAATTTATTATGTAATTTGTTAAAACTTTTTACACAAAATGTCAAACTAAAAGTGAGAATATAAACATAATCACAGTAAAAAACACCCTAATGCCTAAAGTAAAACCTTTTGGACTCTTTTTTTCCCAAATAGGCTAAGTACCGGTACTGTATGTCCGCATGATACCAGCCCCAGACCCCACTCTTAAATTAATCATATGTGAAGCTCTCGTAATATCACGGCTGGGAAATTTTATTGACGGTTATTAAAAGAAAAGCTCTCAGGCTGTGAGCCGCCCCTATTTGCAGAGGGCATTGCCCGCCAATCTCACTGGAAAATCCTTTTCTGAAGAAGAATCGCCCTCTTTCCCGCGTTTTCCGTTAGAAATTCTCAGTACCGTTTCCAGACACAGGTCAATGAACGGAGAACGGAGGCGAATAGAGGCTTTGGAGGTGTTTGCAAAATTATTTTATACATCTACCCAGCAATTAACAATGATTAAAATACTGTATGTGTTTATTACATAAACAAAATCGAAGAAACACAGTGTTATTGCGTGGACCAGACAGTTATAATCGAAGGGTTTCTGACTTTTGGTTAAGGTAGAAGTCGTCTCATAAAATACCATATAAAATATAATAAAAATAATAAAAAATAATAAAAATAAATGAAAATATAAAATAACATAATAAAAACCTCTAACTCCTGTCCTGATGGGGCATATAGCATGATTGGTTACACGTAATGAAACTTAAATTAACTGAAAAATTCACTGTCCTCTTGCTATTTCTCCTACCGAACCTCCTTAGATTTTATTGTCAATGCTCTTGTTGCTTTCCTATTTATACGTAATATAAGGTAAGCTTTGTGATGGTCAAAAGTTTCGCCTCAGGATTTATACGTTTTGAGGTCACAGGAACTCAATAAAGTGGTTTCTACGAAATGTCTGTCGCTCTGTGATCTGTCAGTCTTTCGCTCTGTCTGTTCATCGATTTCCGAGCCAACTTACTCTGGCAGGGAACGCAATGTATTGGAGAGTGAATTTTCCATTTCTTCAAAAAATATTTTTAATTATATTTTTATATATTTTTTAAATATTTTTAAATCTTTTTTTGGGAATGCAACTTGTTCGGTTTTGTTACTTTATTTAACACCTAAAACAAACTGAAGGTTGAAAACATCAATAGAAAGGTTCCACAGAAAAATTATTCTTTAGTAATTTTTCATGAAAATTCAGTTATTTTTATTTTTTTACCCCCAGAAGCAAATTATCAAGTATCAAGGGGCAATCGACCCCCTGCGGTTTGTTAACATTAATAAAGACTAAAATATATGTGAATTTAAAAGAAATCGTTGGAGCCGTTTTTGAGAAATAATTTTTTAGACCTTTTTATTTGGAGTTTTTTTTTTTAGAATAAACGAAAATTTTGACCGTCAAAGCTTTCCTTGTTCTGTTACGTATAAATTGGAAAGCAAAAATTGAGCTTGTAGCCTTGTACCTACCTAATTTTTCCATACTCAAAACCTAACGGAACTGGACTAATGAAGCCGTTTCGGCGTCTGATATCCAGTACATCAACTGTCCACTAGATACCCTTCCCCTGAAATCTAAAGAAAAAATAAGAAAAGTAAGGAAGGGTGCTACCCGCCCTTCTGTTGAGTGCCTAATTTTTGTACGGCGATCCCCCTTTCACATCAGAACAGTTCGTTGGGCTACCCTATTCAGAATGAAAATTTTGAAAAACTGGAAAAATGTAATTTTCCCATGGAAAACGACACCATCTGGCATCTGCAGTTCCCCCTGTAGTTTCCATTATGAATTTATGTAACCGGCTCCCTTTACAACTATTTTAAAGCATCACAAAAACCTGAGTGAAGGTAGCCTTTTGACTACTGTGTGCTGTACTGTACTATGGCCTCGGAAATAGTCTTTCCTCCATTAAAGTGTTTTGAGGGACCATGTAATACCGGGGGGGGGGGGGGGGGCAGTGAATAATGAAAAATTACAGACGAGCTAAGTGGCTGAAAGATGCCCCCCCCCCCCCTCTGTTCGCATTAGTAGTGTTGATTCTAAATCTCAGAGCTTGTGAGTAGCGGATCCCAATCCCAAACTCAATTTTATGTATCTATTAGTTGCAAACCTAGTCCAAATAGGTCTGGTACGAGTTGCGGGCCTTTAAAAAAAGTCAGATAGGCCTATTAATGACAGACCAAACGTATTAGGTACTAGTTGAGTCCCTAAGGTATAATCAGGCTTAATCAGGTTAAAATAAGTTAATTACAATAAACACAAGTCATGAAACGTTTGTATATAAGTACTCTTTCAGATTGATCACGGCCTATCAGCCCGTATTCTACTGTAACATAATTGTAATATGTAGCCTGCAACCCACAACGACCTACGCCTACAACAACTCGTATATATACAATAATTTTATTCATGAAAGACGACGCCTCGGTTAGGCGTAGATCGTGGGTTCGAATCCCGCCAAGCCCAGTTTTTCTATATCCTCTGAAATCGGTTAATTGTTTTTAATATAATATTGTTGAATTATCTTATATGATATATAACACTGTCGTTAAACTATTACTTAGGTTACCTCTTCATCCTAAGTTAGTTTAATGTTGGTGTTATATACCATATAATAATACATCAATTTATATTGAATTAAGCCTAAGCTTTATATAGTTTATGCAATAAAGTGAGCTCACAGACCTGTTCGGTTAGATAGCTGTGTAGCTGTGCTAACCTGTCTAGCAATACGAATTTTGTCAAAGAGCACCTAAGTAGAGGATTTAGCAGACACTGAGCTTGTCGGGCTTGTAGTCCAGCGGTTAAGACGACACCCCGGATAGGCGTAGATCGTGGGTACGAATCCCACCAAACTCCAATTTTTTCTAAATCCTCTAATTTCAGTTAACTCGTAAATAGTTAAGTCGGTTGGTATGCCTTTAGCCTACACAGTGAGTATAAACTCCAAAGGGGGTACCAATAGCCCAACCCTAGAGAGATATTTCTCTCTTGTCTTAGTGCCGCATCACGTTAGTATGAATTTTTAAAATTTTTGGTGGTATACCATGATCTATTTCCCGAGGAGCACCAAGTGAGAGAATACTGTGTAAAAAGGCCTTTTATCAATGGGTACAATGCGAAATGGCACAGAAAAACGCAGACGTACCGGTCTAGCATAATATCGGCCCCTCGATCTTCTGTAAATCATCCTGTGCAAGCATTCACCTGTCCAAAGAGTAAAAAAAACCGATATGTTTAAAAAAAAACCCTCATTTCCGCCTATGGGAAACCCCAAGCATTCAGCATCACCCTTCTCTCTTATTGAAAAAAAATATAGGCAGACAATGGCCCGATGCAAATGAGTGCACCATTTGGTTATAAAGGACGGCTTGCAATTTGAAAAGTGCATCAGTCTGGTGCATGAGGGGATCCATGGAGTCAATGCAAAAAGGATTTAACTCAAGCAAAAAATAAATTAATTTTCTCAGCTTGTAAAGATAGGGACTCCTCCTATATCAATAATTAATGTTGATGAATTAGGTATAGGCTACTTATGTCATCGAGTGCGCTGATGCTTTTGCTACTGATTTTGCTATTGAGAATGAGCCCAGGGGTGTTATTTGGGGACCCAGGGGGGGGGGGGGTTAATTGCTCCCTCAGCGATTGGAAAAAATAATACATTGCCCCTTACACCAACCGTTACAATCGTTACAACCATAGAGCCAGAGGTATATGCCATCTTTGCATTTAATCAGGAATGAGCTATTTTTGTATTTATGGTAAATGTAAGCAAATATACTGTAATTGTATAAGTTATAATTTAAGAATTAAAGTGTGAAGAGGCTTTTTCTAGTTTTCAAACAAATATAAATCTATGAAACACTGCGAAAACATCGAAAAAATATTGTTTTAAATATTAATATACTGGGGTACTCTTTTTTACCTTCCTCAATTCCAGATATATACGGTACTTTATTTCCAAGAAAAACAGTTGGCAACCCTAGCCCAGATATGGACAACTTTGTTGTAGAAAGTCAAATCCCTTGGCCGCGGTTAGTCCCATGATCTGGTTGTTTGGACAGAGGCATTTTCCTATACGAAAGTTTTCCATTGTAAAAACATTTCTCGCTGAAATATAATCTTAAAAACCGTTATGCGTTACAGCATTATGTAATAAAAGTTAATAGTCTGCGGTACTGACTGCCGGTAGGCCCCGCAGACGGAGCATTGGCCTATGGAGCAGTGGTGGGGGTTAGATGGGGTTCCCTTGCCTATTTGACATCTGCCGCCAGCTTAATGGCGACTCCTTCAATCAGCACGTATAGTAGTTCCATTCTATGCATAGGTTTGTAATTATGTAATTGCTGGCACTAGCTATATGCCTATACTGTTATGCACCAGCAGAAATAATGGTCTTTGGTCTCAAATCGAGCCTAAACTGAGGCCCGAGGCGACTTCTTCGTATCAAACTCGTATTCGATTATAGTTCAAGCCTCGCCCGAGAACTCTTGCTGCAACAGACCTGTAGTAATGTAAAAATATGTAGAATATAGTAATAAATCTCGAAACGAGTCAAAAACTGAGACCCGAGGACACTTCTTCGTATCAAACTCGTGGTCGATTATAGTTCGAGCCTCGCTCGAGATCTCTTGTTGTACCTAACAGGCAAGCCCGTAGCCAGGATTTTTTTTCGGGGGTTGCTGCGGCAACTGTGATCCTATCCAGCTTGTAAAATTTTTTTCTTGAGAATTCAATTGTATCTAGTGCATTCTTTTGAAGTAATGGTGTTACTGAGTATATATATGATAGCATAGGCACACCAAACGTCAATTTATAGGCGGAATTAGCTTTGGTGCAAACATTGGCATATTTCCCCCGGGGGAAAAAAAAATCCACCTATAAGTGCTAAACAGGGGGGTTTTACAGCAGCAAAGCTTACAAAGGAATGCATATTCATTTTGCTACAAACAGGGGGGGCCCGGGGGTTTCCTACGGAGGAAGGAATTTTTTTCAAAAATGTCGGGGGGGGGGAGGGGCTGCAGCCCAATAAGCCGCCCCTTGCCTACGGCCTTGGTAACAGGCTATACACCTGTGGTAATGGTGGGTCTTGGTCTTGAATCGAGAAAAAACTAAGACCCGATGCAACTTGACACCTTGACCTAGTTGTCGATTATAGTTTGAGCCTTCGCTTGAGAACTGTTACTGTAACAGACCAGTAGTAATATAAAAATATGAATTATATAAGAAATAATCTCGAAACGAGTCAAAAACTCAGACCCGTTATGGAGGCGAAAGGCATAGTATCCACAATAACGAAAGGGAAATTAATTCTTGGTATGCTTATTTCACATGAAAGACATCATGAAAAAAATCAAATTATTGACCAAGTAGGCCTACTTTCACAAAAATATGTTACTCAAAATGCTTAAAACCCCAATATTTCAGGACTATTTTTTTAACAAATTTCTTCGGGGATTACCCCCGGGCCCCCCTCAGTGGTAGGTTTATTCGTCTGTACAATCTCAACTTTACTGCTTACAAAATGCGTAAAACATCACTAATTTGGGCCTATTCATCAATTTTATTCTCCGTGGGAGACCCCCGGGCTCCCCTTTCTCCAGGGTATAATATGCGTAAAACCCCACTAATATTTGTCAATTTTTTTTTCTTCTGGAGATCAAAGTCTTGGGGTCCTAAAGCCCCCCCCCCCAGAATTTTTGGGAATTTACGCCAATGAAATAATGATTGGAAATTTGAAATAAAATATATAAATGATATAAAATTGTAGTTGTATGCACAAACTATTCAAGGTCAAGGTCAGGGACGGATCCAGCCCATTTTTTGGGGGGGGGGGGTAGCTGAGGGTCAGAATAGGAAAAACTTATGTAGGATCGATTAAATTAGAGCGTAATAACTTAATTTACAATAGATTTACCAAATTTTGGGGGGGGGGGCAGCTAATGGTCCACGGATAAAAAAGGTTGGGAACCCCTAGTATAGGCTATTAGAGAGTTAGTTGGTTTATCCCGAACCATTGTATAATCCATTTTGGCCTTGGGACTCCTGTCAGCAGTAGCAGGCCCCCCAATGCATATGTCAGCTCAGTAATTTTGTAATGATTTGATTACTTAGGCCTCAATATAATAATAATTATGACAGTTTGTCTTGCTATGCGTCAGCTTCTGCCTGCAGTGGCAGGCCTCCCAATGCATATATCAGTTCAGTAATTAAGTGATTATTCTGATTGCTTCGCTATAAGTAGGCCTAATTAAAATGATTTTTATATAATGACTTGACTTGTTCTACGTCAGCAGAACAGAACCGTTAGATGCGTCATGTGTCGATCCTGGTCAATCGAGAAGGTGAGGCGAAATCTTCTCAACATGCCCCCCCCCCCCCCCCCGCCTTGAAAAATAGCCTACCTATTAGGCCTAGTATGCCGATTTTAGAGACCAATACTACTAAAATTTCTCAAAACAAAGAAGGTCAAGGAATGTATTCGGGTAATTTTTGTATCGGTGAACTGGTTCCAAACTG
Source organism: Psococerastis gibbosa (assembly GCA_963971405.1). Classification (NCBI taxonomy): domain Eukaryota; kingdom Metazoa; phylum Arthropoda; class Insecta; order Psocodea; family Psocidae; genus Psococerastis; species Psococerastis gibbosa. The sequence goes on from OZ020490.1 coordinate 16,776,906, forward strand.
TAAATTTACCTATACAATATGTAAAGTACCCCACGGGCCTCGGTGAAAATTTTTCAAAAGGTAGGAACGAAGTAGATAGGCATAATCGGAACCTATTTGATGGCGTCAGGCATCACTGCATCAGGGAACTAAGTCTTTGCACTTTCCATTCTAAAATTATCTTGCTTACATTTTAAATCTCAGGTTAAGATTTATAAAAATACCTTTCGGCTCCGGCGGATCACGGGTGGGATACTTCATAGAAGCACCGACCCCGCTTTGTGGCGCGGTGGTTTCTCCCTCCTTTATAAATGATAGCACTATTAAAGTAAGTAGTTAGGTACCTATACTAAAAGTCTAGAACACATTTCGCACAAGTGCCGACCCACCTTTTCCCATTTTAAAACGCTATGTAGATATTTTCAATTTGACTAGCCGCCATCTTGTAATCGTTCATTTGTCGTTACTAAACTTGATCAATTCATTTGAAGGACATGTAGAGTAGTGGTACGGACTCTGACTTTCACCCGAAAGGTTGTTGGTTCGAGTCCTACACTTCCTACATTTTCTGGCCATGATTCGGAGGGCATGTAAAGCTGGCGGTCCCGGGCTTTCTTAGTTGAGTGTAAGAGAGGGCTTTATAGCCCTAACTCCGCTAGATTGGCTTAGTAATAGAAAAAAAAGGATATATTTTTCATACAAATAGGCTATAAGCTATTTAAGATAAAAGTTTCATCAAGCAGAATAATATCTACGGAGGTTACTGTATTTCCTAAAATCGATATAAGCCTACAGTATACATTGATATATACATAGCATTTAAAACGGGGGTTGGTTTTAGGCTCAATGGGTTATGAAATGAACATTTATGAAGAAATTTTCCGGAAATGGAACATTGGTCGCCGCCTCAATAGGTAGGTAGATGAAATCTCCCCAATAACCATAGTAGGCCCGCTGGGAAAGATCTCAGGGGGGATATAATGTTCCTATAGGCCTACAAGGAAATGGCTAACTTTTGGAACGCACTGCGCTAGCCAAGCCCTCTGTGTTTGATTATTGGGGTTGTATCCAGCCTATCATAGGCGTTCGAGGCCTAGTTAGCCACGCCTCTCAATTATTACTAGAATCCTCCATGCTTTTTCCATGTGATTTCTTCACTGCTGATGTTAATTAAATAATTAATATTTACATGTACCCGTGTATTTAACATGCTAAATTGATTGATGATCTTAAATTGTTTATTGTTTCATATCTGCAATTTATAATAGAAGCTTAAGTGCCGCATCTTCATACTGGCACTATCACATGCCACGTGACAATTTACAAAGAGTATTTACAGACGCACAGTAGTCAGTACCCTACCTACTAAGAGTCACCAGCGGCAGGGACGCCGAGTTTTAAATATTCTGGGGGGGGGGGGCAAGAATTCGGTACTCTGGAAAGTATTAGGAAAGTGCATTGGTAAATGGTTACTTAAAATAACTATAATGCAGAAAGCATTGACTGACGTACACTCGCTCTTTCTATAAAATTATTTCTAATGCCTTTATATCAAAAATCATTCGAAAGTTGGCTATACGAACAAAATTGGCGCGGAAAAGTTTCTAAAAGTTGGTGCGGTGCAAATGCCAAATTATGTGATTTATTTTCTTATATCTTAATGTTTGAAATATAAGGCGGGGTTTCCACATGGTCAATGGTAAATATGGTATTGACGTTTTAGCAGACATTAAAGATATACTAAAAATGTCTGCTACCACGTCAAAACCATGTTTACCATTGACCATTGACGTATGTGGAAACCCCGCCTTATGGGAGACAAACAAATAAACTGCATTAAGGTTCTTAGCTTCTGGGGGGGCAAGATGGACCGTGCCCCCCCCCCAAGTCGGCGTCCCTGACAAGACGCCAGCTCCCAGTGCCGGACACAGCTATGGGGGGGGGGGTCATCCCTCAAAATGCCGCCTCAGGTCAGGCCCGTACCCAGGATTTTTTTTTGGGGGGGGGCAAGAACAATTTTTATTTATTTATAAATGATACATCCGTAGTAATTTACCTGTGGGCTGTGAGGCTGTAAATACAATGACCATCCGATCAAATTTGGGGGAGGGGGGCATGGCCTGCCTGAGGTATAAACTGGAAATAAAAACAATACGGTATTTGATTTAAGTAAACTGATTTAGTTTTTCTGAACAACTTCCTCTTAATCCTGGAAAATAGATTGAAAACGTGAGTTTTGTGCCCAATTGCACAATTTCAGTAAATTTAATCATTTTCAATGCTGTAACCCACCCGAAAAAATTTTTAATCCGGCGGCTAGGTGAAGCGTTACAGTAAAAGAAGTTCAGATATGGGAACGAATTGAGCTCCAAGACAAAGTACGCCTATAGGCTATGCTATAGCGTAAAGGAAATGGAAACCTTGGTAAACGAAAACTGTGCATATTGAAAAGGAACAGTGATTAAGCGATACTGTGGTGTAGGACTGGACTATTGTGACTATGTAAAATAAGTAACATTTAAATCAAGCCTAGACTATACTTGTTACATCACGGCTACGCCTGTTACATTGTGTCATCTTTCAACGGTGAACTTGTCTCAGCTTGTCCATTATCGCTGGTAACCGGTGTAGGTTGACATCGAGGATGCACACCAGTTAGTCAGCACTCAGCAGCAAGGCCGAAGCCAGGATTCTTTTTTCAGAAATTCCATTGGATATTACATAGTAGTTTTTATTTTTCCTCTCAAAATCCCGATTCTGTCTAGTACCAAGCCATTTCATTTCGGGGGGGGGGGGGGGTGAACCCCCTGGCTACGGCCTTGGCCAGCAGCCAAAACGGTCTTGCGGAATCAATATCAATATCAATAACATGCGAAAAGTGTAGTGCTGTAATACTAAGTATAATAATTTCATTTGTTAAGTTACTTCTGTCCTTTTTCGGTACAAGGGGCAATATAATAAAATATAATAAAATGAATAATGTTTAAACTGTACTCTGTAGGGTGTATTCCGCACGCCTCTATGAAGGCATGGGAGCTCTAATTGTATTTTTGTCTAATTATTGTATTTGTTGGAAATAAAGAATTGTTGTTGTTATATGTTGACAATTTTTCAAACTGTACAATAATACAATATATCCCACTCAAGCTTTCGCTTATCGAGTGATCAATTAATTTTCTATGATAAACCATTCAGAGTACCCACCCTAGCCAATGTCGACAGCTCATTTCCAATAAATAAATAAAAACAATAACAAATCTGCTCACTTGGTAGATGTTACAATGTAAGGTACGTACGGTAGTGTAAATGCATTGTTCAGCCATTATTATTACCTTATTCTTGGGGTTAAAAATGTGAACCAAACAATTGTGAATATCACTTACCATTATAAAATTATCTTGTGTACTTATATTTTAAATTTCAATCCCGGGTCCAATCGTCATAATAAGGGCTGCAGGTAGCGAATCGAATAATTATTTAAGTTAAGATGTTCGAACTAAGGATATTAAATTAATAATCATTTTTATTACATTTTATCCCACTTAACTTCACTTTTTTCCTTGACCAGTAACCCCGGATAAGGTGCGTGTATTGAGAAAAAACAATTTGTTATTAATTAACATTATATCACGCTCAAGCTTCCGCTTATCGAGCGATCTTAGTGCAGTGGCACTGCAAGATATAAAATATAATTAATAATAATTAATAATAATAAACCATTATAGAGTACCTACTCACTCTAGCCTTCTGGCAATGAATGAGATCCTTTTGAAATCTGTATAGGATGATATTGTTATATATATATATAATAAATTTTTTATATGTAATATAAAAATATATATATAATAAAATGGCTAATAGTCTGCATTTGAAATTAAGTATTTTTTTTGTATCTTTTTTATTTTCCCTATTTTGTTCAATTCTTTTAGAGTGGCAATTTGTTAAATATCTCTGGTAAAACTGTTTCATTGAGGCGTCTGCCGCATATGTGTCATAGGAATATTTTGTCTCAATGTGTCTTCATTTCTCAGTTGCCGCTTAATCTTTGTTTCCAACAATTTGGCTTAAGTACTTAAAATAGTTATTCTTTATTATAAGATATTTGTACAATTTTCCTATTGGCAGTGTATCTAGAAAGCTGTATTTTTCGTCTATATTTTATTTTTTTTTGTTTAATTTATTGGATAGCATGCTTTTTACTATTTTATTTTGCATTTTTGTGAAATAGCTGTTGTTATCTCTCCCCCAAGTTTGTATTCCATAATTTAATACCGATTCTATTAGTGCATGATAAATCATTTTTAGGGTTTTTAGTGGAAGGCAATATTTTAATTTTTGTATAGCACAACATCCTGACCTCATTTTTTGTCACTCAACAATCAACTTGATTCAGCCATGTTAGTTTACTGTCCAATATTAACCCAAGGTATTTATGCTCCTCCTTAATCTCTATTTCTTCAACACAGTCACAGTCTTTTGAGTTTGTTTGGTGAAGACAGTAATGAGTGTGGAAAATAAATTTTTCCTCTTATAAACCGGTCCCCTGTTTCGCATGTGAACCATAATAATAATAATAATAAATCAAGACTCGTTGCAATTTAGCATAGGCTATGCCTTATGTATCTGTAAAAATAAGTTATAAAAATCCCTTTCGGCTCTGGCCGATCAGGTGTAGGGAGATTACACACCAGCGCCACTACTTTTCCTCTGTGCATTTAAAAATAATTACAAAATAAAAAAGGCTTCTTAGTAAAATTATGCTATGGCGGGGTTTTCATTGACCTCGTATTTGAGCGTGACGTTGACGTGGTAGCAGACATTTTTAGATGTCTGTGTCTGCTACCACGTCAATGTCTCGCTCACGTTCAAATGCGAGGTCGATGGAAACCCCGCCTAAGTGTTATTTCCCGAAAACAACATCAACAAACAAAACACCCCTGTGTTCCAAATTACGAATCACAATGACGACTTAAGTACCTATCACATTATTCTCACTTTGACAGGACGCGGGACGCCATCATGAAATTGTTCATTTGTCTTAAAAAAGTGTTTATTTTTGCTTTCCAATTTATACGTAGTATAAGGAAAGCTTTGTGATGGTCGAAATTTTCGATTCCGAGATTTCAACGGATTTACACGTTTTCAGGTCCCAGGAACCAAAAAAAGTGGTTTTTACGAAATGTCTGTCTGTGCATCGATTTCCGGGCAAACTACTCGGTCGATTTTGATGAAATTCGGCATGTAGGTTCACAAAAATCATACCTCGAGACAATTTTTTTTATTTGGGGCTAACTCTATTTGGGGGGGGGGGGGGGTTTCATTCTCAAAAAACTCCAAAAAACGTCAAAAAAATTATTTCTCAAAAACGGCTCCAACGATTTCTTTTAAATTCACATATATTCTAGTCGTTCTTAATGTTGATAAAATGCGGGGGGTCGCTTACCCCCTGATAGTTTGCTTCTGGGGGTAAAAAAATAAAAATAACTTAATTTTAATGAAAAATGAATAAAAAATAATATTTCTGCGAAATAATTTAAAAATTAAAAAATAATTTAAATTGTCATATTTAGTTTAAATAGCAGGGGCTTTTTTAAATGGCTAAGTTAGTATCATTAAACATAGTTTGGAAAACATGGAGACCCACCCTATAATTTGGGGTCAGAATTATTTAAAGTACAAACCACAACTACTTCCGAAAAAAACAGAGGATAACAGTAGGCTGAAACTGCAATAGACCGCAACACTGCAAACAGCGTGCGGTCGATATGCAAATAACTGGCGGCAAGTGGCGGGTCCCTGGCCGCTTGCAAATTATTCGCACTACCGCATTTCTTACAGTTCTCGTTGACTTTTCCCACTCATTAGTTCAAACTAAAACATAATTAACATATTCGGGCTGTTTCATTACATTTAACGGTGGATTTTTTCATGGTTAGTTAGGAGTGGAAAATGGTGTCCATTACCCTTTCCGAAAAAGGCAAACTGTAGTCGGGCCCAAACTTACTTTCGCAGACAGTTTTGCAATACAATACAATACAAAAATTAGAGTCCTTGACCAGCCAGAGCCGGATCGACCGTGTCAAACAAAAATAGCCACCCGAGAGGGTTTTGTACGAAAAAAGGAGGAGGTACTTAAATAGTCCAGCTCCTGGGGTCGTACTCATCCAAATTATATAAAGAGGCGTCAATAAGTCTGCTCTTAGGCGCCCATTCCACCGACCGGCTAGGGCTATTTACAAAAACAGTGACGTGGTAGCAGACATTCAAGACTTAGGCGGGGTTACCACCGACCTCGCATTGCAGAATTGACGGAAATGTTTATTTTCCTCTATGCCATAGTTAAAATTGATCAATGATCATACAGTAAAATCACCAACAAACAATCTAAAATTAAAAAATGGCGTCATGGGATATGTTAAGTACAAACATTTTAATAGATTTCTATAAAAAGAAAAACAAACATTTCCGTCAATGTCATTTGCATTCTGCAATGCGAGATCGATGGAAACCCCGCCTAAGTCTTGAATGTCTGCTACCACGTCACTGTTTTTGTAAATAGCCCTAGCCGGTCGGTGGAATGGGCGCCTAAGAGCAGACTTATTGACGCCTTATTGGAGAGCCGGTTTGCTTCGTATCCATTGCTTGTTTGTCTTGAACGTTATAAATAAATAAATAAAATATGACGCGTTTAAATAGAACATGAGTAGGTTTGGGGTCAGGGGGTTCACGTGTTCCTAACTTCTAAGGAAAGTGTCCAGAGTCTAGACAACCCCCCCCCCCCCATATGTGTACCTTGGTTAATTTTTTTCCAGAGCCCAGAAGCATGTCTTAATAACACTAGTATAAGGAGGGATGTCTGACGTTCTGGGGCTACACCATCCCAATTTTGAACCAATAAATAGAAGTTTTTTTTCACGACTAGGGGCAGGGCCTCCATTTGCATTTCAAAAAATAATCATTGTTAAATACACTTTTAGCAGTCATTTATTTAGTTGGAAAATATTACTACAGGACAATGTAACTTTTGGATGTAATAGATGACATGTCTAAGTCAATGTTAATAAAAACAAAGCACTTAAAAATTAAGTTTTACATAAAATAAAATTGCAATTTAAATAAGTGATGTAGGTACATTTTATACAGTAAGTACATTAGCAGGCTAAAATACTTTATTCGTGGGAAACCAAGGGAAACTCCCTAATATGGTGGCGACGCCGCGAGAAAGTTTTGAATGATATTTTGGATTTTTATTAAGTTATACGACATTTGAGTTGTGGAGAGTTTCAGAAATCGTAGAATTAATGAAGAAGCACATTAATATTACATTAGCATCATCAGCTAAAGTTAATTTAATGTCAGCAGTGTTATATTACTTATATATACCATATAATGTGTATTCGTATTGAGTTTTAATCATTAATGAAATCCAATGATTTAAAACTTATGTGATTCAGTGCACAAGAAAGAAAGAAAACTGTCTATATTTATTACATTGGGCGAGCTGGACCTTTCTTTCAATTAACTCACGGGCAGTAAGTTACATGCAAGATATTATAGGAATATTGTAGATCTAATTTCCTTTGCGTCATTAGAGGTCTCTCATCTGAAGAAAAAAATGTCACTTAATATCGCGGCAAGGCCACGAAACAATTCGAGTAGGCCTTTTGTGCAAAAATAATTTTTTCCACTCATCCAATTTTATAATAAAATCTTAGAAAATAATTTCCCTCACAGCACCGTACGCCTTCCGTAAAGGAAAAGGGTCATTTATGCGTAGCCAGGCATTGGGGCAACCCCCCCCCCTCCATTGGCGTAAATAGGGGGGTCCTGGGGGGGGGGGGCTATAATTTGGGCCAATTTATCGATTTCAAGGTTTCAAGGTCTTGGGGTCCTAAAGCCCCCCCCAGAAATTTTGGGAATTTACGCCAATGCCCCCCACCTCCAGGGTAACATTGAAAATGTAAAAATAAAAGGCGCAAACATTAGATTTTAAGCCATTAGTCCAGCTATATATTGCATACAATATTAGCCTAGTTATATTGTACTTAAATTTTTTGGAACATTTTTTTAAATTCAGATATTGGGATACATGGGATTTTTCATGATTTCACAAAAAATTGATTTTCTTTTCAGGAAACGTGATTTAGAAAGAACCCTACTTGAGGATTATTACGTTTATGACACCAAAATCAATGGAAATGCTTATTCTGTATTCGGTTAATTTACATGTTCAAACATGAACAAAGAACATTTCCAAAAATATTGACCACTTTCAATTTTTTCCCCAGAACCCAACAATCAAGCCGGAGAGGGCTTTGTTTACACAAGTTATCACGTAAATTTAAAAATTCCAAATCTGAATCTAAACATCAAACATGTATTGAAAATATCCATCGGCAAAGTATAAGTAAGACTAGATAATCTAATTATAAATATCATAGGGACCAAGACTCTGCTGCCGTTTTCCCCCATACTGTTATGAATCTAGCATACGGTTTGCAAGACTGTAAGCATCTGTAGGAAAATACTGTTTGGCAAACTTACCATTTTATAATTGTTCACCCATTAAGGCAAGATTCATTTATTAGTACTAATATCGTTTTTAATTCTTCTGTGATTTAGCTGAAATTTTAATCGCGGAAGTCATTATTAAGCCACACACACTGTACTGTAGGCTACACTTACTGATACAATAAGCTATCCACAAACACTAAACGTCTAAACCTGCATTTTAGGCACCATCTTACCACCAGCTTAGACACACATTTCTATCGTTGCTAACTCACTATATTTTAAAACTCGAACAGCGATCTCTAACCCGAAAAATTGCAGGCCTAAAAGATACAACATTACAAAAAATCCAGACATTGCAATCCGACCGTAACTTGGCTCGCAAGATAAGTACTGCATGACAAAGATCGCGAATTAATTCGCAAATGTCTCGTATGCGAAGTACACAAACTTCCATTTAAGTGGAAGAAACGGTGTGCAAGAAGGAAATTTATGCGCGGAAGTAGTATGGTTGATAAGCCTTTATGAGGACATGCGAACGATGCGGTGCTAGCAATTTTAGCAGACATTATGGTGGTGCGTTATTGTAAGAAGTTCGGTTATGGCAACGACAAAGTAGGCCTAACCTACAAATACGGAAAATTAAGGAAAGGGTAACCTTGGAAAATGAAAACTGTGCATATTGAAGGGGAATTGCTGATTGGGCGATACTGTGGGCTGTGCCATACGCAAGGACTATTGTGAACATAATACAATAGGTGTCGATAAATCAAAACTAGTGGAAATGTAGCATATACAGTATAAAAAACATTATACGCCTATGTAACATGTGCATTTCTTTATTTTGTTGTTTTTGTTTTCCAATTTATACGTAGTATAAGGAAAGCTTTGTGACGGTCGAAATTTTCGATTCCGAGATATCAACGGATTTACACGTTTTAAGGTCCCAGTAACCCCAAAAAGTGGTTTTTACGAAATGTTTGTCTGTCTGTTCGTCGATTTCCGGGCAAACTACTCGGTCGATTTTGATGAAATTCGGCATGTAGGTTCACAAAAATCATACCTCTGGACCATTTTTTTTTTTTTTGGCTAACTCAATTTGGGGGGTTTTTATTTTCAAAAACCTTCAAAAAAACTTCTAAAAAAATTATTTCCCAAAAACGGCTACAACGATTTCTTTTAAATTCACATATATTGTAGTTTTTGTTAATGCTGATAAAATGCGGGGGGTCGCTTGCCCCTTGATAGTTTGCTTCTGGGGGTAAAAAAATAAAAATGACTAAATTTTAATGAAAAATTACTAAATAATAATTTTTCTGCGACACCTTTCTATCGATGATTTCTACCTTCAGGTATGTTTTAGGTGTTAAATTGAGTAACGAAACCGGACAGGTTGCTTTCCCAAAAAATTATTTGTTTTTGTACAAAAAAATGTTTTTTTGAAAAAAATGATAGAAAATTCACGCTCAAATGCATTGCGTGCCCTGCCAGTATTGCTGTGTGGTAATGTGTTGGTCTGATCTATCTAGAATTTACCTCACCACCAGTGACGAGTGACGCCAGGTGGACAACCCCCCCCCCCCCCCCCCGAGATATCGGAAATTTAACCATAGGAAAATTATTTACCATGAAATTACTCATTTTCCCTATCTACTAATTTTGATCAATTGGAAAGCATGTTCGAGTAAACTCGGAATGGTTCTTTAATAAGGTGAATCGCATACAAAAAATTTAATGAAGGTACCCGATTGACGATTGATCGACTTCGATGGCAAGATAGTAGCGTGCTTGTACTTGTGCGAGTCCCAACACGTCATGTGATCGGGGACGTGTCGTACTCGGGCACTAACCTACAGAGGTGACTGAAGAGGTCAATGGGATATATCCATTAAATTGTTTGTATGCGATTAATCTTAAAAAAAAAAACTCTACAGTCGTTTCTGTAGGTAATTCCTATCCGTGTTGAGTTACGACACGTCTCCGATTGAAAAGCGTATAGAGACTCACACTAGTACAAGTACGCTACCACCTGGTCATCGAAGTCGATATGTGCCCGATTATGTGTGTTAATGTTGTATTTCCAATTAGGACACTTACGTTAAATGGAATATTTTTTATTAAAATTTGTAATATTTTGTAGGCGTTAATTTTCACTTCAGATTAAATCGCTTTTACTGTGTTGTTAGGATTATAAGGATATCGATGGGCGAGGAAACCTCAGTATTAGATAAAGCCGTTAAAACTTTATTTTTTCAAAAATTAGATAGTTGAACTCGGAATCAATTGATTGGAATCGGGTCACACTCGTATACTAGAACTAGGTTATTCGAATAGTATGAGTCATTGGATTAGGCCAAATAGGGTAAGTATTTATTTTGGTATAATTTTAATTAAAGAGAGCTTACATTTGTCCTTGGTACACACGATTATCTTACGCATTATCCATACCATATATTAAATAAAAATTGAGCAGTAATTTTCAGTTTTAATGAAAAAAAAACCTCAACAACCGCCCCACACAAATTACCAACTGCTCTCAGACTAGCATGTGTGACAAGTCTGATAACTTACTGGCTAAATCTATCATGTACACAAAGGGTCGGGAACTTTTTTTCTTCTAGGAGCCATATTTGAAGGTCGTAGATACTCATTAACCTTAGTGGAGCCATGGATTACATCTGTACTGCTGGGGGAGACGATCGGCAAAAAGAAAGAAAGAAAATTGTCTTTATTTTCCATATCGGCGAATAATTAATTAATTTATTTTAGTAGGTCTATTTAAACTGGAGGAAGGACAAAAAAAGTAAGAAGTAAGAAAAAGTAAGAAGAATTTTAGTACGTCGGGGCGCTAATGGGGTCCTCCCCAGGGACGGATCCAGCCCATTTTTTTTGGGGGGGGGGCAATGTACCCACCGCCCCCACCCCTGTTGTTGCGTCCCTGGGAGGGGTGCCCGACCACTGATGTACAGTAAATGTGGCCAGTGAGACCACAAATTGGGCTCACAATGTTCAGATTGGTCGGGCTGCAAAGTTCTTACAAGCCAAGATTACCGATAAGAAATTAAGAAGCACAGGGTTTGAACTGAAATAAAAATGAAATATATTTCCACAGAATTACAATCCTATAAGAACAATAACTAATAATCGGAGAATACTCACCCTCTATAATACTTTATATTAGAGTGATGATGAGTTCAAGGCCGTAGCCAGGATTTTTTTTTCGGTAGTGTTGTGTACAGGTATTCATAATTTTAGGCATCGTTACGTTTTATTTAGTTTTTGTCATGTATAATGTGTATGTGTGTTATTTTGTTGCTTTCCTATTTATAGGCTACAATAAGGAAAGCTAAGCTTTGGCACGGCCGAAATTTTCGATACAGAGATTTCAGTCGATTTCCACTTTTTGAGGTCTCAAGAACCAAAAAAGTAGCTTTTACTGATTGTCTGTCTGTCCGTCGGTTTTTGCGTCAACTACTTGATAAAATTTGGGCATGTAGGTTCACAAAAATCATCCCTGGAGACCATTTGTTTAAGCAACTGAGGGCCGATTTCGCTAAGGCAAGCTATCCAGCCAGAGTATGCAAATTTGCCAAGTGCAATAGGTGAGGCAACAGGGCTTACATTCATCCGGCCATTTCTGATCTGCATGAATAATTTCAATGAGTCAAGGCAATGGCTGCCATGGAAAAACTGAAATGAATATTAGGAATCCAATTAAAAGTTCCACAGGCTATATTAATCACAGGCGTTTGTCACAAATACTAGTAATATTGTAAAAATATGATAAGAACGTATTCATCTTTAGGTTTCTGAACAGGTGACAGGTGGAGTGCGGATCGACCAAACCTCAAGAAGTGGCTCGCACGAAGGTCGTCAAAAAACTTATAGTTCTAAATAGCATTTTTTTTTTTAATTTAGAAGTAGGGTAAGTTAATTCGGTTTTTGTAAATTCACTGCCAAAATTGAGTTAGGTAATAGGTTATTTTGATAAATTCAAATCAGATTTTACAAAAAAACTAATATATGATTTCAGTTTTTTAAATTTATTTCATAGTTATGGTTAACATGAACAGAAGACTCTATAGTCGTATTGTTCGCCATTTGTATTGCAATAAAGTCGTTATTCATTCATTCATTAATTCATTCACAAATAATTTATTGATTTTACTACACGGTATTTTACTGAAACCAGTCAATTTTAATAATTATTTCGTTCATCGTATATTTCCTTTATATTAGTAAATATATGTTCAAATTCCATGAAGTCACACCGGAGGCCACTAAACATGACATTGGTATATTATAAATAATTCACAATTTTATATAGTCAATTTAAAAAACTAAGAACACTAAATTCAAGCAGCACATAATAAGATACTAACATCCCTGTCATAAAGTCGGAAAGCAGAGGTAAAAAGATAAAGAAGAATAAGTAGATAAATAAAAAAATAAAAATGTTCACTTCTGTTTTTCTATTACTAAGCCAACCTAGCGGAGTTAGGGCTATAAAGCCCTCTCTTACACTCAACTAGGATGACCCGGGACCGCCTGCTTTAGATGCCCTCCAAAGCATGACCAGAAAATGTAGCTAGTGTGGGACTCGAACCAACAACCTTTCGGGTGAAAATCGGAGTCTGTACCACTACTCTACAGGTCCTGACCTGGCAATAGCATATTTTGTTTGCTACACAATTTTCGATGGTTTTTACCGAAACGCAAATTAATAAGAACGGCAGAACTGCCTGAAATAGAATTAAATGATAGCTTATCTATTTATTACGCTATCATATGATTCGATTTGTTTAGTTACTGACGACAAATAGTATTGGTTGTCATGAAATCATTTTTCTAAAGTTTGTTCAAACATTCACGATTCCGTCTATTCCACTTCCTCAGTGTGACAACCCCTATCGTACGAGTCTATGGCCTACGTCTAAGAGCAAAGGTGTACGAGTAATAGACACAAACATAACAATGTAATGTGTAATGCTTGTAACTGACCTCACAAGTTTAAATTTTCTCATCTTTAGTACGTTAAAGATGCAATTAAAAGCCCATAAAAACAACTAGCTATTAGACAATATAGCCTACATTTTCTGTGGCAACCAGAGAAAAATAAAAATAGCAGTGCATAGCGTAACATATCATTTTGAATGGGGCTCAACTCTACTCCCTAATTTGCTGAGAAAAACTCTGGCAGATATGTGTTTATAAGGCTAAGCTAGAAATTAAGACACTACATACTTTAATTTCATCATCACATGTTCTTTGCTGGTGGTCTGCAGAGTTGTGACACGGGCTGATTTGAGCCTACGGGAGTTTCTTTGCAGGATACTACTCGACTCGAGAAGTGTCCATATGACCTCCGCACTGGGGGGCGCAATTCGGTCGACAAAATGGTGGACCAGAAGGTAGTCTTACCCCGTTCAGCAACGAATGATGGCAAGGGCGACCAGCGGTTGGATCCAGCTTCCCCTAGACTTCGCCAGAAGCTGATCCTACCGGTTGCGATGCCTTGTGGTCTTGAAGAGAGCCAACTCCTTAATAACTTTAGGTTAGAAGGTATCCTAATAAGCCTGGAGAGTCGTCCACGGCATGGAGCACCTTGTGACTCTTCGAGTGTAGCACAAGATCTTGAAGATTGCTGAATGACTTTTCGCACTCCAAACACTTATTCCGAGAAACACTGGCTCTATGTTTCTCCAATGAATGCCTCTGCAAAAATTTAAAAAAAATATGTAGATATAAATTTAAGAAGTTTGACGGGAAATATTGATAAGGCGCAAATTATACCGACCTCGCATTTGATAGTGATCCAGATATTGACGTGGTAGCAGACATTACATATCTGGATCACTATCAAATGCGAGGTCGGTGTAATATGCGCCTAATAGAACAACGATTGGGCGGCGTCTCCATTGACCTCGTTTTGCAGAATGCACATGACGTTGACATGGTAGCAGACATCATTAATAAGTTTTTAATGTCTGCTACCACGTCAACGTCATGTGCATTCTGCAAAACGAGGTCAATGGAAACGCCGCCTTGGCAACGCTTACAGGAGTTAACTGAAAATGCAGAAAACATCTTCAAGTCAAAGTCTTAGAGGTCAGCATCAAACTGTAGAGGAACAATCTACAATCAGTGGCCCTGATTCTGATTGCACACTCTAATATTTATTCGATCAAAGAAACATTTGGAATATTTGTGTTAAAGGATACGAATTGAATCTCAATTTAGGTATTACACTTTCCAATTTTCAATATTTCTTGGATGATATATTGGGAAAATATTCGACTCTGTAATTGGGGTATATTTTTTTAAAATTAAATTTTGTACAAAATGCAGACGTGTAGGGACCATTACTCGTCGTATTTATTTAAATTAGTTTTTAAATAATAACAAACTTCTTGCCTTACTAGAATGTAGAATGTAACCTAATTAGTCTTTGGGTCTATTTCTAAACAATGATATGCGGCGTCGTTATCTTTCATTTGACCGAAATCAGCTGACTGGCTTAGCTCCCTTCAAGTGTACAGCCCGTAGGAAATTAGCAGCCCGAAATTTAATACTTTTTATTTAATTAACTAAGCATGTTATTAAAGATTTGGCTCATCAAAGTTGTAGAAGACTACTTCATGCATCATATTATAAGATATTTTTAATTTTCGAAATTGTAGTTTTTTTAGAAACATGCAAATATTTTATAAACCATAACTTTTCACGTTTTGTCGATTTTATAAAAAAACTACAATTTCGAAAACTAAAAATACCTTATATGTTGCATGAAGTAGTATTATACAACTTTGATGAGCTAAATCTTTAATAACATGCTTAGTTAATTAAATACAAAAAAAGTATTAAATTTCGGGCTGCCAATTTCCTACGGGCTGAACACTCTTAAAGGAGGAAGTTGCAGGTGAACTAAGAATTACAGATTTAGGGCACTCACCTTCAGCGAAAACGAATGCTGGAATATTTTATCACATTCACAACATGGGTATTCTTTCTTGTGGCTCTTCTGATGCATATTCAAGTCCATCTTACGATTGAACTGGGCATCACACATGGAACAAGTGAAGGCGGCCACGCTATGTGTCATTGTCTTATGATTCCTCAGATCGGCAATGTTCCTAAACCGTCTATAGCAGACATCGCACACGGTAGCGCGTGCTTTCTGTTTATCTTGATTCTGCAGACCAGACAAAACCAAATTTTTGTCAACAGAAGCGTCTGCCGAATGCATTTTTGCGTGTAGCTCCAATTTCTGACGAGAAGGGAATGACAGTTTACATTCGCAAATAAAGCGCAATGGACAACGATGATTTTCAAAGAAATATTTCCGAGCGAAAGAACGCTGACATTTGTCGCAAACATGATCCTTTCTATGTGTTTTTTGATGCAATACAAGATCTGAGACTCGAGTAAACCGTTTAAAACAATCAGGTCTATCGCATTTGATTGTGCACCCGGATATGAGATGTTTTAATTTGTGTCGCTGAAATGAAAATTTTAGACTGAATCGCTTTTGGCAGTGGCCACAGTGATAGTTCTTTCGTGCCGCTGGTGTATGTAACTTCGAGCTGAGGTGGATTTTCAAGTTTTTCTGGTTACTGAAAAACCGGTTACAAATGAAGCAACCGAATTTACGTAAACCGTGAGCCCGTACGTGATTTGCTAGTCTAAGCTCCGTCTTGAAGGCAACACCGCAAGTTTCACAAGCATAGAATCCGTTACCTAGGAAATAAAGAGTCCAAGTAAGTAATTTCCGCCATTCACATATATGGATGTGCTCCAGGACTTGGACAGAAAGGTGTTGACGGAGGTGATCAGCTTCATGGACAGTATCGGACAAAAGTGGTAGGACGTTGGGCAAGCTGTTTTAGACGGTCCCTGGGCAACCTCGTTGTCCAGTGAGCTCCCGATAGCAGTCTTTTGCCAGATGGATTTGGTAATGGCTGTATACCCTTAAGCCAAAAAAAAAAAGTAAGTAGTTTGCGAATGGACTACCGAATACGTAGTACGTCCCTATACATATCTAATAGTGGATATTAGTAGCAGTTAGGAAAATTGAGAGCCGTATTTTAAAAAAATAAAAAAAATAATTCATTATTTACATACTAAAAAGCCTCCTGCTTATTGTAATGACATTATATTTGCACTCATTAAACGTAATATAACGAAGGATACCGATACCAACAAGGTTGAATATTGATTTAAATAAAACTTACCCATCAGCAGAGGTAAATTTCCTTTAACTTCATGGAGAGAAACATCACTAAGATCTGAACGAACATAAATCTTGCCAAATCCTACATTTCCTCCTATTTTTCGATTCTCCTCATCGCTTAAATTGTTTTCAACACTGGCACTGGCACTATTGAGAATGTCATCAGTTACTTCTGTTCGTTTTTCCGTGGTGTACGAATCATTTACAACTTCCTTAGGAAAACTGGTTACTGTTCTGTCCATTTTCACCTGTAAACCAAGCTAATTTTCAATGTTATGAACCTCTGTCACCACAGGAAGCGTGAGTCGATTCAGTACATTACACATTTACAAAGCGCATATTCAATTCATGTCAACAGTCAACCTATTCTGAGCTCTAGCGATCTTGGACAATATTTTTACTTGACAATATTGTACTTTGTCCCCTAAATACCTGGTTAGTCAATGTTCGTTGCTCTTCTTATAAATGACCTCGCGTAATACATGTTTGTTCTTATAGATCATTGCCCACTACATGATTCGTACTTTCTACTATGCTAGCCAGCGCCCAAATATTTTTAACTACAAATTTCCTATAATTGTTAAGGAAAATGGGCAATTGGCACAATTGGCGTTACACTTAAGACGTGCGGGCAATATCAATAATTGATTACTCACCTAAGATATAGCTTAATATAAGAAAATTTAAAAAAATTATTAGGAAGAAAAGTTAATGGACATAATTGCTCATGTTAGGTGCATTCAAGGTAAACAACGTGGCAGAAGAAATTTAAGAAAGTGGCATTATACAATGAAGGAACCAAAAAATCTTCTAAATAAACAAATATGGTGGATACTTTCGTATACAATGTAATTTTTTTTATAGTCAATTAATAGAAAAACCTGCAAATTATTAATAGTACAAAATGTATGCGTGTCAGTCATTTGCCGCAATGGTAAAACACGGGCTCTATCCATCATGCATCTCTTGGAGTGTCATCAAAGTGTGCCGACAAGAAATATCGACTACGGTTAGGCATTGCCAAATTACGCCAGCTAATAATTCAGCCTTAAATATATTTGACAGGAACGCAAAGATACTGCAGAGAGAACGGTCTTTAACAAATAAGGACGTTGCCAATTATGATTATGTTAAAGAAGAAATTGGTGAACGCTTAGCTGACCGAATATTTGACATCAAGAGAGATTTTAATCGTGTTGTTGATTTAGGTTGTTCCCGAGGCTATGTGTCGAAGAAAATTATTAGTGATAATGTCAAAGAGTTATACTGTTGCGATTCAAGTGCAACAATTGCAGATCAAGCAAGTTGTGAAGATGCAAATGTTTTCTTAAGGAAACTCATAGTCGACGAAGAAAAATTGTCCAGCGTCATTGAACCCGAATCAGTGGATTTAGTCATTAGTAATTTGACCCTTCATTGGGTTAATAATTTGCCTCTCTGTTTCGACGAAGTGATTAAAGTATTAAAGAAAGATGGAGTATTTATGGCAGCAATCTTTGGTGGTGACACACTGTATGAATTAAGGTACATAAAACTGGAACCCAATTCCTTTCTGTAGTTTATTTTATTTTTCTTCGGTCAGTAGTCTATATATATATAGAAGAATATGTTTACTTATTAATATACAATATTATAGGCCTACAGTACATAAACCTGCAGGTAACTTGTTTGTTTGTCCCTGAGGTACAAAATTTAATGTGAGTTTAAAATTGAATTTGTATTTTGATTCCAATGACAATAATGGATTCTGCTGTGGCATTGGAGCACAGATCGCCCTTCAATTATGTAACTGCAAAGGCTTTCACGGCCAGAGTCGAATGAAGAACCAGTAGAATCCGGGCTGATGGGCCGTGGTCGAAATGAAAGTGAACTTCCAAACGTTTCGTCAACATCTGCGGTTGACATCTTCAGTGGCGCTGCGTAGACTTCGAAGGTTGTACCTCGGTGGCTCCGTAGCGAGTAGCCCGGATTCTACTGGTTCTTCGCTCTTCAATTAACTCCTCCATATTTTAGTGAGCTCATTTTATTTTATCCTTTTCAGGTCATCGTTGCAGTTAGCAGAATTAGAAAGACTCGGCGGTCTTTCTCCACACATTTCACCCTTTGCGCAAGTGCGTGACATAGGCAGTTTGCTGACGAGGTCGGGATTTACCATGCAGACTATTGATACTGAAGAGATGGTGGTGTGGTACCCGAGTATGATGGACGTAATGCTAGATGTTAAGGGTATGGGCGAAAGCAACGCTGCGTGGAATAGAAAGCTCCATCTGCGTCGAGACATAATTACTGCTGCTTCTGCCATTTACAATCAACTTTACGGTAAGGTTAATAAACAATTTTTGTTATATGGGCTAAAGGTTTTGATGACGTTAATCTAGCAAGGTCTTGACTTCGAATGGATGTTAATTTAATACAAAGTTCTAGTTAAGTCCTTCTTCATGAGCAAATTCTATGCCAATGTCATGTGGGTAAAAGGCCACAGTGGGGTGCCCGGAAACGAAGAAGCAGACACGCTCGCCAAGAAAGGAGGCGCTGCATCGTTCGTGGGGCCTGAACCCTTCTGCGCCTTTCCCAAAAATCATCAGCGCATGATGATCCAGCATTGGGAAGAGAAAAGGAAAACCAGTTACTGGAAGTCAACCCCAGGGCAAAGACAGGCCAAACTGTTCCTTTCCTACTCACAAAACTTCACAAAGAAGGCACTCAAGCACAGCAAACCAGATCTGAGAATCCTCACAGGCATCCTCACAGGACACTGCCCGGTGAATTATCACCTGAAAAACATGGGAAAAGTGACTGAGGACACATGTCGCTTCTGCAAGGAAGCCACTGAGACTGCGGAGCACGTACTATGCGACTGCCCGGCCATCTCCTACCGACGCCAAGTAGCCACCGACTCTCGGTTCCTAGATCCAGTGGAAGTGTGCAAACTAGCACCAAGAAGTGTGGTCAAGTTCATAAGGAACACCATCACAGATTGGGACTAACAAGATCGGGAAATCGCAATAGATCTTAAGGTCAAAGCGATTCGCAAGGCCCACCAGGGTCAAACGACCTAACTTTAATCTAATCTAATCTAATGCCAATGTCATGACCATCAAGGCTTTAGATGTATTATGGGCCGCTACATAATGATGTAGATGTAAGGGATTAAATTAGAAAAACGAAATTAGATAAAAAGTTGGATTCATACTCACGTCTATAGTAGGTACTCCTTACCGAGCATTGACAAAGATAGTATCTATTATTTACAGAGCCTTATATCTGAAAAGCTTGTTGAAATAGTTGTATACAATGTAGAGTTACAAACTATGGCTCTTGGTTTTAAAATCAATTGATGAAAATTGCTACTGCTGAAAATGTATCACGATTGTTATCTTTTGATAGGCAAAGAAGATGGTGGTCGCTTCGGTGTTCCTGCCACTTATCAGATACTTTTCTTCGTGGGATGGAAACCTGACCCGTCCCAACCCAAGCCATTAGCCAGAGGTTCCGGTGAGGTTTCATTAAAAGACTTGTACCGAATTGACGAAATAGCCAAGAAGAAAGGAAAAATAGAAACTGAGGACAAGCAGGGCACCTAGACCTAATATTTACATAGTGCGTTCGTATAAGCTTACTTGGCAGACAATTTTATAATTTGTATTTTCGCACACCATGCATAGGCTAATGGCTTTAAAAAATACCGACTGCGCCAATTTGTACTGTTTTTAGGTTCTTTACACTATAGTTTACTAAGCACCACTAGACTAACAATATGTTCTTACTCTGGCAACCGCTCAGCAACAACTGAACTAGTCCACGCTAGACTTCTGACCTGCACTGACTTGTATCGATTTATACAATCAAAATCCTACTCTGTAGTTCAATTGAATGGGTTAGTTAATTTTTGAAAAAAGTGCACCATGACAATCTCCGAGAGATAATCTATGTGAGCTATAAGAGGTTATAAGGCGGCTATTCCACCGACGTCGTTTTTCAATGTGAATGTGCATGACGTGGTAGCAGACATCATTAATAAGTCTGCCATATTTTAAGGAGACTATTATGTAGATACTTAACTTATCTATTATAAATTAAGTTATAATATGGTAGAGACTTATTAATGATGTCTGCTACCAAGCCATGCACATTGAAAAACGACGTCGGTGGAATAGCCGCCTAAAAGGATACTGCCTTTCAAGCATCAACTACGCTTTTCGCGAAATCAATCTGACAGTACTTGTATACTTTGGCTTCTAACCCATTCAATTGATTTATTCCTAATCTGCATTAAAAAGTAAAAATTGCGAGAGTGGGCCGGAAGGTCCGAAATTCGCCCGTATTGAAAATAAAGACTATTTTCTTTCTTTTTTGTAGTATACTAAGGAACCATGTAGCTCGACGATGAGAAATAGATTGTAAATATTTATTCTATGCGATAGTAATGATTTTTGCCAATATTATATAGTGGACATCCATCTGACTGTGATCCAAACAAAAGGAACCATATTTATATGCTCTAAAAATAAATAAACAACAGCCTATACCATAATATGTATAATATCTACTATTGTGTCTATAATATATAGTATTACAAAAGCTAACTATTTCGGACTGTGTTTACATCGCCATTTTTACGCCCTCACAGATGAGAGGAAATTCTGTTGTCGCGTATGCGTCGGTCTCACACGGCAACGACTCGCCACCGAGTTGCCATACCTATGATGCCCCACCGACAGTGGGGTATGTCCTGCATCCCAGAAGGGCAAAGCGCCTGTTTATATATAAAAAGGAAATTCACGTTTGTGATAAGTCTGGCGAATCCGATGCAACGCCGAAATTCATCGGCTCTACAATGCCCTCAGTGTCATTGACGATCTTAGAGCAAAAAGGCTACAATGGATAGGACATGTGCACCGGATGCCGGACTACAGACCACCAAAGGCCGTATGGGAAGCAATCTCTCTCGGAAGAAGACCAAGAGGAAGACCTAGGCGAAGATGGGCGGACCAGTTCCAGGAGGACCTCCTTCGAGTTGGCGTCGAGGCAGCAGATTGGACAGCGGCTGCTAAGGATCGACAAATATGGAGGGAAATTGTCAGAGTCAAAGTCCCCCTGGGCTGATCTCACCTAATTAAGTAGTAAATAAGTAGATAAGTTTGCAGAATATTAAAATTTAATACGCGACGAGCTCAGATATACAATGAACTGGGACTACGTATTTTATTATATTTTAGACTAGAGACAGGATAATAATACAGCAATAAATAATGGTCCTTAAAGACCAAGCTGAAAGACATTTTAATTTTCACAACATTCTTGGGCTAATAACGTCACAATTATAACAAAACAATTATTAATAGAACTATCTTTAAATGCTTAAGGTAGGATGCAAGGACAATAAAATAGAATAGATCGCGCCTAACCATAACTAAGTATTGCCGATAGTGGGCAAACGTAGGAGAAAATGTCAAAGGAAATGGGACCAAATTTTAGGCGGGGATCCCACCGACGTCAATAGTGATAGTAATGGAGATATTGGCGTGGTAGCAGACATTTTTAGACTGTCTTTAAAGTCTGCTACCACGTCAATACCACCATTACTATCACTATTGACGTCGGTGGAATCCCCGCCTTAAGGTTGCAAACATAAAGAACGAAAATATCGGAACAATGAAACAAATGAATAATTTAACAGCCAGGGCTGAAAACACAATCGCAGGTGCAGAAGTTCTGAGCATTAGACCCTGGGTCACAACTACGGTAATCCATGCTTTCCTGAGTTTGTTAGCAATTTAAATAGCTTGATTTTGGCTTATGGCGAGAACCACCTGTATACAGTCATCCTGCAAGCCTGGTAGGAAGGGAATGAGCTGAAAAGTAGAAAAACTGTCATAGAAGACAAGAGGAGCTGAGTGATGGGTGTCAATGAAGCGACACTGTTTAGCTCAGCCTGCTGAGGAAGCAAACAGTAGATGTCTGATCAACGCTTAGGAGCAGATAATTATCCAAATAATATAAAACGATAAATATTATAAAAATAGGTTAAGAAGCTTTTCATTTGGCCAGGCTATAAGTCCCATGCTATAATGTTCTGTACGAGTACTACTGTTTAAGCATCTTGACCGGCGGAATATTTTTTAATATCTTTAAATTCGTTTTTTCTAATTGCCAAGGAACAATCCAGACATGAAATTCCCCCGAAACTGTGGCATATAAATTTACATGCAAAATATTTTTCGGGGACAAGATCAGATTGCCTATCAACTTCTTTGCTGCGGGCTACCACCCAAACCGCTTAATGCTCACTGTTGACCCGAACATCTATTAGATCTGTCATATTATGTATTACAACCACTCACATTAGTTAATTTCGTCCTACATTCTCCCATTTCACCACTGCCTGAAATTAATCCAGTTTCAACTAAACTCTTGTAAATAGCTAAATATTGCGCATAACCATGAAACGCCATGATTATTTTCATAGAACTTGAATGTTCGCTCCATTGACACCGTATTCTATAGCAATATTATTAAAAACGTCATTAAATTCTACTGGGCCACAAATTAATACAAACAAATCACAAATATTACACTCAAGCAACTTTTTTTTAAATAACTTAGAATCAAATTTCGCAGCCTGGATTTTTTCATTGTAACGACTGTTGCCATTCTCCTTAGCAACAAAATATTTTGACTTGAAGTTCCAGTAACTAAGCAAAACCTGAAACTCATCTCTTAGCAAAATTGAACTTGTGTCTTTAAAACAACCGATAAAATCAATAATTGTTTCACACAATTCATCACCCGTCAATTGTTTAGCTACGTTATACAGCGGTACAACACCAGTACCGGCGCCCAACATTAACAAGTGTTTAGTTTTCTGTAATTTCAAATGATTATAAGGTCCTCGCCAATAAGCAATGTCGCCTGTCTTGTAATTCTTTACAATGTTAGACATTTTGCCATTTTCATACACCCGGATAATGACATCAAATAAACCATTTACTAAGCTATCATTTATAATTGGCGTATACGGACGGGATATTGTCTCTGTAATGCCATTGCTGTTAGTTACGGCAGCCTTCAAAATGATATAATCACCCATTTGGAAAATTATTGGTACAGGGTCATCACAGAAATTCATTGGTTTAAAGGTGTAAATAAATATGTCACTAGTTGTTTCCTTGATATGTTCAACTAAAAAACCATTATATTTCAAATCATTAAAAACAGATGGCCCTTTCTTGGTGTTTTCTGCTTTCAACTGCAACAATTTGTTCTCATAGACATCGAAAATACATGGGTTGCAACCGGATCCACAACAGTCTTCTGCTTTTGGTTTTTCCATGTTACTAATCGTATATTTATATTTACAATTTAGCAATAAAAAATCATTTGCTGTGCGTTAATTAATTAGGCCATTGTAGGTTTTTTATGATTAGCTGCCATTTCTTGTTGTTTAATTCTAGCGTACCCTGCGCTACCAAATAAAACTACAAAATTTGAAAGCCACCAAAGCTTAGGTTTGCTTTCATTGTACATTAATGTGGCAAGAACAGTTTGAGCACAAGCTTTAGCTGTCCCTGAAATGTTGTGCGTAAGTGGACTAGTGACTTGGATTTGCAATGTCGTCACAAAACCAATTAAAAATCCACAAATTCCACCAACTAATGTTAAAACCCAAAATGAGCGAACTGTAAAATCAAAGGCTTGAAGGTTTTCCAATTCGCCAGTAAAATAGATAATAGGTAGGAACAGTACAATACTATAAAGATTATTATAGTAAGATAGAAGAATAATTTGATCGTTAACTTGAGGTAAAACCTTTTTTGTTTGAATCGAATATAAACTTAGAAATATTGAACCCAGTACACCATAAACAGTGCCGCTAAGGGAGAAACTGCCAATAAAATGCTCCTGGTCAATACCCAACCAAAACCCAATGATGATAACACCACAAAATATTAGAGCTTTTTTAGAAGTAAGTTGTCCAAGAAATAAGTATGAAAATGCAACATTGAAAACTGTCGTCAGCGAACGGCTTACAAAGTAAAAAGCTACCCCAACATGATTCAAACATAGATTGTTAAACGTAATCATAAGAATAAACAGCACACATAGCGGTAAAACTGTGCTGATAGTTTGAATATTGAACGGATCACTGCTAGGGAATTTAATGGAGTTTGTTACTTTTGATAGGATTTTCAAAATGTAACAGATGAGTGCTGATATTACACATTGGGTCCAAGTTACGAAAACAGGAGCGTCGAGGTTCACAAGCCGAGAATTGAGTAGAGTTTTGTTGACAAAAACTGTGGATATAGACACTACCCAGTACACAGCGACAACGGCAAATATGTACAGGTACTGCTGAATAAGATGACGCTTGCCAAGAGGTTCGTAGTTCATCATATTTCCTACTTCACGGGCGTCATCGTTCCTGTAATTATGAAGAAGAAAAATCAACTACGTCGTGGGCAATACAATACAAAAATTAGAGTCCCTGACCAGCCAGAGCCGTATCGACCGTGTCAAACAAAAATAGCCACCCGAGAGGGTTTTCTACGAAAGAAGGAGATACTTAGATAGTCCAGCTCCTGGTGTCGTACTCATCCAAATTTTATAGTGAGGCGTCAATAAGTCTGCTCTTAATGTATGTTCTGAAACAAGCTGGATCCAACTGACTTATTAAAAATGGTAGCTTATTGTAAAGCCGGTGTGCAAGTATCGGATAAGAATCCCTCGACTTGTTTAGGTGACACCTAGGCATATCAAACCCTTTTGCCGATCGGGTATTATAGGAGTGCACTGTACTCCGAGCTGGCAATCCAGGATTCATCTTTACGGCCATTAGACAATTAAAGACATACTGGCCATGAATAGTGAGGACTCTAGCGGCTTTAAAAAGGCGTCTACAGTGAGCAAGATACGAACTTTTTGTGACAATGCGGATAGCTCGTTTTTGTAGTAAGAGTACCTTGCTTACTCCTGCAGAGGGCCCCCATGCCACTATACCATAATTTATATGGGTATGAAACAAACCATGGTATGCCATCAAAAGATACTGCTCCGGCACCAGTCTACCAAGTTTACTTAATTTCATGGGCTGCTATACTGTGAATATTTTCAGCAAATATCATCGTATAATAATTTAATTAAACAATATGTGCTGGTAACAGTTCCATTCCCTGTACCCCTTCAAGTATATTTTAATCGACATTTTAATAAATAGTGACACGAACTTTTCTAATTTTGTAGACATGGCAGTAGCAGGACCAAAAACCTAATAATTCTATAATATTATTTCCGGTAACTATCAGCAGCAGTTATCTTTAGGGATAAATATAATCAATAAATTGTATTCGGAACCTATTGTTGCATCGCATAAGATTTTTTTACTTACACAATTCAGGTGATTTACAAATCCCAGTGCTTTATTAACGGACTTATTAATAAAGGCAAGAATGTAGGGAATTAATAGTAACTTTTTTAATACTAAATAATTGATTAAAAATGTTTATATGTACATCGCCAATCGCCATTCATCATGTAAGCAACGTTGCAAATAATAAAAGCATATTCTAAAAACTGTTTCATCTATGGTTTAACTTTTAGTATGGCAACAATGTAGAAAATAAGAACGAATTTCAGACAACATTAAATTAACGGACCATTCGTTGGTTGCTACGCAACAGCGTAACGTTGGCGTCTTTGGTCAGCCATTTTTTCTCTCTTTGAAGTTTGATTTGATTACTATTTTATTATTTGAGGTTATGCGTGAAATTATGACGGATATTGAACCGAAAGATGTAAGTTTAATTTTATTAAATATGATTTTCTGATAGAATTGAATTCTTGTTCTTTAATAATGCATTGAACATGTAAATTTACGCGTCAGAAAATTATTAGACTGCATAGTGTGTATTAATAGCATGCCACTATGATGAATTTCTCTTAAATTTAGTCTAGATAATTATGACGGCTGGAGTCTAATAAAAGGAGGTTTTATCATCTATCCTCTAAAATTAGGATTAATTGAAAAAGAAATTATCCTCTTAGAAGACTGGCCTATGCTCAGAATAGAATTGTTAAAAATGGAACAATTTTCTATGTCAGTGAAAGTCAGGAGAAAGGAGATTTTTACAGTATTAATGAATTGTTACCGATTTGATGTGTTTTTTTTTATCAGGAGGAAGGAAGCGTCGCAGCTGATCCTCCAGAGTCTGAATTGACGCCCGCCCCGTCTGACGAAGAAGAGGTAGAAGAGGGGACTGTTGGAGAGGAGCCAGAAAAGCCGCTAGATGACGATTTGGACCGCCGTAATCCGCAATACATCCCTAAAGGCGGTGCATTTTACGAGCATGATAATCGTACTTCCGTTCAAGAAGGGTAAATACTTATAATGCACATATAAAAAAAAAAAAAAAAAAAAAAAAATTGTTTTCCGTGGCGTTTCAAAACTAAGGGATTATGAATTAAATTAATGTTAGTAACGGCATTCAAAGTTTAAACTATGTCCGAATTGTGGTAAACAAAGATTTTGTCAATTGGCGATTGCTTTTAATCTTAACTTGGGAGTAAAAATGTAAAGAAGGTTATTTTAGGATGGAAAATGCTAATTAAAATGTGTTTGTTTATATTTTTAACCCCAAAAATAATTTAATACTAAACGGCATAGTAGGCCCGCAAGAAAGCATTTTCAGAGTTGTTAGGCTTTGCATGTAAAATGGTCGGTTATTTTAACTCCCGCACGT
The DNA here is from genome assembly GCA_963971405.1 of Psococerastis gibbosa. Classification (NCBI taxonomy): domain Eukaryota; kingdom Metazoa; phylum Arthropoda; class Insecta; order Psocodea; family Psocidae; genus Psococerastis; species Psococerastis gibbosa. The sequence continues at coordinate 16,804,365 of OZ020490.1, forward strand.
GGCACTGCTATGAATGTCTAAATGGTAGCTGAGCACATTAAAAACCATGGTCGCAAGTCACCTACACACCTGCTCCAGACTCAAGCATCTACCTGCTGATCTAACAAAGAGATACTGGGAGGCTTGGCGTCAAATGGCTCTACTGCCACAGACGGGCGTTGGCTAAACTAACTAAACTACATTAAAAAAGAAAGGGCACAACTGCGGTTTAAAATAAAAATAAAAAACAACCAGATTTAAAATGTTAATTTCAGTGAAGAGGAAGAAATTAAAGAAACTGAGAAGAAAAAGGTGTGGAAGGAGTCGAAAACATCAGAAAGATGGCTGCATGATTGTTATGTAGAAGACGAACAAAGCCCTAAATCATCCCAGGAAATAGCTGATCAATACGGATATGACATTCGTGTTGAGGAAAACGCCCCCAAAGCGAGAAGGAGAAGAAAGTATGGGTAAGTAAAGAGTTCGGTAAATTCGTATTCGTGCACCCGATTTTATGTATTATTATTAAGGGGCTTCTTATGGACGAAGCCCTACTTGTAGTGTGCCCCATTAAACATCAACTTGCCAACGACCCCATTGGCTTTCGGATACGATTGATGTTGTTTCCGAATACATTTCTAGCCTTGACTAACCGGCTCGCTCCTTCAACCCACACCGACTTCTTCGTGTGCCTTTTCTATCGAAGATAGGCGATCATCATGGCAATTGTTAACACGTAGATACCGTACTTCGGGCTTACTTAAAGGAAGTCAAGTATGTAGAGTATCGAATGTACTTAGTCATGATGACTATACTAGGGAATTGTATTGCAGTGGTTTCCCGTTACCTTCTGCATCCTTATGCCCCTGACTCTTCATTGAGTTCCTCCGACTTCGGGGCCAGTTTCCCAACCCCTGGACAAAAGAGAGCCCTAGTAGTGGTTGCTTATTTAGTGATGCCAACAATTTGCCCCGGCAAATAGTCATCTTCAAGGTACTGTAGCTTTTTCTAGACAGGCCTTAACCAATAGACTTGCCATCACACCCTCTGATTATGCCGCTGCTTAGTCGGGCACTGCTTATTCGCTGTATTTGCAGCTAGCCACCATATCTGGTTGCCTTTGGCGGGGTTTCCACGGACCTCGTTTTCGAACGTGAGCGAGGTATTGACGTGGTAGCAGACATTAAAGACAGTCTAAAAATGTCTGCTCCTACGTCAATATCTCGCTCACGTTCAAAAACGGGGTCGATGGAAACCCCGCCTTTTCGCTATCAGCCACCTGCAACCCCGCTAGTAACTTGCAGCTCTACCCTCAACACCCACACTACCGACTACAAGTGCCAAGGCAAGCCCAGAGATGCTTACCATTGTGATTGCAACAGCTCGACAGTACGGTGGTTACATATACCTAGAGAGGTACTTACTATAGTCGCCAATTGTCTTTCCAGGCGAGGTCCAGATAAATATGACAGGAAATGGGACGATGAGGAAGCGTACGTGGCTACGAAGAAAGTCGGACGTGGGCGAGGAAAGAGGCGTCAAGGAGAAGAATTTCCTCCTCTTCCAAATCGTGAGTATCCTATCCTAGTTTATTTCAATATTGAAATGAGTTGTTAGGACCCTTATTCTGAATTAGCAGATAATATAAAATCATCATTAAGATTTTAAATCTAATTCTACTTTTTCGACTACTCCAGTAATACGGTGTTGTGAATATGTGATCAGTGTTTACACTTGCCTGTTGATGCTCGGCATTTCTAATCATGCCTTTATTCACAAATTCGTTCGCCTCTTCTATCTTGTCGTAATAACGCAAATTGTTAATTCTCCTCAGCCTCAAATTAATTCTCATCCCGCGTCGAACGTTCAAATCTCCATTTCCTATATATACACAGTGGCGGAGAAAAACGTAAGAACACCAATTTTTTTCTTGTAATTTTCATATTTTCCCTATATAATGAGATCTGAATGGCATGGTAGTTGGTTAGTAGTCCTTATGTTTTTCTCCCCTTGCATTTTCGAAAAAAATTCAAATCTGCAAAGAGGTGAATTGATCAAAAACCAAAATAGTATCGAGCTATACAGCTCTTAGAGGGCAATCAACTATCCAACTACCAAGCCATTCAGATCTCATTAGATAAGGCAAATATGAAAATTACAAAAAAAAATTTGGTGTCCTTAAGTTTTTCTCCGCCACTATATATATATATATATATTTAATTTAGCTCCTGCAGTATAGGCTATACTATACCATTGAATATACTATAGGTTGGGCTACAAAAGTTAATACATCTGGATTATATAATTATTTAAAAAAATTAAAAGGTTAATGCCAACAATCCGATTGACCTCTTCAGTCGCCTCACTAACTAACTTATTAACTTGTGTTGAGTTACGACACGTCTCCTATCGCATGGTGTGCAGAGACTTGTTAAAGTACTAGCACGCTACCACTTTACCACCGAAGCCGATATTTTCTTATTTTTTGTGTGTTAATAGTCATTATAGGCAGCGGCCTCACAGCCATCGAGCCATTAGAGCGGAGCGACGTTTCATAAGTGGGTGCTACTCTCATCATCAGGCTTAGTCCTGATAACGACTGATGATTCCTGGACGATTGACTCATTGCTCTTGTATTCTACTCTGAATTATTCAGTAAATCCGGTACCCTTGAGGATTTGGACTATCGTTCTCCAGGCCAAGTAAGGGCGTACGAAAAAGACCTCAAGGAAGATATGAGATGCGAACCCTACTTGGAACTCAAGAGGTCGGTCTATGACAGAGAAAATGGAAAAATTTAGTGGAAAACAATCGATAGTTTACGTCTAGATAACTAATAATGAACCTTTTAGTAATTAGTCAATCCATGTTTACAGATGAGCCTGAAGGAAGAGGCGTAGGTCGTGGTGCACAGCCGACCCCTCCCACTGCGTGGAGAAACCCTCAGAACGACCAACACCGCCACGACCATGAGCGCCGGGGACCACCGCAGCCGCGTCCCTCACTGGACGACTCCTATAGGAATAACAATGCTTCGCGGTCCCGCATGGAGGATCATATCAAACCATTTAGAACTGATGCCGGCATGAAAAGGGCCCAAGGTATGTGAATTTATGTGAATTTATGTGTAATTTTGGAAAACGTAGGTGGAGACAGTATTTCTGCTTCTTTAAATGCCTCTTCTATCGAAGATTGGCGGTCGTCATGGCAATGTAGACCTTAGAGACTTCTGCTCTGAAAAGGGAAGTCGTGCTCTTGCCAAACCACCGCCTCAATTTCTTCAACCAGGATATCCTTCTTCTGCCGGGCCGAGAGCCCTCAGTCCTTCTATCTTCCTTGGATTATTACACGGTGAAATATATATATATATCTACTAAACTGTTTCGTCTAGCATTGGGCAAATGGGCTCTGTTGAGCCATTCCGTTGGAAGTGGTGCTAGAACTATTTTACTTAGACATTTTGTCAAATGAAATTCCTATGGACATTGTGCATTGTTTTTTAAAATTAATTGCAAAATACTGAGCCTCTGACTCTACGATTCAAATTCAGTCCTTCCTTTCAAATGTTGTTTATTTACAGAAGGACAGAAATCTTCAAGTGGTAGTGGTGCTGGCGTTCCGAAAGAAGTACAGGAGTTATCTCAATCGCTTTCTAGAATGTCTGTGCAGCAGCAACAGCTGCAGCAGCAGAAGCAGAAACCTAAAGGTAATATAGAACCAGAAAAACTACTTTATGCTTACTAATTTATAATACATTTTTTTACCTCGTGCTCGGGAGTAGGGTAAATCTTGCTAGTTAAAACGATTTGGTCTGTTCAATTATTTCATACGTAGATAATAAGACTTTTTACTTTCATAATAACCGTAGTATTTAAGGAAAGTTTGTGATGGTCGAAGCAACAAAACCAAACAGGTTGCTTTCCCATGCAAAGATTTGGTTTTGAACAAAAAATTATTTTTGAAGAAGTAATAATGTAATTCATGCCCCAACACCCTGCCAATATTACTGTTTTGTATCGTATAATACTAGTCTGCTCATTCCTGACTATGCAATCGTCCCAACGATCAATTCAGTACTTTGGGATAGGTAAACTCGAAAAACCTAAACCGAAATTTAACCCCAGGAAAATTATTTACCAACAATTATTACAGTACCTATCCTAATTGATAAGTAGGAAAACATGACCGGGTTCACGTGAAACTGTCAGACGACAAAAATTTACCGAATTATCAAATGCATGGAGAAATTATAGCAATAAAAATGAAGAACCTCTACCAATTGAATGGACCATTTTTTTTATTTTCAACGCCAACTTGGTATGGCTGTAGGCAATAGAATGGACCAAAACTTAGTAAACTTAAGTATTAATTGAAATAAAAAATAGAAGCCATCCGATTTTGGGGGGGGGGGGATCCATTGTTGGGGTGGTCAACATCAACTGTAAGCTTCCTCTTAACTGCAGTGTCACTTTCTAATTTCTTACTTTAATATATTTTCAGAGTTACAGCGGCACGAACCAGTTTCCCCTGACGCTGTGAATAATAAGCAAGCTATGCAAGACAGTCCGGCTAACCGACAAAACCCGAAGCGATATTCGAAGATAAGAAAGGGGTTTACTGGTTACTACGCCCCCGAAGAAATTGAGTTGGACCCGCGCGATGTGAAGCAGGCCATTGAGTTGCGACAACAACAACAGCAGGCCACCCAGATTATGTCGTCTAATACTCATCTGACTCCGCAGCAGCAGCAGGAGTTGATAGCTCAGAGTGTCAATGTCATGCCTCGGTATCCTGAACCCTATAATGGTGAGTAACAGGTCTTTGTAGGGGAGAACGGTAAGGTGCCCATTCCATTGACCGGCTAGGGCTATTTCCAAAAACGGTGACGTGGTGGCAGACATTGAAGACTTAGGTAGCGTTTCCATCGATCTCGCATTGCAGAATGCAAATGACATTGACGGAAATTAGAATTTTTCTTTTTCTAGAAATCTATTAAAATGTTTGTACTTAACATATCCCATGACGCCATTTTTTAATTTTAGTTTGTTTGTTTGTGATTCTACTGAATGATCATTGATCAATTTTAACTATGGCATAGAGGAAAATAAACATTTCCGTCAATTCTGCAATGCGAGGTCGGTGGAGACGTCACCTAAGTCTTGAATGTCTGCTACCACGTCACCGTTTTTGGAAATAGCCCTAGCCGGACAATGGAATGGGCGCCTTACGTGTGATATGATCCTTACCCTAGAAACGGGAAAATATTTTCTTGTTGTCATCAGTCTGACACTAGGAGAGTGGGAGACTGGTCGACCTTTTATAGTCCACGCAAAATGACATAAGTATGGACATGGAATGTTTTGATCCTGTGCAACACTGCAAAAATATTCCATGCACCATTTTGTGTTACCTTGTTGCATTGGATGCAAGGCATAACAAAAATTGTGCAAAGAATATTTTTACAGCGTTGCACAGGATCAAAACATTCCATGTCCATACTTTTCTCATTTTGCGTGGGCTATAACAGAAATAACATGCCATACATAAAGTTACATAAGGTATGTTTGAAATGTTTCAATCAAACCTGTGGTAGGGTGGTAACTGAGGTCTCTGATCGTGAATGGTCATTAGTTATATTTTAAACAAATACAAGGGGTCTTCACAGTGTTGGTGTTATCGAGTTATCGAGTTAGATGTGCTATTCAAGTTAACACACAATCGTGAGTGGATCTCGGAAGTGAGTTATCATGCTATATCGACAGAGTAAACAACGTGGTAGTAGTCAGACGTTCGTGGCACGGGTTGAAAGAAAGTGGCAGAACTCTATTCTAGTGCCACATTTGTTTATATTTTTTGTTCATTTTGGTTATTATAATTTTAAGTATTTACGGTAATTGCTTGTCATAATAGATTATACAAATAAATTTAAATACTACAAAATTTTAAACGCGTGTTTCAAATCAATCGACAAAAACAAATATGGCGGCGGTCAAACCTGAGCTATAGCAAGGTAAATAACACCTTAACCAACTTGGAAGTGGGTTTAGGATAGCACGCTGGTTAGTTGGTTATCGGGTTATCGGCGTGTTAACTTAGCTTGATATAACACACTTAAATAGGTATAACTCGATAACACGAACACTGTGAAGACCCCTAATGTCATACAGTTTTTAACTAATTATAGTAGTAGGATATAATGGAGTATACGTATGATGTTCATCAAGGCATCTAGCAGGTTTTTCGTATATTTCTGTCACTAGCAAAAACCGTGTGTGGATTTTTACAGTGAAGCATTTAATTTAAAGTTGATTTTAAAATATATTATTATTTTGGTTTTTTGTTTGAATTGTGAAGAACTGCTGTCATAGTAGTTTTCAATGTATCATGTATATAACCATCGAGTATAGCCATTTAATAATAATAATAACAATTCGTGTATTTCTCACATTGACAAATTGAGGATGCTGTTTACAAACATGGCCAACTCCAAGTTGAAGAATTTTTCAGGAGAGCGGATTTACTGTAGAAAATTGCATTAAGTTTATAGCTAATCCTAGACTTCTCTGCGCTTCTGTGCGCAATCTGGCTGCTTTTGTTACTTAATTTTCAACGTGCAGGTGGACATTAAAATTTTCTGCAAGGTCGGATCAAAACCCCATTTTTTGAAAAAATGGAGTTGGCCACGTTTGTAACCAAGCTCCTCAATTGTATTGTAGGGCCCCTTAACCTAATGGTGTGCGGGGTACCTACCAACTCTAGCTGACAAAATTTATTAATGTAATAACCAAGCAAGCACAAACGCAATAACCGTGATGAAGAACGAAAATTATCGCTCTCTGCATGTAATAATTTAAGCGAAGATAGACCGACAGAGGACTCCTGGCAGATAAAGAACATACAACTCATTGTGAAACTTAACAAAGTAATTTTTTCACTATGAGTGACAGCAAGTTTTACAAAGTTACTAAGGAGACTATCATGTATAACATACTGGTTGTAAAACCTGAGGCAGTGGGGTGGTAAGAGCGCGACTTCCCTTTTCAGAGCAGCAGTCTCCAAAGCCTACATTGCCATGATGATCGCCAATCTTCGATAGAAGAGGCATCAAAATAAGAAGAAGCATCTGGTCAGGCTTCGGATTAGTTGTCGATCCTAATTTATTACATGTTTAAATGGGATTTTTCAGGAAACCCCACGTACATCCAAGCTCGGACTCTTTTGACGCCTATGCCGCAGCCCGGTCTCAGTCCGCAGGGGCTGCCTGCGCAAGCTTTATCGCCGCAGATGGCCGGCATAGAAATGGCACCCGCCAGCTTCGTACAGCCGCCCATGTTTATTGACATAGAGCCACACTTTGCTCCGCAGGGAGAAGTATTGCCGTACCAGGGATATCCAGCTTATCCTCAGGTAACTGCTTAGGGATACGGGTTCTATGACGTGGGGATGGATTGGCAGGATTAAATGAATTTACCGGCAGAGCTATTTTTATTTTATTTCATAATTTATTTAAACAATTAATTATGTTTATTTAGTTAAAATAACAAAATATGATATTAAAAGCACGGATAAAAATATAAGACAGATTTGACTATCCACCTCTATGGTGTGACTCGTTCACGCCAGTAACAATTTGTCAGTGGTATGCATCTTCTAGCTGATTTTCATATCTTTGCAGCTGTGAAGCGAGGAATTTATTAATTTCTTCTGACATACCCATTTTTGGTTCACAAAATAAATGAAAATCTCTGCTACTAACTTACAATACGTTTCATTTTTATTTTACAGGGACAAAACACAGAACTATATCAAACTCCAGGAGGGATAACATACTACAGCCCCGAGGTGCAAACAGGTTCTGCGCAGGCTAGACCATTGCCGGCAAGACGTCCAAAGGCAGCGATTCCAATAGTACCCCCTCCTGAGGCCCAATGATATTACTAGATGCGCGTATCCGCGACTTGACTACGAGGAATACTGCAAATGTTTGTAACGGTTGTTGGATAATCGAATTGTCCCGCGTTGAAGCCTGAACCTGGACTCACTAGGTTAGCCATATTGTGAGGTCTGCAATATAGCAATTTTAATTTTTTTAATTTGTTATTAACCGATAATGAAACTTTGATGACAAATCATCCGATGAATGCCATGGGGAAATATTACCTCAGCCAACGCTTGAACTGTCCAAATTTTGGAAAAACAACATGGCGTGAGAGCAAATTAATGAATTTCTTGTTCCAATATTGTTAACAATATTCTTTGGTGACCTCGTAAAATACATAATATATAATACACAATAGATTTTGTCACGTGAAATTTACAAAATTCACTCAATGTGAACAAATTAACTTTGTTAAGTTTTACGTTATAATCAATAAAAAAAAACTGGTTTCGGCTCACGCCACAAAATTCGAAAAAGTCCTATTCCTTGAGTACTTTGTCTGCTTCTTCCTTCCATAATAGGGCTACCATATTTTGTATAATTGTGCAAATAAGTAAATAAATTGTGTGTTATCGAAGTTTAAATATTTTAGTATGTCTTCAAAGAGCGATTTTACCAATATTAAGACCGTGAAACAAAAGATTAATTACTTCTCCCCCATGTTGTTTTTCAACAATTTGGAAAGATTCTCATTAGGGTATCCAAATCGATGAAACATAGTTCCCATGTAATCACTAGTAGGCTAACCCTTATGTGTTTACTAATAAATTACGTTTTATGGCTATACTGCTTTTAAGTTGTATTTTAATTCAAAAACTTATTAAAACAAGCTTATTGGTGATTGTAATGGAATGTCACATTTTTATTACTAACCAACCCATTTTTGCAAATCAGTATAAACACATTTTGACTTTGGCATTTGTTTCGGTGCTTTTGCAGTCACAGTATGTTGCTCTATTGTGTTTATTTTATCGTAAAAAATTATGATTACAAGCTTTAAGCTATAAAATTAATGTTATTAGGTTATAATGGTTCAAATTCATTTTTGTGCCACAAGTCTGGTATGTAATCATTCAGAAATATTCTGGTTGTCACTAAGAGAAAGCTGGCTGTTGAAATTGGCCCAAAATCGATTGGTTTATATTTTTTATTTAATTTAACACTTAAATTACATAGATTTCGTCTTTTCAACTATCAGAGGACTATTTCATACATAGTACTACTTCAGGGAGCCTACCCATCAGTATTCTTAAAGATGATTTAACTAGCACTCTGATTGGCTAATAATGACGCACAAACATGACAGCAGGCTATCGGTACCCTGGTACAGTCCACGCAAAATGGGAAAAGTATGGACATGGAGTGTTTTGATCCTGTGCAACACTGTAAAAATATTCTTTGCACAATTTTTGTTATGCCTTGCATCCAATGCAACAAGGTAACACAAAATGGTGCAAAGAATATTTTTATAGTGTCGCACAGGATCAAAACATTCCACGTCCATACTTTTCTCATTTTGCGTGGACTATACACTCATGTATTACCTTTAGGCCTAGCTGTCCAGAGTGAATCATTATTATGCAATTGAGGACACTACGAGGTTTTTTTTTATTTTTGGTGAAGGGGTTTTTCCGTGAAACTGAAAGGAGACAGAAAATTATACCAACAAATATGAAAACCCCCTTAAGACATTAGTATGATAAACTTTTGATTAATCAAAATCGGATAATATTCACGGAAGTTACAGTGTGTCCTAAAATCGATATTCGTACATACTGTACATACAGTATATTGTATATACATATTACATTGTGAACGGAGGTTGGTGTTAGGCTCAGGGGGTCTTGAAATAAAAAAGGAAATAAAAATAAATCAGAAATTTTCCGGAAGTCAAACATTGGTCGCCGTCTCAGTAGGTAAATGGAATCTCCCTAAAAGAGACTACGTTCTATGAAATAAACAGATTTTCTTACGTTTATTTTATGATAATTACTCGCAGCCTCTCTCGCATGTTGTAAAAGGGCTCTGAGGCAGCTCCGTACATTAGGTTCGATTCGCAATCGTTGTAAACGTAACATTAGTCCATTATAATGTAATATTGGACCTGAATTTGGTAATTATAGGCCTAGTTGTGATTAAAATTATTATCTTATTATATTATATACTGTATGTTTACCAAATGTATCTGCCATGTCACTTGAAGAATAACTAAAAATATAAATTAGAATAAATGACGCCAAACCAGAAGCTAAGTAAGACTGACAGCGAAACGTCAGTGAACGTAATAAAACGTTAAATGTCAGAGGAAAGATGACTGAGTTTGTCGGGTTCCAACGTAAAAGAATGAAAATGTACAATCCAGCTGGCAGGGCTTACAATAGAACCTGCGCAGTAAGTTTCTGCGCACTTGATCTGGCAATCTTATTAACTTCATTATAACTGCAGTTAGCTTATGAACCTCCAAGCCAAATGTCAGTCACCACTGCTTGCCGCTACATTATTTCCGCTGGGGGCGTTATTTACACTCATCTTACCCCCTGAGTATAACTTATTGTGGGTTACAAATTTTCAGACAATTTTAAAATGGAAAGTGCTACTAAAAAAATTGTTTTATTTGCCCTTTGAACACCAGATGAGTAATTCTTTAAACGGCATGCTAGGCCCGCTGGTGGCAAAATACATTTTAACACATCTAGTGTTCGCAGTATTAAATCTGGTGATGAGTGTAGTATGGCTAGACAAATTTATTTGTTGAGAAGTTGCGTGCTCGAAGCACTAAAAACGTGGTCGTGGGACAATATTAGGGTATCACTTCCCGACACAGTAATTTTAAAGTTTCTGTGTTAATTATTGAACGATGTGGTGTGAAGGTATTAATTAATTTAAAGTAATTCATGTAAACTGGGCACTTAACAGTGTAGGAAGAATGAAGCACTAATCCTGGCTACTCAGCTAGTTATTATTGCTTGAATTATTTCCTCTTTGGTCGAATAACACATTCAATATATAACTACCAACTATGGTATAATCGTACGTTTATTATTTTAGTAAGCAGAAGTAATAATTGAATAACCAAAACTCATTGTTTTAGCATTGTGAGAAAACTAATACTTTATTACAAATCGTTCATATACAGATGAATATACAGGGTGACCCGCGAGTACTAGATAATCCGTTAAGGGGAGGTAGGGGGTTCCATTTAGAGATGATTTTTTTTTGTGATAAATGATGAGTAGAATGTGAGAACTTAAAACAGTCTTATGACAAACATCAGTGGCCAATTCAGTTATATTTTGATATTTTAAAAATTTGAAAGGTGGCCATAAAATCTAAGATGGGGGACGACAAAAAATTTTCAGAACTCGAAGGGATTTTAAAATTGAAAAGTGCGACTGAATTGGCCCTCCCTGATATTAATAAAGTAATGTTTTTAGTTTTCACCTTCCACTCACATTTTTCCATAAAAAATAAGGACGATTTCACAAATCTGCGGAACACTCTAGCGGGCTTACAGTTGACTTTCGGCCATGTTCAAATCATCTCTAAAGGAACCCCCTATGTCCCTTTAATCTTTAATCAAGCACTTACTGGACCCCTTTACGCATTATGCACGGCAAGATTTAACTGAAATGGTGTTCTTGCGCAGGTAAATCCAACAGGGATGCTATACATGGAGTCAATGTAGACGTCATCGGACAACTAAGTTATTGTTTGCTGCTTATGTTTTGCTTATGTAACTTTCGGACAAAAAAATTAACGGTGATCATGTGACGTCACTACGCAAGTACTCCATTGAAATTTTTAATTTTTGGTTGGGCATTTTTCACATTAGTTTGAAAATACGTGAAATTTAGTTACCTGCCAATTTAATGCAAAATTTATTCCACCAAAGATTAAAAATACATTCTCATTATTATACTGTAGGGGTATTAAATAGCCATCTAGATTCTTAAAGATCAAGCTGTTTGAAACCAACATTTAAAAGAAATTGTCAGGTTTACGGGGGTGACCATATTGATAAAAATCCTCTTTTAATTAGATATTAGAGACTAGTGTAAAAAAGGAGCTTCATTGATTATTAGGACTCAATTTAAAAAAAAATTTCTCGGTGTACCTTTCTCCCACATCAATGTCATAGCAGAAAATTGGATACCTACTGCTACCGTATCTAATTATCTGCGGGCCTACCATGCCGTTTAGTAATAACTCAACTTGGGATTAAAAATTTAAGCAAGACTATTTTAGAATGATAAGTTCAAAGATAAAAAAATAATAGATGGCTCAGTAAGTTCGATTACGGTGAAACGTTAGTGGAAATGCTGGGAAATATCAAAGGAAATGTGCCAAAGGTTTTGCTGTCCAACATGTCGCACTTAAGCCGTAATCTAAATAGCTTTATTATGACTAATTAGCTTATTTAAGCTCAATCTCGGTCACCACTTTTCTCCGCTTCATTGTTTGCGCTGCCCACCTGGGAAAGTTCTATTCAAAATTGTTTTGTACTAATTTTTAACCCAAAAATAAGTTATTATTTATCGGCATAGCCTGGCACCAACGCATATATAATTTAGGCGGCTATTCCACTTGTCAATATTCCGTCTTTTGTGCATCAATAATTGATGAGAATTTTGTTTTAAGTTATAATATGATAGAGACTTATTATTGTGGGATAGCCGCCTAACCCGAGGGATTACCATTTTAATACGGTATTAAAACCGTACATTTAAAAAGCGGAAGATCTTCCGGGTTTCAATCGTTTTATGATGCGAACGGCAAAAAAAAATGTTCTGCCTACTTACATTATGGAAAAATGAACTGCAACTTATCGCTTGCAAAATAATTATGCGCTGTTATATCCACATCCTGTGTATTTTATTATTAGAAGAAATAAACTAAAATAATTGAGGAGGCTGTTTACAAACATGGCCAACTCCAAGTTGTAGAATTTTTCAGGAGAGTGGATTTTTTATTGAAAATTGCATTAAGTTAATAGCTAACCCTGGACTTCTCAGCGCTTCTGTGCGCAATCTGGCTGCATTTGTCACTTTATTTTACAACGTGCAGGTGGACATTAACATTTTCTGCAGGGTCGGATCAAAACCCTATTTTGTAAAAAAATGGAGTTGGCCACGTTTGTAACCAAGCTCCTCAATTGGAAAATAAGTAATTTTTATTTTACGTTACCGAATTTAGAACAGCAGGCATTTTCGGCAATATTTATGAATACTGTTATCTAGCCTACGTTATTTGGTCTCATTTGTTATACAATGCCTACTGGTCTTTAAGTTAAGTACGTATTAGCCGTAAAACGAAATGGTAGGTAGACAAATACACACCCCATGACTTGAGAATATTTTCTAAAAATTGAATTCAAGTTACTGGCCTTTAAAAAGTTAGTAAAAATAAAATCCGTTGAAGTTCTGTATAATTCCTAGTAGTACCAAGCCTATAAGATGTTATACTTTATTTTACTTTTTGCCGTTGCAGCACGTTGCTGGGAACTTATGGGGCAAAGTTGTATCAACGGTCGTGTTGAAATGAAAAATATCGGTGATTGGTTATGATAAACGAACAATAATATTATAGGGAGTACAGTGCCGGGATATTACATTCCGCCCTAATTAGCTTAATAATTCAGAGCGGTACAACAAAATAATTGGACAATTAGTTACAGCGAATAAATTCATTGGGCATAGGAAATAAATTTTGTATTTGCAATTGATTTTAGAACATAAAGTTGTATAAAATTTCATAAAAATAAAGTTGTTAAAAGATGTGCATTCAAATTTCCCGCTAGATTTAACTTATTGCCACGTTGATTTTTCTTTATGATTTCTTCAACCACGACGATTTTGTCAACAAAGAAGCACGGGCAATTTTTTTCACTTAATAATATTAAATAAATTTTAATTAGTTATGATGATAATTGCATGGAGCAGACGGTAAGATTGTTAATTAATGTGATTTAAAATTATTTGCTAATGCAGTATAACGTTTAAGAACAATTTTGAAATTTTTAGAGTGTGCAGTAGTTAGGCTACTTTTTAAATTATGAAGCAATGGCTCAGTCTAGCTATTATGATTTTAAAACGTATTAGCGAGGACCAAGAACCGACAGCCTTCAAATCAAAGTACCGCCCAAAAATTTTGGGCCGCTTGTAAAATGTTATCTGTTGCCCTTCCTGCTGATAATAAGGTACTGTAGCCTGATTAATGTTTGTTTAACATTTCCCATTGTATGAATAAGATTTCCAAACCCCGCTCCTCCCTTGAAATAATCATGAGTACAAACATTAAATACGAATTTATTTCGGAAAGGTTCTTCCCTTGCACTGATAAACTCCACCCCATGGCCCTGCCCTGACATTGACCGGTTGATCTCAAGTCGATGCATAGCCTACTTGCTATGGATCGGAATTTGAATGGATTGCATATTAAGAGCATTCCCACCTACAGGAATGCGCGTAAAAATTTATTTACTGTGTGTAATGAAATAAGCATCTAAGAGTCTAAGACTGAATTTCCGCAGTATCCGTGCCCTGCAACGATTTGCAATGAGATTTCCTTCTCTCAACAAAATTTATTTGCCAACGGCCTTACCATGTTGATTCCATGAGAGCAGAACATGTTTCAAACTGCGGCAGACTTAGTAGTGTGGTAGTGTGGTAGTATCTATACCAGTCAGTTTACGTGCGTGTCGAGTCCTGGTTACCTCCGATTTAATCGTATGACTTTACAATGTTTCCCAAGTCGTTCGGAATCCACTATAATCAGGAGGTCCACCCAGTCAGTCAACTCCCCTTTCCCCCGAGGTGAAGGAGTCTGCCCCTAGGGTGCCTCAAGTTAACAGACTCACTCCCCGTGCCAGGCTGACAGGGTTGCTTAAAGCAGAAATGCTGAAAGTAGGCGTTGGAAACAACACAAAATTTATGAAACCATTTTTGATAATGCGACTCCAACCTGCAGCCCGATCGGCAGGTGTTTGTGCTATGTACTACGGTATTCCAAAGCATTGGGAATGCCTCATAATAAATTTGCACTTAATTCCCAAATAGAACCCTGGCCTGCCTCATGTCATCTTACCTTTGACAGCAGGTGGGATTTATTTCAATGTAGGCAAGAAGAAAACATATTGAGTACTTTTACAGACTTTCCTGAAACTTATTACATGTGTAGC
Organism: Psococerastis gibbosa; assembly: GCA_963971405.1. Classification (NCBI taxonomy): domain Eukaryota; kingdom Metazoa; phylum Arthropoda; class Insecta; order Psocodea; family Psocidae; genus Psococerastis; species Psococerastis gibbosa. The sequence continues at coordinate 16,819,460 of OZ020490.1, forward strand.
ACTGATCCCGTTTTTGTAAACATAGACAATAAGGTGCCCCGAGGGGATTGTTTTGTGACTCCCTATGCTTAACCATAAGGTGCCAAAAGGTAGCTCCCAATCTGCATTGTAAATTCGGGCTTTAATGTGGTCACCCCTAGGCCCTGCTTGTGAATGGGAAGCCGTATAAGCATCTAACGAGAGCATTGCTTCGGTCCATTAGTGTGTGTGGTCGCGCGGGATGGGCGCCTACCTCGTGTGTAGCTCGGCTACGGACATTTTCGTGTTGGCTGTCAAATTACTAGTCATTGTCAGGTTGGTACTACCTAATCCTACAAGTTTTATTTTTTAATTTTATGCGGGTATTTATTAAATTAAAGAATTATTAAATCTTTGTCAGCATCTTGATAAAACCATGGTACAAGCCTAAGGAAAGTGGCAGCCCGAAATTTAATACCTTTTATTTTTTATTTAATTAACTATGCATGTTATTAAAGATTTGGCTCATCACAGTTGTAGAAGTTGAGTTGAGTAGAGTTGGAACACTTTTATTAGTAAAGGCACGATGGATATTAATGGGTCAATCTTCTACTTTATTTTTATTTTATTTTTTGAGTCCGAGGTAGAGACTCCTAGTTTCTGGGCCCAATATTCTGCCAACCTGACACCAATGTCAGTGCACACCCAAAGGTCGTGGAAGTCGTTGGTCTCTTCTCAGTAGTGAAATTTATTACTTGTAGGCTACGAGTATCTTCTATATAAATTTCGCTATTGGTGTAGTCAGAGCTAGTATTCTTCTACACTGTTTCGTTAACACTCATTGACAGCTAATAAGCGGCAAAAGCTCGTTCTCAAAACTACATCTGTTCCCTCCTTCAAGTTCTTACACATACTGTACAGTGGAACTCCTATTGTAAGGAAACTCTGTTAATAAAGTTGAGATCTCTTGATTCAGTTCGGCAACAATTATTGTTAAGGGCCCGTCTTAGCGTGCATTATTGCTTAACCCTTTTCTCGACTTCTTACTAGGGCTTCTTAGGAGCGTCAGCAGTTTCAGTATCTACATTCTAGAGCAACAGCAACACGTGTCCCAATAAGGAAGCTGTTTTAAACGTGCATTGTGAAGACAAGGTGAAGGTGACATTCCTAAAATTTAAGAATTTTTTTGTTACTAGCTGGACTTTCTTCACAATGAACAAACTTTCATTTCAGTTTCACTTCGTTTAAAGTGAGTGTAGGCTACCCATTCATAAAATAATTTACAAATGTTGTAATTTTTTGTTTAATTTGCAATGGCCTCAAATATAAGAACGAAGTTGTTAAGAGGACGTAGAAAATTAGCACCCTAAAATTTGTTGTTTTTATTGATTTTTTTTTTTAAATTAGTTGACAGATTATAAAGATTTCGCTCATGTAAGTTGTAGAAGACTACTTCTTGCATCATATAATAGGAAATATTACATTTTTTCATTCATAAATTTCGCTTGATCTAGGATTTTTGGAAGAACTAAAAAACCTAAAAGTAAAAATACCCGATTATATGATGCACGAAATAAACAATTTAAAGGAGCCAAATTTATAATTACTTGCTGAGTCAATGAAAAAAGAAAAGTATTTAATTTTCTACTTAGAATATCCTCTTAATAATTGTACTGATGTTGACGAAAAATTGACATGACCTAACCTGGCTTTTTCGGCAGTATCTTATCATACTGAATTTAACTTGCACAGTTGCTGTTGAGTGATTAGTCTAAAATAGTTCAGAGGTTAAGGTCGGCAGCGTGCGATTTCTTTTTAAAATTTAATAGTTATCAAATCAATCATGTATTTAAATGTTAGAACCATATGGTATACATTACGTCATTTTTTTTTCATCAATTATGTCCTAGGTTAAGTATAATATAATATAATAAGTAGCCGATAAAGATCCTTGTCAAATATTAACACAATTATAATTATAAAAACGAAAATTAAAAAATGGCTTTTGAATTAAAATACTTCGCTTTAAAACTTACTTTACTTTTTACTTTAATTATTTTACTTTTTACTTTAATTATTTTACTTTACTATAATTACTCTTTACGTTAACTTACAATTTTAAATGGTATGAATTAAACTGATTTGAAATTAAAACTAAGTTTTTTTTGCTAACACAGACGTGAAATAGAAAACATGTTGTTGCATCATCTACAGCGTTTACTGTGCGAGCCCCCGACAAGTTGATTAACTTGGGGGCCCACAGGTTATTTGTATTATAAGGGTATAATTGTTAATTTATAAATATATTCCTTCGGCGCTGGGGAGTACCGGCCGAAGAAGAAGAAAAAAAAAAAGAAAAAATAACTCTCCCAGCCTATCCTCAAATGCCTCGGTCAGGGAATAGTATGCCCTCCGCCGAGCCCTCTTCACCCGAACCTTGAAATTGCTCCTGCTCAGTGCCTTTGTGCCTTCTGAGAGGTAATTAAATTTTTTTATGTAATATATATATAGAACCGGTCCGAGTTTACAGTTGGACCTAACAATTGACATAAATCGAAATAGCTTATCATCATATAAACATCTCATCCGCGTGCTACTTGTTATAACACCTGAGTAGTTAACCGTATGCCTACTATTTACTTATTTTTTACTTATTTCTTATTTATTTTTTACGTTGTCAACTATGTATGTATGTTGTAACCTATTTGTAAAACCATTTTTAAGTAATTCTTCTGTGTTTAGTTTATAGGCCTAAGTAGTTTTTGTTTCTTTATTTATCATATTTACTTAGACTATATATATTAGACTATATGTATTACACCTAATAAGGGGCAATGTCCTTGCCCTGTTGTAATATAAGTAGTAATAATAATAATAAAAAAACATGTTTTCCAATTTATCAATTAGTAGGGAGAGAAAATGATTAATTTCATGGTAAATAATTTTCCTATGGTTAAATTTCGGATATCACGGGGGGGGGGGGGGGGTCGTGTCCACCTGACGTCACTGGAGGTGATGTAAATTCTAGATAGGACAGACCAACACATTACCACACAGCAATAATGGCAGGGCACGCAATGCATTTGATCGTGAATTTGCTTTCATTTTTTCAAAAAATTTTTTTGCACAAAACCAAATAGTTTCTTGGGTAAGCAAACTGTCCGGTTTCATTACTCAATTTTACACCTAAAACATACCTGAAGGTAGATATCATCGATGGAAAGGTTTCGCAGAAAAATTATTTTTTAGTCATTTTTCATTAAAATTAAGTCATTTTTATTTTTTTACCTCCAGAAACAAACTATCAATGGGCAAGCGACCCCACGCATTTTGTTAACATTAATAACGACTACAATATATTATGTGAATTTAATTGAAATCGTTGAAGCCGGTTTTGAGAAATATTTGTTTAGACGTTTTTTTTTAGTTTTTTGAAAATAATCCCCCCAAAATTGAGATACCACAAAATAAAAATAAAAGTTCCAGAGGTATGATTTTTGTGAACCTACATGCAAAATTTCATCAAAATCGATCGAGTAGTTTGCCCGGAAATAGATGAACAGACTGAGCGACAGACAGACAGACATTTCGTAAAAAACACTTTTTTGGGTTCCTGGGACCTAAAAACGTAAATCCGTTGAAACCTCGGAATCGAAATTATCGACTATCACAAAGCTTTCCTTATACTACGTATAAATTGGAAAGCAAAAACCTGGCTGATTTACTATTATTCTAGAAAATGTGTTTAAAGCACTTTAGTGGTTTTTAATTAGCCTACAAATATGTATTAATTTTTCCGATGGGAAAATGTAACTTTGCTTTTATTTTTATTTTTTGAATTTTTCATCTGATCCCTTTTATATTGATGTGAAAAGAGAAATTAAGTAGCCTAATTTTGTAAAATTCACTCATTCTTTTCAAAGTATTTTCCTTAAAATCTTTGGCTTAACAAAAAAAAAATTCATTCTGATTAGGGATTATGTCTCTTGCTCTCATGGCATCTGTTCACTATTGAGACGCTATGGAGCGTGTGTAGGTTTGAAAAATTAGTTTAAAGATGTCACTGACCAATCAAAGGACAAAGTGAGAGACGTAACTGACCAATCAGCGCAGCCGTGTGAACGTTAAAGTCATCATCTAGTTGAACTGATCAAGTGTCAGGGTCATTGCATACAACGCAACGGGCGCACGACCTTTTGCCACTCCATGCGCGACTGCGGGCCGAGGTAGTCGAGTTACGTCGAATTAGGGTGGGTTCTAAATAAGCATCCTGCTTATTAGGGACGCCAGTTCAGGTTTCTGTTACGGGGGGTGGGGCATTTTTCAAAACATATCAAAGTCCAAAATACGCCTGCTTGTGGAAAACACACGGTATTCAAATCAGTTAACAGTAACGATGGTTAAAAAATAACGTAATATTTTCCCCTCCACCGGGGAAAATGTTTGTAAGCAATAGGCGCGAAATATTGGGGTTTCTTGACACACTGCAACATTAGGCCTAATGCGAGGTCTACAAAATCTCGAAATGGCGACAAGGAAAAATGAAAATCCCGGGCCTTTCTTGAGCGTAAGAGAGGGCTTTATAGCTCTAACGCCGCTAGATTGGCTTAGTAATAGAACAAATTTAAAAAATTCATTGTTTATTATCTATTTGTGTAGATATGCTATCCAGAGGCGGTCCCAGACCTCATAAAAGGGGGAGGCACTTTTCAGTGGCGTAACGATAGGTTTTCAAGGGTGTATAATTTGACGCCTCTCCACCCACTTCCATAAAAGTTGCTCAGTAGCCAGAGGGCTGGAATATTGGGGGTTTACGCATTTCGAGAGCAATAAGGGTTATATAATACAAAGAATCAACATAATTATGGACACGGTCTCCCCCGGGAGAAATTTTTTGAAAAATAGGGCTGAAATAGTGAGGTTTTGCGCATTTTGAGTGCAGTAACACTAAGATTTTAGAGGCAAAGAATATAGCTGCTGGTCAAAGGGGGGGGGGGGGGCAATTGCCCTCAGTGCCGGTCGCTGTGTCCGCCTCTGGTGCTATCAGCTTAAGGCGGCTTTTCCAGTTGTCAATTTTCCGTCATTTGTGCGTCAATAATTGATGAAATTTTTATTTTACTCTATGTCATTTTAAACATGTCCATTTTAACTTCCCCATGTTAAAATTGATCAATGATCATAGAGTAAAATCACGCTTTGAAAACTATAACAAACTAAAATTAAACAATGGCGTCGTCTGGAGATGATAAATAATTTAAATTATTTTCTTGAGAACACTAACAACTAATTATTTCATAATTTATATTATAAAATTTCTTGCACTATATCGTAGATTATAAAATTTAAAAGAAGACGCGGGCTAACTTACAAAATTGGAAAAAAATTGGTAACAAAAATGGTCAATTATTGAAGACAAGTGGAATGAGGTGTAACAATATAAATGCAACATTGATATTATTAAAATTGAAGAAAAACTGACAAGTGGAATAGCCGCCTAATCGGACCGAACTGGAAAATTTACACGCTATGAATGATCTCTAAGAAACCTTTGCACTTGATGCGTAATCTCACGTTTATAAATTCCGTGACTAATCGTGAACACCAAGTCTTGTATGGTCGCTGAACAATAAAGGAAAAATCCTAGTACTGTACTCCATTGATTACAGCTGCATGCAAGTCTGTGAAGTTGTCTTCTCAGTCAGTTAGTATTTCGGTATTAGTCATAATAATCGTTCTGGAGTGCCAGTGTATTGTGTGTAGGCTTCATTAGACTTGACGTATGATTTGGAAAATAGCCAGGAGGTTAGTTAAAGTTAGAAGTCAGTCAGTTTGGCTTTGGTCGGAGTTTGGGCGTGCTGTTGTGCTTGGGCGCTGTTGTTTATTTGTTTTCTCTTTGCCGATGATGATTTTGCTCACCATAGTTATTGTGAGGTAGGCTGTTGCTTAAAGCTTCTTTCTACAGCCAGCGCCTGCGCCTCCTGCTTTGGCAAGGGAAAGTTATTTTGTTAATGTGTTAATTCTGTTAATTATGTTATCATGTTTTTATTTTGGCTAACCACTTCTGTTGTATGTCTAATTTAACTGGCTCAATGCTTTGGGATGGTGAAATCATAGCAGCAGGTAACAATCATTTGGAGGCTTGGAAATTGATGTAACAGAAACTATTTAAGAATAGTTTAAATTTATTTCACAAAATAACTATTTTAGGTACCAATTTAGGCAAATTTGAAGGAAATAGGCAACTGAGAAATTGCATTGCGCCAGACTATTGGGTAACACATAAGAAATTTGTCAGACGCCTTACTGAATCAGTTTTGACAGAGAAATTTAAATATTGCAATTTACGAGTATATTTAAAAAATTGAATAAAATAAGGACAATATATAAAATACATAAAAAATACGTAATTTCAAATATAGACCATTAGTCTATATATTATACTTCCTATACTACATTGGTATCTGTTTCATTTTCCCGTGACTGGAGTGGGTATTCTATGAGGTTTTGTAGGGCCAGTTTTGGTCACTAGGTTCGCTGACGACAATAAGATATCCATATTATTCAAAATGGCCGCCGTTTGCATGTGAAAACTAAGTTCATAGCATCTAATTAATTCTTTTAATATTTTTTTATAATATTTTTACTATGCCTGGACCATATAATTTAATACATATGTATATATATTCTCCATGATTTATAGAAAAATATCACTTTAAAATAATGCATAAATAAAATAATTTAAAAATATTATTGAGGCTTATGGAAAAATCAACGCTTTGATATCTTAGCAACTGGTGCTGCCATCTACAAAATGACAACAGAAATGAACGTCATTGGTTAGTTCAATTTATTTACTAAATTAAAGGTATATTTTGTAGTGTCATTGCTCAAATTCCGCTCGATAATAAAAGGCCTACTCTTTGGAAAAATTGTCAATATATTACCATACTAAGAAAAAAGTAAAGTGAAGTGACTTAAACAATTTAGGAGTTTAGTTTCAGTGGGCCTACCATGCCATTTAAAGAATATCTTAAAGTTACTGTGGGGCTAATGTCTTGGGCTGGGTTTCCACATACGTCAATGGTCAATGAGAAATATGAAATTGACGTTTTAGCAGAAATTAAAGACATACTAAAAATGTCTGCTACCACGTCAAAACCATATTTACCATTGACCGTTGACGTATGTGGAAACCCCGCCTTGGCCACGTGCAAAGAATAAACCCGTCCAGAGCCGCTAGAAGGGTATGGGAAGCTGAGCTTCACCGGTGTAGGCCCCTTGGAAGTCCACACCTAATTTGGTCTAATCAGGCAGCACACGATGTGCGATGGGCAGGGATGAGGAGCAGCTGCTGAGGTCGGGGGGGAGGGGGGGGGGGGAGGTTGTGCGAGCGGCTAAAAAAAGTATCTCCGGGCTGAGCGCGCCACCATAAGTAATAGTAAAGAGTCCCCATACTGATCGTATTTATTGATGTCCTAAGAAACGCCATTTTTGTATATAGAGTATATAGAGTGACATGAAACACGACCTCAACGATACTAACTACTGGACTACTATCGTTGAATAAACATAATAATATGATGCGTCCCAAAGCGACAATACTACATCCCCCCAAATTTGGGCAATGCCCGTCAAGAAGTCGTGAACGTGTCACTCTGGTAGAATTTACTGATTCGTAACTCCTACTCAGATCGTATGTTTTGTTTCAGAGTATTAACATATGGGACAAGTAACGTTTCCAAATACCTGATATACAAACACGGCTGGCGATGGCAAATGACTGCAGCTGGAGGAGGAGGGGGTGTAGGGGAGGGGGCGGACGCGGCTGGAGGGACTCTGCGGCCCATGCGGAAGATAGTGCCTGTCACTGTGGGTGTGGGTCTGCTGGGGGTTCTGCAGTGGATGTACATCAAGAAGAGGATAACGCCTGTGGAGGGACAAGAGGTGCGGCCTGCTACCAGCTGGGAGGTATGTTGTTTTCGAGTTCACTACTTACTTACTAGACTACGCCCATCGCAGCTTAGCCATTTGGTGACCTGTATAGGCCGAGATGTCTCCATAAAGCCGTTGTCCTTCGTCGGTGGGTCGAGTGTCTGGGCTGGACAGTTGGGTAGCAGCATCCAGCCTTGGTTCGTCACATAGGGGACAGTCTTCTGATAGGAAGACCCCAATGCGATGCATTCTTGACCAGTGGTGGACTGGTGGTCCTGAGTGCTGTGACAGCTTCGATGGCAAGGTGCTTGTGCAAGTCTCTATACGCCAAATATACGTAACTCAACACGGGTACTAACCTACAGGCGACTGAAGAGGTCAATCGGATACATTGTATTGTTTGTATGCAATAACCTTCTTAAACAAAATAAAACAAAACAAAAACATAAAGCTACGCTACCGTGCTAAGTTAAAAAACGCTAACACTTCAAGCCACTTACAGTATTAAACACCTGCAGCGTGATCGAGGCGATTATAATACCGGTATTTATTTAATCCCCTGGTAGTAAAAAGGTAAACAAGATAATTTTGTATTCGAAAGTGCTATTCAAAATTTGTTTGCTTACAGTTATAATACTAGGGTATTTATTTAACCCCGGTATTTATTTAATCCTGGTATTAAAAATGTAAACAAGATAATTTTATAATGGAAAGTGCTATTCAAAATTTCTTTGTTTACAGTTATAATACTAGAGTATTTATTTAACCCCGGTATTATAATCGCCTCGATCAGACTGCAGGCTGCTGAATGGATTTCTCACCGTACTCCTCCTTAATGTTATAAGGTGAAATGAGACTCGACACATAAAGATACCGAAATTAGAGGAGGTTACCTCTTTAACCATAGTTAATTTAATGTCAGTGTTATATATACCATATAATACTACAATATATATAAAGATACATTTTCCGCCGGACCTGGGTACACCCAACCCCATTCCCTAAACTAGCATTGGTAAGGAAAAACGCGGTTGCCGGGCATGTTGCTGTCCACAACATCCCAAGTAGACCAATGGTCAAGACAGGGATACTCCATCGTCATCAGGCTTAAACTATAGTTCTATAGGAGAAATGGGAGTTTATCTTCCCGCTAAAAATAAAACTTGAATTTTTGGGGCCATTGAAAAGGCTGGATTCAAAAAATATTTTTGACGGACTTGAATGTCCCATTTTTCCTGTATAGAATTCTAGCCTAAACCCTCAAAAGATTGTCTTGTTTTTAAGATTTGGGTGTGGGGTGGTCAGTGGACGTTAATCTGTAAAATAGGCTAACGACTTCACTGACCAGGAAGCAGGAACAGTATTAGCCAGCTCTTGTTACCGAAATTTAGCACATATGGCATATTTGAATGGATGCCTTTTTCAAAAGCTTGTCGTGTTTTTAATATTTATAAAGTGGTAAATGAAGTGGTCAGTGGACCTAAGTCCGTAAAATAGGCTAACGACTTCACTGACCAGGAAGCAGGAACAGCATTAGCCAGCTCTTGTTACCGAAATTTAGGTCATGTGGCATATATTTGAATGAATGTCTCTGGAACTTCCTACGGAATGCGACTAATGTGAAATCGATATTGTTATCGTTATACAGGTAGTGTGGGTGTTATGGTTTGAGTGAGGAAAAACTTTAATAAAAGGATGTGTGTTGGTTGGTTGTTCCGATATACCGTGCCCTGTTTTCCCTATAATTCTCGATAGGACTTGCTTGAACTGCGTCGATTTTGTCGATTTCCATCTGAAATTAAGCATGCGACTTTAATGGAAAGTGCAAGGGCTATTCAATTATGAATGGATTTAATAATATACAAGTTGCCGCAGTGCTGAAAATTGATGGCGCTCAGTTATTCATTTCCGAATTACAGGTTGTTTATATACAGTAATGGGAATGAGAAATGATGGGCTGAGGAAAGATAAAGGGGAGATTTTTAATAATAAATCTACTGTGTTTGCTGTGTACACATTAAGCTGAAATATAGTCCTTACAGAGGTGTATATAGATATAATATTTTCCGGGGAGGGGGGTGATTGACCCCAATATAGATTAGAGCTAATTGCTCATTACAACGACTCACAAACACCCACATTAGTTAATTTCGTATTGTATTTTCCGATTTGGATATGATTAAATTTTATTTATTTAATTACCAGATGCATCACAAGCCATCAATTCTCATGGGGTATTAAAGAAACGGCTGAGGCTTTATTTCTGTAACTTGTAAACTTAGATTTCCCCCTTAAGTAATAATAATAATAATAATAATAATAATGATTAATTATTAGCACATTTTCACAAGAATGAATCTAGTTTCTTTAATTTATAACATAATTTTATAATAATCTTATAATAGGTGTATAACAATAATTTAATTTAAATTTAATTGTAATTGTAAATAATATAAATAATAATAAATATAATATAAAATAAAATATAAATATAAAAATATATAATATAAAATATAATATAAAAATAAATATAAATAATAATATAAATAATAAATGTAATTGTAATTAATTTTAATTTAATTTAATTAATTATAGTAATTCTTTGTGATGAGAAACATATTTTGCTATTTTATTCGATATATATATGTATATAATATATTTGAATTTATATTCGATAGCGTTATTTTATGGTGACTCAATCGTCAATTGTAATAGGTTTGTCCCTGTGGTGGATTCAGTAATTTTCCGGCACCATTTAATAAATTATAGGGTAGCCAGTGTGAAGCTTTTCCGAACCGACATGAAATGTGTTATCGTGCCATGGATGATGTCCTTCCTATAAAAGGTTAATGGACTGCTGGAAATTACAGGAGTTTTTTTAGTTCCGCTTAGTATAAATTATTTGTAGTGCAATGATAAGAATGTTTGTTATCATCATTATCAGCATCAGTAAATCAAACAAAAGTAAATTTATATATATATATATATATATATATATATATATATATATATAAATAAGAGGGTTAAAAAAACTGGACTGGGATTCGAACCCGCGATTTACGCCTATCCGGGGCGTCGTCTTAACCTGCACCAACTCTAGTTTTTTTTTAAATCCTCTAATTTCATTTACAAAGAGGTTTGCCTCTTCAACCTAAATCAGTTTACTGTCAGTGTTATTATATCATATAATACTGACATATTGTATATTGAATATAAGCTTAGTAACTTTGCCATTCTGATAATGCCATGAATGGGGAAGTTACCAGCAAGAGCGTGTCCTATGGGCCCTCTCAGTGGCCTGGGACTTCCCCAAATTTACTACTACTACTAGTAATACTACTAGCAGAGGCTATGGGATAATTAACTCGTGTATTTGTGCGTGTGTGATAGTACAATAGAAGCGTGAAAATTTGAGTGCCTGCCTGTATGGTCCGTAGTTTTTTAATATTCGAAAGATACATTCAGCTGACTCTATAGGTAGATGAGTGTGCTAAATTTCGTTTATACTTGTACTACCAGAAATGAATTAAATTAGGGAACTAATTTTAATCGAATTGTAAAAAAATCAAACCAAACCAGCCTATGCTGTACAGTATCGTGGCTCAAATTAGCAATCTTTTACTCGATAATTCCTTTTATTACTATGAACTGATTGCCGAACAAGTCCCATGCATATTCTTCTTACATAATTCATTGATTTTGAAAGCCACGCTACATAAAGAACACTTTTGATGTGCTTTCATAATTTGGAACTTTCTTTTGCGTCGAACTTGCATAATTAAGTTGGCCGTTAGAAGTCAATAGTGCTGAATTAGTGATGAGCTCTCCCTGTTCGTGGCGTGTTCCTTCTGTCACCTTTTCTACTTGTAGCCCATGCATCGCAACAGGTTATGTCTAGTCCATTGCTGGATCTAATATGACAATTTGTCTACCGTCTGCTGTCCGTGGCATAAAACAAGTCAAGTAAATAAATAAATAGCGGCCGCCATACCAAGTTGAATCCAGCAGACCAGAGCAGGTTCAAAGCTGCAGATAACTTGGTTGTGTGCACAGTGCCGGTAGGGAAACATGGTAGGACTTGTCCTGGTCACCTCCGAACTAATCGTGTGACTTCATTGTGTTTCCCAAGTGGTTCGGAATCCACTATAATCAGGAGGTCCACTGTCCTATGGGCTGGCGTAGGACACTCAAGTCGGGGTCGCTCTATGGTCCCAAATATGAGGCCTAAGTCGTTATTAACCCGACGAACACTACTACTACTACTAAATAAATAAAAAACCGTGTATTTTTCCCAAAACAATTTTTATCCAAATACAAATACAGTACTTCTTCTTACTTCAGCCAAGGCCCGTACTTGGCCTTTCGGCCATCCGATGCCGTACCGCCCAGTATAAAGAAGCTCGTCCCTCCAAAGTTGCCTCGCAGATGACGTCCTTAAGGCCGTCGCAGGTTGCGAGATGTTCTGCAGTTCCTTCAGATGTAAAACACACGGGGCACAATGGTGAGTCCACCACCCCAATCCTATGCAAGTGCTTCTGAAGGAAATCGTGTCCCGTCGCCATTCGGAAAGTCGCCACTGCCACGTCTCTCGGAAGGTCCCTTGGTTTGTTTAATGACACGATGTGTTCCCAGGGCTTTCCTTCCGCAGGTGCAGTTGAAGTGCCCCCTCATGCCAGCGGCGTGCGAGGGTAACACTCATTCAAGTATCCAATGTTTGAGACTAGCTTTAGTTGCCTTAGTCGAGTTCGACTCGTATCTGTACTCGGTTAAGCCACAAGTTACATTGTTTCAGCTTGTCCACTATCGCTTGTAGTTGGTGTGGGTTGACATCGAAAACGTATACCAGTTTGCCAATGGCCAAAAGTGCATACGGAAACAATATGAATAATGTAGGAAATCCATGGGGTCGTTGGCATTGGACAAAGGACCCATGGGCCACTTAAAGTAGGCATAGGCTCATAAAAAGTCTTTCATTATTAGGCGGGGTTTCCACATACGTCAATGGTCAATGGTAAATATGGTTTTGACGTGGTAGCAGACATTTTTAGTATGTCTTTAATGTCTGCTAAAATGTCAATACCACATTTACCATTGACCATTGACCCCGCCTTATTATTATTCAATATATTGCACTTTGTCCGGGGTTATTGGACAAGGAAAATAGTGGATTTTTTTATATATATTATTAGTCGGGTTTACCTAAATCTGTCAGACTATTCATTATTCAATATTGGTAATTTCGGCGTAAGGTCTACTGCCAGATGTGGGTGGATTGGGAACGGCTTATTAACAACAAGACAGTTCGTCACCCTCATTTTTCCCTTCAAATATGCCAAAAAGCTCTGCTTAGTCTGAAATTAAAAAAAAAAAATTGAGGATATGGCTCACCTATTGCAGATATAAGTCATTGTGTTTCCCCATCCGGAATAAACGAGAAAAAAAGTTTGACGTACGTACTTCGCGCAATATTGGCAATGCTTCAATTCATTTGTCAAATAAATTGGCTTAATGCCGTACTTACTACAATATATTCCAAACATTAATAGACCAGCTGTTTTATTTTTATTTCATTAATGTCTTGATCGACACCTGTTACGCGTAAAGGAGTCTTCATTAATAAATGTCGTACTACTAGTAGTAGTAAGCAGAGGCGTCAAGTTTTAGAATGATGGCGGAGCCAAAACTTATGACGTCATCAGGCAGGATAAGGATTTTTGATTAATCTAAGCTAGAATGCATGAGTCATGAGATCTCCGTTTTCATGGACTCTTTACTTACTAGTATTTTACTAAAGACAATCGGACAGGAAAAACCATAAAGGTGTACAAAATCAAATATCACATGAATAACGATCGTGAACCTTTTAAAAAAATTCCTCATCACCCAGAAGAAATGATTCACAGCATTTTGATATACTATGTACCGTATATATAGGTAGCATATTAAATGTAGACATTTTTCATTATATACATTTAAACAATGCAAGCGTGAAAGTTGCAGGGTCTTAATGAGCCACATAAATTAATTAAACCACTATTCTTCACTATTTCACAGACCTATTGTCTACTTAAATAGTTACATACCAGCTAAATAACTTATTATAATTTTGCACTTAAATTTTTATATTTTAATGTGTAACTTAACAGGAGGAAGTAATACCGTATCTAATTTTATAATCTATAAATTTTTGTTTTTGTGCAATGGAATTGGTACAATGTAGGTACTGTTTTGTACGATAATGAATTAATGAATGAATATATTGAGAAACGCGAAGTACAATGTTTATAACAATTTTGTAAAACTATTACATAAAGATCACTCCACTGGGCAAACGCCCGCGAGTGTGGCCTACATCAGTAAGGCGCCCGTTCCACCGACCGGCTAGGGCTATTTACAAAAACAGTGACGTGGTAGCAGACATTCAAGACTTAGGCGGGGTTTCCACCGACCTCGCATTGCAGAATTGACGGAAATGTATATTTTCCTCTATGCCATAGTTAAAATTGATCAATGATCATACAATAAAATCACAAACAAACAAATTAAAAAATGGCGTCATGGGATATGTTAAGTACAAACATTTTAATAGATTTCTATAAAAAGAAAAATTCTAATTTCCGTCAATGTCATTTGCATTCTGCAATGCGAGGTCTATGGAAACGTTACCTAAGTCTTGAATGTCTGCTACCACGTCACCGTTTTTGTAAATAGCCCTAGCCGGTCGGTGGAATGGGCGCCTTAAACAATGAAAAGTATAAGTAAAAACACATTGTTATTATTATTATGATGTAACACGGAAGGTTAAGTTGATTATTGAAGGGGGGGGGGGTTACAGGAAGTCATATGGCCGGTGAGCTGCTTTAGGTGATACGCCGATACGCTGTAAAGAATGCCATCTAACTTAGGGACGGATCCATCCCATTTGCTTGAGAGGGGGGGGGGGGGGGGAGGAGGTTGGCAGCTATACCCCCTGCCCACTCAGTATCGGTCCAACTCAGCTTTTTCTTCGATACCCATGATCAAGTGCATCTGCACCTGCGATTCTGTTGTCAACCCTGCCTATATTGAATTGTTCATTTGTTTTTCATTTTCCGATATTTATATTTTGGTGTTTGCAACTCCACTACTTCGTCACACTTCCTTTGACATTTCCCCCTACCTATGTCCGCTATCGGCTATACTTATAGCTTATGATTAGGCGAAATCTACTTTATTATCGTTGGGTGTACTGTACCTCTAATTCTTGTTATATGACATGCGATGTTAAAATGGCCTGTACTAAAAAGGTTTTCCTCATCTGTTTTATAGCTTATGATTAGGCGAAATCTACTTTATTATCGTTGGTTGCACTGTATCTCTAAGGCCCGTATTACACTGTAAAACATTTTATAAAACATATTTTATAAAACATTTGAAGAATGGGTCTTTTATAAAAGAAAGTTTCAACAGTCCAACTGAACTTCGCCATTTTGGAATCTTCTTCAAATTCTTTTATAAAATATAATGCCAACCTATTACATTTTATAAAAGAAATCTTTTATAAAATATGGCCTATTACACTATCAAAGATCTTTGTCAAATATCTTTTATAAAATATCTTTTATAAAATGCTTTACAGTGTAATACGGGCCTAATTCTTGTTACATGATATGCGATGTTAAATCCTCATCGGTTTTATTATGCATGTGGAACTTTTATCTACCTGTCGGCAAATCTGTCAAATCAAGCTCCTCCCCACGTGAGCCGTTACATTACAACTGGTATTGTGGAAGTACCGGTTGTGACAGGTCTGTGGGTCAATAACTGACTTTGATGTGTGTGTCCCTTCTGTTACCCTTGGTTACCAAGCTTGGCATTTTCTAGAGCGGCCAGTGCGGCTAGAACTTGCGGACGTGTTGAATGGCGTTTCCGTATACAAGTTTGCTTCGATGACCAAGTGGTCGAGGTTCGAGTGCCTCGTTGTTAAAGATAATAGTCAGGAGGTACGCTATCTGTTATATAAGTTAACTATAATATATAATTGAAGCGTCTAAAAGCCAAGGGGTGCAAGTGACAAAAATAAACATTCGAGATAATTGAGACTAAAGTTTGTATTATTATAAGTCAAGTCAAAAAATTAGTTAAAAAATGGCTCCTAGTCTTATAGCAACTCATAGCTCTCTTTCTAATTTAAACTATTACTTTTAAAATTAATTTCAGTATATTTCTCATACAATATTCCTACTTACCTATGTATTTATTAGAATCAAACCCGTAACAAACGGGAAACAAAAATAGTTATGACATGTATTTGTTTGGGCCCATGGATGTTGCATCCGGAGGTACCTGCGCCGATATAATTTTTGTATAACGCACTATTTTTTCGATATATTTCCCTCACTTGGTGGAGTAACCAGTGAGGACAAAATAAAAATAAAATAAAAAACTCAACTGAAAAGTATAATACAATATACATGAATTCTAGAATTGTCAAAATGACAGATCCCGATGTTCCTATTGGTTTCTATGATAATTAGTGGCAAGAGCAACAGCATGGCGCACGTAACTCGAAAACGCAAGCACAGCATTGTGCACTTACGAGCGTAGGTACGACCTGTAGGATAATGGCAGCCTGAAATTTATTACTTCTGAATTTTTATTTAATGAACAAAGAAAGTTATTAAAATATCGGTTCATTAAAGTTGTATTAGACTACCAAAAATTAAAAATGCAATGATGCATAAAGTAGTCTTCTACAACTTAAATGAACCAAACCTGAAATATCTTGGTTTTGGTAATTAAATAATAAATAAGAAGTCTGTAAAAACAACGGCTTTTGGGATACCTATTTCCTACGGGACGTACACTCTTAATTTGAAAGCGCAAAAATGCCACTTGCACCCCTTGACTCTTCGTATTTTGTGGATAGTTTTATCAGCATTTGCTTGGTTACTAATCTTGTTGGTATTTAAAATCTAAAGGATCTCAACCACACTTACTACATTTTCTGGCCATGCTTCGGAGGGCATTTAAAGCAGGCGGTCCCGGGCTTTCTTAGTTGAGTGTAAGAGACGCTTTATAGCCCTAACTCTGCTAGGTTGACTTAGTAATAGAACAAAGAATCGATTTTTGTGTATTTATTTATTTATAACTGAATGGCAAATAGTTGGATTTACAAAAATTGTCATAGTTCCATTGTTTAACACGTTATATTGCAGTGTTATATATGGTATATATGGCACTGACATTAAATTAACTTTGGTTGAAAAGGTAGCCTCCTCGTTATAACCGAAATTAGAGGGTAGAAAAAAACTGGGCTTGGTGGGATTCGAACCCACGATTTACGCCTAACCGGAGGACACAATTCCAATGTTAAAAAATATTCAGGGTCAATGTCTGCGGGGTGGGTCCCAAGTGACGCCCCTGATTGTTGGAGTTGTATATTTTAGAAAATATTCGCAACTATGACGTCACAATTCATGTTATAAATGTGTAAAGTTTTGCGCTGCCCGCCACCCGGTCATTACCGGTGGTATGATGATCAACGTCCATAGTGCATGCCACAAATTATACATACGGTAGAATTGGATATATGAGCACGAAATGTTCCATTATAAATTACGTATTATGGATTATACATTTCGGATTTGTCAAATATTTTCGTTTTTCTACTGAACTATCATTAGTACTAATAGAGGCGACGTTACAGCATTGCAGATGTTAACGGCAGCCTATAATTGTTTGTACATTGTATTAATGTATTAATTCCCAGCAACGAGACACGCAAAACTATCTAAAGCTGCCACCAGCGTATGGTCTCATATAACATTGTTTTATTACCAATATAATTAGATACTGTTATAGAAGCTTACTGGATGGCCAGCAAGGGTGCATCATTACATTAGCAATTAGCATAACTTATATGCGTAATGGACGTTATCAGTATTCTAAAAATGGGGGGGGGGGGCAGACCAGATCGCTTCTACCTCTTGCCACGGGCAGAGGCGCGAGGCGACGTTGAATTCTAGCTACCAAACCGATTACAGTTGACCCGTACGGCGTACATTTATTAGTTCTGGTAAATTATGCATTAGATCAACTCACATTAGTTAGTTTCGTCTTAAATATTGCTATTTCGGGGGGTGGGGTGCTTATATACACCACTGGTCCTTATTATTTGTTTCACATTGTGTCCGTCGGCCCACACCTTTCTTTAGCTCATCTAGCTGTGAAAGCCCCTGGAATAAGCCCTGTTCATACTTCAGCATACATACAACAGCATCATTCTTGTACAAATCATATTACTACTATAACGAATTCATTAGTAGTTACAATAAGTTCGCAAGGCCAAATACGAGCATGAAAGGTTACATTGATATATATATATATAAAACAAACACTAATGGCAATGTAACTAATACTAGTATTATATCATGATTGTAAGAAAATGAATAATGTTTAAACTGTACTCTGTAGGGTGTATCCCGCACGCCTCTATGAAGGCATGGGAGCCCTAATTGTATTTTGTCTAATTATTGTATTTGTTGGAAATAAAGAATTGTTATTATTATTATTATTATTAAGAAACATTATAAATAAGTAACAAAAATAAATTATTAAGCCTTGTTTAGCAGCACTGTATGAGTCTTATGTCCCAAACAAGCGCTAGCTTGGGGATGCGGGATGTTATTATTATGTAACTTATTATTATAATATTATGGTATTATTATGTAAGTTATTGTATTTTGTAAATATATATATATATATATATATATATATATATTCGACCTGTAAGTGTTTGCCATTCTGACAGGATTTTCAACCGCCTCTATCATGTACATAGTCAGTGAAGCAGAACAAAATGTAAACAAACATATAGCAGAATGCAGTCTTCCGATTGTTCACTTCAACTATGATTCCACAAGCTCTGCCTATGGCTAATCACTCTGCAGCCCTACCAGGGCGATTTGGGATTAACGTAACACCGGGGCTTATATATTACCGGCGTTTATTTTTTAATTCCACATTTGTAGGTAGTCACGTGACGGTGCTGATAAAATATGCGCGGGAAATTCAAATTAATTAATTATTGAAATACAAGAGAATGGTTGCATTGTTTCATAATTGAGGGAAATACTAATTACATTAAAATGTACAGTTAGTATTTTGAAATATAATAAGAATTTTAATTTATGTGCGTACATCTAATGGGGAAAATATTGAAAACTCACCAAAAATATAGCCTAGTATTAATTATCAATTTGACTTTCCCGCGCATTTTGGACTCATTTGTTTAAAGCAATTGAATCAACCCCGGTGTTACATTAACCTCAAATCGCCATAATAGGGCTGCTAGTGGGTGGCATGGGTGTAGACCGTTATGAATATGGCGGGGCAGTGGGCCTGCACAATATAAGTACGGTACGCAATTTCGCTGCACATAGCCTGCTAAGTTAAATAGACACAATTTGAATTTTCTGCGCCTAGCACTCTTGCGACAATTACCAAAAAAAAAAACTGAAATTGACTGTTCATTTATTTTAAACAATTGAATTAATACCATCACGTGACGTGGTATTACCTGTATATTAACTCCGGTATTAAAATCGCCATGATCGGGCTGTTGGTGGTCAACAGCCTATTTTTATTATGTTTTTATTTTTGGTTTCAGGTGACAGTTTACACGCTTCTTCCGTTGAGAATCATGTCGCGTGTATGGGGGACGCTAACGAGTATCAACCTACCCGTCTTCATTCGGCCAAAAATTATCTCCTTTTACGCCAAAACATTCGGAGTAGACTTAGAGGAATGCAAAGTTCAAGACCTAGGTTGTTATAGAAATCTTTCGGAATTTTTTATACGGCCACTTCGTGAAGAGTGCAGGCCTATTGATGTTGCGTCGAATAGTGTGGTAGGTACCTGATCCAATTTTTTTTAATGCATAGTGATAAATTTTGGGACATCTCACGGAAATTATTTTCCGATGGATAGGCAATGGCTTAAGATGTGTTAAGAGGACATGCTACGTAGAAAATGAGCACCCCAAACTTTTGTTGTTTTTATTGACTTTTTATTTGTTATTTAATTAACAAAGCAAGTCATTAAGAATTTGGCTCATGGAAGTTGTAGAAGACTGCTTCATGCATCATGTAATAGGAAATATTTAATTTTTGGTGCGTTAATTCTTTCATAAATACCAGAACGCACTAAAATTATGCGTATTCTGGGATTTTTGGAAGAACCACAAAACCGAAAAGTAAAAATACCCGATTATATGATGCACAAAGTAGTCTTCTACAACTTCCATGAGCCAAATCTTTAATGACTTGCTTTGTTAATTAAATAAAAAATTAAAAGCCCATAAAAACAAAAAATTTTGGGGTGCTCATTTTCTACGTAGCATCTCCTCTTAAGGGTAGTTACAGAAAACGTTAAATGTGATCCGTACCCATCCTACCATGACAACATCTATCTATAGCTATGTCTTTTTTCTTATATTCCACTGATTGTGTTGCATAGATGCTGTAATTTGTATCTATATAAAAAAATTAAGTTTGGGGCTGATTTTTCTAAATTTTTTCACCCAGTTCATAAATAAATTAACAATAAATATAGATTTCTGTTAAATTATACAATCATGAAATTATTGTAATCGACAAGAAAGTATTAAGTAGAATCGTCAGAATATCATCAAAAGCAGGTAGTTCTGTCATTGCGCTAGTGCTTCATTGACAGTGTAGAAAGCTTTCTCTAGGAGATGGTCTCTTAGCCATTCAAGGAGATTTAAAATCAGGTGAAGTAGAGAACATTTGTATTATTATTATTATTATTATTATTATTATTATTATTATTATTATTAGTATTATTATTGAGTTGGCAAATGTCGACATTGAAGAATGTTTTAGAATTAATTCAAAAAATAAGGACAAGCCTAAACCCATAGTAGTACAGTTCGCATCAAAAAAAGTGAGAAATAAAATAATTACGCAGAGAAAGAAAATTATTACCCTAGACCAAGCATTGCAGAATGGGAGTAAAGAAAGAATTTACATAAACGAAAACTTGACCCGTTTCAACAAGGATCTCCTGTATAAAACTAAAGAAGAGGCAAAGAAGAGAGGGTTTAAATATGTCTGGACGTCAGAGGGTACAATATTAATGAAAAAAGAAGAAGGGACAAGAGTACAAAAAATTAGAAGTGTAGAAGACTTAGATAACTTGTAGCACTTTTGTAAAAATGTTGCAACTTTCTCAAAAAACACTGAAAATAAGATTAAGAGTGAAAATGAAAATTTTTTTTGAGCAATTTTATTGTAGGAAAGTCGATGTAATTGAAAAAGACATAAGAATGATGAATTCTAATTGTAAAGACATTAGAGTACTGCACCTTAATATAAGAAGCTTAAAAAAATACTACAATGAGTTAGAAATATTAAAAACACAAGTAAACCCTGAAATAATATCGATATGTGAAACGGATTTAAAAAGTTATGAGAAAGATTTATATAACTTGCACAATTACAATAAATTTGATTAATAAAAAAATAAAAAAAGATTAATAAAATAAATTTGATTAATAAAAAAATGGTTGCTAGAGACTCAATAGGCAAGACCTATTGAACCCACAATACCCTTAAAAAGTTGCAACATTTAGTGAAGAAGACGCCACCCCCGACAAGCGGAAGCTTTGGGGTGGTCGTGAATTGTAATTAGTCTATTTTTATTTTAAATTAATATAATCCCCTAGCTGGTGGAGTAACCAGCTAGGAAAAAAAAAAACTTATTATTATTAGTATTATTTTTTTTTTTTTACAGGTGTCACCTGCCGACGGAAGGATATTAAACTTCGGTAAAGTTTCTAGTTGCCAAGTAGACCAAGTAAAAGGAATTACTTATTCCTTGCAGCAGTTCTTAGGTAAGTCTAAACATATTTGCTTTTGTTTTATTAATAACTCTTCTGCTTGACCTAAATATTTCTTTTTTAGATAACCAAAAATCAGCTTTTAACAGATAGATTTAGGTGTTTTTCTAAACATTAGTATAGTCCACGCAAAATGAGAAAAGTATGGACGTGGAATGTTTTGATCCTGTGCAATACTATAAAAATATTCTTTGCACCATTTTGTGTTACCCATAGAAATACATTAACTGGAGCGGCGGGAGCCATAATATGCCTTACGAGGCACCCGTTAACCATAAGCCAACTATCAGAGACAAGTACCAACGCAAAAAATATCGAAGTCTTACACATTGCAGCATAGCAGAACGGATACCTAGACCCGGTCAAAAACTCTGTACTTAGCTTGTGCAGGCTACACTTATCACTGGGTTTCCCCGCCAAATTACGTACTTCTCTTGTGCAGGCTACACTAGCAGCCATATTGATAACGGTCTCCAGCGACGGGATGGTGTTACCTTGTTGCATTGGATGCAAGGCATAACAAAAATTGTGCAAAGAATATTTTTACAGTGTTGCACAGGATCAAAACATTCCATGTCCATCTTTTTCTCATTTTGTGTGGACTATAACTAATGTTTGTGCTGTACTTTTTATTTGTGATCAATTTAGTTGATATCCCTTGCCTTGCTAAAAGACTAACCATATGTAGATCTTTTTCTACTATTCTCTTTCATTTACACAGTTTTTTTTTTAACGAGAGCAATCCATTTAAGGCTACTTTTCTTATAAACTAGGCCTATCAAATGAACAAATATTATAGATGCCGACAGATGACACCGAGGCGTCGCCAAGGAAAACCACTCAAATCAAGCAACTATACGGCTAAAATGTGTACTGTGTATACAAAATTCCGACTATGAGACTCAACAACGTGTGAATCTGTGTATTTTCCACATACTGGATTTTATTGCATGTAACTGTTTTGCAGGGGAGCCGACGTGGAAGGAAGAAAGAGCAACTAAGGACGGAAAACAGGGTGTCATGTTTAGAATTTTAGAAACCGAACCTGAAGCGTCGAAGCTGTCTAATGAGCAATACCTGAAAACGCTAAAAGAGAATAAAGACACAGAGTTGTATCAGTGTGTGGTCTACCTGGCACCTGGCGACTACCATAGGTTTCATTCCCCTGTTAGCTGGACTGTCAACTTCCGAAGGCACTTTCAAGGTAATATATATTAATAATAATATAAGGTAAGGAATAATAAAAAGCGTAGTTAGATGGTAGAGAGCCGGCCGCCATACCAAGTTGAATCCAGCGGACCAGAGCAGGTTCAAAGCTGCAAATAACTTGGTCATGTACACCGTGCCGGTAGGGAAACATGGTAGGACTTGTCCTGGTCACCTCTGAACTAATAGTGTGACCTCACTGTGTTTCCCAAATGGTTCGGAATCCACTATAATCAGGAGGTCCACTGTCCTATAGGGATGGGCAGGCATAGGACAGTCAAGTCGGGGTCGCTCTATGGGCCCAAATATGAGGCCTATGTCGTTATTAACCCGACGAACACTACTACTACTAGATGGTAGAGAACTGGAAGGCCGAGGTTCGAAACTTAAAATAAAGGAAACCCTAATGCTACCCATGTAGATAAAAAACGTGGCTGTCGCTGGGCATGTTGCTGACCGCAGTGGCCAAGAAAGATGAGTCATGAGCCCTCACCCGAAAATCCTCAATGGTTTGTCGTGCTGTCTCAGCGTCTTTTTTTACAAACACAGGGTTAATATTGGTGGAGGCTATAATTGAAAAATGGAATCATAGGGACATCAGCCTGTTTGAAATAAAGCCGATTTCGGCAGTTTCTGCAAAATCAGTAATCTTGACTTTGGTATGAATCTGAGCTTCTTTGTGGTTGTTTCTTGGGGAAAGGAACTAGTTCGAAAGTAGCCAACATAGCCTACACAAAATCATGGGAAAAAGCAGTGGAAGCATCCTGACCATGCACCGAAAATGGCGCGGGAGTCAAAGCCTTGCAAGCTTTTTTAAGTCCCTTGTTTCCATTGAGATTGGGCAAAATATATTGATTCGAAGCAGATTTCTGCCTAAAAAAAGTCTTTCGTACTGAGAAATATTGCGCCTGGGTACCCAATTTGGATATGACCCAACAACGTTATATTTTTTTCTGCCTATGCGCCAGGCTCACGATGACGCTATCAACATACTGTATGTTTCGAGTTTTTATATTCTTTATATTTTAATTTATTTTTTATTTTTATTGCTTGTAAGTAGGAAAATTATGTCATTTAGTATAAACTCGCAGCTATGTAGCGAAAGCCACTGATGATGTCGTGTTCTGAATACACATATATTATTATTATTTTATGCATACCGGATTTTTTTTTTCCTTCTTCGGCCGGTACTCCCCTGCGCCGAAGGAATATATTTATAAATTAACAATTATACCCTTATAATACAAATAACCTGTGGGCCCCCAAGTTAATCAACTTGTCGGGGGCTCGCACAGTAAACGCTGTAGATGATGCAACATGTTTTCTATTTCACGTCTGTGTTAGCAATAATAATAATAATTTAAAATAATCCAAATAATAATAACTCTTTTTTGTGCCTCTTTCACATTTACCTTTGGCCCGTGCATTAACCAAATTGTGTTATTTTTAGGAAAGCTTCTTAGTGTAAATCCTGCGATCGCCAGTTGGATTCGGGATTTATTTTCATTGAATGAACGTGCCGCTTACATGGGATCCTGGGCTCACGGATTCTTCAGCCTCACTGCGGTAGGGGCCACTAATGTCGGCTCCATCAAAGTCTTCTTTGATCCTGTAAGTATACCTAAGTGCGTAAAAATAACTTGCCAGAACACAGCCCTAACGTAACATCCTCAAATGGGCAGTTCAGTGCAGTGGGATTACGTAGACATTTCGATTTTTGTTCAAAAAACGAGTGGCGTTGGGGTCTCTCGGGAGGGATGGGACTCCGATTAGGCCTTAAAGCAAAGCTTTATTCGAATAACCTATGAAGCAAACAAAATAACTTATAAATGATACCTAATAAATAATATTCACTTTGTAAAACTTCGTCATTGTATAAAAAAAAATAAACAATATATTGTATCTTTGTCAAGTAATACTGAAAATTATATTTAAGCGACTGGTTTCGGCACTTAGTCGGGCTAGACACACAAACAACACTTTTTACTTTACTCACACTTTAACCTGACGATAGCTTTAATATAATTTGTAGTAATACTTGAAAAAGTTAAATTGTTTATTTTATTTCATACAATGACGAAGTTTTACAAAGTCAATATTTTCTGAAATATTACTGACATTTTTTTTGTTGTTCCTATAGTCATTACATACGAATAGATGGATTGTTAAACCTCGACATCGGGATTTGGATCTGATTCAAGGCACCTACAATCCCAGAGGCATCGAAATAGAAAAAGGCGAGCTTTTTGGAGAATTTCGACTAGGCTCAACGATTGTTATGATTTTCGAAGCACCCAAAGACTTTCAGTTCAACATCAAACAAGGACAGAAAATTAAGTATGGCGAAAGTTTAGGGGAATTCTCATAGTTGTTTGTGCAATTTTAATTTCCTGACCTTGAGACTGTATAGGTAATTGTGATTTTTCTTGTTAAGAGTGTACATCCCGTAGGAAATTGGCAGCCCGAAATTTAATACTTTTTATTTTTTATTTCATTAACTAAGCATGTTATTAAAGATTTGGCTCATTTAAGTTGTAGAAGACTACTTCATGCATCATATAATAAGGTATTTTTAATTTTCGAAATTGTAGTTTTTTCATAAACATGATAATAATTAATAAATAATAACTTTTCACGTAAAATGGATACCATGGAAAAACTACAATCTCGAATATTAAAAATACCGTATTATATGATGCATGAGGTAGTCTTCTACAACTTAAATGAGCCAAATCTTTAATAACTTGCTTAGTTAATTAAATAAAAAGTATTAAATTTCGGGTTGCCAATTTCCTACGGGATGTATACTCTTAATATCTACATGAACGGTACACTTTAAACTGTATCACCAATGAAATTGCCTCGAAAATCAGTAAATATTTTACTGTTATTATAATTTAATTAGTTTCTTCGGAAGATATAAGGAATTTTTATATATTTATGAACTGAATTCTTCATCATGTTCAACCAAATGTTAGGGTTCAATTTCGTTTAACTATACATGTACCGGCTGCTAATAAATATTATTTTACTATACGACAGGAATTCAACTATGATGAATGATTAAATTTGTATTGTAAGCGCCATGAGGACGATGCCACAGGCCATACCAAGTTGAATCCACCAAAACAGAGCCTGTTAAAAACTACAGCAAAATTGGTAGTGTGCACAGAGTTGGCGGGGGAGCATGGTGGGACATGATAACGCGCTAAGGCAGTCTAAGTGCGTTTCAAGTCCTGGTCACTCCGGAATTAATGGTGTAACTTAACTATGTTCCCCAAGTGATTCGGAATCCACTTCAATCAGGAGGTCCACTTACCTTCTCCCTGAGGTGAACGAGTCTGCCCCTAGGGTGCCTCAAGTTAATAAACAGACTTACTCCCCCCCCCCCCCCCCCCCCCCCGCCAGGCTGACAGGGCTGCGTAAAGCAGAAATGCTGACAGCAAGCGTTGGAAAAACAGCAAAAACAACCATGATGAGGATATATTTAGCTGGGTCTGTCATTATCATTTTTCCGTTAGACATACTGTATATTTTGAGTTTCTTTTTCTTCGTACTGTAAAACAGTATCTTTGCACATAAGATTGCCATAGCAGGAGTGTGTGCTCCAATACAACTTAATGGTTGTTTAAACTGACACTAAGTATTTTTAAAATGAAACTTCTTACGGGCAGGCTTTCAAATTCTGGCGTGCAACTTTTTGGTGTGATGAAAAGCAGCGCCTGTATCTTGTATATCGGGAGGTTGCCCGCAAGGTATATCTAGTCTCGCTTGCCTTCTGGTATCGGAGAAGAGTGAGACATACACTCTTCTCGCTATCTTTTTTTAGTTTTATAGCCATAATTGAAAACCACTAGGTGTGCGAAGCAAATTAACAAACTGATTTGCTACCGTTTGTACGTACCTGTTTTTGAACGTTCCTTTAAACTATTATTATTTGTTGAAATGATTCAAAGGCATCAAGTTTTAGGGCAGAGATTTAGATATATTTTGTTAACAAAACAAACCTTGGTATTTTTGACTAAGCTATTAATTCCGGAAAGATATAAAAATGGTCTTGTGGAAAATTCATAGAAAATAAAAATTTTCATATTAAATTTGCATTTTCGTACTAGAATTATTATTGCTATGGAAAAACACGATAAATTGCATTAAATAGTTTTTATAGAATAATCGTAAATCAGACTGGTAAATACTCAGCTTTTTTAGAACGCTCGTATTTTTTACGAAGTTTTCATGTGACCATTCTTATGTCTTTCCGGCTGTAAGACGTGTTTATTTAGCAAAAAATACCCAGCTCTGTTTTGTTTACAAAAAATTTGGACATCTCTGCCTTATTAACTCTCCAAGCATTACTGATCTACTATGATGTTGTCTATTGAGGCATGGCAGCGTATTAAACTTTTATCCCACTTTTGGGTTTTAGTCGTACAATTGTTACTTGGCTACCAGATTATAAATCCATGTTTCACAGAAATACTAGCCCATATTGTGTCAGGAACTCCAGGTTATGGGCTCCTCTGAAAGGTTGGGTATCGCTGCTGTACCTTTTACTAGAATTTTAAAATTGAAAATTTAATGGAAGTTGGCAGGAAAAATTAGATTCAATAAGTTAATTGATGGAAGACAGATTTAGGCTGCCTTGTGACCTACCTTTAAAAGTAGCTAAACATGCAGGACCATGCCTAGCTGACATGGGAGGAATTGCCATTTTACTCTGGTATCTGTTAAAAATTTACCCTCTACTGGACGGAGCACTTTGTCTGGTAGAAATTTTGATAAAAGTCCAAAATTTATGGGTTAGTTGTTAGAATGGAAAATAAAGACAATTTTCTTTCTTTCTTTCAAAATAGTTTGTAAGCATTTTTAGTTAATGCGGAAAGCACAGAAAATGTATGTAAAACAACAAATTTTCCCAATTCTTATAAATTTCAGCAATTTACCGCCCTAAACAATTTGTCGTAAGCAAGACATTTCTTAAATCCGCCCTTCCAAGATGACATGCATAAGACCTTAAAGTAAAAATATTGTTTTGTTTATTGACAATTTATGTAGTACAAAATAATAGACACTTTATGATTTGTAAGCTGTTTTTCATGTACTGTCAAATTATCCAGCTGAAAGCGCTACCTGTATTTAATTTGGCAAAGTGTGCGCAATATTAAGACAACTATATAAGATATTGCCAAATAAGGCCACCGGGGAGAAATAGGTACATTGTATTTTGACGTGAAAAACTATTTCTGAATTGATACCCCAATTAAATGGGTCCTAATCAGAAACTTCCGGTCGAAACAGCGATGCAGGTAGCAAACGTCAAACTTGCTGCTATCTTCTTTCCTTTAAATTGCTGTTGTAAACGGTCCTTATTTCAATGCTTGTTAGCATAGTTTTCTTGTACATGCGAGATCAACCCCATCGGTACTGCAGCGACAGTTGTTACACGTGGCTTGAAAAACTCCGCCTGGTGTACACACAGTTGGAGCAGATCCAGCGTCTGAAACAACGAAAGAGGCTCAATCGACTATCGGGTCTATAGTATATCAATCTGACTAGTATATATACCAATATACCAACTTGAAAGGCGCCCATTCCACCGACCGGCTAGGGCTATTTACAAAACGGTGACGTCGTAGCAGACATTCAAGACTTAGGTGGCGTTTCCACCGACCTCGCATTGCAGAATGCAAATGACATTGACGGAAATTATAGAAGTTTTCTTTTTATAGAAATCTATTAAAATGTTGGTACTTAACATATCTCATGACGCCATTTTTTAATTTTAGTTTGTTTGTGATTTTACTGTATGATCATTGATCAATTTTAACTATGGCATAGAGGAAAATAAACATTTTCAATTTTTTTCAATTCTGCAATGCGAGGTCGGTGGAAGCCCCGCCTAAGTCTTGAATGTCTGCTACCACGCCACTGTTCTTGTAAATAGCCCTAGCCGGTCGGTGGAATGGGCGCCAAAGCATTGTGCATCCAATACACTGCCATGGCGCGGTTTCCACCGACTTCTAAGTGCAAAATACACATACGGTGACCTGGTAGCAAATATCATTAATAAAGGGGGGGTTTCTACCGACCTCTCATTGCAGAATGCAAATGACATTGACGGAAATTTTTGGTTTACTCTATGCCATAGTTAAAATTGATCAATGATCATACAGTAAAATCACAAACAAACAAACTATAATTAAAAAATGGCGTCGTGGGATATGTTAAGTACAAACATTTTAATAGATTTCTATAAAAAGAAAAATTCAAATTTCCGTCAATGTCATGTGCAGTCTGCAATGAGAGGTCGTCGGAAACCCCGCCTAAGTCTTGAATGTCTGCTACCACGTCACCGTATGTGTATTTTGCACTTAGAGGTCGGTGGAAACCGCGCCTATGTTCAATGGCCTCATTGGCTGTGTGCAAGATAGATATTGCCAGTAACCTATCAAACTTGCTGGTCTGATGGGATTTGGTACTAAGGCGCCCATTCCACCGACCGGCTAGGGCTATTTACAAAAACAGTGGCGTGGTAGCAGACATTCAAGACTAAGGCGGGGTTTCCACCGACCTCGCATTGCAGAATCGACGGAAATGTTTATTTTCCTCAATGCCATAGTTAAAATTGATCAATGATCATACAGTAAAATCACAAACAAACTATAATTAAAAAATGGCGTCGTGGGATATGTTAAGTACAAACATTTTAATAGATTTCTATAAAAAGAAAAATTATAATTTCCGTCAATGTCATTTGCATTCTGCAATGTGAGGTCGGTGGAAACCCCGCCTAAATCTTGAATGTCTGCTACCACGTCACCGTTTTTGTAAATAGCCCTAGCCGGTCGGTGGAATGGGCGCCTTAGTTGAACCCATGCCCAAGCATCATACATGGTAGTATCTAAGAATACAATGAGTCCCTCGCCTCCAACCCTAGACAATAATGGCCAACGGGCTACCTACTTTCTGGCCCTCACCTCGGGGGCCCCTTTATTTACTACCTATTTCAAATCTGATGTGACTACATCTTCCCTATCAAACTTCAGTTTTGGTAAACAAGCGGAGGGGGAAAGCCTTACAAGTGTAAAAATCAAATCCCATGAAATATCAATCGTAGAGCTGTCTAGAATATCAGGACAAACAGAAGACATTTTTCTGATAATTTTTTTTTATCTTTTTTGTCACCTCTTTCTAACAAAGATTGACCACACTTACTGAATTTGATTTGTACGAAAATCGATTGGTCTGGTAGTCCCGAAGAAGGGGGGTTCAAGAACTGTGCCCTGTGCCCAATTGGTGTGAGTGAAAGCCGCAGATCGAAATGTAGAGCATTTCTGCTAATTTAATGGATAGTTTTGACGGCTCTATGACGATATTTCCTGTGACACAATGTGGACCACTTCGGTTTTCTCTTAGCTCCCTAATCTTCATAAGGGGAAAAAATTGTCTTTAATTAATTTTTTAATTTTAAACATCTGGAGCCTTTAAGTAAATACTAAATGAAGAAGAACCAGTAGAATCCAGGCTGATGGGCCGTGGTCGAAATGAAAGTGAAGGGAAGTTCACTTTCATTTCGACCACGCCCCATCAGCCCGGATTCTACTGCTTCTTCATTCGACTCCGGCCGTGAAAGCCTTTGCAGTAACGAAATACAAAATGTCACCTATACATGTATGTAGTCATTTCGAGATGGCGTCACAACAAACGACATTTTCTAGACGATACAAAGGATCTCCATTAACCTTAACCACACCAAATAAATGAAAAAAAAAAACATATTTTGTGCTTACCAAAAATAGTTCCTGGAGGAAACGCGTTTGGGTCACAGGAATAGAAATTGCACGAGATGGAGGTCCCGTCCCCGCTGCAAGTGCACAGGTCGCAGTTCCTTTTTATCCTCACATTTGGCTCACATTGTATTGTGACCGCCTCTGTGGAAATTTTACAAAGATAGCTGAAAATCTTGGGAGACACTTGGACACCCCACTAGACGTTTTTTGAACAGTCAAATTTCTCATAAAATTGGTAGGTATCGATCATACAGCCACAAATGAGTAGTAGAAGAAGTAATACCTACTTTGTTTCAAAATGTCGAGAAGCATCCTTCTGATTTATGACTCTATGATGGACATTTTATGAGAAAAATGAGTGTCCCACTTTTGAAACCAATAATTTCATGTTTTTAGCTCAGGATTCTGTTAATCGTACTAAATATTAAAATACAAAATTAGTAGGTAGCTGGTTCAAGTGCAGTAAGCCTTTCAACGTGTATGGTAAGGTATGGTATGATAAGCGTCTCTGCTTGGGCATTGCAGGTTAGCTTGGTCATCCACGGCTCAGTCAATAAACGACGCAGATGTGACCCAGTGTAAGCGGGAGGTTCTCGCCATAAGCCCAATACAGTGAAAATCAAGCTATTAAGATGGCCACCAACTCGTAAAATCGTCGATTCCCGAATTTGTGACCCAAGGCCAAGTGCTCAGAACTTCTGCGCCTGCGATTCTGTTGTCAGCCCCGCCTGTTGAATAATTCATTACAACTTTTCCCTCTACGTTTGTCCGCTATCGTCTATACTATGCTGAGCTAAGGCGTGATCTGTATTACTTAATTATTGTTGGTTCATTGCCAGCCTGCGTATGTTGACCTCTGGTTCATGAATCCGTATGGCAACTTCCAAAATAATGAGGAAACAATCAATACCAATAATAGTAGGTAATCTATAGATGCCCAATAAAAGTTTAAAGAAGTTTAAGGGGTTTAAGTTTAACTTGTCACGACTATTTTATGGGTACCTATCTATGTATGGTATATAAATGGTCTTTTTTTAGTTTAAGTTACATTTTCTTTCTATGGTAAAACATTATGTAATATGTAATTTAAAATTATGGGTTAATGGTAAGAGTGAGCCGAAAGGCCCAAAATTCGCCCATATCGAAAATAAGGACAATTTTCTTTCTTTCTAAAATAGAATATAAAGCGCATGAGTTAAGGCGGCTATTCCACCGACGTCGTTTTTCATTGTGCATGTGCATGACGTGGTAGCACACATCATTAATAAGTCTCTACCATATTATAACTTAATTTATAATAGATAAGTCAAGTATCTACATTATAGCCTCCTTAAAATATGGCAGAGACTTATTAATGATGTCCGCTAGCCTACCACGTCATGCACATGCACAATGAAAAACGACGTCGGTGGAATAGCTGCCTAAGTAAGGCTGATAACGGTGGAACGTAGGTAGAAATAGAAATGTCAAAGGTGGTCAAAGGAAATGTGACTCAGTTTGTAACAGTTCCAACATAAAAAAAAAGAAAATAGCGACAAATGAACAATACAACAGAACTCCCGCACAGTTAGTTCTACACACTGGACCTTGCGTCTCAGGCAATCTTAATAGCTTTATTTTGATTATATTTAGCTTACTGCTAGAACCTCCAAGCTTAATCAGTACAACTTTTTGCCGCTTCATTGCATGCTCTGCGGATGTCCACTTACCTGTGGAAACTCGTGGCTTGGAATTCTTATAAACTTATAAAGTATATACAATGTAATAAACCTCCTGCACGTTCTTTTCTGCCTATTGTTGCCTACCTGCGTTATAACTCAAGAGGGGTAACAGTGTGCAA
The DNA here is from genome assembly GCA_963971405.1 of Psococerastis gibbosa. Classification (NCBI taxonomy): domain Eukaryota; kingdom Metazoa; phylum Arthropoda; class Insecta; order Psocodea; family Psocidae; genus Psococerastis; species Psococerastis gibbosa. The sequence goes on from OZ020490.1 coordinate 16,852,086, forward strand.
GCAAGAAGTAGCAAGATTGCATGTCTGCCGTGGCGCTCCATCTGCAATTTAACCAAAAACTGCTGTTAGGCATGGTGCTGAGTTTACGCAGATTTGCTGCGTAAATTCGGCCTTTGTGCACCGGCCTAATAACGATAGTGGTACAATGAAAAAAATTAGGCTATAGTAAATTCGATACTTTTGTGGTCTCTTTCTTACCAAAATAAGGGAACTCTTAGCCCCATGGAAATACATCTTGTGAGGCTCTCTATGCACAATGCAATACAATCGTTAAGGTCCCTGACCAGCCAGAGCCGGATCGACCGTGCTAAAAACTTTGAAATTGCGAGTAATAACTACACTAGCCACCCGAAAGGGTGTTGTACAAACACTTACTCGTACACTCGAAAACTCTTTTCCTGACTTCAATAGTACAATCCTAATTCTTCAATTTTGTCGTTCCTACAAAACATAACACAATAAACATCCTTACCTTTTCGAAGCAGAACTAAAACTAACTGTCAGTGAACGAGTAAGCAGGCCCTCTATTTACAAAAAAAAAATCAGTCGTGTTTGCGAATCCATTATAGTCGATATGTTTGCATTGTTCAAGGTTGAAAGGCCCTTCAAAAGTTTGTTTGCAACTGCGAATGATGTCAGAGCCAGACATCAAATAGATAACTACAGTCATTACCATTTCTATAACTCTACACTTCTTTGTTAGGCTGTATTGGATGAGATACCTAATGATGCGCCTTTGTGTGCTTCTTTTCAACTCAGTTCTTGTTAGGTACCATATTTATTAAATGATTTACGGGCTTGGGGCTTATTTAAAAGCTGTTGAATTATGCGACGTTCTTCAGCGAGAAATATTGAAGTCATAGCTTTTGACTTACTGTAGGCCCAACTTACTGTAAGCATAAAATGTAAGCATCGAGACCATCCAAATGTGTAGAGTATGGTCAGGCCTATCCAAGATGGCTACACAGATCTACCCCGGAATATAGCTGTAGGGAGTAGGGATGTATCGTACCTTACATTCGAAAGAAGAATGAAAGAAAATTGTCTTTATTTTGCATATGGACGAATTTTGGACATTTCGGAGTAGTTTGGACAATTTTATTGGGTTTCATTCACGGGCGTCCGAATTAGCCTGTCTCCCGATAAAGATACGAATTTTCATGAGGATATAGACCGTAGAAAAATTAGTCCCTGTACCTAGGTCGTAGATGGAGCCTAATAAGATCTAGTAGATTCACTTGGAATTTACTTCGAACCGCCCTAAAACTTTTACCCAAATAAACAGACAAGAGTGCCAAAGATAATTCTTTATTCGTTTAAAGTAAAGTTGTCAAAGTAATTATGTCATGGCTTTGAAAGTCTCGGTAAAGAGCTGCACGGCACCTCAATGCATTGGTAGATGGCGGTGCCGTCACGTATTCCTTGCTGATACTTTTCAAGCGATGGTGGGACCGGGCTCAAATAAAAGGAGGCTGCTAGTGAATTATGGCTACGCTACCATTACAAAATTATTGATTTATTGATTCGAGTTGGTTTAGCTCGTCAAGTGCGCTCGGAAAGCAAAATATTCAAATGTATTGTCTACGACTCTACGGTGATTGGACCAATGGGAAATTGAGTACCAGCGTGTTTGCCACGAGTAAGGGTAATACTTTGCACTAGCAGGAAACTCTTAATTAATGTTTATTAGTAAAGTCAATTAAGATGCTTGAATCCCTAGGCCATTTGGCATTAGGTTAGAAAAATTATGAACACAGACGAATCTTCTTCCTGTAACAATGAAAAGAAATATTTATTGGAAGCAAATCGAGTAACCATATTGTTCGAACGGCATCGGCAATTGAAGGAATCAAACCTAACCTAATAAATAAAAATAATAAATAAAAATAAATAAAGTACTGCTTATTTGAATGCAGGATTATATGTATAATAGTGCCTATGAGTTAGTTACAATCAGGCTAGCTAGTGCATCCAATGAAGTAGTGAAAAGTTGTAACCCAGTGTAAGCGGGTGGTTTTCGCCAAATACTGTCAAAATTAAGCTATTAAGATGGCCAAGGACCAGGGAACTGCACCAGCGATTCTGTTGTTAGCCCTGCCCTGTTGAATTGTTCATATGATTTTCATTTGCCGTTATTTTATTTTTTAAATGTTAGAACCCCACAACATTATTTCCGCGACGATTAGACAATGCCACATACGCTTCACCACTACTGGCCATACTTAGCACGTGGTAAGGCGCCTTCGATTATATTTTTTATTTTTTATTACCAATCATTAGGGGTACTTATGCCACTGAGGTAAAGTTGGAAAATCCCAGAAATCAAAATAAACGAGTAAATAAATCAACATAAACGACAATGGTTTGGAAACGTAAAGCGCATTAGAAAACTGTCTTTTGCACCGGCAGCCCGATCATGGCGATTTGGAATTATAATACCGGGGTTTATTTTTTAATGCCGCAGAAGTGAGGTGTCACGTGACGGTGTAAAATTTTGCGGGGGAAATTCAAATGAATAAATTATTAGAATACAAGAGAATGGTTGCATTGTTTAATAATGGAAGGAAATACTAATAAACATTCAAATGCACCGGTAGAATTTTGAAATATAATAAGAATTTTAATTAATGTGTATACAACTAAGGGAGAAAAAATTGAAAACTCACCAAAAATATTAATTCATCAATTTGAATTTCCCGCGCATTTTGCACTCATTTGTTTAAAACAATGGAATAAACCCCAGTATTATTAATCCCAAATCGCCATGATCGGGCTGCTGGCCGTAATTCTCCTTCCATGCTAATCACCTGGTAAATTTTCGTACAAAAAAAGGTTACATTTAAGAGGAAGCTTACCCTTGAGATTGGCCACCCTTGGATCACCGCAAAATAGGTTCGTTTATATTTTCTTATTTGAGGTAATATATAGTAAGTTATAAAGATTTGGTTATAAAGATTGGTGGAGGACTATTTCATACACCATGTTATAGGGGGTTTTTCATTTTTTTTTTTTTTTTTTTTTTACAATTTTTCCATGAATTTGATAATTCGGTAAATTTCTGTCACCTATCAGTTTCATTGAACAACCCCTGCACCAAAACTAAAACATTCCTCCTACTACTTTGTACGAAATAGTCCTCTGCTAATTGAACAGACCAAATCGCTATACCTAAAGTATTACATTAAATAAAAAATATAAACCAACATATTTTGGGATAATCCAGGGGTGGCCAATGTCCACAGCCCTCTTAATAAAAAAGTATATAAAAAGCAAACCAACCTGCAATGGGGTTGTTTCACTTGATTTTCCTTTGCTGCCGCTGCCTGTAGATATCGTACCGCGGCGGCACCACGGCGTCATCATCATCGGAGTCATCGCCCGCCACTCCCTTCTTCCTCTTTCGACGCATGAAAGCCGGCAGTCCGTCGTCCAAAACCCAGTGCACGGACTTGGCGAGATCGAACAGTTTGACATCGTCTACATCTCCGGTTGGAGCTGGGGCTGTTAAAATGTTTAAATTAAATTACATCCGAAACAGGAAATCATAAAAAAAAAAAAAAACGGGAGACGAACCAATGATCTATTCCTTGCCGCAGCATCGTGCTTCCTCTGCCCTCTACACTATCTGTCCGATATAGGTACTCATTTTTTGACCGGTCGCCATACCAAGTTGGATCCTGCGGACCAGAGCAGGTTCAAAGCTGCAGATAACTTGGTCGTGTGCAAAGTGCCGGTAGGGAAACATGGTAGGACTTGTCCTGGTCACCTCCGAACTAATCGTGTGACTTCACTGTGTTTCCCAAGTGGTTCGGAATCCACTGTAATCAGAAGGTCCACTGTCCTATGGGCTGGCGTAGGACAGTCAAGTCGGGGTCGCTCTATGGGCCCAAATATGAGGCTTAAGTCGTTATTAAACCGACGAACACTACTACTACTACTCATTTTTTGACTGCCTAATTAGAACGGCAAGATCCGTGTTATTCTAAAATGCTTGGAAAACCATATTAAAAATACCACTTACTGCAATAATCACGATTGACAAGCATTTACTTACGTCGAAACGGAGCTTCATAAAACCTTTTGCGCATTATAGAGCACATTTATTTAGTTTCGTTTTCAACTTATTGCGTGATTTTGAAAGGGCGGGAAAAACCAAACACAATGTTTACGCCTACGGTTTTGGTATTTTGACAATCCAGTCACAGACAATTTTGTCACCTATATCATCAACATTACTTAACTATACTTAGCTTATGGTTGGGGCGATCAATTCTATTTTATTATCGTTCTACTTACTTTTGTCCGGAAGTTCTATCCTTTCAAAAATGGAGATCAGGTAGTCCACGTGAACAAAAGGACCGGCAAACTTGTGTGGCGGCGGTATATTGGAACACAAAGTCTCGGCAACGGGAGGCAGCGGGAATACGCCTCCTGGTACAGGGTGATCCCATGAATGAGCGCCCACCTAAAACACCCATAAAAACTCAATGGCTCTTTCTTAACCTGCATTAAAATGCTTCAAATATTCGCACTTCCCAGGTTTGAAGCTTTTAATAGAGCACCAATACGTTGGATATGAGCCTAATAAATAACATTACAGTGTTGGTGTACAGTAGTCTTTACAAAGAAACACGGCAGTGCTGTCCAGCCCTCATTACGGAGAAAACTAACAATCGTAGGGCGCGCCCTAAGGCCCCTTCTCACCACCCTTAGGAGTAAATAAATAATGACTTCTTGTTCTATTACTAAGCCTACCTGGCGGAGTTAGGGGTATAAAGCCCTCTCACAATCAACTGGGAAGGTGTGGGACACCCTGCTTTACGTGGCCAGAAAGTGTAGCAAGTGTGGGACTCGAACCAACAACCTTTCGGGGGAAAGTCGGAGAGTCCGTACAAGTACTCAACATGTTCTGAAGCAGTGAGTTTTCACACGCAAAGTCTATTGGTAGGTATGCATGCATCTGTTGATCTCCATGGTTATCAACAGTTACTGAGCATAAAACCCATGCATACCTTTGGTTTGTATGGAACCATTTGCGATAAATCAGGCCGGTGCATTCTTTCCACGTTTTCCTCAATTTCACGCAGAAAGGGCATGTTGCCTGTGGTTTGGAAGGAGCGCGAAGTTTGAGCAGCTACACTGTACCCGATGGATCTGCAAAAATCACATAAGTTCCATATAAAAAAATATTGTTACAAAGTGTTCCGATATTTTTGACAGCTCTACTATTAATATTTCACGAGGATTGATTATTACACTCATAAGTCTTTTCCCTATTTGATTTTCACTTAATGGACAACCGTACGGGAAAACCTTATAGATGCATAAATTCTGATTTCACAGGAAATGCTAAGGCGGAAATTCCACCAGCGAATTTACTTCATTTGTGATTTGAGATTTTTTGTTTGTTTTGTAGATACTTATCTATTATAAATGAAGTTATAATATGGTAGAGACTTATTAATTATGTCTGCTACCATATTATAACTTAATTTATAATAGATAAGTTAAGTATCTACATAACAGTCTCCATAAAACAAAACAAACAAAAAATCTCGAATCACAAATGAAGTAAATACGCCGGTGGAATTGCCGCCTGAGAAACATTGCTTCCTTTTATCCTGATTTTTTGGACAACCCTGCGATTGATATTTCATAAGATGTGTTTTTCACGTTTATAAGGCTTTTCACCGCTTATTGGCTCTTAATGATCATTTGTAGTACATAAATAATGATGAACTTACTTGAGTTCAGATACGGAGCACGGGTATAAATCCAAAAATCGGTATCGATCGACCAGTCTAGCAGTTTCACGGCCCTCAAACTCTTTGAGGTTCTGCAACACTTCGCAGCGCCGCTTCTCCACCTTTACAATGGAAGTTAAATCACCGATGTTTGACTCAAATTCGAGGAATCGATTCCAAATATCGACTGATTTTTCTGCGTCCAACGAGCCCGAAGATAACACTCTTTCAAATAATACTCTAGTGTTATTATCGTCTGCAAGCAAAAGAAATAATGACCCTTAAAATAAAGCTATTAAGATGCGTGGCCATCTTAATCTTATTAGTCAAGTGCGGGGTGTGCCTGCGGTTCTGTTGTCAGCCTTACCTGTTGAATAATGTTCATTTATTTCTTATTTGCTGTCATTTTCTTTTTTTATGTTGCAACCCTACAACTTGGTCACATTTACACGATGATTTAAAAAATGCCGCCTACGTTTCACCATAATTAGCTCATGGGTAGGCGCTATTTATTCCATTATATCTTTGTTTTTACACAGCTAAATCCTTGAAAAGTAACGCATTTACATACCATTCAAATGGGAAAGATAATCAATGTAGCAGCGAACATAGTCTGGATTGTCACCAAATTTTTTCAATCCCAGCTCGAAGATCCTGAAAGCGATATTCTTGTCCTTACTGCAGTAGTACTCCATCAGTGCTGCAGCGACAAACACTTGATATTTGCAACGGTTGTCTTCACGTGCTCGTTTGAAAACCGTTCGCGCACTTTTTATTCCCTCGGCTCGACGAGCAAATTTCATGTACTGAACATAGGCCTAAAACGGTTCAAAGTGGATTTTCAACATACAGTATGTATTTTAATTAACAATAATGCATGTCAAGACAGGCATTGCGAATAAAGCTTTAGTCCTTCATGGAATATAGTCCTAAGTAACTCCTAACCACTAAGCAACCTCAAGAACTCTACCAGTCTTCTTCTTCTGGCTCTACAACCCTTGATGAGGCAACACTCCTCCAGCCATCTCGGTTTTGTACAACACTCCACCATCTACGGACTCCCAACTCGCGAAGGTCAGTTTCCAGCTCATTCTTCCAGCTTTTTCAATGAAGTGGATAGGTTTAATACTCACTAATGTAGGTTCCGCATCAGGGATGTCAAGATACTTTGTGTAGATATGATGGACTTTGTCATACTTGTGACGACCCTCCTCGTAGTCGGCGTAAGCGAAGTGTAGCAGCATATTATTGTTAAGCACACCAGTTGTGGCCCTTTCAAAAATATTGGCCGCTTCATCGGAAAATAACCGAACTGCTGTAACATCCTGAAATTAAATAGGTTGATAATGCCTTTATTGAGCTTGGCTACTCTGGAACAGTGACAAAATGCATTGATTTGTCCCGAATCACCTCTGAAGGTAGCAGTTGCAATAGATTTCTGATTGCATGGTGTGTATAGCTTCTTAGAAGTTTGACTATAAGTAATTGTAGTAGTAATAGTAGTTAGTTGGACTACAAGTATTAATCCAAGTACTTTGCTTTTATTTGAATTAACGCGCGAGAACACGGTTGTCGGTGTATGTAGTTAAGGCGGCTATTCCACCTACCATTTGCCTCACTTGTGAAAGTGCTTGTGAAGCAGTGAATTTTGTCATTGACGTTTGTTTTGTTTTAAGGAGACTATTACGTAGATACTTAACTTACCTATTATAAATTAAGTTATAATATGGTAGCAGACAACATTAATAATATTATAACTTAGATAAGTTAAGTAACTACATAATAGTCTCCTTAAAACAAAACAAACGTCAATGACAAAATTCACTGCTTCACAGGCACTTTCACAAGTGAGGCAAATGGTCGGTGGAATAGCCACCGTAGCAGTTGCAACAGATTTCTGATTGCATGGTGTGTATAGCTCCTTAGAAGTTGGACTATAAGTAATTGTAGTAGTAGGAGTTGGACTATAAGTATTAATTTAAATACTTTGCCTTCATTTGAATTAACGCGCGAGAACACGGTTGTTGGTGTGTGCAGTTAAAGATGTGTGTCATAATAATAAGACCGTTGACTTTAGCTGAGTTTGTCACTTGGTTGGTCAGTGTTGCTCTATATCTTCGTTGAGTCTAGTAAAATACCTCATACAGTAAAGAGCCCAAGGGTTGCTGTATATAAGAATGAGTTAAAAGTTACAAAAAGAATAACGGTCATACTTGTATATTATTCTACCAATTAACTCTAACAATTATCTCTTATAATATGAGCATGCCACTAGCTTAGAGTATGTATCGGTGAGCTATTAACAAGTCTTTTCAACGAGACTCACCCCTTTCTCTTGTAGTACAATGGCACTTTGTTCGAGAAACTGCGCAGCCTCGTACCAAACATCAGAATGATGTCCTAAACAGAGTAGACATTGCTCAAATGCAAACATGACTCTCCGCGTTACTAGCGAAGTGTCTTCAGACCGCAATGGGTTGCTCTTTTCCCAATTTATGTATTTTTTCCATAACTCGACCTAAAAACAGAAATTGAATACAGGGATAAATTCTTTATTTCCATGGCAAAAATTAATTTCAGCTTCTCTCTAGAAAATTCATAAAATCAAGATACTAAAAAATACAGCAGTACTGTTTGCCCGAATCCGAAAAAACAATACACATTTATTTGTTCTCTATTGAACCAAAAACATCAGCAGCCTGAGTATTCATAACCTGACTGAGATAGGCCTAAAATCTTCCTTCTCTGGTTCTTACCTGACGAACTTCTTCAGGGTGTCCACTGGGAGGGACACTAGGAGCTTGCTTGTTGATTCCTCTCACCACAGCCTCATATTCTTTGGCCACTCTACGAGCGTTCATGTAGTCTTTCGACCTCTCCATAGCCATTTTCTCAGCAATGATAGGGTTGATGTTTTGCTCGAACAGCATGTAGTCCTTCCACATTTGCTCGATTTGCACCATTGGATTGATGACAGCCCTTTGATAAACCTTCGGATAAAAATACGTGTAAAATAAGGAAGTGATCAGTGCCGAAATGAGTTTTTTTAGCGCCTTTAGGCCTAGGCGTTCAAATCTTAATCTCACTTTAAATGTCTCTTCTATTGAAGATTGGCGATCATCATGGCAAATTGAAACTTGGGGACAGCTGCCTTGAAAAGGGACGTCGTGCCCTTGCCAAACCACTTCCTCAGATTTTTTCAACCACGATATTCTTCTTCTGCCAGGAGCCTTCTCTCCTTCTATCTTCCCTTAGATTATTACATGCAGAAGGCGATGCCTTTTTTGGCATGTTTTGCCAAATTAATTGTTGAAATAAAAATAAACATTTGAAATTAGGTATTCTTATTCATTATAATTTAATGTCTTAAGTTGCGGATCTGCTTGCCTATATGCTACGTATGGCCAGTTATCTCACGCAAATGGAATTTATTAGGGCCGCAAAACGCGCATTGGTTAGTATAACTTCCTCCTATCGACTGAAATTTGACATCATTGCTAGCTCAGAGTGAAAAGCTTTTTTTTTTTTAAATTGGGGTACAGGTGTTACCTGCGTGCACTTAAGCCTATTGTGCCCCCTACAACAAAGTATCTACATCACTTCCTCGAGGCCTATCTCCCTCAGGAGAGCCAGGACCTTGAGGGGATTTAGAAACGGTAGGTCTTTTACATGTAACTGCAAGCTTCCCAAGCATGCTTCTCTTCTTCGTGCGATTGCATCGCAATGAAGGAGGATATGCTCGGGGTCCTCCGCTCATTCATTGCAGAAATTGCATGCTCTAGACTCTGTGACACCTATGTTAGTCAGATGTCCATTCAAGTTGCAATGCCCAGAGGGGAATCCTGTGATCACACGCAGATGTCTCCTGTTCATATTAATGCATACTTGGGCTCTTTTGCGCTGGTGGCTTCCCAGGAGCATTTTGGCTTGCCGAAGGCCCGGCAATCAAATCAAAATACATTTCCAAAATACAGTTTACGTTTTTTGTTACTTTTCTCTATGGACTAGGCCCGTTTTAGGGCAATGATGTCCAGTATTCAGCCGCTTTGCGTGAAAAGCTTAGAGAGAAACTGAAAATTATACCTTTCGAATGGCGGTAATTTTCTGATTTTCGGCATATGAGCCCACCGCTTCAACGCTCTTAAGAAAGGTGACGTAGTCGCTCCAGATGATGAAGCTGTGCAGGTCCATTCCTATCTTGTCCAATGCAAAATCGTACGCTTGTGCCATCTTTTCCCTACAGAAAACAATATATACATTTGTAATAACAATCATTAATCTTCTGCAGCATGTTATTACACCCTTAGTTTAGCTTCCAACATCGTAGATAAAGCTATGGAAAATGGTGTCAGTTTTTCCAAATCCGGCTGCCAGTAAGTAATGTGACCCACCATCGCATGAGAAGTATCTGTAGTGAAGACAGGGCTGAACTGCCTTTAAGTACTTCTTATTGAGACTCCAAACGATGATGGGAAGCGGCCCTAACTCGACGGACGATTTCTTTTCTTAGTAGCCCACATGACTTGGAGAAAAAAGTTTTCAAAGAAGATAATATAATTACCAAAGTCCATTTTATTACCTGCCTGAATTATTCTCCAGTTGAGCTACATTGTAGCTAGAAATGACCATACCGTAGCCTCAGAACCTTTTGTGTTCCTGTAGTCTTACGTCTACACTGATGAGTTTCTTCTTCAGTAGGTAGACCCAATCTAATAATAGCCTACTCTTAACTGCTACGTTTCTAATGGAAAAGATGACCTCAAAGAAAAATTAAACGAAAGATACGATAAACGTGAGATGTTTAGGCTTTTCGTAACTTAAGTCTTGCATGTGTACAGAACATTTATCCGTTAGATATGGGATTACCAGCCTAATAGAAAAAAAATGATTGTCTATCAGAGAAGACAAGGATAAGCGTACACCGCCCGTCATCACTGTTTAAAAAAATGCGACAAAAATGTCATTAATTCATCTATCGTGAGAAATTAAATAAAGCTGACAAAAATCTCGAGCTTCAAATAATCCTCGAATCAGATAAATTATAGCACCTCGATACACCGGTACTCAACCCATGCCACAGACTTATACATTTAAATTAAACATAAACAGCCCCACAGCTTTTGCAATAACTGTTGGTTCCTAAAATAATGTAGCCATTGGTACAGGTACTGAATTAAAGTTCAAATATACGTTCAAACTGCATCACTTTTAATGCACAACACTGATTAATTTATAAAACTAAAAAACTTTTTTAGGCGCTAAGTCTAGAATGGCGCCAGTTTCAATTTCGGATTATAGGCTAGATTGTAGCTGGGAAAACTAAGTATAGTTTCAGTAATATAGCACTACTATGAATTACAAAGAAATCCGTCCGTCCGAAATCTACAGTTCCCAAAAAAGACAATAGATTCAAATCAACTCCGAGCTGCAACTGGTTTACTTCTAGACCTCTCGCTCAAGAGAAATAAAAATAAAACGCACTTGTAGGATGGCAATGAAGCTTTGGTCTCGCGAACATACTGCAGGTAGAGCTTCCATAGATCAATGTTGAGGATTTTGATAAGACATCGTTGGAATAGCTGGAAATGATAACATAAAAAACATACCATGTGCAACATGTTTCACTCATATAACAAACATAATATAGCTAGTAATAATCATAATAACCTGTGTTATGCGAACTAATAGGTAATGGTTAACTGTTCACTCTGTGGAGAGTTTCTTGAGGCTGGATTGATAAATAGTTGCTCTAACCTTGATGTAATTTTTAAAAATATGCGCAGGTATAATTTGTTTGTAGACTACTGTTTTTTATGACATGGCGATGCCGATAGAATATCTCTACTGCAAATGGTCGTATTTTAAAAATGGCAAATACACATATCTTATTTTAGTTAGATTGCTATCAAGACAAGTCGTCATGTCCTTAAAATGTTAAAGTTATACTTTATGCAACCTATGGCGTGAATCTGTATATTAACTTGAGGCACCCTAAGAGCAGACTCTTTCACCTCAGGGAGAAGAGGAGTTGACTGACAGGGTGGACTTCCTGATTATAGTGGATTCCGAACCACTTGGGGAACTTAGTAAAGTCAGATGATTAATTCGGAGGTGACCAGGATTCGACACGCACTTAGACTGACTGGTATAGTCTCAGCGCTTTATCAGGTCCCACCTTGTTTCCCTGCCAACGCTGTGCACACTACCAAGTTTGCCACAGTTTGGAACATGCGTGACAAAGCTAGATAGGAGTAACTCGACGTTATGCCCGTCTTCCACGAACGGTGTTACTAAGTATTCCAGGCGTTGTCTCCTCACCGCTGGTCATCCGATGAGTAGATGTGACTTCTTCTTCTCAAAGGTGTCTCCATGATGTATCTTCTCAATTGGTAGCGTGAATACCTGCTAGAAGCTTCGTAGGTGGCTCATAACCTATTAAGCCTGCTAACACTGATGTAAGACTATTCCTGCTCAGTTATGACAGTTTCTTCATCTAAGAGGGACATGACTGTTGCAATATTGGATAAAACTATGGCATTATTATTCCAGGAAGCTACAAATTTTCTTCTTCCTTACCCTTCTTTTCATCAGGGAAAATGCTATTGACAGTACATTTTCAGGGTACAGTTTTCGAGCCTTTTCTAGCAAGGGAATCTACCACCTTCGGTGACAAGGTGGTAGTGTGCTTTGACTAAGTAATAAAGACAAGCTAAACCAATGTCATTAGTAATATTACGAATTGATTTACTTTTCATGTAAATTAAAAAAATAAGTCTTATGAAACAAGCTTTGACATGCATGTAGCTCGTAGAGCATTTTAATGTGTCTAAGATACCATTCTTATTTATCCTTTTTCGTACGCAGATGGTGCTAATCGACCGCCTGACATTTAATTCCGAAGAGCAATTGGATGCTAAGTTGTACCCTAACCCTAAGTATTCTTAATTTCCCATTGTCAGGCGGATGATTGGAGTCGTCCTTATCAGTGCCCCAATTTAAATGGTTTGATAATGAATGATCCTGCAATATTTAATGACATCAGGCTCATGTGGGTCAGTAAAGATGCTCTAAGACCCGGCCCCACTGCCACTTGAATAGGAACACTGGATACTGCATGGCGCAGTATTCCTTACCAAGTTTTTTCAAACGATGATGAGAGCCACCCCAATTTAACGACACTACTTGCATGTAACGCAACATGACAGTAGCCTGGTTAAAAAATTTCATATTTTTGGCATACCAGGAACCCAGGAGATCAGTGACTTCTCGTTGGCGACACCATGGCTATTTTTGGATATTGCAACTCAGAACTGCCAGTTGCCTTAATTGACGGTTAATCGGACTCAATTCCAAGGAGCACTAGGTTTGTTTAAACCATACTATACAATGAGGTGCTATTGACGACTAGACGTTCAAAATTTCATTTATGTCTTAGGTTTTAATTTCTAATGCAAAGTTAGCCTCAAATCGCAAAATCAGACTACTTTCCAACAGGAACAAATAAAGCGTCCAATCCTGATTGTAACAACATAGTACTACATAGTACAACCGAATTGGCGATAGACATCTTGAAATTAAATACTAAACAAGTAATTAACAAATAATTTCAAGCCATTCTTAGTTGAAGGAGGCTTTTCCAAATAGCCTATTGCAAAGTTATCAATCAGGCAGTCCCATTCTTACTTTCTAATAATAATTGTAGACACTGACCAATTAAAGGTAAGAAATCTCAGGAATGGACATTTCGAGAACACATTTGAAGCAGCGTTGCACATTGGAGTACACTACGGTTTTTTATTTATTTATATAAAGTCGATTTTCACAAGAAATAAGGATAGTAAAGCTGTCAAAAATATTTATTAAATTAGCAGAAATGCTCCTTTATATTTCGATGCATGACATGTGACCTTCACTAATACCAATGGGCCACAGTTCATGAACTCCTTCCTCGGGACTACCACGCCAATCGATTTTTTAACAAATCATATACAATAATTTTGGCCAATCTCTGTTAGAAAGAGATACCTTATAACAAAATTCTCAGAAAAATTTCTTCTGTTCGTCCTGATATTATTGACAGTACAATTGTTATTTAATGAGATATTTTTTGTTTAAAGTTGTAAGCCATATCCACCTTTCGATTGAGGGGGTGAGCTTTGTATTCAAACCTACTTCATATTAAGTCCACATTCTTTCTTGTCAACACCAACACATAGGGTCGGTGCACAAACGCGTTATTCTGCTGCTGCACAGGGCCATAGAAGTGATACCACCCCAAAGTAAGCTTACTTTTTATTAATAAGAGAAAGTGAAAATATAACGTCAAAGTATATTCCAAAAATGTCCACACCAAGATTTCAATGTAATTGTTTCAAATGAAAACAGGGCAGAGAAGTAAATTATATGAATTCATATATTGAAAGACTATAAAGAAGAATATGGCAATAAAACCATAAGTCTTTCAAATATTTTTCTGTATTTAGTAAGATACAATAATTAAGTGAGAAGTAAGCAATTTCGGTTGTCACTATGTTAATATTAACCAAGGCTGCAATAAGAAAGCTCAAAACAAACAATTTACAGAGCTACAAACCAATAGTAATAGTGTACAATATATTTATTGTGATATTATGCTATATATTTTACAAACAATAAATAGCATTATTGGTAATAACTAATAATAAGATATCGATGTGTCTGGACAGAACTGATGACCAAGCAAACGGGATTGTAGTTGATTGAGTTAGACTAGTATTTGGAAAATTTAACAATTTTTCAAATGATCCGGAATGATCCGCAGACAAAGCCCAAAATGCAAGTTAAGGAGTGTCTTTATAGTACTATTACATAAATTTCAAAATATTATGAAAACAACCGAAAAGGCTATACTCCTTTTGCTTAAAAAATAACATACCTTTTCAACTTTTTCAAAATTTCGACTTTTCATCTGAAACGAAAGATAGCTTACATTATCGGAGGTGACCAGGACTCGACACGCACTAACAGCCATCATGCTGATCTTTTGATCCAAATTAATGCAATAGACTGTTTGTTATGGCGGTGTTTCCACCGACCTCTCATTGCAGAATGCAAATGACATTGAATTTTTCTTTTTATAGAAATCTATTAAAATGTTTGTACTTAACATATCCCATGACGCCATTTTTTAATTTTAGTTTGTTTGTGATTTTACTCTATGATCATTGATCAATTTCAACTATGGCATAGAGTAAAACAAAAATTTCCGTCAATGTCATTTGCATTTGCAATGAGTGGTCGGTGGAAACCCCGCCTTTATGTAAACATCTCATTGCTGTTATAGCTATTATTGTATGTCTGATTGTCTGGTAGCTATTGGAACTAATTTCTTAGGCTGGAGCTTGTTAAATCAAGCATACAACCAGGACCGCCATAATTAATTTCTAACATCCTAAAAGGTTAATGCTAGTAAATCAAAAATCTAATTCAAAATGTGGCAATTGCCAAACTTGTTTAATGGTGTAAGTTACAGTAGCTTTTTTTGCACTAAATTAAATACCAAGTCCGGCAAAATATATTTTCCATCTGTTTAATTAACCACTGCTCAAAAGTTCAGTTGAAATGCGAATAGGACTGGCAGATGAACCTCGCTCTATGCACAACACACTACGGCCCATATAATTTTCCTATTATATTAGTAAATAATTCATTACCTCTTGTTCGATATAAATTCTCCAGAAACGACCGCATGTTGGAAATGATGTTACCAATTGCTCAAAAAACGGCCGCACCTCTCTAATACTTCGAACAGTGGACTCGCGAATCAGGAAATTCCATGCTTCTAAGTCATATGCATCATCTTCAATGGCTTTCTGCGATTTATCCAACTTCTCGCTCCCCCACTCCTACGTGAAAAGAACAAGTGTAAAAAATTGAGCCCATGACATTAGGGGTGAATTTTGGGAAGATTATTTCCCTATGATAGCCGATTGGACTAATCATGAATTCCTGATCGGTCGAGGTGAGCTGATCCACTCTAGTTTCGTTGGCGAAGGAGCTTATGGTCTCCATCGCAGTTTGGAGTCGACTGCAGCCAAGGTTGTGCTTCTTTATGGCCCTTAAAGAGAATAACCAATTATCTATTGACAGCTACTGCATGTGGAAATGGGTGATAAGGTGAAAAATATGATCTTTATTCTTTCTCTGGCAAATGGCAATGCTTATTAAAACTTTCTCATAGTCATAGCATAGGCGCTAAACCTCACCGGTAGCGGCCATATGTAAATGCACCGAGCAAAAACGTAAACAATAAAAATTAATTATAAGATATTGAGCTAAAATACACTACCACATGAATCCTATCATCATCCATCTTCTAGTATGAAAGAAAATTGAACAAAAAGGGAAACTTCTTAAAGCTATAAGCCCATGGTGAAAATAAAAATTTGAACAATGAAGAATCAAGAATGATTAATGAACACTCAAAATAAAAAATATGAAATGGACGACCCGACGACACAACAACGACAGTACAGACCCAAAAAGAAACAAAATACGAATACTAGCTTCAGCCTTCAAATGTGTCACGAATAAAATAAAAATAATTATAATTTTACTACTATTTTATCTTGCCTTACTTATATTTTATGTAATAGCTAAAAAAATCACAGAATGTAATAATATTATTAAAAAATTCTAAAATGTGGGCCAGTGGGCCCTGAAAAATGGACTTGTTCGCTCACCAACGCAACAATATGGCGGAAAGCATCTCTACTAAAAAGTGAAAGTGTTTTTAAAGTGCCAGTAAATTCAAATATTTTTTAAAAGCGTTTTGTTCAACAACCAAGTTTTAATATTGCAGCAAGAAGATGAAGGCGACAGGAATTTTAGAAAGTGTCATCAAAGTTGTTGAGTGCCAATAATTTGATATTCACATTTACTTCCGTAAGTACTACTACAAGCCTTTCATTGCTGAGTTTGCCGTATGTTTCTTATTATTTATTAACATTATTGTGTAGCCAAAATTATTATTAATTTGTATGTTTCCTTATAAGCGGAACCATTTATAAAAATTTCCCTTGATTGTCAATAATTCTAAATTAAAATCAGTGCGACCTGTTTGTTATCGCTGTACGATAACAATGATCAGATATCATTGTCACTTTCGGCGCATCCTTAATGTCATTGTCTCATTGCCCAAGGATTGCAATATAAGAGTCTGCCGCTTGGTAAGTAAGTCAGTGATTTCCACAGATTTAGAAGCCTCGTTTAGCTAAAAAGCGATCTTCATATTTTGGGTCACAATTGTAAATAAAAGTAAGCTTATGTGCTTTGGAAAATATAAGACCAAATCTGCTGGTTCTTGAAAACTTTCTGAATTGCCATTTACGTAAATCCACATGGAAAGGGGTAAAGGTCTAGTTAAGCTACCCCTAATAAAGCAACAAAATTTGGATACACATTTACCTATCGTTAATTTAGTTTAAGTGAAACCCATTTCTGAAAGAATTAAAGGTCGGAGAATCATAGTTAGTTACTTATAGCCCATTTTATATCGAATTTTTGCATTGGCCAGTATGTATAGGCGGATATTGCCTATGAGAAATTTTATGGAAGGAATATGTTAGAGACATGCAAATAAATCAACCCATGCTGAAAATATAAATAAATAAGTTTGCCAATGGGCCGTTTGCCTTCCATTTTAAATGAATTTTCATCCGACGTTTTGTTCCGCGGGGTAGCTTAACTAGACCTTTATACCTGGAAAGGTCATCACAGATTGAAACCACTTATGACTCTTGTCGTTCCGATCAAAACATTCCGATAATCTGCGACAAAAAAACGAGTGTAAAAAATAATCAGAAAATATTTTTTCTCATTCTTTAGTTGCTACTTTGCTGTAGCTGTAGCTCAACATGTTTATTGACAAATTACTTGTGTAACAACTAAACAAACTACCGACACAAAATGCTGATAATTCCTACATTCCATATTGTAAGTAATTCTCCCTAGAATTTAGACATTAGACGTACCGTATTTACTGGCCATTATTTTGGAGCAAGTAAACTACAAATAATATTAGTTAAAATATTATGTATTTTTAAAAATAGTCATGTCAGGTTTGGTGTGAACGTTAGGCACTGCTGCATAAAGCTGGCCATTCACGAGGGCTCCAAACGGACTCGCGCCAAGCCAAATGGCGCGTCCTGTTCCATTTCGCGCCATTTAGAGGGGTCATCACGACTACGCTGAACCAGTCGCTCCAAATCTTTCACATTGTACAGTGTAAAAGTACCTCTTCCATATCGTCACACTGTACAATTTGAATGATTTGGAGCGACTGGTTCAGCGTAGTCGTGATGACCCCCTCTAAATGGCGCTCACGCCAAATGGAACAGGACGCGCCATTTGGCTTGGCGCGAGTCCGTTTGGAGCCCTCGTGAATGGTCAGCTTTAGGCACTACTGCATTACCCGTCCACGATCGGAATAAAATTAAAAATTTGAAATCCATTGCTTAATCGAAAACTTGTATAAGCAGAACACTGAGTTTATTTGATTTTTAAACATACCGTACCTAAGTGTTACAAATGGCATCCTATCGTGGTCTGGTAATTTTATTGCCAGAAGACCCGTTCTATAAGCATCCTCACATTCACCATTTATAAATGTAAATTCTCAAAGAACGTGGCACGTGTTCTACAGCCGTTCCAAAAGTAATTTCATTAGCTGCGCTTCTCGTAAATTTAGGCCTATTGGGTCGGCTGAGCGGCCTTGCTTAATCCCTCACTACCTAGATGCTACCCCTAATCACATATGTAAATTGAGCACGGCAGTGATGAAAGGGGGCAAGTAATGGCAGAGGCGATTGGGTTGCAAGTTTCCCACTTCCGCAGAAACAATTTTTTTTTTAAAATCACTTTTACTTGAAAATTTTGGAAGGGTAGCTGTCCCAGTGCCCTTATGTACAGCCACCAGAACTTTCACTATTTTTTCTTGAAAATATGGAATGACCTGGTCATTATCTTATCAAAGAGTTCATAAGTTCGTTACTCCAAGATTTGTTTTGTGACCCAGAGTTATTCTATCTATAATATTCGTGCTCGAGTTAGAACATCCGAGTTATTGACGTTTCCAGGCTTGAGGTTACAAGGTCCAACGACGACCAGCAAAAATAATTATACCTTCATACCATAGGCCTACTTACAATTATTTAGAGGTAATTCATAAATTCAGTAAGCTATTTCTGAAGTTTCTATTTTGTTCTGCATTCTACAGTCTGCACGTAGATATGGACCAAACAGTACATGGTTATGGTGCTCCTTGTTCTTGCTGAAGAACCTAAAAATTGTGTGTTATTTAATGACTCAAAAAATAAACACCTTAGACGGTTCAAAAGCTATGTCTAGGCCGTCTGACCAACATTACAGAAATGAAATGGAATGAGAAACGCCTTTATATGAGGCTGGTTATACTCTCCAGCTAATCTATACTCCGTAAAGATGGCGGGCCAAAGGCAACATCATATGGTATATCTAGTCGCAGAATTAATGCAAAATTTATTTGCGATTTTTCCCCCAAACTCGTACCCAGGGAAGAAACCTGATATCTTGGTGACACCGTATCAAAAATTGAAAACTCGATAAGGTGCGTAGCTGCTCTGGTTTATGCAACGACCTCAGGTTGGCGCACAGCTTGCGTAACCTTAACTCAACCATTCCCTTCGCTGGACCTGCCTTGTTCTCAATGTCATTCTCCGGTGTTCTTGTCTAATAAGCTACTTACTCCATATTTTCTTCCGTAGTTTTGCTAATTATTATTATTGACGACTAGCTTGAGTTCTAGCTTACCTAAAGATTTTTCCAGTTGGAAATTGTTTGTGTATTGTATGGTTGGGGTTACCAGACGTCAGGGCTTTAGACTGACGTCAGGATTTTCTGGAATTGCCGGGTGAATATCAGGAATTTTACGAGAAAATGAAAAAAAAAAATGGATTTCGTAACGTTAAAAATGTGAAATGAAGTTTTTTACTGAGTTGAAATTTTTTTCGCGTTTTCATTTTAATTCAAAATTTGGAGAGAACTTATTATAACATAATTATTGGAATTGTATTTATTTTAATTCTAGGATATCAGTTTTTAAAAGTGAAATGCCCAAGTAAATTTGCTCTAGAAATATAACGTGACACTTCAGAAAGAATTTACACTACCGGTATATAGAATGACACTTTGGTTCGGGTGTCAGGAATTGCGCTTTCTGAAGTCTGGTAACCCTATGTATGGTAGTCTTCAGGCGCCAATTACACCGACGTCAATAGTGATAGTACTGGTGATATTGACGTGATTGCAGACATTTTTAGACTGTTTTTTATGTCTACTTCCACATCAATCACGTCAATATCACCAGTACCATCACTATTGACGTCGGTGTAATTGGCGCCTAACTGTCAGTTACTAACTAAATTGACAAATTTGAGACAGCAATAGATGCTGCTAGCGTTTGCATGTATTCTTGTCCCTGTTTGCTAATTAGTTGTCACAACTTGGTAATTGCTAGTTAGTCTACAATGCACTTTGTCGTACTGACTACGAATGTACTCTTACCGATCTCAGGGACAATCGTACTGTGCACCAGGGCAAGTTTATAAGAAGACCATGTCATGGGCAACCACTAAGCACTGTAGCGAATTCAATTTATGGACCAAATGCTGGGGATTCTAGGACTGTAAGTTGTGGTTACTATTCTGCTTATTGATTATTACAGATGTGGTCTTGTTATAATTCACAGTTGGGTACATAGTAAGCTTGTTGACGATTTTGCCTATGCATAGTATGCATAGCGGTCGGAAACCTCAGCTTCTGGAAGGCCGTTGGACGGGCTCCAACACGATACTGAAATTCTACGATACAAATTGCATGTGAAATGCTTAAACGCCTAATTTGCACATACATTTTCAATTTTTCCAAATGGGAAATCTCAGCGTTGTTGAGTTTCTCGAAGCCCTAGGCCCAGTTTGACGAAAATTTTTGATCTAGGCCTATCATAGGACTACAATAGGGACTTACTCACCATAAAAATTGTTGCCTATAAATTTTTCAGAGTTTAGGTATTAAAATAAACGATGTGAAATTAACTGATTTCTAACCCCTCTTCCCTTCCCAGCAGGATTTTATGAGTGCTACAGTAGCCTATGTACTGTGTACCTGTTTAGCTACACGAAGGCTCATGATTAGCGAAGATCGTGAAATATGGCTCCAGGGACTGAAAAGGTTCCCTACGAGCCCCTGCTCTACCCTAAACATGCACGTGCATGTCTGAGCAAGTAAACAATAGTTTATGACAAGAAATTGAGGTGAAAATGTTAGCCTACTTTTACGTATAATTTTAGGATTTAGTAGTTAATTTAATTTGATGAGAAAATGAGTGCTTTCATTGGATTGCTGGTTGCTCGATACCCCACCGTGGCATTTAGAAGGCTGTAAGATGTATCTTCCTAAGGCGGGGATTCCATTGACCTCGTTTTGCAGAATGCACATGATGTTGACGTGGTAGCAGACATCATTAATAAGTCGTTAATGTCTGCTACCACGTCAACGTCATGTGCATTCTGCAAAACGAGGTCAATGGAATCCCCGCTTAATTTTGGTTACATTGCTGGAAAATCTATGCATCAATTATTAATAACTAGGAGATAACATACTGTTGGGATAGTGGGCAAAGTTAGACTTCATCTGTTTACTTAAGATATCGCCGATTTATATTGAAAAATATTGTAGTACAGCCCTACGGGTTTTTGTTTATGTGTCTTAATTATAAATATATCTTCGCTCAGTCACACGATAGTGAGTTACAGTAAATTATGTAACAACAAATTAAATAACTTAATCGGGGTCGAACTGAAGTCCAATAGTGATAATGCAACAGCTGCTGCAAATATTAACAATTAATATTAACAACTAACAATCCTTCTATTAATACAGCAGATGCCAAGGCGTAGTTGATTAGGAATTATTGTCGCGACAGTGTTGAATGAAATAGCTGCTGCTGGTGTGTTTGTGTCTAGTCTGTGTGCTTGAGCTGTTTAATAAACATTTGTTCTTGTTTAAACTAAAATGTTTACAAAGAAACCGGAATCAAAGCCACTTCTGCAGCTAAAAACGCTTTCAGTGGGCCCTCATAAGAAAGCTGCTCGCGAGAAATTTGGCTATTCACATGGAGGATATCGGTAATTGTCAATTATGTTATCCAAGTTTTCTATGCTATTTTATCATGCTGCCGTTTTGTATTGCATTAACTTATTCTTTTGTATGACACTTTCCATTTTGAATTTTGTTTACATTTTTTAATCTCAGATTATGAGCTTATAATAATAAAATATAATAAAAAATATAGTAGGTACCACATAAACCGTTGTTTTTACAAACTTCTTATTTTTTATTTAATTAATAAAACAAGATAATTATTAAAGATTGGGATCATGTATTAAGTTGTAGAAGACTGCATCATGTATCATACTAGTACAATAGAGTATTTTTAATTTGTGGTACCGTACCGTACCGCTTTTTCATAAAAATGATTGAGGCTAAAATTTCACGTAAATTAGATACCATGAGGAAAAAAAAGAAGAAAAAAACAATAATACGTTAATACCCTATTATATTATACACATTACATGACAGCCCCAAGTCTGTACATATTTAGATGCATTTTACAATATTTTAAAGCCTGAGGTATGGGGAAAAGTTAAACAAAACGGGGACGCCCACACCTACAACATGAGGCAACCGGAGACCTTGTAGGCTTGTAAGGCGCCCATTCCACCGACCGGCTAGGGCTATTTACAAAAACGGTGACGTGGTAGCAGACATTCAAGACTTAGGTGGCGTTTCCACCGACCTCGCATTGCAGAATGCAAATGACATTGACGGAAATTAGAATTTTTCTTTTTATAGAAATCTATTAAAATGTTTGTACTTAACATATCCCATGACGCCATTTTTTAATTTTAGTTTGTGATTTTACTGTATGATCATTGATCAATTTTAACTATGGCATAGAGGAAAATAAACATTTCCGTCAATTCTGCAATGCGAGATCGGTGGAAACCCCGCCTAAGTCTTGAATGTCTGCTACCACGTCACTGTTTTTGTAAATAGCCCTAGGCGGTTGGTGGAATGGGCGCCTAAGGCCAGTGCCACGTACAGCCAAGTATGAGCGACTGGATCCTATACTTCAAGGTTTCGCCTACCTTAGAAAACTCCCGATTGAACTGAGAGCGGCGAGAAATGCTACTAACTTCCCTAAATTGCTTAGAGACCATCTCTTAGAGAAAGCCTTTTACACTGTTACTGAGCCACCAGCGCAATGACATTGACAGAACTACCTGATTTTGACGATTTTACTTATAACTTTCTTGTCAATTACTTGTTGATGACTTGTTTTGTAAAATTTAACAGAAATATATACATATTTATTTATTTATTTATTTATTAGTACTACAATAGCATCAATACATGAGGCTTTTGCAACCGAGGACTTCTAGACTTAACGAGTATTTCCATTGCTGACTGCTGGCGCCTTTGCCTAATTTATTTCACACAAGACCTTTACATCTGGATGCTTGTCTATCGTCAAAGGATTATATATTCCTACTCAATGGAATTTAATAGTTTTCCTTGATATTTGGTGTTCCCCCGCATGGATGCTGATGCATTTTCCTCGTTTTAACTTGACTTGGAAGCGTGCTTTCGGGATGCTTGTTGCGTCATGAGCATCACCATTGCATTAATGAGCGTGCCTGGTTCATGTGACGCTAATGAGCCGTGTTACATATTACAATATATAGCATTCCTTGCCACTATTACTGACACTACCAGCGGTCTGGAAATGTTACAAAAGCTGAAATAATATAGTATATATGTAGGGTGCCTGCTAGGCATTTAAATACTCAACGTATCGAACAATTACGATGTGTCACTCCACGCTGTTAGCCTCCCCCGTTTTGGGAATATTTTCTTAATTTGCTTGCTGACCATTTTTTTTTTCTTCCTAGGTTGAAACCGGTCGGGTTTGGTAGCCCTTACAGCAGTTATTGCCTTATTGTAACCCGGTTTGCCTCCTTTTTGTAACCTGAGGCTTAACGTACAGTAAATCTTGGCACTGAACTATAAAATCCAACTGATACTAGTCCTTTAACAGTTAATCATAAATAATATCAATAATATTTGCACGTAATTGTAGGCATTAACGACTTGATCTTGGTCCTAGAATTTACAGATTTTTCTAACAGAGCCATGGTGGTCCACGGAACATCAATAAATGATCTAGTGGTCCGTGGACAAAAAAGTTGGGAACCCCAGCTCTAAATCTAAATGTTAATAGTTGTGACCACGTGCAATATTACTCTATTACATTTAGAACGCATTCAATGAATGAATGAATTTAATATAATAAATTTACATTTTACATTTACATCTACCCACACTAAGTGCAACCCAAAGGGACGACTTGTTACGTGGGTGAACATTGTCTTTATACACAGGATGTGTCGTCACATTTACATACAGTATATTTACAAGGTATACAATTAATTAATATTTAGAAAGTTAAAAAACTAAACAATTGGATTTGGTTTAACGTCAAAATTAACCGTATTGTGGCGGCAGGTAATTGGTTTCTCGTTTCGCATTTCCTATTCGCGATTGTGGTAGAGGGCTAAGGTAAATTATCAGGTTCAGACCCAGGAAAACTGATGAATCATTTCAATTACCGAGCGCGTATTTAGGTAAATCCATCCAGTAGAAGGAAGTTGAAGTAATATTGCAACTGCTGGTTGAACTTCTGAAGGTCAAGCGGAAAATTTATTATCTCGCAGTGTAGCTAGGAGTTTTCAATTTCTATGTTTATTTATTTAAGAAATCCTTCCATTGAAGTTCATGGCTCGGAAAGACATAGGAGTTCGAGTTTAAGGAACCAAATGAATGCCAACTGAAGAGCAAACTTTCAAAACGTCACAAATCCATGAAAATTAAAAATTGATTTTATCATCGATTTTCTATCTTGAAGATGAGTTGAATCAGGATTGCTAATCAAAACAAAAACAAAAAAAATGTTAACCCAGTCTTTTGAAGGGTTAAAATCTTATATTCCCACTATGATAAAGCCCAAATAATTGTTTTTCGTGTTTTCTGAACATTTTACGAAAATGGATTTGTGCCGTTTTGAAAGTTTGCTCCTCAACTAAGGATACTACGTGTTAATTTTATGTAATTTGTTCACTTTGCATTTAGTTTTATTATTTAACTGTAATTTCTTCAACTTCAACATTTTCTCTATTTTAATTTTAATTTTATTTTAGTAATTTTAGGATTAGATTGAGGGGCCCATCACGGGGATGCCCATAGATGCCCCTCTGAACCACATTACTAAGTAACTGTAAAAAAAACGGTAAATAAATGTATTTGATTTGATTTGAGTCCCGCTATGCCCAAATTTTTTTTCGGTTCCCTTTTCCGGATATAATGTCCATAAGAGATTCCTCATTCTAAGTCCATTTAATGACTGTATTATACACTGTAATTGGTTACTTGAGCTCGTCTTTGAGGCACTGGGATCTGGAATGAAACATGCCGCGGTCTAGTTTCTGTTGGTACCTAATGACTTTGGGGATCCCTTTTTTATTCGCCTATTATTTTTCGAAACTGTAAAGTGGATCAAAGACATAGAAAACCAAAAGCTTAGGCATAACTTCGATATACTTAACATAACAATACATAACTACAGGACTTCGATGGCATAATGGTAGCTTGTTCGTACTTGTGCGAGTCTCTGCACATCATGCGATCGGTGACCTGTCGTAACTCAACACAGGTATTACCTACAAAGGTGACTGAAGAGGTTATTCGGATACACATTCATTGAATTGTTTGTATGCGAATCATCCTTTAAAAAATAAAATAAAATAAAAAATAACAGAGTCAGAATAAGCAGAAACAAAATTCTGGTTCCATCCATAGAATATGTACAAGAAGAGCTCGCTGGATCGGGCATTTTGCTACGAGAACGTCAGTTGCAGCATGGAAGGAAGCATAGAAGGCGTGAGCCGACCTGGGCTTCCAAAAATGGGATATCTGAAGCGACTTCGATGGCCAGATGGTAACGTGCTTGCACTTGTGCGAGTCTTTACACGCCATGCGATCGGAGACGTGTCGTAACTCAACACGGGTAAAAAAAAAAGTGATGAAGGATGTAGGGGCCAGTACACACGTGGAGCTAAAGAGGGTGTGCCAGGATCGAGGGAGTGGAGGCATCGATGCCACATGTTGCTGCCAACCAGCCAGCCGGCTATAACTTGAGTTCCGTGCAGAAAGTAGAAGTTTATTGCTTGACTGGCGTACCGGTGAACGCGAACCGATACACCACTACTCAAATTACCGAAATAAACCCATTAATATTAAAAAGGACGTGTGCCATCTGTGCATACTTGGTTGGTTACAGGAGATAAATTATAATGCCAGACCGATAGTCTGAGCCTGGTTAGATTACTAAACCAAGGTTGTATTGCAATGAAGTTGATTTATATTATTTTTTATAACAGTTTTTTTATTAATTTAATAAATAAATAATGGCTTTTTTTGTTCTATTACTAAGCCAACCTAGCGGAGTTAGGGCTATAAAGGCCTCTCTTACACCCAACTAGGAAAGCCAGAAAATGTAACTAGTGTAGGACTCGAACCAACAACCTTTCGGGTGAAAGAGTCCGTTCCACTACTCTACATGTCCTGATGGATCTTGCTTTTACGCCCGCCGCGTATGAAGTTGAATTAAATATTCTAAAAATTAGAAAATATTTCAACAATACACTTATTAATATACTAAACCACAAAAAGATATTCCTCATTATTGCCCATAATAGCCTAACTCGTTGTAATATGTATTATTAATAGGTAGGTACATCCTGTGTTATGTAGGCCTAATAGCTACTGATCGCTGTTTGAATTGTTTCACACATCAAGGATCTAAATCAATATGTATTTGTTGATGTAGAAAATCTACAAGTTAGCATTACAATTTACATGTATGTACATGACTTCTTGATTGGTCAAATAATAGTTATTGGTGTAATTATAAGTTTACTATGTTCATGTATGTAACTGCTCAAATGGCCTTTGGACGGGAAGCCTAAGGCGCTTCAAGGATTAGAAGGTATGGCAAGAGTCCAAAAGTGCCAGTTATCTATCAATGTTATTGGCGTAAAGGAATACTTTTGTGGTTTAAGGTGGTTCTTGTAATGCATAGGGCTTTATTATTATTTTCTTTGTTATTGTTTAAAATCTCTCAACCATGTACTTAGGCCTGGTCTACGCCTGTTAGTTGTGTCATTGGTAAGCCTCGGGTTGCTCATTAACGCGTGCAGACCAGAGTAAAAATTTATTCTATGATGCAGACCGGCTAAGTTGACGTCAGGAAAACCATAAAAATTAAGTGGAAACTACACCAGTCAGTCGATTAGTCACGTTAATCTCGTTGTAATGACCCTTTGGTTGTAAATATAATATAATAATAATTATTATTATTTGTTATTTTTTTGTTATTATATTTTATAATATGGTATTATATACATATTGACTATTAATTAATTATAACTTAATTTATAATAGATAAGTTAAGTTTCGACATAATATTCTCCTTAAAACAAAAATCTCAACTTTTTTTAATCACAAATCACGGAAACATTGACCAGTGGAATACACACCAAAGCGACAGCAAGAACTTTACCGGCTCTCTGCCGGTACTTTGGCATAGCTTTTCGTTGGTGTCGCATCTATATCGTCGTTTTGAGTTTTTACATTACTGGTGGATCACACGCACGCCCTCAAAGGATTATTTACTGATTCATACTTTCTTTGTTGCAGAGATAGTGGAGGGGAGAGTTCGAGCAGCGAAGGGGAGATGGCGGAACGAGGGGGCAAGGTGGTGGTGGACATCGTGGGCATGACATGCATGTCCTGCGTCAGGAACATCGAAGGCAAGCTAGCCGGCCACCCGGGCGTGCTGTCCATCCAGGTCAGTGGTTATGATGTTGCTGTGGTGGTGACAGTGGTGCTGTTAGACAAGAGGCTAAAGAAAAGGGCCCGCCTGCGGATGGTGAGTGGAGAGCAGCGTCGTTAGACAAAGGCTAAAGACAAAGGTTTGGCGACAGACGGTGAGTGGAAGGCAGCTTACAGTCGGTTAGACTTGGGGCGAAAGACAAAGGCCTGTCGACAGATAGTGAATGGACTCAATGGAGGACAGCTTAAGGGGAATCTTTCCAAATTTTAGAAGAACAGAGCTAATTAAGTAATTGCTGGTTCTTTTTCCATTTCCATTGACATTCGAGTGGCGTTAAAACTATTTCCGATATTAACTCACATTCCAGACTGGTAGTTGCTTGTTATCCTTATCTACTATAGGTTGCAGTTTAACTGCGTCTCTATCGCATCTATTGTTGTTAACAGGTAGATTTAGAACAGAAACAAGGAACTGTTGCATACGACTCAAAGCAAATCGCACCGGCTGAAATTGTCGATCAAATAGAAGATATGGGCTTCGAGGCAAAATTAGCTAAAGGAAATGCTACCGTACACATAGAAGGAATGACCTGCATGTCTTGTGTAAGGTCGATAGAGAGCAGACTGAAAGAAACCCCTGGCGTTTTAGAGGCACATGTAAGCATAAATTATTATTCAACTTTATCTTTAAGAATGGATGCATTTTATGAAGATGTTTGCAATGGACGTCCCTAAGTCTCGCCGTATTGCGTTTTTTCCATTTAAACCCGAAAGTCAAAGTTCTACCACAGTTTTTTTGTTGAATGCATATTTGTTGAATTTATGCAGAACAAAATTTAATACGTAATTTATAATGATCTGATCTATCCAAGTAGTTGCGAACTATTTCATACATCATAATTTAAGGTATTTTTTATTTTTTCCATTGATTTAATAATTTGGTACATTTTGAAATGGTCTACTACTTGGATAGACCATAATTGCATAACTTATGCATTAAATTCAATAAAAAATATATACTAAGAGAGTAACAGAATTTGGGGTGATCCAGTGATGGCCGATATCTGCTGTCAGCTTTCTCTTTAAATAGTATTTAAGGCGAAGCCTACAACTACGATTACTAGCTACGGCGGTTCTTCTGAGTTCACAATCTTAGGTGCCCATTCCATTGACCGGCTAGGGCTATTTCCAAAAACGGTGACGTGGTAGCAGACATTCAAGACTTAGGTGGCGTTTCCACCGACCTCGCATTGCAGAATTGACGGAAATGTTTATTTTCCTCTATACTATAGTTAAAATTGATCAATGATCATACAGTAAAATCACAAACAAAAAAATAAAATTAAAAAATTGGCGTCATGGGATATGTTAAGTACAAACATTTT
Organism: Psococerastis gibbosa; assembly: GCA_963971405.1. Lineage (NCBI taxonomy): Eukaryota > Metazoa > Arthropoda > Insecta > Psocodea > Psocidae > Psococerastis > Psococerastis gibbosa. The sequence goes on from OZ020490.1 coordinate 16,881,241, forward strand.
AATAGATTTCTATAAAAAGAAAAATTCTAATTTCCGTCAATTTCATTTGCATTCTGCAATGCGAGGTCGATGGAAACGCTACCTAAGTCTTGAATGTCTGTTACCACGTCACCGTTGTCGGAAATAGCCCTAGCCGGTCAATGGAATGGGCGCCTTAACGATTGCCAGATTTTCGTGTATTAATAAATGCCCTACCCATTTCGCTCTTCTACTTTTCATATGAGGTAGCAGCTGTCTCTCTTCTTCAATAGCCTCTAGCTACGGTTGTTAGCCCCAGTTCAAAATGGTTGATTGAGTTTGAACTTGAAGCACATCTTTCTTCCCTGAGCGTGCTAATTTATGCACGCGAACTAGAATTTGATATAAGATTTGAATTTGGTTGCAGGTGAATTTGGAACAAAAATTAGGACAAATATTGTATGATATATCTTTGTTGTCCGGCAACGAAGTCTGTTCAATCATAGAAGAAATGGGCTTTGACGCGCGGATGAGTGACAGTGACAATTCCAGTGATAATGTGGGTAAGTAAGATAATAGTAATTATAATTATTATAAGATTGTAAATAAAATAAAATAACTTTGTTAAGTATTACTAAAATATATTTATTTTATTTCGGCACTAGGCCATAGATTTTTGTGTAGTATTTTTTTTTATGTCTGGCCTGACAATGGCCTAGTGCCGAAACAGGTCGCTTTAAATATATTTTTGTAATAATTGACAATGTTATTTTATTTTGTTTCCTATGACGACACCACCTAACTAATTAGGAATTAACCGTAAAATTGCTTATGCAAATAAGAAATAACATTCTGGCTGAATGTGAACAGGAGTTAGTTGAGGATTTGCTGAAATATTACAAAGTGAATGTGGAAAATATTACTGAAATACAAATTCCTTCGGTATTCATATTCACGTGGGCGGATAAATGGATGGATTCCCAGCGTACACAGTATATTGATAAAAACCATAACTTGTTTCTTTTCTATTTGCAGACAAGAAACCGTTAGCGAAACTCATAGACGTCCCATCAGCGGGATTGTCAGGTGATGGATTGGTTAATGTGGAATCAATGTTGGCAAAGTGCTTCTTAGAAATTAGAGGGATGACTTGCGGCTCTTGTGTTGCTGCCATTGAGAAACATTGCAAAAAAATACCAGGTGCGTTTATTTCTCGAGTCCATCTCTTGTACTCCAACAACTCCACCCTGTCATAGTTCCCCCCCCCCCTTTTTTTAAAATGTTACCTAATCGCATACAAACAATTTAATGAATGTATCCGATTGACCTCTTCAGTCGCCTCTGTAGGTTAGTACCCGTGTTGATCGCATGGTGTGTTAAGACTCGCACAAGTACCAGTTACCATCTGGCCATTGAAGTCGATTTTCTCGGCCAGGTTTTCGTTTCTTCCTTCCCCAATCCTCGGCCAGCCTGCGGGTGTTCCTTTCTTTTTCCATTCTTTGGACGTGGATCTTATCAAATAGATTATAATTATGTTGAGGTCGTTCATTATGAGACTAATTAGGGTTCTGTACTGGAGAGACAGGACAAATATATACTATATGTGTGGCAACTACAGAAGAAGAAGAAGAAGAAGTGCAAAGTTATTTTATAATTTTATTTTTATTTGTACTGTAATTTTAATAATATTAAAATCTTACTCCTGGGTGGCAAGGTGAAATTCCTGGACTCCTTAAAGGTGATTGAAATTGAAAAAGCTGTGAACTCATGGAAAAACGTTTTTAACTACGTAACATTTTAGATCACCGCTAGTGGAGCTTGCCACCAATTTTCCATTGCCGCCAACATAACTATCTCGAATCATTGATTTTATTTGTTAGTTTATATACTGTTTGTAAATCGGTAGCCTGGCGATGGCCTGGTGCCATCGCGTGGCTGGAGACCGTTATCAATATGGCTGCTAGTGTAGCCTGCACAAGATAAGTACGCAATTTGGCGGGGAAAACCACTGATAAGTATAGCCTGCACAAGCTAAGTACAGAGTTTTTGACCGGGTCCAGGTATCCGTTCTGCTATGCTGCAATGTGTAAGACTTCGATATTTTTTGCGTTGGTACTTGTCTCTGATAGTTGGCTTATGGTTAACGGGTGCCTCGTAAGGCATATTATGGCTCCCGCCGCTCCAGTTAATGTATTCCTATGCCTGGTGCCGAAAATAGTAAATAGAAAAAAGATGTTGCAATACAAAATATATTGTTTTCTGTTCCAGGAGTGCATAGTGTCTTAGTAGCACTTCTGGCTGCCAAGGCCGAAGTCAAATACAACCCGAATGTTGTGCAACCCAGTGACATTGGCAAAAGTGTTTCAGAACTTGGCTTCCCGACAGAAGTTATCAATGAACCTGGCACAGGGGAAGGTGAAGTGGAACTCATGGTAAGAATTTCATTGCGCGAGAGAACAGGTTTTTTTTAATACTTGAATGATCAATGCGACTTCGGTGGCCAGGTGGCATTCTTGTACTTGTGTGAGTCTCTACACACCTTGCGATCGGAGACGTGTCGTAACTCGACACAAGTACCTATAAGGTTACTTAGTGAGGCGGTTGAAGAGGTTAATCAGATACATTCATTAAATTGTTTGTACGCAATTAACTTTTTATTAAATAAGAAAAAAAAGAAAGAAAAAGCTAAAACATATCTTAGGCGGCAATTCCACCGGCGAATTTACTTCATTTGTGATTTGAGATTTTTGTTTGTTTTGTTTTAAGGAGACTATTATGTAGATACTTAACTTCTCAATTACAAATTAAGTTATAATATGGTAGCAGACATCATTAATAAGTCTCTGCCATATTATAACTTAATTTATAATAGATAGTATCTACATAATAGTCTCCTTAAAACAAAACAAAAAAAAAAAATCTCGAATCACAAATGAAGTAAATTCGCCGGTGGAATTGCCACCTTAGCTGGAAAGTAGGAATTTTGTATTTGGAGTGGATGAGGTCCTGTCCAACCCTCAATTGCTTTTGCGCAAGTGATTACTGCGACCATTTGTAGTTAATCTATGGCTTATCCTTGCACATAAACATAATAGTCTCCTTAGTAACTTTGTAAAACTTGCTGTCACTCATTGTTAAAATTAACTTTGTATAGTTTTACGAATAAAATTAAATTAAAAATTCACAGCCGGTTTCGACTCACGCCATCGTCAAGTGCGATTGAAAACAGATAAAACAAAAGGTATGCAAGCTAAAACAAAATAAAACTCATTGTCAGGATAACACACAGCATCGCATAAAGTAAACAATTTAAATTGAACAATTAAACATTAACCAATGGAAGCGCCAACAAGGGGGAACCACTTAAAAAGGTTATGTCATTAAGTAACGATTTGTTTTTAGCCATAGCTTCCCAAAACTATACAAAGTTAATTTTAACAATGAGTTTATCCTTGCACACTTGTCTATATTTTTTCCTGTGTGTATTTCTGTTTTCGTGTTACAGATCTCAGGGATGACGTGTGCTTCATGTGTGAATAAAATAGAGTCCAACGTAAAAAAACTGAAGGGGGTCTATAGCGCAGCAGTGGCATTGACGACGCAACGGGGAAAATTCAAATATGACCTTGAGCTAACGGGACCAAGAGACATTGCTGAGGCTATCATTAAACTTGGGTTTAATGCTGAAGTATTATCTGGGAAAGAGAAGGACTCTAGAAGCTACTTAGATCACAGGTAAATAAATAAATATTGACTTTTTTGTTCTATTACTAAGCCAACCTAGCGGAGTTAGGGCTATAAAGCCCTCTCTTACACTCAACTAGGAAGACCCGGGACCGCCTGCTTTACATGCCCTCATGAGCATGGCCAGAAAATGGAGGAAGTGTAGGACTCGAACCAACAACCTTTCGGGTGAAAGTCAGAGGCCGTACCGCTACTCTACATGTCCTGACAGGTATTGTAATCAAGGTCTCTCCCTCTCTATCCATCCCTCCCCCCTCCTATTAGAGCTTTAACCACTGTTAGTGGAACTTGTGTAGGTAGAACCTAGAGAGAATGCTGAAGGCTGAAGCTGTTATCATAGAATGCAGGACTGTTGTCCTAGGAAGAGAAACATCCTAGTTGGCTCGTCTAAAAATACTGGATCTTACGCTTCAATTTTTATGTATTTTAATTTAGTGAAGACATTAGAAAATGGCGTAACGCGTTCTACATCTCTCTGGCATTTGGTCTCCCCTGTATGATCATCATGACGTACTTTATGCTGGGCATGAGTTTGGGCTACCTCGCCCATGAAGACATGTGCTGCTACAAAATCGCCGGCCTCTCGCTCGAGAACTTACTTATGTTCCTTCTGTCCACTCCTGTCCAGGTGAGTCAGCAGTTTTTCTTTTAAGCTCCATTTTAATGACAAATTAATCCAAAAAAAAAGCTGAATAATGTAAGAAAGACAATTTTCTGACGCCATTTTCTTTTATGATTTTATAGTGTTTGGCGTTAGACCTCAATGAGCGTATGCGTCATAATACATTTAACGATATGCATACTCAAAAAGTGAATTTTGCTGTTTGCTATTAGAAGTCTAATAGCGTACAAAGACTTTCACGGCCGGAGTAACGCGACGAAGCAGTAGCATCCGGGATGATAGACCGTGGTCGTTCTGATAGCGTACTTTCAAAAGCCTCTCTCAATATCGCCGAAAGAAATATTGCCAACCTTAAAGATTACCATGGAATATTCTGTACTGATGGACCAGCCATTGAAAAGAACGAAACATGGAGTTGATCGATTTCATTAACTTATGTTTGTGGAGTTATTAAGTCTTCCGTTCGGCGGTTATTCCACCGACGTCAATAGTAATAGTAATTGTGGTATTGACGTGGTAGCAGACTTTTTTAGACTGTCTTTAATGTCTGCTACCACGTCAATACCACAATTACTATCACTATTAACGTCGGTGGAATAACCGCCTTCGTTTCAATTTCTGGTCCAACAGTAATGATATTGATCCTGTGTACAACTGAAGTGATACTGAGGACAGGGTAAGACCCCGGATCCGACCTGACATCATTTGCTTAGGATAGATAGAGACATGGTCAGTGAGGCAATTGCTACGGAAGAAAGATTCTACTTATTATATTAGATATACGGCGAAATGTTAGAAGTATCCTACTTCAGTAGTTACTTCCTCCAGGCTCCGGTCTTCTTATCGATCCTAAGCACAAGTCCTTACGCCTGATCATACACATAGAAATATATTAACTGGAGCGGCGGGAGCCATAATATGCCTTACGAGGCACCAGTTAACCATAAGCCAACTATCAGAGATAAGTACCACAGTACACATTGCAGCATAGCAGAACGGATACCTGGACCCGGTCAAAAACTGTGTACTTAGCTTGTGCAGGCTATTTTCCCCGCCAAATTGCATACTTATCTTGTGCAGGCTACACTAGCAGCCATATTGATAATGGTCGCCAGCCACGGGATGATCATACCCTGTGGCCTGTTCAACCATTGCATTTTTCTGCATTATTTTGAAAGTTGTCTTTGGTTACAGTTCTCTACAGTTTTGTCTTTCACTGTTGCCCAGATATAGAGTATCATTAAAAACAGGTTCCAGTCACAGCGGAATAATAATAATTTATTTTGCAGTTTTACGGAGGCTACCATTTTTACGTGCAAGCGTACCGAGCTCTAAAGCATAGGACTACAAATATGGATGTACTTATTACTATGACAACGTGGATCTCCTACATTTACTCGTGCGCCGTCCTTATCGCGGCCATTGTCATTGGTCAGAATGCCAGTCCAATCACATTCTTCGATACCACACCCATGCTTCTCATATTTATCAGCCTTGGCCGGTGGCTTGAACATGTTGCAAAGGTTTGTATACTTACAGTATTTTAAGAGGCAACCGAACACCATCGCTACTAAACATAATAGTCTCCTTAGTAACTTTGTAAAACTTGCTGTCAGTCATTGTTAAAAAATTATTACTTAGTACAGTTTTGCGTAATAAAATAAAATATGCCCTTGACGATGGCGTGAGCCCAAACCGGTTGTGTATTTTATTTTATTACGTAAAACCCTCACTACTCGTTTCTGTACAAAGTCAAATTTCCGAAATATTTCTCTTAGAGCTATATTATTGAGGAATTTGATAGATATACATATAAGTTATGTGCGTATATGTAAGTTCGGACACGTAAAATGAATAGATAACAGAAGGGCTGGAGGAAGTAATAGAGGGGACATGAAGAGGAGGAATACCAAAGGAAAGATAGGTAAACCAGATTGAGGACTAGCCCAGAAGAGTGGGACTGGTAGTGGGACTGGAAGTGTTTCATACTCACAAGTGGAGAGACGGAAGGGCGCAGAGGAGGCTCACTTATCACACCCGTTCAACTGATGATAGATGTATACATTATATTTGAAGGGCTTTTATGGGCGTACACCAAGGAAAGTTATTTTCGTTTATTTGTCTTCAAAGAAGGGGTGTTCATTTCATTTTCCTTTTGGTTGTTCGGTTCCATAAATAAATTAGACAAACCAGCTGAAAACCGCCTTTTCACTGCAGTCCCCTAAACCTTACATTCTTCTTTCAGGGGAAAACTTCGGAGGCTTTGTCAAAACTGTTATCTCTAAAAGCCACAGAAGCTGTGTTGGTCACCATTGGCCCGGATTTTGAAGTGCTGACCGAGAAAGTTATACCTGTGGACCTGGTACAACGTGGCGACTTCCTGAAAGTGGTACCGGGCGCTAAGGTACCTGTTGATGGAAAGGTTGTCATGGGCCACTCCACGTGCGATGAAAGTCTGATTACCGGTGAATCTATGCCTGTCCTCAAGAAAAAAAGTAAGTTGGCTACGACATTGAGACGCCAATATTGTAATCGTACATTTTTTGGTTAATTCATTTACATACGATCGCTTGAAAAGTAAAGGGCATTAAATATTAACGAGAAAATGGAATAATTTCATGGTATTCAGCTATGTTTTATTATTATTCAAATAACAATGAATGGCAGGCAAAAGATATTGTTGTTACTTTGTGTACTTAAATAAGAAAAAAAATACATCAAAGTACTTGTTTCTCTGCCATTGTAATGAATAAAATGTTAACAGAACACAGGAATTCGTGGCAGAAGTCATGGAGTCGTGGTAATAGAGGGCTAGAGGTAGATCCTGAACATGTGCACTCCCAAGGGTCAACCGGGTTGCACAGCTTGCGCATACGCAATCCAATCTGGTCTGCGGCAGACCAAATTGTACAGTTATGTTGGATTGTGATCACAGCATGGTGGAGACCCTCCATGTTGAATTTTCTATAGGAAAGTTCTCCATTCACGGTTACTTGTCATTTCAGACTCGGCTGTAATTGGAGGTTCCATCAACCAGCATGGTCTTCTCATAGTTGGAGCCACTCACACCGGTGAGAACACGACGCTCTCGCAAATAGTTCGGCTGGTGGAGGAGGCACAGACGTCGAAGGCACCCATTCAACAGTTCGCGGACCGCATTGCTGGCTATTTTGTTCCCTTTGTTATCGCTGTTTCAGCAATAACACTCATTGGCTGGGTCGTCTCTGGTTACATTAATATTGAATTACTTCCTGTATCGGTCAGTACTTTTAATGTACAGTATATGTAATTATCTTCTTGCTTAGTTGCAATCTATTGATTCAAATCTTTTCATTTCCTCCGTTTTGGGCCGTTCTCTTGAGCTCCATGTAGGTCCCGGGTCTTACATCTATCATGTAATTATAGTTAAAAGTAAAGAGCCAAAAAACTTGGCTAGGGCGGGTTCTAATATGCTCCCGTTATAGCTTAGGTTAGTTAAACGTTGTAGTTTTTTTTACCTCCCATAACTTATTCGAGGCATTTTCGTCTTCACAATAGCGGTATTTTTATTTCATTTTTCAATATTTTGGCTGAAGATGGTGCTTCTCCTTACTCAAAACTATTATTTTTAAATGTTTGTCGATTTGTGCCTCAATGGGTTTCATAGCCTTTTTTTCATATCTGTCTCATAACCTGCCCAATAAGTTATTTCGAGGTATTTCCGTCTTTGCAATAGCGGTATTTTTTATTTCATTTTTCAATATTTTGTTCCTTACTCAAAACTCTTATTTTCATTTTATTTATTTTTATTTTTTATATTTGCCAAAATGGGTTTCACATTTTCGTAATTATTTTTTTAATTTCTTAATGAATACGTAGGCTTCGTTCAAGGTTATTGAGCTTCCGGTGAGTGTTATGGGCATGTTGAAGTGGTAGAAGTTTAGGATGACTTTATGGTTTGTGATAGGGAAACTTGAGGCAACCGAAATTTAACCAGAGGACAATTATTAACCATGGAACTGACTCATTATCTTTCTCGGTACCTATACTAAATGAAAATATTGTAGGGTTTTCTCGTGCTGGTTCTTTGATTTGCTAAATTTGTATCCTTCTTGGACTTGCCGTGTTTGTGACTTCATCCTATGTGTTGTTGCAGGATCGGGAAAAGTTTGGTCTCAACAAAGAAGAAATTATTTTCCAATATTCATTTCGGTGTGCTCTCAGCGTTCTGGCAATAGCTTGCCCCTGCGCGCTAGGACTGGCGACGCCAACGGCTGTTATGGTTGGCACTGGCGTGGGTGCCCTCAATGGCATTCTCATCAAAGGTGCAGAACCTCTGGAAAACGCTCACAAGGTAACTTTGCTTTTCCATGAACAATACGCCTATCTTCGCTAAAAAAAGGCATGTGAATTATCATTATCATTAATTTTTGTTGCTAGGTGAAAGCAGTTGTTTTCGACAAGACTGGCACTATAACTCAAGGAGCTGCCACGGTGTCTCGTATCACCATGTTCGTTCCTAAGAGCGTCAAGAACTTGGCTGAAATGCTGTGTCTTATTGGCAGTGCCGAAGGAAGCAGTGAACACCCTATCGCCGCTGGTAAGCCCTTAACCCCTTGATTCAATAATTTATCAAAAGGTGAGGGGTAAGCAGCAAGAACGCTTTTCGTTATTGCAATATTGCTTGAAGCGCTAGTGGGGGGCGATTCATTTAATCTGGGCCATGTTGGATTTATAAAGACAGGATCCTAATTGAAATCCGCCACCAAGCTATCCTAATACGACTGAAGGTATTCTCTTATTTTTGCAGCTATTGTAAAGTTTGTGAAACAAGTGACGAGGTCCGAAACTTTTGGCAAAGTTGAAAATTTCCAGGCAGTTCCCGGCTGTGGGTTAAGATGTACCGTGTCCCGTTTGGGGGAAATGCTCACCGCAGCTAACTCTTCCCCAGATATCAGAGCTTATGAAAACAACATTGCGTAAGTACACTCTGAACATTAGGTAGTTGATGTACGGTTTCATATTAAAAAACATAGTGACCCAACAAGCCAATGGGTCCAAGCCTAAGGACTGGCAGAGAAATCTTCTGACGTGCATTCAAAAATAGACTGTGTTTTGAAACAACCAACCCATTTGCTCCAATGAACCATTTCCAGCGTTGCGATCGTCTGTGTGTACGGAGCCTTATCATCCACGTGCGATAACCCATTGCCTTCAATACATTTCAACGATAATGGCAGCGAAAAAAATCACCTTAGTACATTGAAACTTCAGCGGGCGTACACTAGGGGTCCAAGGACAAAATTGTGGCGTTCATAGAAAAACGCTGCTTGCCTTCTGTCGTTTGTTACTTACTTCCAGTGTCCAGTAACACGCATTGGAGTAGTGAAATATTGGGCAGCTTGGACGGCCTTGCCATTCGTTGGAAATAGATCGTATACTGCGTGGGGGCTTGGTAGTTTCGGACAGACAATCAGGTGGGTGGTGTCACACAGCTCCACAGTCACATTGCACATCATCGTCGGCAGCAAGTATTCCAGTTATATGTAGGAGAGATAGGACATTCGCTTCCCGCCAAAAATATGTATTTGAATTTATGGAGCCATTTGCCACGTCTCCTATGACCAGTCATGAAGAGTCATAGCAGGTAGCCGGCCCTAGGTTAAAAAAATATTTTTAGCCTGCCTATCTCTCCAATATATAAACTATAGTAGTCCCCACATGGCAACGGTGGGTCGGAAGAGCGTGGTTCCTGCCCGGAGGCCGTTCAAGGTGCTTTAATTGCCCGGCGGTATTTTTTAGCTCTTTATTTCTTTTTTTTAGAAACAAAAAAGGATGCAGCCACAATTTGAATTCTGTCGTGGTCGATTACGTGGAGACCTTCAGTGGTAGCGCCGCCAACCAAGCCGTCCAACTTCAGCAGATTCTGTCTTTCGGCGAGGCCCCGGACGTGCCACACTTGGTTGTTATTGGCAACAGAGAGTGGATGAAAAGGAATGCCATTGATGTTCCCGTGGAAGTTGACCCGCAGATGACTGAGGAAGAAGAGTTTGGCAACACTGCTGTACTTTGCGCCATTGATGGTATGTTCTAGAGTTCTAAGACGGGATATTCGCTCCTGCAAAAAATGCCTTGTGCAAACTACCTTATCTTTTCTATGGCTGTTTACATGAAATTCATGAATGTATTTTTGGCGAGAATCGATTGTCCTATATATATTGACTTCTAGCATGTTGTTTTTGTTTTTGTTAGAATATTGATTAGCTCCTTATTTTTAACAATATGGAAAAGTGCAGTCGTCCGCTCCCTTCTGTCTCTCAACTTCTCCTGAGTCTATCTCGCTTATTAACTACGAGAAATGTTTTAAAGCATTGGCTTAGGGAAATGGTCACATTTGGAACCTAGGCCATAAAGGTTCGAATTTTTCCCTTTTTTAATTTTATTCGAAGCTGTATGACTGCATGCATAGTTTCTCTCGGGCGACGCCACAGAATAAACTATTGAATCTTTCTGCTGGAAGATTTACAAAGGCGGGGTTTCCACATACGTCAATGGTCAATGGTAAATATGGTTTTTACGTGGTAGCAGACTTTTTTAGTATGTCTTTAATGTCTGCTAAAACGTCAATATCACATTTACCATTGACCATTGACGTATGTGGAAACCCCGCCTAAGTTACGAGTAAAAAATGAAGACAGTATTAAATATTTATTTATTTAGTATTTATTAATTTTTTAAAAATAATAAAAATTAAGTGAGAAATGGGTTAAATTTAAAAAGTTTGAGCCTTAATGGCCACCACTGTCAATCAATTTCTACGCAATGAAAGCTTAGGCGGGGTTTCCACATACGTCAATGGTCAATGGTAAATATGGTTTTGACGTGATAGCAGACATTTTTATTACGTCTTTAATATATCACATTTACCATTGACCATTGACGTATGTGGAAACCCCGCCTTATAGTAATGTTTTTTATTTCTTTACAGGCATTATTGTTAGTCTAGTGAGCGTCGCAGACGTAGTGAAACCGGAAGCTCATCTAGCTGTCTATACTCTCAAACGAATGGGGCTCGAGGTGATACTTCTCACTGGTGACAACAAGCGAACGGCTGCTTCCATTGCTCGACAGGTAACCTCGATCAAGCAATTATAAAGAGCAGTTAAATCTATAGTACAGATAGTGTAGAGATACAAACTTGCTTCGAGCCCCCCTTGAAAATTTGTGGGGGAAGACATTTGCAATAGTGTTTCTTGGACGACTATTACAATGGAAATGCAAAATAAGCTAAATTCCACTTTCTGTTGATTTTCTTCTATTATCAAATAAGGCTATGAACGATTGTTAATATTCACCCAAAACAATGGAGTTCCTCGTGATTTTTATTCGAGCTGACAAAATTATTGTAACTTGGTAACATAGATTCATTCTTTAAGAGCGAATCGGAGTCCCCCAGTACGCCGTTTTGTGCTAAACCGATATTCACAGGAAATATTGATCGTAGAGCCCTAAAAAATTGCCGTTAAATTAGCGGAAATGCTCCTCTACATTGACATGTGGCCTTCACTAACACCAATTGATCGCAGTTCTTCAACTCCATCCTCTGGAATACCGCACCAATCGTTTTTTGGAGAAGATAGTTGAGAAACGACATTAGTGGACTGCAGATAATTTAAATAGATAGATAGATAGATTGAGAAGGGAAGGTTGGGGCAAATGTTGTGATAAATGGGTCACGTAGCCCGTGACATTGAAGTAAGTAGATGATGTCTTCTGACACATAAAAAAAATAAACAAATAATGATTAATTAGAAAAATAGCATTAGTTCGCTTCGTCTGGCCTAGTTGTGTGTCTCATCGATTAAACAATATTATATTTCAGGTGGGCATATCGAGAGTGTTCGCTGAGGTGCTTCCTTCCCATAAAGTTGCCAAAATTCAACGTCTGCAGGAGCAAGGGCTCCGAGTGGCCATGGTGGGCGATGGTGTCAATGACAGTCCAGCACTTGCCCAGGCGGATGTCGGAATTGCCATTTCCAGCGGCACTGATGTCGCTGTTGAGGCAGCGGATATAGTTTTAATGCGGGTAAATATTTGGTAGTCCTAGAGTTACATATATGAGAGATTTAGAACTAAAAGGGCGTCGAATCCAATGGCTGGGTCATGTGCACCGTATGCAAGGGGAGAGGACGCCGAAGCTGGTTTTCGAAGACACCTTCAACCACCCTAGGCGGCCCGGTAGGCCAAGGCTCCGATGGAGAGACCAAGGGCTCGAGGATGTGCACGCCACCGAAGCTAGCGACGGAAGATCGGCCGAGATGGCGTGTGTAGTGACAGCGGCCAAAAGTGCAGTTTAGCGTAAGAAAGGGCCATTGGCCCTAACTACGCTGTTGAATAAAGACGATTTATTATTATTATTAAAAGTCCCCCTTGGCTGGACGCGCCTACCTAAGTCTAGTAAGTCTGAGATGGGACATTCACTTCCCACCAAAAAAAAATAGTTTTGAATTTCTGCGGCGACCCGCCACCAGCCATTGAAGAGACGTAGCGTCGGTCTCAGGATTCAATATAATATTTTTGGCGGGCTGGAATGTCCCATATGTCATATATAGAACTCTAGGTAGTCCTGTTTGTAGAGAACGTGCTAAGGCGCTTATTCCACCGATGTGAATAATGATTATTGACGGTGTTTGACGTGGTAGCACACGTTAAAGACAGTGTAAAAATGTCTAATACCACGTCATTATCAGCATTATTTTGACTATTGACGTCGGTGAAATAAGCGCCTTACACTCTATTAGGTGGCGATTCCACCGGCGCTTTTACTTCATTTGTGATTTGAGATTTTTTGTTTGTTTTGTTTTAAGGAGACTATTATGTAGATACTTAACTTATCTATTATAAATTAAGTTATAATATGGGAGAGACTTATTAATTATGTCTGCTACCATATTATAACTTAATTTATAATAGATAAGTTAAGTATCTACATAATAGTCTCCTTAAAACAAAACAAACAAAAAATCACAAATGAAGTAAAATCGCCGGTGGAATTGCAGTCTTAGCTATGCAGTTGGAAGTACAATCTTGAGAAAAAAAGGAAAGGAAGGATTATTATGAAATAAAACACCCGTATACCCAGTTTAAAACATTTTCCAAGGAAAGATACATGTAAAAGAGAAAGAATAAAATAATATTTTACTTTTTCAGAACGATCTGCTGGACGTAGTCGCCTGTCTAGACCTCTCCCGGAAGACTGTGAAACGAATCCGAGCAAACTTCCTTTTTGCTTCCCTGTATAACTTAATAGGAATTCCCATAGCCGCCGGTGTGTTCAGTACAATCGGACTGACCATGCAGCCGTGGATTGCCTCCGCTGCTATGGCTCTTAGCAGTGTCTCGGTCGTCTGTTCTTCCCTCTATCTTAAACTGTAAGCATTTCATATTACACACACTTAGGCGCGGTTTCCATCGACCTCTAAGTGCAAAATACACATACGGTAACGTGGTAGCAGATATCATTAATAAAGGTTTCCACCGACCTCTCATTGCAGAATGCAAATGACATTGACGGAAATTTTTGTTTTACTCTATGCCATAGTTAAAATTGATCAATGATCATAGAGTAAAATCACAAACAAACAAACTAAAATTAAAAAATGGCGTCATGGGATATGTTAATTACAAACATTTTAATAGATTTCTATAAAATGAAAAATTTAAATTTCCGTCAATGTCATTTGCATTCTGCAATGAGAGGCCGTCGGAAGTCCCGCGTAAGTCTTGAATGTCTGCTACCACGTCGCCGTATGTGTATTTTCCACTTAGTGGTAACACTTAGTGGAAACCGCGCCTTAACGCCTACTACCCATGGAGGGTTCGGGCTTGGTTATAAATAAATAAGGACTTTTTATTGTTTCTATTACTAAGCCAACCTAGCGGAGTTAGGGCTATAAAGCCCTCTCTTACACTCAACTAGGAAGGCCTGGGACCGCCTGCTTTACATGCCCTCCGAAGCATGGCCAGAAAATGTAGCCAGTGTGGGAGTCGAACCAACAACCTTTCGGGTGAAAGTCAGAGTCCGTACCACTGCGCTACATGTCCTGACATTTCCCCATGCAGCCTGGTTCTGGGTTTGGCGCCTCCATCCTCAAGCTGCCTGCGATCTATGCTCACTCCATCCTCCCATCGCAGTCAGGCCTTCCCAGGCTGCAGCATCCTTCTGGTTTCTGTGTCCAGACCTTCTTCGCCGCTCTCCTGTCCGTCATCTATTCCAGGTGCCTTGCCCACCGAAGCCTGCTTCTTTTGTTCTCCGCTACTACAGCTTTAACTTGTACACCTACCTGTTTGCCCTGATCCTCCACTGACCGTTCTCGAGCGCTGGTTAATTTTCCTCAGCACTCGCCTACTAGGAGGGGCTTCAATTTCGTTCAAAATCAATTATTTACCATGTTTCCTGTCCTGCACGCAAAAAGGAATATCTGAAGGTTCTAGACACATTAACATAAAGCCTTCATGCCTACTAAACAAGTTATTTATGAAGAACCGAGGAAGAAAGTGAATTTATTTAGACCGTCTCCTCAAAAATTGGTACCTGAAGGTTGTCAATGGAACCTAATTACTTTTTCAGGTATCGGAAGAAAACGAAGGAGAAATTGATGACGGCTGAGTATCGTAGTGCAATGAACGCCAGCCGTAGGGCTATGGAGTTGGACGACATCTCCCTGCATGTGGGGGTTGATGATATTGAGAGACCTACCTTTGCTAGGTCTACCAGCAGTACCATTTCCAGGTATGAACTTTCTATAAAACCGGTTACCACCATGTCACTGTACTCAGACCACCAACTTAAACCAATAGGTAGTCGGAATTTATTGGCGGTGCTATAGTACCATTTTTGTGCTCATAGCAACATAATTTGGCAAAAATTTTACACAAAGAATTTTTTCTATTTGTTTTGAAAAAAAAGGAAACTTGAGCTATTTAATTAATTTTAATTAATGCATTTAATATGAAAGCTGTGAATTGTGATAGGTATGGTTACGGATTTACAGTAATCTAAAATTGTCGTTATTGTTTTTTTTCTCTCTCGATTAACTTACTATTTCGCTAGATTCGAACCAGTCTTAGTTTGCGTATTTTCAATAACAGCTCTTTGTATGCGCCATTATATAAAAATATGGAGGAAATAATACAATGGCTACAAATATGAAATAGGGTTCTTTTTTAACTAGCTTCGAAACTAAATTGTTCATGCAT
This sequence comes from Psococerastis gibbosa, assembly GCA_963971405.1. Taxonomy (NCBI): domain Eukaryota; kingdom Metazoa; phylum Arthropoda; class Insecta; order Psocodea; family Psocidae; genus Psococerastis; species Psococerastis gibbosa. Next base: position 16,896,803 of record OZ020490.1, read on the forward strand.
ATATGGTACACCATTGACATAAAGGGGGAAATTCATTCATGCTTAATTCACCATTCAATATTCAAATTTAGTGCTTACCTGGGAAATATGAATCTGAAAAAAATGTGTGTCAATACTAGACAGCTTTGCATAAGACCTATAACTCACTTTCTCTTTTGCTGTTCTCTGCAGAATTGACACAGCTGTTCCTCAAGTCGCCCTCCCCGGCCTCCCTGAGTTCTGGTACCTCGTTTACAAAGCCTTCTCATATCTGAACCTTTTCAACTTATTCTCCGAGCTTCCAGCGATCCTTCCTGTTTCTATTGAGTTTCTTAATGCCATCTGATCATCACCCCCGTATTACCTACATTAGTACGTACATATTATTCTGTCTAGTCCAGTCATGTCTCGGTCTCTTGAAAAATATTGGAAAGGAATACTGAATGGCTTCTACCGATGCATACTGGTGACGTATTCCTTAGGCGGGGTTTCCACCGACCTCTCATTGCAGAATGCAAAGACATTGACGTGGTAGCAGACATTCACGACTTAGGCGGTATTCCACCAACCTCTCATTGCAGAATGCAAATGGCATTGACGGAAATTTGAATTTATTTTTTATAGAAATCCATTAAAATGGTTGTACTTAACATATCCCATGACGCCATTTTTTGTTTGTTTGTGATTTTACTCTATGATCATTGTTTCAATTTTAACTATGACATAGAGTAAAACAAAAATTTCCGTCAATGTCAGGTCGGTGGAATACCCGCCTAAGTCTTGAATGTCTGCTACCCCGTCAATGTCTTTGCTTTCTGCAATGAGAGGTCGGTGGAAACCCCGCCTTACCGAGACATTTTGAGCAATGATGGGAACCGCCTTTATAGCTACAACATTTAAAGGAGAAAGTGCCCAAGAAAACAACAGTGACAATAGAGGTGATTTTAAAAGGGGATCTAGTCAACGTTCCACATTCGAGGCTGTTCTCTGTTGTATTCTTAATTTAGTATGATCATTTAGATAGCCTCACGGCCAAATTGACCTTAACAACATTAAGACTACTTAGATAAATGCATATTAAAGCCCTACCCCAAGACATCAGCTTGCTCCTAAAATTATAATATAATAGGCTTCAGAAGCAATTAAAATATGATTGAGGTATCAAGGCATGTATTGCTTTTGCTTTTTATGAATATTCATATTGCACTCACAAAAGTCTTCAAAACTATCATATTAAACTTGTACAGACGCTACCTCGATTCGGATGACTCTTGGTACCGTTTAACATCGAAAATTACCGCTTTAATTGGTTTTTTAAGGCTTTTTGACAAATTTTTATACAGGGTATATGATCGAGGTTCTTACAATTTGTCAAAGGAGGGTCCGGTACAGACGGACGACTCTCACGCCGATGACTCACTGAGAAATTTGCCATTGTCGCAAATGGGTTGTTGGAAAACCACAGAGTTAGCTTTAGAAGATTTCTGAGACTGGCGTGAAGCCGATTACACGCAAGTGCACGTTTTTTCCCCAAGACACGCCAGCTCATAGAAATCTTCTGAAGTAGACTGGGGGTTTTGCACCAACCATTCGCCATTCTATGATTCGCCGAGCCCATTTCCTACCATTACAATTTTATCGGGCGAGCAAATTAAAATTAAAATTTATTAAAAAAAACAACATTTACATCAATTACAATAATAAAAATGGAAGTACCAGTACCACACTGACTTCATTTTCTGGCCTTACTACGGAGGGCATGTAAAGCAGACGGTCCGGGCTTTTCTAGTCGAGTGTAACTCCGCTTAGTTGGTTTAGTAATAGAACAAAACAGTCAATATTTCTGCGCCTGTTTGGAGTCGCCGATCGCATGCTTCACTTCGACGTGGCATAATTTTTACGTAATGTTCCCCTCGGTCATATATTCTGTCATCAAAGGCATTTGCATTTGGTGTTGTGCTGTACCGCTCATTACTTCATTGATGTATTGTTTTATCCCCTGCAGTGTGCTTAATATATTGATAAAGAAAGGAGAGAAGATATCGCAAGAACTAATTGGTGGTGGCGGTGTCGGAGTGGTCAAGACATAGTAAGTTGAATGGGTCACCCTAACATCTAATTAGCTATTTACCTGCTCTATCTCTGTTTCATATCTTCAACCTATTAACACAATTATCGAAGTTTATACTGTCGTAGTCGATCAAGGACGGATACGGGGGGGGGGGGGGGGCAGGGGGTACCTCCCCCTAAAATTTAGTAAGTCTGTTGGAAGTCAATTTATTACGTTATAATTTAAGGGTCGATACTAAATAAGTTAGTTTATTCTATTTTGGGCCACAACTATCCCCCCCCCCCCTCGGAATGGGGATACAGGTATTGTAGGTAGGAACTGTATACTAGAGGAAACAGGATGGATGTATTAACCTGTAGGAGAGGAACAGTCGCTATGACGTAGCCTGGTTTTTTTTCGGAGAGGGTGTCGAACCTGCGTCCACAGAACCTGATTATAATTTTTGCCACCCATAGGTTACCCAGGGGGGAGTTTTCATAAAATAAAGGCGAGAAGTAGTGGGTTTTTAGGCATTAATGGATTCAATTCTAACGGGCTCTTAACCCCTCACTATTTTACTGTTATTCTTTGTAAATCTTTTGCTTTGAATTTAATTTGTTTTTCTTTTAGATTAGTGGACTTGTCTGAAAATAAATTTCAGGAAATTCAGCAAGACTTCAACCCTTACATTGCTTAACCTGTATTCTTTCTAACGTTCTATAAATGTTATACTTCCTACTATTGCTTTGATGCTTCCTATGGCTGTGACTAACAATACTAATTTGTTTCCTCTGGTGGTTATCATATTAAACTTCGACCGAAGGTAAGGATGTGAATGCTTGAGATTCTAGTTAGATATTGGATAAAGTTAACAACCCCAACTAGATTTAGATTGCCATGATATTTAAGGCTTGGAACGTCTTGCTAGCCAATGTAATTCGCTAAATTAAACATTTTAAGAGTCTACCAGACCCCCAATACGTACTTGTGTTGTATTTCATATTCAAATTTACTGGAAATAATGATCGTAGGGCTATCATTGAAGAATCATAAGTCAGAAGAAAATGTTTCTCCACACATTATGATTAAATAAATAAAAACAAATATTCATTTGTTTGCAAACAGATCTTAAAGTCCAATAAAATGCAAATCAATGATGTGAAGTTGCGGCCGAAAATATTGAAAATGAACGCTCGCCTTCTGTGTGGCCAATACTTTTTTGTGACGTCCACATTCTACGATGAATCAAAATGTAGAGGAACATTGTTATCCCAATGACAGCTATGATAGCTAATGATAGGGCAATATTTCCTGGGCAATTTTTATTTTAATATAAAACTTACACCAATTACAATTAGTGGCCGCTAACAAGAGACAAGCAGCTGAGATGAAGTTAATCCGAACAGGACAAGAAGTAGGATTAAAAATTAAGGGATGAGAAGAGAGTTCAGGGTGGTTGAACCGTTGGTGAAGAGGATAGCGAAAAGGAGAATGCAATTGCTCGGACACTTAAGGCGGATGGATAACAGCAGGTGCGGAGTGAAAATGGCTGGAGGAAGAAATAGCAGGAACACGAGGAAGAGGAAAAACTAAGACAGAAACCAGATTGAGGATAATTTCAGAAGACTACTTACTTCGCTTTATCGAACGCCCGTCCGTGGCTGTTCAACCATTCGACACCGAGCTTCTCAGTAGCGATTTGTAGTGTTGTGACTTGTGGGTAGGATGGGTTAAAGCAGTGCACACCCTCAGATGATCCTTGTCCATGCATCCGAGGTTGCATAGCGGGCAGGTGTCTTCGACGGCGAGACCAATGCGGTGCAGGTGGCCTTGCAGGTAATCGTGGCCGGTGTTGAGACGAAAGCGCGCAACAGATTCACCTCTCTCGAGGTTTCTTGGCATTGGGCTAGGTTCTCCCATTTTTACCGACGCAAGACATTTCAGAATAGGGGAATTTCTACCAAATAAAGTGGAGAGGCAGAGAAGATGCCACCCGAGGAACTGGAGCTGATAAATGATGAAAAAGAAAGGGAAGAAAGAAGGAAAATTGTCTTTATATTCTTAAAATTCTTACATTACAGTTAACCCATGATGATTTTAATTTAAACGTAAGAGGTGTAGCGTGTCACTTGCTTGACTCTGGTAGGGCCTTAAAATGTACAGTATTGATGCAAAAGCTTTTTAGGCGCGAGGCATGCAATGTCGCATGACCTAACTGAATATTTTTAATTTTTCAGGATGTTGATTGGCTACAACAAGGCAGGAAGTGAACGCCTTCTTCCGTCTGAGAGTGAGGACGAGTCTAAAGTGAGAATCGTCAAGTCCAAGAGACATAGCGTCACGTTTACCATTAATTCATAAAGCACAGTTAATTAAATTCAAAAGTTTTAACACGATTGTATCTCGTAATCAATATACTTATTTTTTATAATGTTACCTACATGATTTTTTTTATCTATTTTTCGTTCATATGGATTTAAATATAGGTTTATAAGCAAAAGTTGATAGTGTTCTCGGAAGCAATGGAGCCAGATGTGATGCTCATTTGGCGATTTTTAATTTAAGAAGCTCTAGAGTATAAGCCGCCCGTTTTATATTGGTCGGGAACTTCTTCAGATAACTAAAACATGATTTTAACGGGAATCTTTTCAAAATTTTGAAAACAACATGGCATTAGAGCTAATTAATTAAATTTTCGTTCCGCTGTGACAAAATCGCTAGAAACACTATAACCTGCGAGTGAAGTAGGCTACAACTTAATATTGAGTTTTGAAATTTTAATAAATCTGCATGAAAATTGAAATTTTTAAATGCTACAACGCCTAGTTAAAATGTTTAATGTCGGTAGTTTGCTAAGGAGAAAGCTGAAGCCCAAATTGGGAAGAATTATCAAGCGGTGGGCACATCCAGTGTCGTATGTTGCGAGGCATCACCATGCCATCCTGTCGTTCGGCCCAGTGTTGCATAAATTCTGTTACTTTTTCAACCTGAAATATTAATATATAATGTATGGTATAATACTATACATACTGTATGTGCATATATAAATATATTACACAAAATATTATACTTGTTGGACTAATAATCCCGCCTATATTATTCTATTACTGCTGCTGTGCGGTTTTTTACCTGTAATAAGGTTTTGCGTTCACCAAACTACACATTTACACATATGGGGTATCTGAACTTTCCTAATAACCCCGGGAGCAGTACGCCAAGCATACTCATTTAAATAAATGCTAGCTTCCGATTTAATTAAATCGTTCTTCAGGCGCTTTTTTGCTGTCATGTTTATTTCTAATGTTTTTATCTTGGTTATTTGTTTTGTTGGCTAATGAAATGCATAGCCTACAGGCGCTGTAAAATTCTGCAAATGTTCGAATTGTAAATACAGTAGTCTCGTTCGGTAACATTACTTCCTAAAATGATAATGATGTTTATATGGTTCATTAATCATTACCTAAGGAGGTTGGCACTTGTATTGAGAAAAAAGTTGTTGCTGCTGTAACATATTGGGCTTAAATGCGGGTTTTTCTAACCCACGGCTAATAACCCAGAAAATAAAATTTTCCAGTATACTAATTGAGGATTTCCAAATGGAGATAAAAGAGGCGCTTTAAATATTTTCGGAAATGGTACGACACCGCTCGATCAGACACTTGCCTGTTCAGTTAATAATGTTGGTCCAATGCCGGGAAATGTATTAACATAGTCAGCAGCGTTATCCTCGCTCTCGATTAATTGAAGGGATGCCCCGTCTTCTCCGGGCATAGATGCATTCGATGCAGCTGAAGCTGCCTGTACAATTAGCAAGTTGAAAAGAACAAAAAATTATACAATCGAGAAATACAGTTCAATAAAAAAGATAGTGTTGCCATTAGAGCGTACATGTAATGCCGCATTACACTCAACAAATCCTTAGAATGTATTAAAAGCTTCGTTGAAATCTATAAGAACCCGCGAGCAAATAAGATTGCATGAGCATGATGTTATCAACGAAGTCTTAGAAAATTAAGAATCCCGTCACGTTAGAATTCAAATGTTTTCTTTTTTATTTTCAAGTTAATTACTTTTTTAGAAGATACAAACAACATGCTATATAAAATGATACGTGTTTTGTTTTTTTACTTAAATAAATATTTGCAAGCCGTACACTCGGAATTATCCCACGCTCCGGCACTGGTTGCCAATAGTTTATGGACTTACTTCATTTTTTACTGCATTGAGCATTGGGTCCTCGCTCTTTCCCTCATCCTCCAATGGTGTCCCATCGTCTGCGGTACGTTGAGGACAATCTAGATAAGCTAGGTACTGGTATAGGTCCAGGAAGATATCTGAAGGATAAAATTCAACAAATAGTGTAAAGCTTTAGCTACCATCGACGAGTTAAATCATTCTTAAGCAATCCAGCAATCACACCAGCAGCAAACCTTATTTACAGCCAGTCGGATCAACTGAGACATGTCTAATTCTAATCTAATGGGACCATGGAACACTCATCAATGCTCCACCCATAAGAGTAAGAAAAAGACAGAAGGAAGACGAAAGAAATCCATTGCTGATACCAGCTGACCTTTACGTAGGTACCCTAGTAGAATTCAGATTATCTTGTAATACAAGGTAACCCACAGATCATAAAACAACTGTTTCTAAATTCAAAAAACTACTTAGGTATCCCGGAAATCACTCACCAACACTACACTAGGATTAATTTTATAAAACAGCTCTACCATTACTACCCACGAATCACCTACACACAAAAGCAAGCACCTTTCACGGGTTTAGACAACTACAACTAATTACCCTTAGAGAAAAAACATTAATAAATAATATGAAACGTTTTCAGAAAACCATCAAAAAATAGGTCTCAACAAAAATACTCGCCGTTAATATGATTAAAATCTCATTCTAATCATTCTAATCATCTAATCATTCTAATTTGTAATTTGTAATATTTAATCGTTAGGTAGATAGGTGATGTAAATTCCTATAACTTGTATTTTGACTCATTGGCGTAAATAGGGGGGTTAAGCCCAGAGGCGTAAAGTTTTAGAATGATGGCGGGGGCAAAACTAAGTAGGCTAGACCTTATGACGTCATCAGACATGATTTAAGGAAAAATTGAAAATGTAACAGAAAAATAGTAGGGTTTTACGCATTGTAATAGTTGTAAAGCATGGCTGTAGATTTTATAAAGCTAGAAGAGGAATGTTTATATTCATATTGCTGCAAAGGGGACCATGAAGTATATGAACCACGTCTTGCAATGCTCGAGGCTGGGGGGGGGCAAGTTGGACCGTGCCCCCCAACTTTACGCCCCTGGTTAAGCCCCCCCCCCCAGGATTTCTGGTGACAAAGACGTTATGGAGGCGATAGGCATAGCATCCAGTTTAACGAAGGGAAAATTAATTCTTGGTATACTTATTTTACATGAAAGACATTAAAAAATCAACACATTTATACCAAGTACTTTCACAAAAATTACATTACTCAAAATGCTTAAAATTTCAGACTTATGTTATCAAACTCTTTCTACGGGGGAGAACCCGGGTCCCTGCGTAAAACCTCATTAATTTGGGCCTATTTATCGATTTTTTTTTCTCAGGGGAGACCCCCGGGCCCCCCTTTCTTCAGGCTAAGTCTCACTAACTTGGGCCTATTCCTCACTTTTTTTTCTCCGGGGGAGCCCCCCGTACCCCCCATTCTCCTTCTTTCTCACTTCAGAAGTGAATGAAGTCCTCAAGCCCCCCCCCCCCAGAAATTTTTGGAATTTACGCCAATATTTTTGTGTGCTGAAAATAAATAATTGAATTGAATCAGAAGGTGGAACGACCAACAGCTGAAAATCGACGGCTATACAGCTACGTATAACTTTAATAGAATGCCCCACTCTCTGCAAGGCAACCTGCGACTTCACACAGTTGGTGTACTCACCCAGGGATATGGCAGCCTTTCCACCTTCAAGGTCTTCAGTCAGCAGCTCGCACAGAACAATCATGGTCTGAGTCAATGACGGAGAGATGGATCCGGCAGCTATGGCCACGAAATGAAGCCACTTGAAGTCATCAGTTCCGATGAGCGACAAAAGTGGACTGAGCTCTTCAACTGGCAGGGACAGGGCAATCCACTTACGCGACACCAGGTCTGCTGTCACCGTCATGTCGGAAGTTCTTCCAAGCTGAAATATTGTGAAACATTTGACCCCGGTCAAGGATTATTGAATTTGTAGTCAATTTATTGTAAAAGAGACTTATTGTCTGGGGATGCAATGCCCGATGTTTCAATTTTGGCGATGAACTGACCAGTGCGGCAATGCCCAGTGATACACTGTCCTGATTTGCAGAAATGGGAGATGTGCTGTCCGCTTTCGATTTATCGTAAGAAAAGAGACTTATCTGGTGATGCAATGCCCGATGTTTCAATTTTGGCGATGTACTGACCAGTGAGGTAATGCCCGGCGATGTAATGTACAAGTCCCCACCAGCTTATTTGTAGAGTACGGTACGTGAAGAATAATACTATAGGCAGTTCTATCTTATTAGTTAGAAGGTGCCTTAAGTGAAAAGTAATTTTTCCAGTGTTGGTTTTGAGCTTACCTGATTAACAAGAACCTTTAAATAACCAGGTGTCAGTCCGTGCCGAGCGAATTTTGACGGAAACTCGAGCCGTTCCTTTACAGGCGGATTTTCTCCGTTAGCGAGGGCCCGAAAGTACGCAGCAGACCATCTGAGCAAGTCATAGGGCTGTGTCCTGATAGCTGCCTTGCAGTATCCCTTCATTATCGAAGGGAACGAAGGAGGGATGAAGATTTTCTCGGAGCAAAGATTTCTTTCACCAAAGTCAGGCATTCTGTAAAAATAGAGAGTAATATTGAACATGCATACAGAAAGAACATACAGCACCATTCAGTACAGGCAGTGAAACGTAGGTATTATTTAGGGCAGGGGTAGGCAACGTGAGGCTCGCTAACTCCAAGCGGCTCTTCTCCATATTAGGTACCGGTTCTATACACGGCAAAAATTAAAACTAGGCCCTATGTAAAATATAACAAAAATAATTTTTAAATCAATTTTGTTTTCGTTTTTGGTTTGGATGTCTGGTCCTTCTAACAGATCTAAATCTGGTTATTTCGAAATTTGGCTCAGATGCTAAAAAAAATTTTCGACAAATCATTTAGTGGATGACCACGTCCTATTGTAAATTGTCCCTTAATCCGGCCCATACTAAGGCTTAATCATGAAATTAATTTGTCACTCTTAAATTTTACGACAGGCGGACCAATACGTATATATGTACATAAATTCTGCAGAGCTAAAGCTACTTTAAGTAAGCAAGCCGGCCGCCATACCAAGTTGAATCTAGCGGACCAGAGCAGGTTCTAAGATGCAGATAACTTGGTCGTGTGCGTGTGTGGTAGGGAAACATGATAGGACTTGTCCTGGTCACCTCCGAACTCATCGTGTGACTTCACTGTGTTTCCCAAGTGGTTCCGAATCCACTATAATCAGGAGGTCCACTGTCCTATGGGCCCACACCGTGGCCTGGGACTGTGTCCAACCATTCTACTAATTTAAGCAGGTATTGTAGGATAGGCTAATATGACTAAAAGACCCAGCCTTCTACAGTAGGCTACCTATGTTGTTGTTGTTGAACATGGTAGCAGCAGCTGCTAATTTGTTGACCGCAACATCATCAAGTTTTCATCTTCTTAACTGTTTTTCTTCGTCAGGGCAACTTTAAATTTCGCAACCTCGGTTATATTCTTTAGTTCGTAACTCAGTTGATCGTTAAAATTGTTTACAATTACAATTAAATTATCAAATATATTGTTGTTCTGTGGTATTTTGATACCCATTCATTAAAGATGAAGGTTTAACTGAGCCAGGTGAAGTACAGTAGCTTATTTAAAATACCGCGAATCTTACTGTGTTTCAGTTTGACTACTGTAAGAAAATTGTATACCATACTAACCTTATTTTTAAGGCCTATAATGTAGCAATTATTCAGCCCTATAGACAAAGTTTGATCGATTTCGAAACGAAGTTTGTGAATCGGTAGTCACCATGGGGACGTCTTGATGGAGGCAAACGACAGCGCATGCTCTTCTTAATTTTCTGCTAAACTTGTGGGCAATAAAGACTACAGCGTATAATATTATTTTTTAGTAATATACTGTAAATATTAGGCTATTCTCCTAAATTATATACTGTAGGTAAAACCATCGCGCGTTGAATGGTGGTCTGGACGCTCAATTGTTACAGTATCTGTATTTTCCCGCAATACAAAAACTATTGGTGTGGTCTAGTAAAGGGCGCATGCCATTTATCGAAATGTAGAGGAGCATTTCTGCTAGAATATTCAACAGAATTAGTAAGTATACAGACGAATGCTGCGCATGTCCTGGAGAGATCGTGGCCCTAATGCTGAGGTCCTGAGGCGAATGCATATAGAAACCGAATTGCTGCTGACGGTTCAGAAACGGAAAGTACCTAACATACTTTGGCCATGTGATGAGGAACGAGAAGTATCACCAACTGCATGTAATAATCCAAGGAAAGATAGAAGGACAGAGGGCTCCCGGCAGGAACATCATTGTAGAAAATCTTAAGGCTGTGGTTTGGCAAGAGCCCAACTTCCCTTTTCAGAGCAGCAGTCTCCAAGTCCAAATTGTCATGATGATAGTCAACCTTCGATAGAGGAATTTCAAGAAGAAGAGGAACGGATGTTTTTGTAGGCTCTATGTTCGATATTTCCTGTGAAAATCGACATTGTACAAAACACGCGTAGTGGGGGTACTCCGATTTGCTCATTCACTTTATGTTGTTCTTTTTATATTTTTCCCCCAATTAGCAGCACTTTACTAACCGCAGCTGATAAGGAAGGTCATTAAAAAATCACAAACACTATGAAGCCAACACATAATAATATTTATCTAAATTCACAAGACATCAATAAGAGCACAATCCGTAATATTATGGGCACACTACTCTAATATCAAATGTACAGTTAGAAAATACTGTAAAAATACAGGGGCTGACCATATAAGTAATATATTAATCTGGAATGAATTGTGACACAGAAAGAGATTCGAACTTTGAAGAACTATACAGCTTGCCTTTCGGCTATACAATAGAACTAAATTATTTCACTATAAATTATTTTTAATTTTCAATGAGCTTAATTAAAACTATACGTCATTTTGCAAGCTATTGTTGAAAGCAACCCTTCAACCCCATACAATGAAATATTTGCACTTTAAACCATTGCAATAAACAATAAAAAACAAATTTAAAAAATTAGAAGAATCTACAATTAATAGGTTGCACCCATTTCAACAATAGCCAACTAAATCACATTAAAAGTATTGCAATAATGGCAAGAATCCTAAACAATATAACCAACACTGTGTAACGAACCCACAGTAAAGGACAGATCCAGGGGAGGGTGTCCTGGTTATGACCAAGAATCGGCGGGCCTATTATGCCGTTATCTGGTATTAACTTGTCCTTAGGCGGGGTTTCCACATACATCAATGGTCAATGGTAAATATGGTTTGACGTGGTAGCAGACATTTTTAGTATGTCTTTAATGTCTGCTAAAACGTCAATACCAGATTTACCATTGGCCATTGACGTATATGGACACCCCGCCTATGGGTTAAAAAATTTAAACAAAACAATTTTGAATAGCACTTTCCATTTAGAAAATTATCTCCTTTACATTTTTAATCCCAGGTTGAGATTAAAAATGATCGTCATAGTAGGGCCGCCACAGTTACAATGAGCTTTTTTTTTTACCAACTATATCAAATAATACAAAAAAACTAGAACTAAACTTATCACCCCCCCCCCCCCCTAAATCCTAAACCCGCCTATGCCCCCACAGTTGATCAATATCATACTTTTTATCATCATATAGAGGACTATTATGACGTATAGGTATTTACTGGATTATTTTAGAAAAGCCTACGGCCAATAATAATGAGACAATATCGGCCATTCTCATGACAGTGTGACCATAAGCAAGCAAATAAAACCAAAGTTATAAAAGCTCAAAATCGGTTCAAACTAATTTTTTTACCTTCAATTTACAAAACTAGAACTAAACTTATCACCCCCCCCCCCCCCTAAATCCTAAACCCATATCATATTTTTTACCATCATACAGAGGACTATTATGAGGTGTAGGTATTTCCTGTATTATTTTAGAAAAGTCTACGGCCAATAATAATGAGACAATATAATGCATATGAACTACGATGCAATAGAAATTATTAAAGGGTCTAACTGGCTATTAACATAATCGAATGCTAACGAAAGTTAAGAGTTGTTAAAACCATGGTTAAAAAAAATGGAGATCACGAGAACATTTACCGTTGCAACTATTTTCGAGCAGTAGAAAAAGCGAATTCAAGATTTCTTTATCTTGCGGGAATTATATAGTCCGGATCTCATCGAAGCGGAAAATGATGGACAGGACTTAGAAAAGTATTGAAACTGCGTTAGCCGCAAGCGGAAACGCTTTTTATGATATTCCAATACTCAACATATAAACAGAAATAGGCTACTTGACAGTTGTAACAATAAAATATAAACTATACGTCTTCATAAAGTAAGTTATAGGTTAACAATAATTAAAATATAAATAAATAAATATTGGTGGTTTTAGCAGTGTATTTCAAGAACCAAAACGCCGGCAGATATGGGTAAAATATAAATAAATAAATAAATATTGGTGGTTTTAGCAGTGTATAACAAGAACCCAAACGCCGGCAGATATGGGTTAAATGAAAATGAAGTTTTTTTTTTTTTTTTTTTTTACAAAAAAAATTATGGGGTATAAAATAAATCTTCTATACATTAGGTTTTCGAAATTAGTCAAGTAGCCTATTATAATAAGCAGCTATAAAAACCGGAATAAATTTAAGTAAAACAAATGATAAATGTCTCTAAAGGTTTAATACAGATAAATACACTCAGGAAAATGTGGTTTCAACAACGAAGATCATATTATTTAAGTACATATTTGATATTTGACTCATCGACAATAATAACAATAAAAATCATGGTAGAACATTATATTGGGGCCTGTAACATTGGGCGCAAAGTCATGGACGGCATTTTGTGACATATAAAGGCATTATTAAAGACACTTTAAATAAATTTCTCAGTTACAAACTTAAAGGTATCACAGAAAATAAAACTGTGTAAGTTGCATGTAGTACTATATATTCGGTTGGCTTACCGTAGATAATTGACCAATTAGTTACCGTACGTTAAAAACATTATTAGCTCAAACCTTATAGGTAGGAGGAATGCAAAAGCCTTTATGAGCCGGAAATTTCAAAACTGAAGTTCCCCAATGACCTACATTAAGTGTCCAAACTTTAAACCTGGTTAATAACCTTCCAACAATTTTGGTACGAGTAATATCCATCGGCCAACAGCAATGCTATGAACACAGTTGCCAAACAACATGGCAGAACATTTATGAACCACGCAAACTAGGTATTCGCACAACTAGGGGTTTAACATACCAATTGTAATCAATGTCATAAAATTCAGGCATTTGGTACGCTACCACGTTAAAAAATCAAAACTCCCAAAGTCATACTATTACCCAGTAATATAACCTTGAGCCAGCACCAAGGAATGAACAACATAAATTAAGGCATTAGGAAACGTTGAGGTAAGAGGCACAGTATATATGCATGTGTATATAGGCCTGCATTAAAACTGTTTACTGCATATCAAAGAAGATTGCTAGTATATGACAGATAGCAGGTGATATAGCCGGCAACATTGTCCAAAATAAATCTACATACATATATTATAAAATATAGTACAACAGGTTACCTATACAAACCGCTAACAGCAAAACAAAATGTAGCCTTCAAAGCATTCCATGTGCTTACTTGTAGCTTTAGAAATTGCGTTCCAATTTAAGACTGTTGCTTTACTTAATGCATTTTGGTGTTCAAATGTATGGATTTTACACAGCCTAATAAGGCCTATTTTCACGGCTATATACCCATAGCTATTGCTGTTTCATGTCACATTCAGAATATGCAACTATCGGCAACACTATCTTCCCCGTAAACATGAGAGGAATGTTATGTCCAAATACTAAAAAAAGACCAATGAAATCAGCTGTCACGAAGTCAGGAAAATCATATAAGCGTTACAATGTGTCATCATAATGCTCTTTTTTAAACTATAATCAATTAATTTGATTATGGATAAGGCGAGATTTTACAATATATAACATCTGAATATTTGAAGTCTCTATGCTACTCTTCGCAGTCCCGGTAAAAATGTAAGTTGTACTCTAAATACGTGAATCCCAGGTCGTGTTTACTGGCTAAGCAAACATTCTGAAACAGAAAAACAGTGTGGCTTAATAACTAAGAACATGTAATAAAATTGCTAGAAGCACCCCTGGCACTACTGGTCACTATGCGACTTGAAGACTAAACCCAGCAGCCACTATTTTGTAGGTTTTGGCGGGTATTCCACATACGTCAATCGTCAATGAAAAATTGAAAAATGACGTAACAATGACGTAAATTGACGTGGTAGCAGAATTTTTAGTATGTCTTTAATGTCTGCTAAAACGTCATTTTTCAATTTTTCATTGACGATTGACGTATGTGGAATACCCGCCTTACATTGGTTTCAATGCAGCTAAACGGCTTTTTGTGTTCTTCTAATTACAAAGCTTTGATCACAGTTAGTTGGGCCAAATAAACGTAATTAATTTTCCAGCATTTAAAAAACATGAACTAGTTTGGCGCTACATTAAAAGTAGAATTGGTTTCACGTGTCACAGTCATTCCCCCATGGAAGTGGGTTGATTAAAACATAGTCAGTAGCGATCACAGCGCAGACTTCTCAACCCGGAGGTCCAAGGTTCGAATCCCGCTGTCACCTTTACCTGCTCTCATCGTTATGTTGTTGATGTTGTTGTTTATAACGCCTGCTTTCAGCATTTCTGCTTTAAGCAACCCTGTCAGACTGGCGGGGGGAGTGAGTCTGTTTGTTAACTTGAGGCACCCTATGGGCAGACTCTTTCACCTCGGGGAAAGGCGCATATTCCACCGACCGGCTAGGGCTAAATACAAATACGGTGACGTGGAAACAGACATTCAAGACTTAGGCGGGGTTTCCATCGACCTCGCATTGCAGAATGCAAATGACATTGACAGAAGTGTTTGTTTTTCTTTTTATAGAAATCTATTAAAATGTTTGTAATTAACATATCGCATGACGCCATTTTTTAATTTTAGTTTGTTTGTGATTTTACTCTATGATCATTGATCAATTTTAACTATGGCATAGAGTAAAACAAACATTTCCGTCAATGTCATTTGCATTCTGCAAAGCGACGTCGGTGGGAACCCCGCCTAAGTCTTGAATGTCTGTTACCACGTCACCGTATTTGTATTTAGCCCTAGCCGGTCGGTGGAATAAGCGCCAAAGGGGAGTTGACTGACAGGGTGGACCTCCTGATTATAGTGGATTACGAACCACTTGGGGAACAAGGTACAGTCACACGAGTAAATCGGGGGTGACCAGGACACGACACGTACTTATACTGCCTAAGCGCGTTATCATGTCCCACCATGTTCCCCTGCCAACGCTGTACACACTACCAAGTTTGCCGCAGTTTGAAACATGCTCTGCTCTAATGGATTCAACATGGTAAAGCCGTTGGCACTCTCATCGTTATGACGACGACGATTGATTAAAATGACACATGTAAGTATGATTAAAAAGACTGCTTTCGCGGCCGGAGTCAGCAGATGAAATTGTAGAATCCGCACTGATGGGCCGTGTTCGACCTGAAAACGTTTGGAAGCAAGCTTTCAGATCTGCTATGGCCCATCAGCCCGTATTCTACTGCTTCATCATGATATGAGAAGGCTGTTTACAAACATGGTCAACTCCAAGTTGTAGAATTTTTCAGGAGAGCGGATTTCCTGGTGAAAATTGCATTAAGCTTATAGCTAACCCTAGACTTCTCAGCGCTTCTGTGCGCAATCTGGGTGCTTTTGTCACTTTATTATACAATTTACAGGTGGACATTAAAATTTTCTGCAAGGTTGGATCAAAACCCTATTTTGTGAAAAAATGGAGTTGACCACGTTTGTAACGAAGCTCCTCATATGTATGAGGTAAAGTAATCTCTGTATTAACTCAATACACGTACAGTACTATACAATATAGCCAGAGATGGTGAGAGCATATGAATTTACCTTAGATAAGCTATGGCCAATTGGAACTCTATATCTTATGAAGGCGTTCGCGGAGTTCCACAAGTCAACGGTGAACACGTTCGGATCTCGCGAGGCAGGAATCTCGGGACCTGTTCGCGCGGGACCGCATTCGACGCTGGGGTACGTTTCGGGGCAGACCTGCACCTCTGAACGGTTTCTCCCCTTTGGAAACCTAAAGCAATAGGTGACAGCATAAACCTTAATGTTTACATGGAAACACTTGTAAATAAACACAATATGCCGGAAAGTGGAATTCGGCGGATACTGCAATCCTCCCTAATCCTATCCCTATGCACTGACAAGCGGTGGGAGTGGTCCCAAAACAGGTAGGAACTTGACAAGGCTTTGAGCTGAAAACGGTAGTTTTTATTTTTAAACGTAAAATCTACAAATCTGGCGGTGGGGGGGGGGGGGTCACCTGACGTCACTGGAGGTGAGATGAATTCTTGATTGGTCAGATCAACACATTACCACACAGCAATAATGGCAGGGCACGCAATGCATTTGTTCAAAAATTTTTTTTTGCACAAAACCAAATAGTTTTTTGGGAAAGCAACCTGTCCGGTTTCGTTACTCAATTTAACACCTAAAACAAGCCTGAAGGTAGAAATCATCGATAGAAAGGTTTCGCAGAAAAATTATTTTTTAGTAATTTTAAATTAAAATTGTTTATTTTTTATTTTCTTACCCCCAGAAGCAAACTATCAAGGGGCAATATAATTAATATTAATTATTGTTATTAATAATTTTTTTAGACGTTTTCTTGGAGTTTTTTGAGAATAAAACCCCCGCAAATTGAGTTAGTCCAAAATAAAAAAAAATGGTCCCGAGGTATGATTTTTGCAAACCTACATGCTAAATTTAATCAAAATCGACCGAGTAGTTTCCCCGGAAATTGATGAACAGACCGACAGAGCGACAGGCAGACAAACACTTCGTAAAAACCACTTTTTTGTGTTCCTGGGACCTCAAAACGTGTAAATACGTTGAAATCTCGGAATCGAATATTTCGACCATCACAAAGCCCCCAGCAGACTATATTCGAGGTAGGTTTGGTTTACAATATCATTGGTATATGAAAGGAGCCTCTGACTATGTGAAGGAATAGAGTTTTCCCTGCCTTAGGGTATGCAGCAAACAAAAAACTTGTCAGGCAGTTGGTCGGTGGTACACCCTACATAACACCCCTTCACTTGATGGTCACAATCCATAAACCACCTAATAAGAGGAACTTACAGGAATTCAACGAATAAAAGGCCATCGGGAAAATATCGGCTAATACGAATGCTGTAAGTGTAGTTGAGAGCAGTTTTTTCAAGGCAAGACTTGAAGTCACTGACGTATAACTCACAGAATTCGGCCGTCAGAGTTTGATTGATATGGGAGCCGTACAGTGTTACCACCACACCGCCGCTGTGATCTGTCACTGAAAAAACAAGGTTGTACTATTTTAGTATATACAGTACAAAATAAGCTTATTATAGGCTATATTAAATTTAAAAAAAAAATTTATCACACAATATTATGAACTAGCGAGCTTAAAGTTTGGGAACAAACGAAGTGATACCCAGAGCCAGGCGGAAGTTCTGTATTTTTTTATGTTTATTAAATTAAGGCTCGGGAAATTTTACATAGTTATAGTAGAGTATCAGAGGTGTAAAGTTTTAGAATGATGGCGGGGGCAAAACTAAGTATACCTTATGACGTCATCAGGCAGGATAAGCAAAAATTGAAAATATAAGAGCTAAATAGTAGGGTTTTACGCATTTTAATAGTTGTAAAGTCTAGCTGTAGATTTTACAAAGCTATAAAAGGAATGCTTGTATTCATATTGCAGCAAAGGGGACCATGAAGTATGAACCACGTCTTACAATGCTCGAGGCTGGGGGGGGGGCAAGTTGGACCGTGCCCCCCTCCCCCAACTTTACGCCCCTGTAGAATATTGTATATTATTATAATTTAGAAGAGGGATCGAAAAAAACAGCTTAGTAGTAAAGACAGTCATGTCCTTCAACGACAAGTCAATCAGATTGGCCTGGCCAATAAATGCACCTTAAGAAAGACGGTCCAGCCGCAGTGCTGAACAGAGGCCAACCCCGTGTTTTGCGGTCTCCTGGGACTCATTGCAGTGCCGGGAGATGGTCAACATGAACAGACAGGGGCCCTGCTACAAAGTAGGCAATTAACTAACCTGGAGGGGGCTCAAAATTACTATTTTCGGGGTAGACAAAATCGTCAGCACTTCGACGGCTTCTGAGATGCAATCCACTAAACCCCTTCCTATTACTTTTGAGTCTGCCTCCCACCTCAATGGTATTAGTCGCAGCAGGTGGGGGACTTTCAACTGAAAATTAAAATTTCAATTTATTCCCATCTACTCACGTTAGGGTCAACCCAAGAAAATCCTCGGGACAATAACTCCGAAGTTAAATTGAATTACAACAGTAATGGCCTCTTTACATCTATCGAGTATCATTCGTCTCCGTAGCGTTATGACTGAAACAACCGCCTCACAAGCCTACCAGAGTACCAGCAAGTCTTTGCGAAATCTTACAGGTTTCTTGGCAGTCTCTACTATACACACGTATTGAACATAGCAGCAGCAGAATGTACAGTGTTCAGATTGCTCACTTGACAATTTCCTTCAGCTTCCAACAAGAGCTTCCACAAGCTATGCTCATGTCTAAGTGCGCCTCTCGAACCGGGCTTAGTGGTTAGTGGTATATATCCGGTGCTACTGGGTATAGCATAGTATAGCTGCTACTAAAGAGCAGGGGTGTTCACCTTCATTCTGCTTGGTGTGTATGCTGGCGTCCTCCTCGTGGTGCACTGGGTCCAGCGGGAGGTCCTGGACAGGAGGGAATTTGGCCTGGGTGGGCAAAAGGACCGGCTCCACGTCGCCACAGCAGTAAGACTGACAGCCACTGTCGTCGAACTGGCACAGCGGCGGACGACCGAGCACTCTGGGTGAGCGGGGCACTACTGCTGTCGGCGTGGGATGGCTGTCCATCCCCATTTTGGTCGCCGGGTGCGTGCTGCAAAGTGAAAATTACCGAAATTTGGCGACAATGTCCGGACATGTAGTGTAGTGGTATGGACTCTGACTTTCACCTGAAAGCTTCTTGGTTCAAGTCCAGCACTTGCTAAACTTTCAGTCCATGTTTCAAAGGGAAGGTGGCTTATTGAGTTTAAGACAGCTGGCAGGAGTTAAGTAAAGTAAGTAAAGTAAAAATGTATTCCTCCAAAAAATTACAGAATGAATGAATAAACGACTTTATTGCAATACAAATGGCGAACAACAGAATAAAGATTAATTGATATTCAATTTTAAATGCAACGACAATACAGTATATATGTATGACTGCTTGATAGGCCATCCACCCTGTGCAATGAGAAACTCGTGTCTGCACGGATGGATGGCATATCAAGCAGGAGAGAGCAATGTTACGGCGGGGTTTCCACCAACCGGCTAGGGCTAAAAACAAATACGGTGACGTGGTAACAGACATTCAAGACTTAGGCGGGGTTTCCACAGACCTCGCATTGCCGAATGCAAATGACATTGACGGAAATTTTTGTTTTCCTCTATGCCATAGTTAAAATTGATCAATGATCATAGAGTAAAATCACAAACAAGCAAACTAAAATTAAAAAATGGCTTCATGGGATATGTTAAGTATAAACATTTTAATCGATTTCTATAAAAAAAAATTCAAATTTCCGTCAATGTCATTTACATTCTGCAATGCGCGGTTGGTGGAAACCCCACTTATGTCTGCTACCACGTCACCTTATTTGTATTTAGCCCTAGCCGGTCAGTGGAAACCGCGCCTTATATCAATGACAATTGAAAAAAAAAAAATTGCGGAGAGCCCCCACTATAAGAACTCTTGTCAAAGTGGAGGACTTGAGCAACGAATGTATTGCTATCTGTGCGAATAAAATGTATATAGATATATGTTTATTTATTGAAACAAATTGAATGTCATATAGATAGAAAAGAAATGCATTTTTTTAGATCGCACTCCTATAGGTTGGCGTAGTAAAGGAACCAGCGCTGTTAGCTATTTAGTGAATGGCCAAAAACCTTACATGTGTATAAAACATTTCACAGGAAGTAGAAGGAAGAATATATATTGATTATATATTCGTACAGTGAGTGGCAATCACAAACACCGAAGTTATGTAAATTTATTTGTATAAAAAACCGTTAGTGTAAAATTTAAATAACCCAGCAATGTTTGTGACGGCCACATACTAAATATCCAAATGTAAATTCAGGTACGTTAAATACGGAAGATTCCAACGCCAGCGATTCAACATGGGAACAAATTGATTGGTGCAAAAACAGTCTATTTCGGATAGCACTAAGGAAGATGTCTGATTCGCTGGCATGTTGAGGGGAAAACTGTGCACCTGCAAGAGGACAGAAATCTGCTGATGTAGACTCTGGGTGTTTGCACCAACTCATTAGCCCGCACAAAATTTTTTTCAGCGAATCGCTGGCGCTCGAATCGTCCGTGTTTTTCGGGCCTTTCTTTATACGTGTTTCCCAATGAGCAAACAGCTTACCTATTACGGATGAGGTGGAGTCTGGTGGATTTGACCCTGTCGAGAAGATGTAAGTCCTTGCCAGTACTCATATGTCTTGTCTTGTTAACGTCTAGAAGGTTGCTTATAGTTGAAGCTATACCCCAGCTTGGTCTCTTCGTCCTAAAGAGGAGAATTAGAAATATAGGTACAATATTTTCTGACAAAATTCTAATGAAAACCATTGACATGAAAACTGTAAAGACACATTAATTTTAATATAGGCCTAATTTTTGAATGTAATATTTACTATTTTAGCTGAAGGCAAAATACCACAAAACGGAGAATGAATATAGGCTATGTACACACAGCAGGAGACAGCGAGGGAGGTTTATATATATAGAATTTTAAAATGAGCTTTAAAATGGCCACCACGACAAATGCTGAAATTACATTATAAACCATGTAATCCGGTAATTCTGTTGTTTTGGGAGTACCTACGAGAATCCATAAAAAAAATTGTACTAACCATTCATCAGAGCAAAAACATCCAAATCTTTAGCAAGCAAGGAACAAAAAAAGTACAAGTTAGTAAATGAAATAAAAAAATTAACAGGATAGTAATTAATTTACTTTCTCAAGCAGCGGGTATTAACTTACTCCTGGGGTTAAAAATGCAAACAAAACAATTTTGAATAGCACTTTCCACTGTAAAACTATCTTGTATACGTTTTTAATCCCAGGTTAAGATTAAAAATAATCGCCGTAGCAGGCCCGCAGGAAAATACCCACTACAGAAAGCTAATGTAGCTCTAAACTGTGCAGCATATTAAACTGTCAAAATCAGTTAAAATAGGTTGGCTGCCGATGCAAAGTTACGGCACAAAACAGAGCACAGGCGAAAATAAATAAATTAATTAATTGAAGGAGCAATGGGTATTTGCGAGAATTGAGCATATGTTTCCACCTTCAATTCTGACGATATTTATGTTAATGCGTAATTAAAAAAAAAAGGGCCAGAATCTGATACAGAAGAAGAATGAAATCTGACCAGAGATTGTAATCTTAGCAAAAAACCACTTCAAATTTAAATGGAGCCTGCATCATTTATTTTCACGTCAATCAATGTAATCTAAATACAGTAGAATTAGTCTTAGCTATCAAATAGATAGTGTACCTGTTAGCTGCAGCAACAGCAGCTTTGTGTTCAGCAGTAGGGAAAAACTCGAACTGCTGATCTCTCTGCTTTTGCTGAAGCTGCTCCTGGCTCTGCAAGATGTACAGCGTCGCTATGGCGGTCAGACAGATGGCCATAATAACTACAAGCACCCCGATGGCCACGTGTATGGCCCGGTTGGAGCAGACCCACGAAGTCGGGGAAAGCGTCGGCGGCTGCTTCGTTTTAAAGGATTTACTCGTATGAATTTTAACTGGCGGAATTTTACTTGACACTAAAAAATGAATACATAAAGAAATGCAAATTGAACCAATTATCGGGGAGTACAGACCGATGTCAATGTGTCTGTAATAGTGAGCTTTTGTAATTGTACGACGTTCCTCTGAGTGGCATGGGCCAACCGAAGTTAAGTAAGGAATTTTGAAGCGGTACCATTCAGGTAATTATGCTGCAATATTGCTGATTTAGATATTTTGCATATTGACGCTGCCTCCTATGTTTCACTTACAGTAACGGGCGCTCCGTGACTTCACATCTACTGCTATATAATTCAGTTTTTTTGGAGCCAATGCTTTAACTTATAACAGATTACATGATTAGGTATTTTGGTATTCTGTGGTGTGGACTGTCTTTCATAATACTACAGGAATAATAATAAAAATAAATTCGTAAATTTTTCTAAAACTTTTACCGATGCTTTACATTTATGTAGACACCTTTACCCAAGCGGTGTGCGGTGCGACTACGGTGACCAGTGACAATTTCTAAGAAGGCTCCTGATTCGAACATTACAGTTCTGTTAGAGGAACCTCTTGTGAAACTACTAGAGATACCAAACCTGCGGAGTCACGAAAAACTAAAAAATGAAACTGGTGGGGATAATTGTAAAAAAGTGACAAACCTGAAGAACTGGTAGAGGTAGATTTGAAGCTGTCGACATGTTTTAATTTCGCAAGTCTTCTGTTCATCTTTTCCACTTCTTCTATCCTTTTTCCGAGGTGATCCGTTACTTTGCATAACTCTTTAACAGCTCCTACATTCTCCATGAATATTCGGTCCTAGACAATAAATAAATTATTGAGATCCAGGTCCCCGTTTACAACAAACTTACAATTGAAATTGATGACTGTTCAATACAGGGTATGGATGGATTGCTACGGGATTTTGTTGGTAGGATAATAATAAATAAGATAAAATGGACACCTTGTTGATGACAAGGAAATTACGAAGGACCTCGCTCGCCACCGCTTCCGGCAGGACTGTAGCTCATGTGCTATAACATCTTTGTTCTCCTCGATACCATAGTGTTACACAAAATTGTTGCTACGATGATATCCTAGGTCAACTCAACTTGTTGACGATAAGGAAGTTGCGATCGACCGCAATGGTCGCACCACGTCCGGCAGGACTGTAGCTCATGTGCTATAACATCCTTGCTCTCCTCGATACCATAGTGCTACACAAAATTGTTGCTACGATGATATCCTAGGTCAGCATAACTTGTTGACGATAATGAAGTTGCCAATGACCGCAATGGTCGCACCGCGTCCGGCAGCGCTGTCTGTAGCTCCTGTGCTATAAGTCCCGTATCCTCTCCGATACCACCAGGGACCAGTTTTATACAAAATTGCTGCAACCATGAAATCCTAGGTCAACATACCTTGTTGACGACAAGGAAGTTCCGAATGACTTCGCCGTTGCGCAGACTAATATCGCCACCCGGTCGCACCGCGTCCGGTAGCACTGACTGAACCTCCTGTGCAATGACACCCGTGTCCTCCTCGATACCCAGCCTCTCTGCAAATTCAGTCGCGTATCGGTACTTCACCACTCTCAGCTGCTCAATGTTTTTCAGCTGCTCCTTTGTGTTACACTGCAATTAAAACTTTGATCAGCAAGTTGCCTCCGAGGGTTGTTGAGACAATTCGACACACACGGGTTATTGGTTTAATCAGGCTTACACCAATAACTAGCGACCGGCATTCATTGGCGCTTGTAGCCAGTGTAGGTTGACACGCGGCAGTATTCCAAATCAATGCGTTGCCGTGTGACTTGTATCTTGCCACTATAGCATTCAAGCACTGGAAGATATAAGAAGTTGGATAGGTTTGGTGCAGGAGTCAGAATAGGAATAGGAATAGGAAAGGCGGAGACGCGGGTACGAAACCCGTTCCCATTGAATGCTTGTCACTTGATACCTTCATTCCTGAATTTACCTCTTCCAGCTCCAGTTTGGCGCGCAAATCACTGGGCTGGACAATGTGGCCCGTGACCTTGAGATTCCCGTGCACAACAAGACATTCGTCCGGACGATCTGTGTTGATCCCCACACGTCCGGCATGGTAGATGGAGTCGGGAGTGTGGCCTTTCTGCCAGCACAGCTCCACGTCTGACTCGAATTGCCCCGGATTTGACGCCTGAAACCGATAAATATAAGCAATGTTATGACTTGGAATGGGAATAAAACTAGCGACGTCATGTCGAAATGGTCTGCGCGCTACGGGCCGCCATGACCTATTCTCAAAAACGTCATTTCATCGTCAAGAAACCACCAAGAATAGGTATGCACCATAGAAATATATTAACTGGAATGGCAAGAGCTATAATATCCTTTACGGGGCTCCCATTAGCTATAAGTCAAAAATGTAAAAAATATCGAAGTCTTAAACATATCAGCATAACAGAACGGATACGGTCTATACTCTGTGCTTATCTTGTGCAGGCCACTCTAGCCGCCATATTGATACCGGTCTACAGCCCCGGGATGGTTTGCACAAACCGCCAATCATATTGAAGTAAGCAGTTTTGCCAACATAGAAAACTTAATTTCACTGATGCTTGCTGGATGATGTCACCATGTAACATAAGGTATAGCAACTTACCCTGACTATAATCCTCTCCGAAGCATAGGCTATGACCTGGTAGTTGCTGTCACACGTGTGCGCCTGCAAGCCGACTACCAAATAGAAGTACCGCTGATCTGGGTTTGGCTTCCCCTTCTTCCTCATGTTGTTTGAAGTTGTCTCCGAGAAATGTAATCGCCCAACTGTGACTTTTGTGACCTGCTCACCTTGCAACTCGACACTAAAAACAGAAGGCGATGAATTAGGGATATTAGCATGCCTTTATTCGTAACACACCCGAAAAATCTCTAATATTTATTATTTGTTTGTACCTATCACTATTTAAGAAGTGGACATTTTCTATTGTTTATTATATGGACAATTTTATTTGGCTAATCGCATACAAACAATTTAATGCATGTATCCGATTGACCCCATCAATCGCCACACAAAGTAACCTAATAAGTACTTGTGTATTAGCGACACGTCTCCAATCTCAATGTGTGTAGACTCGCACAAGTACAAGCCCTGCGCCACCACAGTGGAATTCGACAGATACTGCAGTTCTTATATCCTTAATATAGCTTACTGCACAGGATGAAATGGCTTCTTGCTCCTGTCGCTCTGACTCTGCTCCACCTTTATGGCTTGCGTTGGGCTTTCCACTTTAACCCCATAGAAATGTATGTAGAAACTAGTTATTTTCTTGACTCCCTCCGGGGTTTTTATGAACTGAGCATCCCCTAGGAGTTGTGTATGGCAAGTGATCTGAAAGCAGGACAATTATAGACTTTTTAGCATTAAGAAAAATAATGTAACTTGCAAACGACCACTGAAATATCCAGTTGAAACATAGAGAAAAATAGTATTTTTAAGATCAACATGGAGGTTTAATGGGGGAATAAGAACTCTGTAGCACTTTTCTTGATTCTGATTTATCATCGAAAAACCGTAAGAAAGGGAATGGTAGTATACTAGCGCATGCGATAAGCTTAAATAAATAACAAATAAATAAATAAGGACTTTTTGTTCAAATACAAAGTCAACCTAGCGGAGTTAGGGCTACAAAGCCCTCTCTTACATTCAACTAGGAAGGCCCGTGACCACCTGCATACATGCACTCCGAAGCACGACCAGAAAATGTAGGAAGTGTAGGACTCGAACAAACAACCTTTCGGGTGAAAGTCAGAATCCGTAGCACTACTCTGCATGCCCTGACTTCGAGAGATTTGAGAGTTTTCATTCCATTTACGATGGCCATTCTTATTTTTCTACCATTCATAATAGTTAATCAGTATAAATACATACCTGAAAATGATTCTTTTTCTGACACACAAAGGCATCGTCTGCATTAGAAAAATTAAAGCCTTTATCAGCGTCTACTCGGTAATGAGGTAACGGGCTGAAAAATAATATTAAACCAGTCAATCGCAAAGCTGAGAGGCAAATCATAGTGTATTTATTCCATATCGTGTTCATTTTATTTAGACGGCTATTCCACCGACTTCGTTTTTCATTGTGCATGTGCATGACGTGGTAGCAGACATCATTAATAAGTCTCTACCGTATTATAAGTTAATTTATAATAGATAAGTTAAGTATCTACATTATAGTCTCCTTAAATTATGGCAGAGACTTATTAATGATGTCTGCTACCACGTCATGCACATGCACAATGAAAAACGACGTCGGTGGAATAGCCGCCTCAGCATGGCTAAGAGAAAAGTAAGTACATCCCAACCAAACCACTCCGTGTAAAAACAGGCCAATAGTTCCGAGCGATCCTCTTTCGCGCCAAAATTTTCGCCATTTTAAGTTGTCAGACATAGATATAGATTCTGATATAGGAAATCGGAAAGTTCTTCGTTAGTCTACGAACATGCGAAACTTGGTCAGCTCGTATGCTTTTAGTTGGTGTGCTCATTCATTGTAACGAGCGATTTAAGCTCCTAATTTTCAAACCCTATACCAAGCTAATTGATCAAGAAGTACATATAAAAGGTCTGTAAATAAAGTAATGAGACGAGATTTTTTAAAAATTTTCACATGCATATATTTAGATTTCAATTCGATATTCCTCGAAGTAGTTCCTTTGGGCGTTGATACAACACTGGAGGCGGCTTTTCCACTGTTCAAAACAGTGATGGGACTCAGATTCCCGGATGGCCTCCAGTTTGCTGGTTACGGCGGATTTAATGTTTTCAGTGGTACCAAAATGGCGTCCTTTTTGAGCTCATTTTTGATCCTGGGGAACAGGAAAAAGTCACAAGGACTCACATCAGATGCATATGGTGGTTGAGGAGTTTATACTGGTTAGATATTCATTGATTGACATCGCTGTGTGACAAGGCGTATTGTCATCATGCAGCACCCAATAGTTCTTGATGTTTGGTCGCGCTCGCATGACCCTTTTCCTAAGTTTAACAGTTGTGTGGTTTAAATTTAATTTATCTGCGATCATTCTGACTGTCAAACGTCGATCGGAACGCACAAGGACCCGCACTTTGTCAATGTTTTCATCCAACTTTGCAGTTGAAGGTCTTCCGCTGCGGGATTCGTCTTCAAACATCTCCCGACCCTTCTGCCTGTCTTTTCCTGCTGTAACCATACCATTGGTCATGGCTTCATGGACATGGCAAAATCAAACCACATGAGAATTTTTCTCTGAATAATCCAAATTATGGCTACATTCAGAAGCCCGTATTCTCTAACATGATGCTTTACAGGGGCTATGTAATCCTGTCCCACTGCAGCAATGGAGATAGTACTGGAATTCCCACCCCTCCATGTTGCAGTGGAAACTTCAGCAGAAATGGCATTACTAGGAGTGGAAGGGCAATTAAGAGAGACTCAGCCTCTCTGACTACGTCTGACCACTGCCTGGATATGCCAAGCGATAGAATCCATCCAAAATACTGTTTTAGGAGGGAATTCGAAACTATATTAGGGACAATGAAAGAATGCTGCGAATCAGCAGGAATTCTCAATAGTCACACAATCAAGTGGTATACTGATGGCTCTAGGCTAGGAAGTACCAAACCAAGAACAGGCCTTGGCGTCTTTGGTCCTGGGGTTAAATATCTGGAGTCTCTTAGGGAGACAACTATAGTCTTGCAGATTCTGCAATGAAGGTGCGGAGGACCTGCGATGCGATGCGATGCAATCGCAATCGCACGAAGAAGAGCAGCATGCTCGGAAAGCTTGCAGTTACATGTAAAAGACTATAAAAAAATAAAAAACATTCCATTACGTACATACACCATACCTACTCCATGTACAATGGCATTATTACCATCCCCACACAATACATACATTTATTCATACTTACTTTAATTAATCTGGTCTAAATTAAAAGTTTCCCCCCAAACGGGCCTAGCTCATAGGGCAAAACTGCTCTTTTTTATATTGTATATTTATTGTTTTGTAGAGATGGAAAATAAACTATTCATTCATTCATAGCAGCCATCGTCCCTAATAAGAGGCGCGGTACTTACAGTTCTTTGAGATTTTGATCACATAGTACATGCCACTGCGCCTGCTGGAAGGGTTGAAATCGAATACACTGAAAATTGGAATCGCTGTACGCATTACCATCCGCATCGTAGCCATCGTCTGCCATCCCGGTCTGACTTGAATTACTCTCGGGCGATAAGTCTGCAAGCCAAACTACAATCAATACATTTCGTATGGTATGAAAAATTTTCTGCCCCCTAATCTGAAGAAACGGCTCGTTCAAGCCCTTATATTTCCTCTCCTAGACTATTGTGACATAGTTTACGTTATGACCGTAGCACAAGCAACTCACCTCCAGAGGTTGCAGAATAACTGCGTTAGGTTCGTAATGAATTGTCAAGTCGTACAGAGACCACATATCTCCACTCCTGAACTCTCTGGCTTGGCTGAATCTCCAACGTCGGCGTCAATTTCACCAGGCATGCCTGGTCTTCAAAGTGCTGCATACCCAATCCCCATCCTACCTCTTCTCGTCCCTTACACCACTTTCCTCGCGAGCCTATAATACTCGTGGGGACGACCTCCTTCTAACCCATCTCTCTCATTCCCGAATCTTCCACTCTTCATTGCTCATCTCTTCCTCTACACTATGGAACTCGATACCCATAGAAATTCGTGCCCCTCCATCTCTCAACGTATTCAAAAACAAATATTACAAGTTTCTCCTTAGTCAGCAAACCACTGTCACCGGTTGATCAAGGCAAGGCTGCGTGTGAATGTGTGAGAAAATGTGTGTGTGAATGTACAGTAGATGGTAGCGAATGTGAATTAGTACGTCTGTTATCTTGAATGAAAGGTATGACTGATATTCTGTATGAATGTAGTTTATAAAATTATATTTCAATCAAACTATATCGTTGTTATGTACAGTTAGGTGTAAGAGAGGGCCATAGGCCCTAATCTCGCTGTATCTTCATACTTTTTTTTTTAAATAAAGACTTTACTATTATTATTATTATTATTATTTGCACTAGCCAACGACCGACTTTGGCACGTAAGCTATTCGACCTAAGGCCCTTGGGGTGAGGTGAGGTCTTTCGTTTGGCAGCAACTGTAAGTAATAGTGTAAGTAATAGGAGACAGCCTACACTAACACATCTTCTAAGTATCCTTGTGAGAGTTTCCTTGGTGACTTCGTGGAACTTGGAGAACATCATGAGTAGAGGAAGAAGAACGCAATGATCGACAGTAAAATACTTTAATAGTGACCGGTTTCGGATAAAAGAGTACCATAATAATATAATAATAAGAGTCTGATGATGGATTTTATCCGAAACCGGTCACTATTAAAGTATTTTACTGTGGATCATTGCGTCTTCTTCCTCTACTCATGATGATTTTCTAAGTAGCTCAGCTTCTGAGCAGTGCCTTATGGTCTCAGAAGCGAAGACACGAAAATCCCTAATCTACTTGCTCGTATACCTTTGCGTGGTGAAAATCGAAGGGAGCAATGAGAGAGGACAGAGTTTGAGGGAAAAACTGAAAAACACAGTGTTTTCTGTGCGCCCCTCTTTTGTCTTGGGGTTGGGAACTCAATTAAGATTCAACGGCATAAGGATGCAGAAGGCAACGGGAAACCACTCCATGCCATGACCATCGCCAATCTTCGAAAGAAGAAGCCAAAATGAATAGAAACTCCCAAGCTCCGACAACCCGCGAAGGGTAAAGGCAAGATCTTCGTTCATGCTGCTCAGAAGCGGGCACTGAGCTGCCTGGCATCCACTTTTTCCCCTACCGGTGAAGGCAGGTCACCTATTTAGCTGGGTTTCGACCATAGATTTCCGTTATGGCATCAAAGCGCAAATAAAATTGGCTATTTGACAATTAAATGGCGGAATTTTACCTAGATTAGGCTCAAGTTTTTCTTGCTTGACAAAAAGAACGGGACCCGACGAATCCTCTGATAATTTCCTCTTCTTTGAGGAGACTTGAATGGAAGAATATATTGTGCTGATTCCGCTGTCTGCATCGCTGGTGTCAAAATCTGAAAAGAATATGAAACCAATGCAGAGATTTCCATTAATAATTATCTTACATGAGCCTTGTCAAGTCAGATTCCAAGATAAAGCACTGTGTTTCAACAAGCTGGACCGGTGTTCATACTTGCTATTCTAATGTGGTATTGTGTTGATGCAGGATCTATTCAACGGTGACATCGAACATTTCAGTAGTTTTGAAGCAATTCAGTATCATGCGGCTTCAGGACCTCAACTATGACCAGTCGAATCAATGGCACTCTGTGGGATTTGTGAGAAAGGCTAAGGCCCGGTCACACCATTGCATTGCCTGAAAACTGAAAAAAAAAATCAAGAACACTTACTGGCTGGAACACTTTGTACTACAGGATTAACCGAGCTCACAAGAGGAGGCGATCCGGGCTGGGAGGAATGACTGAGAAGAGCCCCGCTAGGTGGCGAATGAATCAGCACGGGAGATCCAATACTCGAATTAAGGCTCAGCAGTGGACTTCTGTCTTCGGGACTCATCTCCAATATGGCCGCGGAATCATTACGATTCAAGAGTATCGTATCGCTCCTCGAAGTCGAATTCAAAATGGCGGAGTTTGCGGAGAGTAGCGGTGTGAGGACTGGGTGCTGCAGTAGCATGGTCTCGCACTGCAGATGAGTGGGCTGTATGGAATGTACGAGGGGCTGCTTGAGGGGGAGGTGCGGATGGGCATATACAGTGGGGTGGAGCAGGACTTCTTGCGCCGTTAGGAGTTTGCTTTGCTTGTCGCCGCCATCATGCTGGGGAGAGTACGGCGGCTCTGACCCCGAATCGGGCGGACTGTCTGGGAGATTGTGCCTGAAACAGAAAGTTTGTACTTCAAAACCGGTACTAACGCCGATCGGACACAGTGGACCTATTACATTATTTGAAGGGCTTTTATGGACGCAGGCCTACTGATTTACCATTGAACCTTGCCCAATGCCAACGACCCTACGGACATTATTGGTATTGCTTCCGCAAGAATTTTTGGTCGCTGAAAAACTCGTATACATCCTCAATGTCGACCGAAGCCACGTCGGTTATAAGCGATAATGGACAAGCTGAGACAAGGTCGCCATTGACACAATGTAACAGGCGTAACTGTAACTATCGAACGGTTACGAGGCGTGGACCAAACCTAACACTGAATGTTTTCCCCTCCTTCAGAAACTGTGGCTAAAGCGGCCATCACGATAATAGTACCGGCTGTAGCATTTCTTCTTGACATGCAGAAGCCAGAAGATGCACACAACCGGAACCCCTGGAAATTGAAGATCCACGCCGCGGACCTTGTGGTAGGGACAAGACACCGTTACAGTGAAGTAAGTGTCACCCATCCAAGTACTAACCACGCCCGATGTTGCTTAACTTCGATGATCGGACGAGAACCGGTGTGTTCAAACTGGTATTGTCGTCTGCATCGATATTTTATGAGAAATTTGACTTGGTAAAAAAACGTGTCAGATTTGCTCCTAATTAAATATTAAAGGACTGCCTAGAAGAGCGGAAGTGTTTTTTTTTTTTTTTTTTTTTTTTTTTTAAAGAAAATCCACCATTACTTGTAGATTTTGATGACCTTGAACCTACAACGAACCTTTCGGGTGAAAGTTAGAGTCCACACCACCACATCAGATAGATGTGCTCTCTAGTCTCTAAGCGCTGTACTTACGTGTGTGCAAAGGCAGGTGGTATGACGGTCGTCGTCTGTAGAGACCGGCGGGCAGTCACCACAGGCGGGCCCCCGTCCTCCCCGGGGGCTTCCACAACCAGCACTGTCGTGCCGGCTCCGCCAGCCCCGCTGCGTCCCAGGGTATCCACAAAGTACCTGCAACCACAACTTATACAAATTACCTCAATAGCCCCATGCTAAATAAAGGCCCTAATTCCTCTCGACAACACCGACAATTAGAGATCATGTTGAATAAACTGCGAATAGGCCATACAACGTTGACCCATGGCTATCTGATGTACGGCGAACGAGCTCCTCTATGTCACTGCAATACTAATCTCACAATTGACCCCATACTTCTGCACTGTCCTGCGTTTATTCAACCCAGACAAAACTTACCACCACCTCACACTCTACGCCACCTTCTCGGCAATAGCACTGCCTCAATCCAATTACCTTAACCAAACTAACGAAAAAATGTAAACGAAAATCGAGCATATGTATATCGTATATGAGAAAATGTCTATGAAGAAAAGAAAAGCAAAAAAATATGTTGCTTTTCTAATGTGAAATAAAACATAATTGAAAAATGAAGGTATTGTAATTCCAATAATGTTGGAATGTTTGAAATAACCAGGTACCGTAGTCAATGTAATAGTTTCTGCAAGAACCGAAAAGTCCCTCTAATATGGAACAGTCACTTTCACCTAGCATAGCACCTGATTGGACAAACGATAAAGTGGGCGGAGTTTCACCCCCCATTGCTGGAGTCCAGCGCTTTTATCTTGCTTTACACATGTTCAACTCCAAGCAAAGTTTGGGAGAACATTTAACGTGCTTCGACACGTAGCCTATTTATAGCCAGTGGTTGAAAATTCATATTTGAAATTAAATGCATTTAATATTAGGTGAATAATTATCGGTACAACGAAATCGAGTTAATTAGTTTTAAGGAGATTTTATCGACATCACTTAAAATTTAAAAGGGTGTACTAAGAGCAAACGTGCTTAGTGTTCTAAGTCTGCATATAATATTTATGCCATACAAAACTGTCACAGTAATTGTGACTAATTTGGGTTAGAAAGAGGTAAAAATCATGTTTTAAAATGCTCAGGAATATTTCTTCAGTTTTCCGTGATATTTTTGATAAATCTACGATTGATATTTGATTTGTAGGCCTACACTTTTAGGACTTATAACTATAAGCAGAAATGAAAAAAAGTTTGAATAAGTTTAAGAGAGCGTGTCACGATTATTTTATGAGTATGTATGTTGTATAACTGGTGAAATGGTCGCTTTTAGTTTTAGTTCTCATTATCAGTTTTAGTACCTATTCAAGTTAACATTATGGGTTAATTGTTAATTTTATGAATATGTATGTTGTATAACTGGTGGGGGACCTATGGGCCCAAATTGCGGCCTGGGTCCCGACTGCTACTACAAATACTACTGTATAACTGGTGAAATGGTCGCTTTTAGTTTTAGTTTTTATTTTCAGTTTCAGTACCTATTTAAGTTAACAATATGGGTTAATTCGCCCATATAGAAAATAAAGGCAATTTTCTTTAAATGAAGAACCAGTAGAATCCGGGCTGATTCTACTGGTTCTTCATTCGACTCCGGCTGTGAAAGCCTCGGCTGTTACACAATTTTCTTTCTTTTCTTTCTTTCTTTCTTTCTTTATAAGGTACAATTCATCATTTGTAGGCCTACACTTATAGGCCTCATAACTAGAAGGTACACATCATCATTGAGGGCACAGTGAAAGGATGCCAATAGAAGAAGAAGAAGACCGAAGGAGGACGCAGCAGGAGCTCGAAGAGCTGGAGGATGATGTAAGACAAAATGTATAGGAATATTTCTTCTATAGTCCACAATACAATCAACATTCTTTGTGAAATATGACTTCAATAAAAAAACTGTTTGTGTCTTAATATAAAATTGCAGAATTAGGCCAACCTACAACAAGCGACCTGAGTAAAATAAACGCGACTCAAATGAAGTGCCTAAGACGGATTGCAGGTCGAACAAGGTGGGACCGAATCCGAAATGATCACAGACAAGACTTGCAAGTGGATTCCATAGAGAGAAGAATGGAGAACAAGCATTTGCAATGGTTCGGCCACGTCCAAAGGTTGGACGAGAACAGGACCACCCGGAGGTTGGCGGAAGCAAGGCCACAAGGAAGAAGACCCATCGGCAGACCGAGGAAAACCCTAGAGAAAAGGACTGAACAACTCACCGGAGCAAGAAGGAAAACAATGGCCGAGCTCAAGGCGTTAGCGTCCGACCGGGGAGAGTTCAGGAAACGGGTTATTAAGGGGGAAGAAGAAGAAGAATTAGCCCAAAAATACAGAGCGATCATGATAATTATCAGGATACTGCTTTACAGGCAAGTACTGCTATAAATTATTTCCTGATGGTTTTTTATTGTCACGAAGGGTTGTGATGTTCAGGGGAAATAGCCTCCCCTGCCGTCAGATTTGGTCTATTGGCCACGGCGATCGTTGCGTGTCCAGCTCACCCCAGCAGGTGATTAAACGCTTATTCTGTTTACATTGGCTGAGCTGAGTTACTCCTCAACAACCTTTATTGCCCGCTAATGGGGGCTATAAAACATTCTGAAAATGGGGGAGTACAAAAGGGGTTGACGGAAATCTAACTGTGAGACTTCCACGACTGATAATGGAACATAAGAAATTGAACTTTTAAGCGCATAGTCAGTAGCAGGAATCGCCAAGTAGGTACACTGGTGGACCCCCCGAGAAAAATTTGAATTCTTTCCAAATGCTGCTCGGGGTTGTTGGCGAATGGACTTTTAATTTTTAGTGAAAAAAATTGATCCTGCATCTTGGATTGCTAAACTGGTACTGATCCAGCCCATTTTTCGGAGGGGGGAGGGGGTAATTGTGGGTCAAATAGGAAAAAAACATATTATGTAGGATCGATTAAATCAGAGCGTAATAAATAAGCAACAGATTTACTAAATTTTAGGGGGGGGCAACGACCCCCATGCCCCCCCCCCCTGTATCCGTCCATCCTGGTACATCTGTTTTGATATTGATACGGTAACAGTAAATAAAAGGTCGAACAAAAGCGAAGAAGTACTGGTATATGAATCAGTGATGTTATGATGAAAATCAGAATGAAGCCCCGCCCCTTTATAACTGACAATAACCTGGATATACGAACAGACCAATAGGAAAAGCAATGTATAAAACCAACTTACGTATTGTCACCTTCCTCTTCATTGTTAATAAAATCCTCAAGCTGGCTGAAGTCAAGAGCTTCGTTGTCTATACCGCCAACGAAATCATTGCGACCTGAAACAAATAGAAAGACTGCTATAATGGTGCATAGTACAATTGCAAGAAAGCCCGCATCAGGTGGCTTGGGCACGTGGAATGAATGCCAGACAATAGGGCAACAAGAGCAACCTTACACAAGGTGGCCCCAGGGAGAAGACGAGTGGGACGACCAAAGATGCGATGGCTAGACGTCGTCGAGGTGGATCTGGCGACTCTTGGCGTCGATGACGAGAAATTGAGCACAGGACCGCGCAGGCTGGCGAGATGTGGCAGAGCAGGCCAAGACCCTTCACGGCGTAAGCAAGTAAGTAAGTAGTACTACAAGCGCAAGCCCATTATCAACGTATCTTAACCCTCCAATTCTTTGCCACAACCAAAATAGGCTTCATTAAGGGGCGAAACTGTAAATTCTGGGCCCCTGTGCAAGGATTTAAATTTGCCCCCCCCCCCCTGGCGGTACCTCTAAATATTTGACAACAGATTAAGTAGGTTAGTGTGCCTTATAGGGAAGGATAAACCCCCTATAATTGAGTTAGCCCAAAATAATAAAAAAATTGTCCCGAGAATGATTTTTTTGAACCTACATGCCAACTTCATCTATTGTAATTCTATCGGGATCGGATTTACTCAATAATTCAGAGTAAAATACAAAAGCAATGACTCGTCCAGAAACCATCAGTCCTTCTTAGGACTAAGCCCCCACTCCCGAAACATCGCCCCTTCCCCCTGACAATGGGCTCCCCCTAATTGTTCGATGACTGTGAGACCCCTGCCTCCAATGACTATTAACATAGCAGACAAACACTTAACAATAGCAATCAGTAGTCCTGACTCCACATAACCGCGCAGAATCATACCTAGCTATTGGTTTATAGTCGAGATGTGTAGCCTACATTAATATGATTTATCCGCAGAACCGTGGAAAACCTTCAACAAGACAAGTCACGATTTACTCCACGTTGTAGGCTATGCTATGCTATGATAAAGATTGCATTGATAACCTATACCTAGACTACTGATATTCAATATTATTTCAGTAGTGCCTCTTCAGTTTTCTTCTAAAAACAGCCATTTCTTCCACCACTCTAATGTTCCTATAGGCAGCCCTTGTAAGTATCTAGCACCCGCGAGGTCTGCTTTACTCTCATGCCTTCTGGTTCTAGAGTTAGGGATCACAAGGTCACATGAGTGTCACCCTGCTGTTTTAACTCTTATTAATTCGTTTTAAGTTATTAATGTACTTTTATTCACTGTCATCGCCTATTTACTTTCACATTTGACTCAACATTCGTATCACCGCTATTCTATCCTTTGACCACTGTTTAAGTTACCATGCATTACTGTATTATATTTACTAACACCCCAGGCTGCGTCCCGGGGAAATACTAACACGCTTTTCTGAAATATGTGACATGTGGGTACGGATTCGGTCGCCGATAGTTGCCCCCGAGATTAGCTTTGCTACCGGGGACCGAACCCGTTGAAACCTAAAACATGAGTGCCATACACCTTCACGCGCAGCAGCCTACTCAACTACTGAAGGTACGTTGGATGCTGCACATTTTGAAAGACGACTAAGGGAAACCGGTGTACAAAGGTGCGAAAAGGGTGTGCAAAGTCCAAATCCACAGAAATTATCCATCTATTACAATAATTCAAAAAAAGTACGAATTGATTTCTTATAGAAAATCAGTCAGTAGAAATAAATTTTGAACTGAATAATATTATCCATTGCTCTGCCATTATTTATTTACTTTTTTTTTTCTTTAAAGCGCGGGTCCCTGTTGGGAATTTGCGCTAGGAAATTGGGAATGTTTACCGATTATTTAGTGATAGAGAGTTAAATCCGTTCTGTTGTGTAAGTAGTGGGGAGGGGGGGGGGGGATGGTTAAATGTTGAAGAAGAGACCGGTGGCTCTTAGGAATTGAATGATATTATTTGTGGCTGTTTATTTACTGTCAGTGTGAAATTATTAGATACAGAAGAAATGATTTCCTACATTTTGATATACTACAAGTGATAAGTGGCCGTCACAGACACCTATGAGAACTCGTTCCCGTACTTGGTTAAGTCAAGTTAACGCCTGTTACAATGTCAATCGCAAGCATGTCTAAGCGTGTTCATTGCCACTTGTAGTTGGTGGGGCTGACATCGAGGAAGTGAACCAGATGAATAGTAAAAAATTGAAAAATGCATACGGAAACAATATCAATCGTTGGGTTCGTTAGCAGGACAAATTTCAAGGGGCCACTACTTTTTTCAGTATTTTCGCGCGCTGGATAACTAAATAGTACAGGTGCAAA
The DNA here is from genome assembly GCA_963971405.1 of Psococerastis gibbosa. Lineage (NCBI taxonomy): Eukaryota > Metazoa > Arthropoda > Insecta > Psocodea > Psocidae > Psococerastis > Psococerastis gibbosa. The sequence goes on from OZ020490.1 coordinate 16,934,440, forward strand.
GCCTTGGGTTAAGATCAGCTATCTACCATGGATAAGTTCAATAGAATAACATGCACAATGTAATCATCAGGCTTATAGGGCTAAAAGTTGCAAGTAATGATCCTCAACGGAATCAGATTCTTAATCTTCATATTTAAATGTAACTAATTATGTAGCCAGGATGCCAGGAATGTAATCAACCTTCGCGGTGCCTGATTCAAAGATGTGTACACTACACGGAGATGTATACATGAAAATAAGGTGTCAAGAATATGTTGAGCTGACAATTGTCCTCCTGATTCACTCTGAGCAGCTAGGTCTAAAGGTAATACACGTGTGTACCATGTGTACCTATGGCTGAACGATGAATTCCCCAATAAATTTTTACAACTAGTAATTTTGGCGATTATGGTTTTTCGTAAGCCTGAAGTTTGAAAAAACCGGGATCTTCAGTTTTACTTGTTTGAAAAGACCATCTTAGCCGCAGGTACAAAAGCAGTGAATATGCGGTCGCCTTGAAGTGGGGGTCAATCAGTGCTAAGTTCTTTTTTTCATGTTCAATTAATGGGGTTGTTGCCCAAGATTTTTGACCAAATATAGCCATTTCACATTTACTCTCCCTTAAATTAAAAAAAAAAAAATGTATTCTTATTATTAAAGAGTTAAAAAGGAGACGATTTCATTTATTCCATCCCTTGCGTCTGAGAATAGAATAAAGGTCTTCCAAGAACATCAAGTACTAACGGAAACAAAGAGTAATGTTATTAACACCAACAGAGTGCAGGACATGAGATGCGGCTTTCAAAAAGTTAAAAAAAAAAAAAACACCCACGTTTACTAAGAAAGGCAACTGTTCCACTCCAATCCAATACATAGCTTAACGAATTGACTCTGTAAGTCTAATGTTCAATTTCGTTCCCAATTTGCGGGAAACCAAACAATGGGCAAAAAGTTCGGATTTCTCCTCTATGGTTAACTTCAATTCATCTCGTATAACTGGTGAGTAGCCGGGCGGAAGTCAGGCATGCTTGCAATGCAAAAAAATAGTAAGACAATTTCTATCGTGAGATGTCCACTGTACAGTAATTTCATGAATAATTTCCCTTCAGTGCCCTGAACTGCCCACTATGCCATTTAGTATTAACTTATTCCTGGGGTTAAAAATGAAAACAAAACAATTTTGAATAGCACTTTCCATTGTAAAATTGTCTTGTTTAAATTTTTAATGCCAGGTTAAGATTAATAAAAATAATCGCCATAGTACGCCCACAGATGCAGTCAGTGGCGGCGCTAGAAATTTAATGGTGATGGGGCCAAGGGTGGGGGGGGGCATGACTTCTATCTGGGGGGCCAATGAAAAAACATAACATTTTTCATTTGGGGTAGGTATAACGTTCAATAATTCTGCAATTGAACAACATGTACAATATCTCAAAAGTGGGGGGCCATGGAGGGGCCGGAGAAACTGTTGGGGGGCCAGGCCCCCCCGGGCACCCCCGTAGCGCCGCCACTGCATACAGTACGGTATGCTCCAGTGGCGATTGGTATTGACTTAGGCGGCAATTCCACCGGCGATTTTACTTCATTTGTGCATGATTTGAGATTTTTTGTTTGTTTTGTTTTAAGGAGACTATTATGTAGATACTTAACTTATCTGTTATAAATTAAGTTATAATATGGTAGCAGACATCATTAATAAGTCTACCATAATATAACTTAATTTATAAAACAACAAAGCAAACAAAAATCTCAAATCACAAATGCAGTAAAATCGGCGGTGGAATTGCCGCCTTACTCCTGGGGTTAAAAAGGTTAAGATTAAAAATAATCGCCATAGTAGGCCCGCAGGAACTTGATAATAATATTGTTGTTTTCATATTTTATGTATGTTAATATACGGAAAGCTTCGTGGTGGTCGAATTGAATGAATTCGAAATGTCAACGGAATTACACGTTTTGAGGCTCCAGCAGGAACCCAAAAAAGTATTTTTTTTACGAACTGGCTGTCTTTCTGTGTCCTTGTATGTTCGTCGACTGTGGACAAACTCCGAGGGATTTCGATAAAATTCGAAATGTAGGCTCATAAAAATCATGTCTTGGGACTATTTTTTACTAACTCAATTTTAGGGGGTTTTCTCAAAAACTGCTCCAACGGTCTCATTTAAATTCACATTGTAGTCCTTGTAAATGAAGTCAATAAAGGCTCATCCCCCTTCATACCGTAGTTTACTCCAGGGGAAAAAAAAAATTAGAAGCCCAATTTTAATGAAAAATGACTAGGTCTAGATAATAATTTTTCTGCGGAATCATTTTATCGGTGATCCCTAACGTCATGTATGTTGTAGCCTTGTATGCGCTAAATATATAGAGTAACAACAAAAACAACGAGGCGGGCGAAATTTAAAATTTGGAAAATTATTTATCATTGACCAAATTATTAGCTAGGCACAGTATTTTAATACCTATATAATATAATAATAATAAAATAAAATAATAATAAATAAGTAAAAATAATAATGAAATTATTGGGTTCCATTTCAGCAGCCGTTTAGCCAATTTAACTTAATACCGGGGTTAAAAATATGAATTTTAGAATAACACTGAGGCCTAAAATTTCAATTTTTATCCTCGGCAATACGTTAACGTTGTATCTCGCACTATACGTAATGCATATGTCCATTATCAGCGAAACAAAAAGAAAATATCTAATTGTTAAGAGCCTGTACATTTTGGTAGAATATATGGTCATATTGTTCCCTAAACTATATTGAAAGTACGCGTAATACAAATAAAGTAATATAGCATAGTATTTTACCTGTGGGATTTCTGAGTCTGGGAGCATCTCTGTCGGATTCATCGCCTGTATCCTCAGTTAGTGTCCAAGTGTACTCCATTTCCAAAGCCCACTAGAACGTTTTACCCCAAAAATTCTCCAACGAACTCATTTTTTTAAATCCACATATCATACCACGGATCACATAGTTATAAATTTCAATTGTAACAATGTTTCTTCTTAGTTTTGACTTTAATTCACCACACAAAATTTCTATAAGAACTAAACCAAATGCACATTTTTATGCAACAGTCAACACTTTGTAACTGCACCTGGCATTATATCCCAAAAATATAACAAAGGGGACCGTCATTCAGCCAATCTCAACTATAAACAGTTTTGTTGCACCAAATGATAAATTAACCGTCGATGTACACGTCCGACCTCCGGGGAGGTTCAAGGTAAACTGAAAACTTTGCTATGGCTACCAGAAAAGTTTCTATCGTAAAAAGCCAGAACGGACCTCCAAAACGCAAACCTGTAGGAGGGGCAGTACAATCGCCAGCGTTTATAGCTGAATGCCGGCTAATGATAAGAAGAAGGGGGTTCCTTATCCAAATGTGAAGGAGTGAGGTTTGTTTTAACGTGAAGGGTGGAAAAATATTAGGGATTTTTTATATGATTCAATATTATTTTATGGTCTGATTTTAATAAAATAAAGTCTCTTTTTCTAAACTCTTTTGGTAAGTTATTATGAGCTTTTCCATAAAACCATTTAGGCTTATGGCATTTATTATATGTCATAAAATGTATGTAGAAACTTAAGCTAATAACTCATTAATTCTGCTTACTCCTGAATGTTTTTAATTTGTATAGGAAATGGTCATAGGTGGCAAATTGAAAATGTTGATAACTCATGCATATAATGAGTATTGCCTTTACTATACAATATATTATTATTTGAATGCCTTTTTATGGACAGTACCCCATTAAGGTTTGTGTTAAATAGGTAATTAGTAATAATTCATTATGTAATTGAAAATTACAACACTATATTTTTAGGTCTGTTTACATTTGTAAAACAATCAAAAATAATATGGCGTCGTCTCTTGCCACTCCCATCGTGGTACCACTCATTTGGCGCCATATCAGTTTGTCAGGGATATTCGGACATAATTAGTATTCCCGAATGAATTTTTGGCCATTGGCAAACTGGCACTCGTCATCGATGTCAACCTACACTGAATACAAAAGCTAATTGACAAGCTGGGAGTCTGAGAAAAGCTTACCATTGACCAATCGTATGAATGCCTTTACTAACGTGTTTTGGTACTGTTTTCATACCTGCCACAACCAGGCTCATTGAGAATATTATGCCAATGCCAATACTAGAGTAAAAGCATGCTGTTCAGAAATTACCCATTACTTATTACCATTTTTTTTAGACTCGTATCTATACTTGGATAAGTCATGCTTTCACCTGTTTTATTGCATCAATGGTAAGCTAGTCTCAGCTTGTCCATTACCGCTTATAGCCAGTCAATACCAGTTTGCCAATGGCCAAAAATTCATACGGGAACAATACAAATAATGTCCGGAATCCACGGGGTCATTGGCACTCGACAATTAATATAAGTAGGCCTGGGTCCATAAAAAGTTCTTCAGGACATTGCTTACTTACTATTACCATTTACTGTCGCAACTGGATTTACAGTATACAACACCAGTTAAATCCATCAAAACAATCTGACAGATTTATAAAAATACAAAATCAGAAAGAAAAATGACAAAGCCTGTCATTGGAGCACACAAGGTATCATTATGTATCGCTTGCCATCATCATAAAATCCCAAAAACATAGCAGGATTATATTAGGGAAAAATATTTACTGGATCCAATGGGGTGGACTATAGAGGAATAGATGCGGGGGTGCAGACTGAAACGTTTATGGGGGGGAGGGGGGGAGGGGTGGTGGTGGTAGAGATAGAAAGAGAGGGGAGAGTGCACGGGGAGCTCCGTACCTGGTACGATCGCTCAAATTTACTGGACTTGGAAAAGTCAGGGTAGAGGGTCGTTCTGTGCTATGTCCGTATTCCGCCATATTGTGCTCAGTTTCAAACTGTCATTTGATTTTCTCCATATTTCCCCTCTCCCATTTAACATGTTGAATTAATATTATTACTACAATAATGAAACAAATTCTCCACAGTGGAATAGTATAGTATCAGACGTGCTAATATTTAGCTTTTTGGGGAAGCTTACGTATTTCAGGCATTTCTCATGCATGTAACAATTTTCATAATTTTGTGTGCTTTGGAAGGAGAAATTATAATTAATTCCGAAAAATTGACTCGGCCATACTTTGATTTCAAAATATTTTGAAATCTCTGCCTTAAATACAGTAGTCCTACATTATGAGGCAGTAGAATCCTGTTGCACAGTTGCTGCTGAGCCTCCGAGATACAATCTTAGAAGTCAACGCAGTTCCACTGAAGATGTCGACCGCAGATGTGGAAGAAACGTTTGGAAGTACACTTTCAGAACGACCACGGCCTATAATCCCGGATTCTACTGATTCATCATGTAACTCCGGCCGTGAAAGCCTTTATAAATATATATTGAAAGCGTATACTTCCAAACGTTTGGCCAACATCTGCGGTCGACATCTTCTAAGATTGTATCTCGAAGGCTTTGAAACAACAGATAAACAGTATATAGACATAACGAAGCAGTAGAATCAGGGATGATAGGCCGTGTAACTCTGAATCTCCTAGATACAATCTTAGAAGTCTACGCAGTACGTATTCAGAACGACCACGGCCCATCATCCCGGATTCTACTGTTACATTATGTAAGTCCAGCCGTGTCTTTGTAATTATATAGTTTTACATTAGTGTTTATGGAAAGCTTTGTAATGGTAGAAAATTGCAACGGAAGTTCACGTTTTGGTTAACGTCTTAAAAAAAAGTTTTCTTGTAATGTCTATCTTGGCAAGCGTAGGTTTATAAAAATCATGAAGCCTATTTTGATTTTTCATTTATTTATGGATTGACATAAAACATTTCTCAAATATCAGCACCCATTACCTACTGGCCTTGACATTTTTCTCATTTTATAATTATTTCACATGAATTGGAGTTATTATCAAAAACTCAAAAACTGTCGGTGTGCCTTAACCCAACCATTACTGCTTATTTATAATCACTCGATGCGAACAGGTTGTTTCCCAAGCAAATGGAAAATTGGTAGAATAACTCCAGTACACAAAACTGGTCCTAAAAATAACATTTCGAACTATCGCCCAATCACAATTTTATCACATGTGTCAAAATTTTTTGAGTCTCTAGTTAATGATAAACTGTTTTCTTTTGTATCTAAACTTATAACTACAGCTCAACATGGTTACCTCTCGTGCAGAACAACTTTAACCAATTTACTTGATTTTGAACAAGATCTTGCTAACTATCTAGATTGCAACAACCAAGTGGATGTTGTGTACAATGACTTTGTTAAAGGTTTCGATCGTGTGAATCATAACATCCTGATAGCTACCCTTAAGGTAGCAGGAATTGAAGGACCCTTACTAGATTGGTTAAAAAGTTATCTGACACATAGACCACAATATGTAAAAATTAATAATTGTGAATCTTACAGATTTTATGCCACCTCTGGCTGTCCTCAAGGCGGTCACCTGTCGGGAACCTTATTTCTTTTATTCATCAATGATGTGCATGAAGTATTTGCAGGCACCAAAGTTAAATTTAAAATATTTGTGGATGATCTCAAATTTTATATAGCTGTGAACAGTATCGTAGACTGCCTGGAATTACAAGCCGTTATGAATAAATTCATTGACTGGTGCAATATGCACGATATTAGATTGAATGCAACAAAATGTAATGTGATGACTCTTACTAGGAAGAAGCGTACTATTTCCTTCAATTACTGCTATAACAATGATTCCTTAAATCGCGTTCTCACCGTAAAGGATTTAGGTGTCTTCTTTGACTCGCAGTTGACATTTCAAAGTCACGTAGACTATATATGCGCCAAAGCAAATAGAACTTTAGGATTCATAAAAAGAAACAGTCATCATTTTACAGCGGAAACAGTGAAACTTCTGTATATCACACTAGTAAGACCAATCCTAGAATACAACTGTCCAGCCTGGAATCCATACCTGAATTGCCAAATTATGAAAATTGAGAATGTGCAAAGAAAATTTATGAGATATTATTGCTATAAGAAACATGTCGATAGGAACAATTTCACTTATAAATATTTGCTGAATTTTTTTTAAAATCAGCGCACTAACTGACAGGAGAAACATGTATGATGTTATTGCTGTTTATAACATCCTATCAAATATGTTTCAATGTTCTTCCCTACTAGTGAATATTAATATCCATGTCCCTTCAAACACCCGGCGCAAAAGTCTATTTTATATCAATTTGTACAGAACTCGGACTTAATAGAATGCAAACCAGGTGTAATATTCTCAACCAGAAGTGTGACATTGATATATTCCATGAATCACTAAATAGCATTAGGAGGAAAGCCTTACAACATGCGTTATAATACCATATGTACTGTTATTATTCCACTTGTAACAACTTTGTCAAAATTGGAGTTTTTCCGTTTATTATAATATTTATTTATTTATTTATTTATTATTATTATTGGTTTATTGAAGTATAGTTAAAACCTATGGCACACAAATAACTATTGAAATCAATTAATAAAAATTCTCTACAGTGTGGTTATGTAAATCCTATTAAATAGTTATTTTTAGTTTGTGATCAATCCATATTTGTAATAAAAAAAAATAATAATTAAAATACGCCTAATAGTGGTACAGTATTCTGTTAAATATAAACGATAGTTCCATTCAACATTCCAATACTTTGGTATTGAGAAAATGCATCAGAAAACAAGTCGTAGGGCAATTATTTACTAAGAATAAAAAATGTAAATATCAATAGACAAGCTTAATAGTATTGAATTATAACTACAGTACAATTAAAACCATACGTAGTGTAGCCTACTTGGTAAACTTCTATCAAAGTCAAAGACAACCCAACAGAAGAAAATTTTTAAAAAGGCAGCAGCAGCATTGCAACAAAATCAGACTTATCCGGTTTTGTCATGAAAACGAGTCGGACGCGACTTTTTTTGATTTTCACTTTTATACGGTATATAACCTGCATTTTATTTCGTTTCAAGTTGCTAGATCTTAATCTACCTTCATATTTTCTATTTTCAATTCCTGTAGAACGCTATCCTCGCATTTCTCATGACATTTCCCCCGTTTTGCCCTTCCCGTCCCTCCCTCCCCATTTCCGGGCGGACGCAACTCTTTCGATATCCAACTTCCGTTATACATGGTACACGCAAAAACAATAGACAGATTTTGAAAGTAGTTGAACAATCAGAATGCTTTTTTCGTCATCTTCCATGTCTGACTATTTGACGTTCAAGTAAATTGCATACTTAAAAAAGAGGAAAAATTTTGGATGAGGGAGACTCCACCATATCCTTCGAGAAGGTAGCATAACAAAATTCACGCAAAAACTACGGACCTATTTTTAAAATAGTTGAACAATCAGAATGCTTTTTACGTCATCTTCCATGTCAGACTATTTGACGTTCAAGTAATATTGCATACTTAAAAAAAAGTAGAAAAATCTTCACGGCGATTGGGACCATAGTCTTTGAGAAAAGTCGCATAACAAAAATCACGCGAAAACGATAGCCATATTTTGAAAATAGTATAACTATGCTTTATACGCCATCTTCCATGTCAGAGTATTTATATTATAATTCAAGTAATATAGTATACTTTAATAAAGGGGGGAAATCTTCAGGGAGACTGGGACCATACCCTTCGAGAAAGTAGCATAACAAAAATCACGCGAAAACTATAGATATATTTTGAAAATAGTTTAACAATCAGAATGCTTTCTACGCCATCTTCCAAGTCAAACTATTTGACGTTCAAGTAATAATGCATACTTGAAAAAAGGGGAAAAATCTTTCTGGGAGACTGAAACAGAGTAAAAAACGAACAGGTTGCTTTCTCAAGTAAAGTTTTGGTTTTGAAATAAAAAAATATTAATGGCGGGGGCAAAACTAAGTAGACCTTATGACGTCATCAGGCAGGATAAGGAAAAATTGAAAATATAGCAATAAGCAAAATAGTATAGGGGTTTACGCATTTTAATAGTAGTAAAGTATAGATGTAGATTTTACAAAGCTAAAAAAGGAATGCCTATATTCATATTGCTGCAAAAGGGACCATGAAGTATGAACCACGTCTTACAATGCTCAAGGCTGGGGGGGGGGGCAAGTTGGACCGTGCCCCCCCCCCCTCAACTTTACGCCCCTGGTATTCGTTCAAGACCAGGGGTTCCCAACCTTTTTTGTCCGTGGACCACTAGATTATTTTATGATTATCCGTGGACCACTATGGCTTTGGCAGGAAAATTGTCGAATTATAGGACCAAGATCAAGTAGTTTTTGCCTACAATTTAGTGTCAATATTTTATAAAATGTTTAGGACTGGTATCGGTTGGGTTGGATTTTATAGTTCAGTGCCAAGACTTACAGTATTTTACTTCAAATTTCAGTTAACTCAGCTGTTTTATTTTCTTACTTTTTTATTTTTATTTTATTTTTATTTTATAGTTCAGTGCCAAGACTTACAGTATTTTACTTCAAATTTAAGTTAACTCAGCTGTTTTATTTTCTTACTTTTTTATTTTTATTTTATTTTTATTTTATAGTTCAGTGCCAAGACTTACAGTATTTTACTACAAATTTCAGTTAACTCAGCTGTTTTATTTTCTTACTTTTTTATTTTTATTTTATTTTTATTTTATAGTTCAGTGCCAAGACTTACAGTATTTTACTTCAAATTTCAGTTAACTCAGCTGTTTTATTTTCTTACTCCTTACTTTGGTCCGTGGACCACACTTTGGGAACCCCTGTTCTAGACTATGCTATCGTCCCATTGATGAATTCAGTATTTTAGGTCAAAATAGGAAAAACATATGTAGGATCGATTAAATCAGAGCGTAATAAATTAATTTACAATAGATTTACCAAATTTTGGGGGAGTGGCATCCGTCCTTGGGATAGGGAACCTCGAGACAACCTAAATTTAACCCTGGGACAATAATTTACCATGGAACTAATCAGTACCTATCCTAATTGATAAATGTATGGGTTTGTAAGGGGTTTAAATAACGGCGTAGAATCCGGGAAGTAAGCTTTCAGATCGACCACGGCTAATCATCCCGGATTCTACTGCCTCATCATCTAACTCCGGCCGTGAAGGCCTTTGTAATAATTGCAGGGTTTTCCCCTTACCTCTTCACTGCACTACTTAAGACCTAACAAACATATTAAATACGTATACGTACAGTACATACCAGTCATAATAACACTACAAGAACAAGCCACTCAGAAACACTAACCACGTGCAAGCTATAGCGCTAAATTGGTTACCCACCAGTGGGTTTCCACCCGCCGCTCTGTTTCGCACACATCATTGCTTCTAATGAAAATTTTTTGACAAAAACTAAAATTAATCGAAAAACAAACACGACAGTTTCATCAGGAAGCTGTAATACAGTCGGTTATTTTATAGTCACGTCGGTTTAACTCTATACCCAAGTAAATTAAACCTGCGGCCCGATCATGGCGATTATAATGTAATACTGGGGTTAGTATAATACCCTGGTATTAAAAATGTAAAAAAGATAATTTTACGATGGAGTAAGTTAATACCAATCGCCTTAATCGGCGCACTGAAGTAGAAGAACGTGCGTATAATTCAACTGCAGAACCAGAAACTTATTGATCATTTTGATCATGGCACTAAGGGTGGTTCCCTCCCCTCAGAAGGGATGGTGGTTATATAGACTGAATGTCGGTGAAGAGACGGCTCGAACGACTGCAACCCCGGTTACTGGTCATGGCTGGTCATGGTTTGTTCAGAAATGCTCCTCTACATTTCGATACATGGCAAGTGGCCCCCACTAATACGAGTGGAGTAGCAAGATTTTTTTTATTTATTTTTTGCTTTCCAATTTATACGTAGTATAAGGAAAGCTTTGTGATGGTCGAAATTTTCGATTCCGAGATTTCAACGGATTTACACGTTTTAAGGTCCCAGGAACCAAAAAAAGTGGTTTTTACGAAATGTCTGTCTGTCTGTCACTCTGTGGCTCTGTCTGTCTGTTCGTCGATTTCCGGGCAAACTACTCAGACGATTTTGATGAAATTCGACATGTAGGTTCACAAAAATCATACCTCGGGACCATTTTTTTATATTTTGGGCTAACTGGGGGTTTTATTTTCAACAAACGTCTAAAAAAATTATAACATATAATTATAAAACGGCCCCAACGATTTCTTTTAAATTCACATATATTGTAGACGTTATTAATGTTGACAAAATGCGGGGGGTCGCTTGCCCCTTGATAGTTTGCTTCTGGCGGTAAAAAAATAAAAATAACTAAATTTTAATGAAAAATGACTAAAAAATAATTTTTCTGTGAAACCTTTCCATCGATGATTTCTACCTTCAGGCATGTTTTAGATGTTCAATAGGATAACAAAAGTGGACAGCTTTCCCAAAAAACAATTTGGTTTTGTGCAAAAAAAATGTTTTTGAAAAAATGATTGAAAATTCACGGTCAAATGCATTGCGTGTCCTGCCATTATTGCTGTGTGGTAATTTATTTACCATGAAATTACTCATTTTCTCTAGCTACTACTTGATAAATTGGAAAGCATGTTCGAGTAAACTCGGACCGGTTCTTTTTTTTTTTGGGGGGGAGGGGGTTCCAGTTTTCATGCAACATCAAAACATAAAGTTTGCCTGTTTACGAATTACGATAGGTTTTCGAATGGGGTGGTGTTTCATTTGGCGCCCCCCCCCCCCCGTATTTTCGTAAAATAGGAGAAAACTAGGAAAGCCGTCCTCATGGACGTACGCATCTAATTAGGGGCATGATCTTAATTTCTCCACCGAAGGGTCGGGAGGCTGGAGGGGGCCCGGGGGTCTCCCCCGGGGAAGAATTTTGAAGAAAATAGGCCTGAAATTGTGGTGTTTTACACATTTTGATGCATGTACGTCTTGTAACCTATTCTAATAACGTTTAGGTTTTACAGCCGAAGAATAGTAGACCTACTGCAAGAAAGGGGGGCCCGGGGGTCTCCCCAGGGGGAATTACTTTGAAAAAGAATAGGTCCAAAATAGTGGAATTTACGCACTTTGAAAGCAGTTATGCTCATATTTTACATATGAAAAATAATACAGGTAACAAGGGGCGATATGTGTTTATATTTGCTATTTATATTTGCAACGTTACGTCAGTTCAATTCTTCAGTATCGTCAACATCACAATTTAAAAAATTCAGAAATTCGCTGTTCATTTATTTTAATGCATTGTATCTTTTAAAATTTTCTTAAACAGCAATGTTCATTGTAAAATTAGCATTTATTTTTTATTTTGCAAAAAAATTGATTTTGTCCAGTGCTTATTGAGACCCCCCCCCCCCCCCCCCCCGTTCGCTCCACCGGTAGGGCCGGCCCTGCGTATCAAAACCGTTTTATTCCAAATAATAAGATTGACGGGGTAACCACACTAATCGGAGACAGTATCAATACGAAAAAAATGTCCCCTATCATAATTCATTTGTCAAAGACCGGTAGGTTTCGAACGAAGGGGTGGGTGGATGAAAGGACAATAAAGCAGGTGGAGGTAATGACCGGTGTTCTCACCAGCCTAATTTCACGGACAAGTGACCGCAGCTGATAACGCTAAATGGGGAATTACCCGGGGGTGGGTCTGCACACCCCCTGCCTACACCCCAAACACGCTACCTATGATGATAGCGGTCAACAACTGGCTAATGATGGCGGAATATACATACACATATTTTTTTTAGGTGAAATAAATAAATATTGACTTTTTGTTCTATTACTATTTTCACATGCGACATTTTGCAGTATCAGCGACGATATACTGTGTTTATGTAATTTATGGATACATGAGCGCACAATATATGCTGGTAACTGCATTATTTTCTTTTATTCAAAAGGAACCAAAAACGTAGTATAAACAGGTAGCGTTTTCTCAGAAGCACCCAGAGAATTGGAAAGAGGGCAGTAGTAGACGAGAGGGAACAGCAGGAGGTGGGCAATGCGGGGGTTAAAGCAGGAGAGTTTCAGGCATGGAATCGGAGATGCTCCAAATACAAGGGAAAATATAACATTTGTTGGATTTTTGCTGTATCCATGGGCAAAAAAATGGTCGATTTTGATGAAATTTTGTAAGTAGGTTGGCAAAAATCATGCCTCAGGACCATTTTTTTTACTTTGGGGTAATTCAATTTGGGGGGGGGGGGGGGTTTGTTCTCAAAAAACTCCATAAAAACGACTCCAACGATTTCTTATGAATTCACATATATTGTAGTCGTTATTAATGTTAACCAAATGCGGTGGGTCGCTTGCCCCTTGATAGTTTTATTCTGGGGGTAAAAAAAAATGGGTAAGTCCATTTTCATGAAAAATGACTAAAAAATAATTTTTCTGTGGAACCTTTATATCAATGATTTCTACCTACAGGTCAGGGACGCCAACTTGGGGGGGGGGGGGGGGGGGGCACGGTCCATCTTGCCCCCGCAGACTAGTTTCTGGGGGGGGCACCGCCCCCCCCCCCCCAGAAGCAAAGAGCCCTTAGTGCAGTTTTTTTATTTGTCTCTTTTAATATTTCAAAGATTAAGATAAAAATAAGTCTCATAATTTGGAATTTGCACCGCATCAACTTTTAGAAACTTATTCGTGCCAATTTTGTTCTTATAGCCAACTTTTCTGCATTATAGTTATTTTAAGTAACCATTTACCAATGCATTTTCTTAATACTTTCCAAAGTACCAAATTCTTGCCCCCCCCCCCCAGAATTTTGAAAACTCGGCGTCCCTGCTTCAGGTATGTTTTAGGTGTTAAAAAGAGTAACAAAACCGAACAGGTTGCTTTCCCAAAAAAGTATTAGGTTTTGTGCAAACAAATATTTTTTTGAAGAAATCATAAAATTCACGCTCCTATACATAGCGTGCCGTGCCATTATTATTAAATTATTTACTATGAAATAACTCTCTTTCTACTAATTGATAAATTGGAAAACATGTTCAAGTAAACTCGGACCGGTTCTTAGTATTTACAATATATTTTCGATCCGGTCCGGACCGGATTTTAGGGCCGTCCAAAGCCATTACTAGTACCTGGCCAACACAAATACTCTCTAAATAACCGAATTCCGCCACCTAGATAATCTTTTTCATAAAACACGGAAATGAGAACATTAGAATGACTCTTCGCATGCGAGGCAACATTTAATGTAGCCAACTTTTTTCCCATATAGCATTTTCAATTCCAATATGGCTAAAAATATAGTAGGATAATTTATAATAATTTTTCATTAAATTGACTTGCCCTTCCTTCTTACTTATTGCACCTACTTACTTCTGTTTTTAAATTTAAATTTTTAAAAGAATATTTGTTGCTGTTCGCAGCTGTACGTAACAGCTTTTTATTTTTTATGAAAAATTCAAAGCTTCCCAGCAGCCTGATCGAGGCGATTATAATACCGGTATTTATTTAATACCCTGGTATTAAAAATGTAAACAAGATGATTTTATAATGGAAAGTGCTATTCAAAATTTGTTTGTTTACAGTTAGAATCCTAGGGTATTTATTTAACCCCGGTATTATAATCGCCTCGATCATCCACATAGCAATTAATAACTCAGTTTTTATTGCCTCAATGCTGGACCAAAGACTCAAAAATAAAGTAGTTTCGCCAGTAGTTAGACATGAAATATATTAGGATACTATATTATTATATACAGTAGAAGTCCGATAATCCGGCACGTTTGGGACCGGCTCGGTGCCGGACTATCGAAAATTCGGGTCTATCGGGCAGTAATTATAAGAACAATTAGGTTAATAATTAAACTACAAATACAGTATGCAAATACATACAACAAAGTTTATTTTACATTTCATATCATGTATGTACACGTACTATGAAACATATTTCACTTACATTTAAAAAAGTCACGAATGCCTTTTTGGTTTTTTGACTTTGCCGGGCGTTTAGTATAAAATTTATTTCTAATGATATGGAAATCAATCATTTCTGAAGCACTGTAGCTAATACTAGCCCCAGCAAAAGACATAAACTTATTTTCCGGAGCGATGCCGGACTATTAGATGCCGGTTAAGGCGCATATTCCACCAACGTCAATAGTCAAAATATTGCTGATATTGACGTGGTAGCAGACATTTTTACACTGTCTTTAATGTCTGCTACCACGTCAAACACGTCAATAGTGAACTATTGACGTCGGTGGAATAAGCGCCTAAAGGACTTCTACTGCAGTAGGGTTAGCAACCCTAGCAACATCAGCAGTGTCACGTCTCTCCTTCGCGGTCCTGAAAGTGGGTGGCAGGGCAATCAGATTCGGCCAAAGCTCGCGTGCACCGGGGATATACAACCTTAGGAACTTGTCATTTGTTCGCGTTCAAAAATAGGGTTATTTCATATTCAGAACCCCCACTGTCCGTTTTTCTCTGCGACTTATGGGCCTCCCCTTTTCATATCTATTTTCGTAAGAAAGAGAGGGAAGTAATTTGTTGTTTACGTTGTTGAGCATGTTTCTTTAGATAAAATCTCATATGAACGATTGTCCTTCCAAATGTCTTGACTAGGCCTATTTACATTTTAATACAAGCCTTAATATTTCATGTTGAAAACTTAAGAGCAAATCAGAGTACCCCCACTACACATTTTAAGGACTTTGTAATGAAATTCAATAGTTGTGATCTATTGTAATGTACCAGCACTAGCCTAGGCCTACTGTAATTGTTACTTTGTACTTGTTACTCTGGAACTTGAATTTGGTTATCATTAGGGCTCTGGATTATTGTTCTTGACTCTACTTATTGTTCTACAAACTGGTGTAATTACTTAACTATTAATCTGTATTTGTGTGCTGCAATCTGTATTTGTACGATGTACCAGTATTTGTATTTACTTATACAGTACTATTATCAATTATTACTCCATTGAATAGTTAGGTCTTAGGATATAAAACCAGAGAGTCACATTGGCCTATTTTAACCAGTAGTGTTTCTCTGACCTTTAAAGTCTAATGTTGTGTATGTACTTTTGACGTACTGAAAACCTTAGTTAGTGTTCAGAACCGTGTTTCTTAATAACCAAAGAAGTGGGCTAGCAAGGTATCTAAGGCGGGGTTTCCACCGACCTCTCATTGCAGAATGCAAAGACATTGACGTGGTAGCGGACATTCAAGACCTAAGCGGGTATTCCACCGACCTCTCATTGCAGAATGCAAATGACATTGACGGAAATTTAAATTTTTCTTTTTATAGAAATCTATTAAAACGTTTGTACTTAACATATCCCATGACGCCATTTTTTAATTTCAGTTTGTTTGTTTGTTTGTGATTTTACTCTATGATCATTGATCAATTTTAACTATGGCATAGAGTAAAAAAAAATTCCGTCAATGTCATTTGCATTCTGCAATGAGAGGTCGGTGGAAACCCCGCCTAAAGAACAGTATAGTATAAGTACTCCACGGAATACAGCTGTACTTCACAGTATTGGTAAAGGTTAATGGCAATGGTGTGTAATAATATTTAACAAAGGGTTAGTTGGACTTTCATTGCTTGTTGTGTTAATGGTCATTAGAGACATGGGGCTCATAGTCATTAACCAATTAGGGCAGAGCCCATTTTCAGGGGAAGGGGGCGACGTTTCGGGAGCGGGTGCTACTCCCATCATCAGGCTAAGTCCAGAGAAGGATTGATTGTTTAGTCCTGATAAAGACTGATGGTTTCTGGCCGATTGACTAAGTATATTCCCCTTGAGGATTCGAACTACCGTTCTCCCAATTGAAATGCAAACACTCTAACCACTCGACCACGGCCCTCAATAGTTTTGCCAGAAAGATGAACATAATAGCATATCAAAATACTCAGAAAATGTCTTGTGTTTGTCCTGAATTTTTGACAGCATTTCATGAGCTATTTGCGTTTTACACTTTATAACTTTATAAGGCTTTCCCCTCTCAGTAAGCGTTGTCAATATTAGGGGAGGGTCACCAAATATTAAAATAATTGATACATCCCTACCACAAGCTTCAAAACATTATCATCTGGCTCAGAATAAATAAATATCGACTTTTGTTCTATTACTAAGCCAATCTAGCGGAGTTAGGGCTATAACTATTACACTCAACTAGGAAGGCTCGTAACCGCCTGCTTTACATGCCCTCCGAAGCATGGCCTGAAAATGTAGCAAGTGTGGGACTCGAACCAACAACCATTCGGATGAAAGTCTGTGCCACTACTCTACATGTCCTGACGGAATATAGTGTAGCAACGCCACAGCTTCTGTCGGAAAACCGTACAGTCCATAAAATCTAGTACTAGAAATATAAGTAATTTTCCAAAGGCTGGGCCCCCCTCTCACAAGTCAGCAACCCTTCCACCTTTCATGAAAAATGACAGGCATGAAAAATCTAAACATCCGGCTGAAAATTACGTTAATTTCATTGCTTGGAAAGAAAATGGCGGGTGCAACAGTAACCTCAACTCATATTCCCATCCGATTTTTCCCATAAGGGGTGGCCATCACGTTCTTTGGAAAAGTCAAATTTGGTGTGTACTTGGCTGTACTTTTTTTTTTAATTATCCTACCCACAACCAGTTGAATATGTTAATCAGAACTAGCGTAATGCTACTAAGACGGGGTTTCCACCGACCTCTCATTGCAGAATACACTTACGTTGACGTGGTAGCAGACATTTAAGACTTAGGCGTGGTTTCCACCGACCTCTCATTGCAGAATGCAAATGAAATTGACGGAAATTTAAATTTTTCTTTTTATAGAAATCTATTAAAATGTTTGTACTTAACATATCCCATGCCGCCATTTTTTAATTTTAGTTTGTTTGTTTGTGAATTTACTCCATGATCATTGAACAATTTTAACTATGGCATAGAGTAATACAAAAATTTCCGTCTATGACACTTGCATTCTGCAATGAGAGGTCGGTGGAAACCCCGCCTTTATTAATGATATCTGCTACCACGCCAACGTATGTGTATTCTGCAATGAGAGGTCGGTGGAAACCCCGCCTAATCAGATGTAGCGTAATGCTACTAAAGCAGTGATGTATTTCCAAATTGGAGGACTACGCCTACGATTAATATTTAATTATTGTACATGTAAATTGAGTGCAGTTTGTCCATTTTACAATTTACATTGTTTCATTTTATTATTAGTAATGTCAGTAATTCAATTCTTCGCTGAAGATAAAGGTCTATAGAACAATCGTAATATTGGTAGTCACCTAAGGGTAAAAAACATAGACGCTTACAAAGAAAAAGAACCGGTCCGAGTTTACTCGAACATGCTTTCCAATTTATCAACATTAGTAGATCTTTTTCTTCTTCAGCCAACGCCCGTCCTTGGCTGGTAGGCCATTTGACGCACATTAGTAGATAGAGAATAAGAGTAATTTCATGGTAAATAATTTTCCAGTGGTTATTTTTTGGGAAAGCAACCAATGCGGTTTCTTTACTCAATTTAACACCTAAAACATACCTGAAGGTAGAAATCATCGATAGAAAGGTTTCGCAGAAAAATTATTTTTTAGTCATTTTTCATTAAAATTTACATATTTTTATTTTTTTACCCCCCGAAGCAAACTATCAAGGGGCAAGCGACCCCCCGCATTTTATCAACATTAATAACAACTACAATATATGAGAATTTAAAAGAAATCGTTGGAGCCGTTTTCGGGAAAAAAAATTTTAGACGTTTTTTGGAGTTTTTTGAGAATAAAACCCCCCAAATTGAGTTAGCCCCAAATAAAAAAAATGGTCCCGAGGTATGATTTTTGTGAACCTACATGCCGAATTTCATCAAAATCGACCGAGTAGTTTGCCCGGAAATCAACGAACAGACAGACAGACAGACAGACAGACAGACAGACAGACAGACAGACAGACATTTCGTAGAAACCACTTTTTTGGGTTCTTGGGACCTTAAAACGTGTAAGTCCATTGAAATCTCGGAATCGAAAATTTCGACCGTCACAAAACTTTCCTTATACTAGGTATAAATTGGAAAGCAATGAAAACCATTAAGAGTTTGGAAGTGAAAGGTTGTGCGAAAAATCTTTGGAGCGGCCAGGGACGCCAATGGATGGAGAATAGGAACTAACCCTGAACTAGGAGCACTACACCGGAAACCATCCATTTTTTATTTTATTTTTTAAATCAATTAATAATGAGACAGAAACAGGGAGACTCAGATGGCGGGGTCATGTCGAAAGAATGAGGTTCTGTAGGGACAGTTTTGGTCACTAGGTTCGCTGACGACAAACCGATATCCATATTATTCAAAATGGCCGCCGTTTGCATGTGAAAGCTAAGCTCTTAGCATCTAATTAATTATTTTAATATTTTTTATATCATTTTTACTATGCCTGGACCTTATTTCGCTGCATATAATTTAATATATATATTCTCCATGATTTATAGAAAAATATCACTTTAAAATAACACATAAATAAAATAATTTTAAAATAGTATTGAGGCTTATGGAAAAATCAACGCTTTGATATCAGTGCAACTGGTGCTGCCATCTACAAAATGACGTCACAAATGAACCTCATGGATGGAACTACAGTATAGTGCCTAAGAAGGTGTTGACCAATGATCCAGAAGGTAGAGGATCCATGGGTAGACCGAGAAAGAGGTGTATGGATGAAGTTAGTGAAGACGGTGGACAGTGACACAAGCCATGGAAAACAGAATCAGTGCATTTGAAATGTGGGTATACAGACGAATGCTGCGCGTATCTTGGAGAGATCGTGTCCCTAATGCTGAGGCTCGGCTGCGGATAGATACAGAAACCGAGTTGTTGCTGACGGTTAAGAAACGGAGACCAACATACTTCGGCCATGTTATGAGGACCAATAAGTATCGCTTTCTGCATGTAATAATACAAGGGATGATAGATGGACAGAACATCCTGGTTGGAAAACCTGAGGCAGTGGTTTGGCAAGAGCCCTACTTCCCTCATCAGAGCAGCAGTCTCCTAGGTCCAAACTGCCATGATGATCGCCAATCTTCGATAGAAGAGGCATTTAAAGAAGAAGTGAAGACCACCGGAAGCTGCAGTCCGCAGCTGGAGGAGAAACGCGGCGTCGACAGACGACCAGGCGAGTGGCGGAACGACGTGAGTGCAGCGAACAAGGTTCTTAACGGACTGCACCGCGTAAAGTAAGTAACTTCAGGCAGATCTTATCGATTGCAGAAAGTTTTAATACAACGCCTAAGTTGTAATAAAACGTTTGACAACCCTGAAAGTTCGGACAAGATTGCGTGCAACAAAAAGCTCCTCCCCCCTGGACACGGACCACGGGATTGGCCAGCCAACTTCTCCCCAGCAAAAAGTCAATACTACCCCGTGGCCTTTAACTCCCACAGAAATCCAAAATGTTATTTCCAGCTCAAAACCTGCCAAGTTAAAAAATTACTAGGACATTCAAATTTTCGTATTTTAGCTGGATGGAAAAATAATACAAACTAGAAAAATATTTGTTTCTCCTCATATATGTTGTATGGCTAATGTTGAAGGATGATGCCTATTTTAGACAAATTATTTTCTTTTCTAAGGGAGTGTTCGAGGTGCATCGGCAGCCAAGCATTAGACATTGTAAGCCAAAGTACATAAAATACGGTATAGATATACAACAGGCTATATTTTTTCTTAATAGAATTGCATTACACGAGCAGGGCAATTGTGAAGACCCCGTACGGATAGTTCAGATTGGGCCAAGTGACGAGATATGCTATTCTGAAAGACAGAAGAATCCCGAAAAAGCAGAAGGGGCGCACTTACAAACAAATACAAGGCCGTATGTAACCTACAGGGTGGAGTGCTGTCCACTGAAAAAGAATGAAGAACAATTGTTGGTGCATATGACAAGATGCGAATGTCGCGCTACTCCCTCGGGGATACTAACGGACACGAGTAGGGAGGAAGATATACTCGAGCGGAGATGCAGGTAGCCCCTATCACCGAAAAGGTCAGGCAACGGAGGTTGGGGTCATACGAAGAGGAGCGAAGATGGACACCGGCTACATAGGTGAGTGACTATTCGGTGGAGGCTGGGACGACCAGGGATGCCCCAAGAAACAAAAATAAAGGACGACCACAGGACCCTTGGTCTGTCACCAGAAGATACACAACACTAGAACACCTGGATATTGAAGATCCGCGGCGTACCTCTGGGCACCGAGCCACCGACCCCTCGGGAAGGATAAGAAGTCGTTTAAGTATATAAAAGTAAAATAAGTATGGTTAGTAAGTGAGTATGGTATTTCAGCTAAATAACCGTCAATCCATTCATCTCTTAGCCTATACCGTAGGAATTATAAGTAGGCCTACTAGGTAATTATATTTTTGTCCTTAAATTGACTCAGGGCGAAGAGATTACTAATAATAACAATCATAATAATGCGTGCATTTATAAAAAAAGAAATAGTACGATCTGTACAAAAACCGGTGCCGCAAAGCCAAAAAGGCGCGTTGGGATCACTATCTCCTAACCGAAACTAGAGAATCTAGAAAAATCTGGACTTGGCGAGATACAAACCCACGATCTATGGTATAGACTCTATACCATAGATCGTGGGTTTGTACTCGTTTCGAATCCCGCCAAGTTCAGATTTTTTCCCCCTAATTTCGGGTACTGTAAGTATTTCGTCAGTGCACTACGCTAACTTTTAAATTAACCCCTCCCCATCGCCTGACTTGTCACCAGAGCAAAAAAATTAACGCAGTCATAACGAACTACAACAAGAAAGATAAATTCTTAATTTCTATTGTCAAAAAAGTTTAAAATACAATAGAACTATGGCCCATTTAGGGATAGCAACTTGTGTATTTCTCTAATCTTCGGATGTCGTGCCTCGACTCCATTAGAGTTAGTTCCTCGTTAAAAACTTTGCGGTCTTTCATCAAATCTTTCGGCTTTGGCAAGACAACATTTTCTTCTATCCCAAATTACTTGCTAGATTTCTTATCAATGTTTTTTTGTTTATGAAATACCAACGAAGCCATGACAGTAGAGGTTTCCATTGCGTAAGCAAAAGATAGACGTCACAAATAAAATAGTGTACAAAATAGTGTTCTATAATATACGATTACCCTGTAGCCCCTCAGGGAAAGGTTTAGACTACTTCTTTACTGGACTCATAAAAGGGGGTGAGTTGTTTAGTCTATTAAGGCCAAACCGGAGGGGGTCACGTGACTGGCCTGGAAATGTCTTTGCAGAGGGTTCGTAATATATGTTTTAAACCGCAGGGGTATAATAAAAATCAATAGAAGGGTATAGTATACGCGTAGACATGCTTACACTATTGACTAAACCAAAAATTACAATTACATTACCTAATAATAATACATTTGTGCATGAAGCAATTAAAAACATACCTTTTACAACATTTTTACGTGCCCCACAGAGAAGAAAAACCTCCAACTTTTGTAATGAAATGCACTTTAACCAGAAGCTCAACACTTAATTTGACAGTAAAACGCCAGAAATAGGTAAAACTGCAATTATTTGAAATAATACAAGTCAAATACGGAACAGGTACATGACGCGGGGCTTTGTCCATCCATTTTTTTATTTTTTTATTTTCAGGTTTCAGATTTTAAGAATGAATTATAAAAGCTTGGGGGATGAAATCATGCACGAGTTGCTCAACAGCAACAATGCAAAAATGTCAATTTTATTGTACCTATAACTACCTTGGCAGCCCGTGGAGTGGAGGCTGCCTGAAAACTCGGTTGGTTTCAAAATTCCCTGAATGACTGTAAAACCAAATCCTAGCCTGCTACCCGGGGTGAACACTGATCAATGATCTGCAGCCTGATCGAGGCGACTATAATACCGGGGTTAAATAAATACCCTAGGATTATAACTGTAAATAAACAAATTTTGAATAGCACTTTCCATTATAAAATTATCTTGTTTACATTTTACCAGGGGATTAAATAAATACCGGTATTATAGTCGCCTCGATCAGGCTCCTGCTAGTAAAAATGTGAACAAGATAATTTAGTAATGGAAAGTGCTGTTCAAAATTTGTTTGTTTACAGTTAGAATCCTAGGGTATTTATTTAACCCCGGTATTATGATCGCCTCGATCAGGCTGCTGAAATATAAGGTATATGTACCTACGAGTTCGGTTGCCGATAGTTGGCCCCGAGATTTTTTGCTAATATAAGAAGGGGGGGGGGGTGAAACAGCTGAAACCTAAGACATGCAAAACCCAATGCAACAGTGCACTGGAATACCTAATGGCACTGCCCTTGAACGTCACTGCTTCAGTAATTGTAGACATTTCTGAGATTGTGAACGTCACATCTGGCTTGTTTCAATGATAGTGGGGCATTTGTGGGAACCCCGTCTCCACTAAAAGCACTCCTTAGGCGGGGTTTCCACCGACCGGCTAGGGCTAAATACAAAAACGGTGACGTGGTAGCAGACATTCAAGACTTAGGCGGGGTTTCCACCGACCTCGCATTGCAGAATGCAAATGACATTGACGGAAATTAGAATTTTTCTTTTTATAGAAAACAACTAAAATGTTTGTACTTAACATATCCCATGACGCCATTTCTTAATTTTAGTTTGTTTGTTTGTGAGTTTACTGTATGATCATTGCTCAATTTTAACTATGGCATAGAGTAAAACAAACATTTCCGTCAATGTCATTTGCATTCTGCAATGCGAGGTCGGTGGAAACCCCGTCTAAGTCTTGAATGTCTGCTACCACGTCACCGTATTTGTATTTAGCCCTAGCCGGTCGGTGGAAACCGCGCCTACCGCGCCTAATAATTATTCTTGTGTTGATGGAAATATACGATAGCACTGCTTTATATTGTATTGTTATTCATAGATTTATCATATCATTTATATTTTAAGTGGTTAGGTAGCACAGGGGTGAAAACACAGGGAAAGAAGAAAGGGTTTAGCCTAGCCATATATTAAAAACAAAGGGGAATGTTAACTGGGACGGCATCACAATTTAATTCCCTGAATTCTATACTATAGAGGCTATTCCTTCGTTTTCCTCATAATCACGGCCTTAAATCTCGAAAAATCCTAATTAGTAAGGCTGCTGGGCAAAGCATTATAATTGCAGTGTTCGGGAAGAAATCAATGGACTTCAATCTGGGCAAATCTAAACAGTGAGCGTTCCTGGTAGTTATTGTATATAATGAACAGAAATTTTCTCAGGGAATATTTTTATATTATAGATTTCATGTAGGCTACATGTCTAGTTATTTTTGCGCACTTAAGAACAATATAGCTTTAATAATAGGCATAAACTGTTATCAAAGAGTGTACGTCCCGTAATTGGCAGCCCGAAATTTAATACTTCATATTTTTTAGTTGGTACCTAACTAACTAAGCAAGTTACTAAAATATTGGTTCATTTAGGTTGTAGAAGAATACGTTGCATCATATAATAGGGTATTATTAATTTTGGTGTTGTAGTTTGTTCATGGTAGGTTTAACGCGAAATTGTAGCCCTCAATCAATTTTATGAAAAGCAACGGTACCAAAAATTAAAATTCCTTATTATGCTAGTATGATGCATGAAGTTTTATACGGATTGAATTTTTTAGTGTGCTTTTTTCTATAAAAGATAAAAAAGAAATATCTTTCTTTCCTAATTAAATAGAAAGAGTAAGAAGTCGGATTGTGGAAATTACATAGATAATTATGGAACAGCCCGATGCTTAAAATTTTCAGTCGTGCTTGAAAAAGAACACTTCAGAAGTTTTGAGTTTTGTCTTGTTAACAAACGAAGATTTGATTATTCTCCACACACAATTGGTCAGGGACGGATCCTTGGGGGGGGGGGGGCAGAAAAATAGCTTTATACTAGATAGAATGGACTTTTGAAGGAAATGAAGAGAAATTGTTACTCAAGTAAGGGAAACGCGATATTTTTCAGGTTACCGCCCCCCCCCCCCGAAAACTTTTTCTGAAACCGTCCCTGCAATTGGTTATTGTTCTAAGATTTTTTGGAAGTTCACATGTCAAATTGGGGCAGTGGAAATACATTGGGATTGAACTATCTTCTTACACGTCCGAATAGAGATTAGAGAAGCTTCTAGATATATTTTCGAATCCAGTATACATATTATTGGACGCTAAGGAACCAGTCTCAATCTATTAAGATGGACCATTCACGTCTCACCTAGCCTATGAATTAGGTCCATTAAGTTACGACATTAGGAGCAAAAATTAAGCATACACCAAAAATGTACATTGCGTTTTTTATGCAAAAGCAAATTTAACAGCAATATTTAGGAGCCCTTGAGCAAAGCTTTCTATGCATTGTCAAACACATTCACTATTCTGTACAACAGCTATGCAATGTAGCCTATAGTCTACCAAGTGACCAAGTCCCAGTTTTGGGGCTATTGGACGCCGTCTATCCCACCTTGGTGGGTCATGGACAAAGATTGATTACCTAATTGATTGATTGATTGATTGAACTTAAATTTCCACAAAGCTCATGAAAATATACATTTTTAGGCCCTAGCACAGTTGGGGCAGACGACAATAATAATTAAATATCTCATTCAAATTACCACTCAAAAATGTTCGAACACAAATGTTACAGGCACATTAAACTGTTGGGCTACAATAGAGTAGTTTATCAAAGTTGTACATGCAAGTAATATTCTGTTCCGTTATAATAGTACATAAATATATGAGGTTAAAGGGCAACTCAAAAATCCTTACTGAAATTTGCAATACCTTACTATGTTTGCATTGACATAGCTAAACACCTGTTGCATTCCAAACATTAGAAATATCAGTAAATTGAACACTTACCTATGCAAAATTCATCTTGTAGCACATCCATACTGCATTACTCTGCACTTCTTCCTCATTTTTGGAGGATTAAACGCATAATAAAATTATAAATAATTCTATTAAAAAATTTAAAGTAAATAAAACAATAATCCCATCTCTATTTACGCAGCGTGGAAAGCAGAAGACACGACGGAGTAGTGGAGTACCTGATTTTAGTTCGGATTCCGGATTGTGCCTTATGTAGAGGTCGCAGCAGTCACTTTACATTTTAAAACTTACTTCGGGCATTTCACTTGTCAGTTTTTCTTAATTTGTGCATTAAAAATTGATTAGGTTTATGTTTTAATAATAAGGAGACTATTATGTAGGCCTTATATATATTATAAATTAAGTTATAATATGGTAGAGACTTATTATTGGTGTCTCTACCATATTATAACTTAATTTAAAATAGGTAAGTTAAGTATCTACATTATAGTCTCCTTAAAACAATAATCTCATCAATTTTTAATGCATTTGTATGAAGGATCTTAGTTTATATGAATTAAAATTATACAAGTACCTATTTAATATTAATGCTTTGGGCCTACGGCTACACTAAATAAATTATATAAACGTTGTAGGCAACGCTGTATAAATGCGCAACGTGAAATATATAGTAAAAGCGTATAAATAAAAATGATTCCATATTTTTTGAAAATTATTCTGGGTTAAAAACGCATTCATAAATTACTTTTAACATTGTGTTAATAGTGGCGCCAAGATTTAAAATAAATACTATTTCAATAATTTGATGTATGACGGCACAAAACTTGCCTGGTTAGCTTACGATACCATTCGATTTTTAAAATACTCGAGTAGTCGCTCACAATTTCAAAATGGCTTCTCCATAATTTGTTTACAAGTTAGTTTTTTTTATTAAATAGTAAAATTTGAATTGTTTTCGCAATATTGTTTGCAATTTTCACCTGATTAGAAAGGTAACATACCATATTAATTAATAAAATAAGGATTATATTAATTGTTAACACTCTTTGTTGCAAATTGTAAGATTCACTACCCGGCCCCAAAAATCAATAATCTTTGCCCTGGAAACTGATTCTTAGATTTATTTTATGTTATTTATTATTGTAAATCGTATACTTTGTATATTCAGAAACTTGCGGCATTTACAAAAATTACATTTTTGCAGGGTGCAAAAATGGAATCCAGTGGGATTGCTGAGCAAGAAGACCTAATAAAAAATTCTCTTTTCACATTGGTGAAGACCCATGTTCCTTCCGCACAACTCTCTGATATTGATGAAATTATTTTTAGTTACGTCGTAGGCATTTTGGAAGACTTAGCTTCTGATCCTGATGGTCAGGTAAAAATATTACAATTAATCTATTGCCCTACCCTACCCTTGTATTTAAATTTAAATTATTGAAGGGAACTCATAAGTCAAGTGGAGAGATATTGCGCATTTGATGAAATGAAATTAATATTTCCATTAGGTAATACAAGGCATGCAATAATGTAGTAGTGCTAGAGTAGGTAGTATTTTGATAGACATATTGTAGCAGACTTATGAACAGTATTCATTTAATTATTATTACTGAATTATTTTAATAATTAATGCGACTGTTTGTGCTTATTGATCAGCATAATTTACATTCCATTATATTTTTGATAAATACACGAATTATCTTTGTATCTTTTAAGGATGGCTTTGACGTTGAAGGATTCTCAGAAATGCTCTCTGCATATTTGCCTGAATTTGTCAACATCAAACATAGTCTTATCTGTGATTGGATCTTCAATCTGTCGACTGCATTAATGCAAGGAAAGGCAAAAGGTAAGTTCTCTCTTAAATTTACTATGAGAAATATTTAACCAGGCGCACGAGGTTAACTATCATGTATTTATAGGCTACGTCAAGGTTGCAAGCGTTGAGGTAATTTTATAAATGGAGAAGACAGAGATGTCAACTAGCAGTTGCGTAGAAGCGAAGGAAGCTGTTGTATGCGTAAATAACTTAATGAAATCGCGCGTTGGATAGGCGGGGTTTCCATTGACGTCAATAGTGACAGTAATTGTGATATTGACGTGATTGGCGTGGTAGCAGACATTAAAGACAGTCTAAAAATGTCTGCTACCACGTCAATATCAGCATTACTATCACTATTGACGTCAATGGAAACCCCGCCATATTAGTAGTAGATGTTCGAAACTAGCATCCTCATCAGTGCTATAAATATAAGGCGGGTTTTCCATTGACCTCGTATTGCAGAATGACATCGACGTAGCAGATATCATTAATAAGTCTTGAATGCCTGGTAGCACGTCAATGTCGATGTCACTCTGTAATACCAGGTTAATGGAAACCCCGCCTAAGCCTATCTAGAAAATTTGATGCATGCAAATTGAGCTAAGACCGTCGTCAGCTAGGTCGGTTAAAAAGAACATTTTTTAATAAAAGAATATGAGGCTGCATGTGTCTATTGGAATCTAGTAGCTATGTCAACTTAACGAGCCTGTTCCCAACTGCGGCAAACTTGGTAGTGTGCACAGCGTTGGCTGGGGAACATGATAAGGTGCTGAGACTATATTAGTCAGTCTGAGTGATTGTAGAGTCCTGGTCACCTTCGAATTAATCGTGTGACTTTACTAATCCTCAAGTGCTGTCAGTCAACTCCCCTTCTCCCCGAGGTGAAGGAGTCTGCCCTTAGGGTTGCTCACAACAGGCTCACTCCCCCCGCCAGGCTGACAATACACAATGTGTATGGATTGGCTCACATTAACAAACAAATATTTCTTAGCGCAAGGCGAGGACACCGAAAAAGACTTATTATCGCTCACCGGGCTAAATCTCTCCAGTTGTCATTCCTCTAGTCGTGTCCGGCATAGCTCCTCTGAATGCAGCAACTCAGATTACCCATCAGATGGCGCCAAGAAACGATCTCATCTTCTGAGCGAGACCAGCGATATTAGCAGCGATTCCAGTGGTGACTACTCTGGACAAGAAGTAAATGGAATTATATTACATTATGGGCACTCACATACCTGTGTTAATGTGGAAAAAGTCGGAGAAAATATAGAAAAAAAAATATATATATAAAATATATAAAAATCAAAGAAGCAAAAATAAAATTAGAATGACATGTTGAGTAGTGATTCAGACATTCACCCGAAAGGTTGTTGGTTCAAATCCCTCACTTCCTGCCTTTTCTGGTCATGTTGCGGAGGGCCTGTGAACAGGCGGTACCGACCATCCTAATGGATTATAATTAGAGAGGGCTTTATATCCCCAATCGACTTCGATGGACAGGTGGTAACGTGCTTGCGCTTGTGCGAGTCTTTACACGCCATGCAATCGGAGACGTGTCGTACTCATCACGGGTAATAACCTACAGAGGCGACTGAAAAGGTCAATCGGATACATTCATTAAATTGTTTCTATGCGATTAATCTTTTAAAAAAAAAAACTCCTTCAGGTTGGCTTAACATATACAGAATATAGGTCACTATTTATGATTTAAATACTTTTTATGTTGATTTCTTTTTCCCTGACCTTCCCCACTTTATTATGGGTGAATGGGTACCCCTAGAAATAGCCGGCTGCCATACCAAGTTGAATCCAGTGGACCAGGGCAGGTTCAAAGCTGCAGATAACTTGGTCGTGTGCACAGTGCCGGTAGGGAAACATGGTAGGACTTGTCCTGGTCACCTCCGAACTAATCGTGTGACTTCACTGTGTTTCCCAAGTGGTTCCGAATCCACTATAATCAGACAGAGCGACAGACAGACATTTTGTAAAAACCACTTTTTTAGTTCCTGGGACCACAAAACGTGTAAGTCCGCTGAAATCTCGGAATCGAACATTTCGACCATCACAAAGCTTTCCTATAAATTCGTATAAATTGGAAAGCAATAAAAACCGACCAAGGGTGACTAATATCCTACATCCTCTTAACATAAATAAATAGTTTGGTAGTCTTGAAATAGTCCTTATAATATATAAACTCTTTCTGCAATGCATACATCAACCAAGTTCAAGTCAAAGCTGCCAAATGAAGTGTGAAATTTAAGCGAATATTTGTTTTGTATGCTGCAATGTTTTCAGGACTCATTTCTCAGCTACGAACTGCAAATGCTGCAGGAGATGTTCCCTCGCAGTAGTATTATGGAGGTCCGCCATTGTTTGACTGTGGCAGAGGGAGACATAGAACGGGCGGCCCAGCTCGTGCTGCATAGGCAGGATGCTGGGCAAAGCATTAGCAATAACTTGAACGGCATACAGGTAAGTTACCAGTTTTCAAAGGAGTTCATTATTATGATATTTTTACTTTTACATTTTACATACTGTTATAAAAACTGTTATTTGTATTTATTCCAGTTTGTTGAAACTCCGGTCTAAATTATGGGGGGTTGATGTTTGAAAACAATAATTCTGAAATTGTTTTAAGTGCAATCACAGGATGAAACAGTAGATTTTTTTTCATCATGATTGAATCATCCTGTTTGTCAATACAGTCACAGTCGTAGATGAAGAACTTGCGTATTTACAGTTCCGACAAAAAGTAGATAATTAATCAGTGTATGTATAATATGCACATAACAGTTATACGCATGTTAAATTATGCTATTGTTGGACAGGGTTCTCAAAGGCAGCGGCCCACAGTCAATGACGAAGAGTTAAAGAACCGTATAATTGCACGGTATGCGTACGTCGACAAAGACGATGACGCGCGGGAGCACCGGCCTGTTCCGCCGAAATCGGTAAGTTAGCCGTACTTGTTACAGTTGGCTGAATCAAATGGTCTAATAGCCGACTAGACTGCTTCATGATATGATGGTTCATATCTGGGGCGTCAGTTCAGTATTTTCTGGGGGGAGGGGGGGGGGGCAAGATGACAATTGGGTACATTTTTAAATAGGGTCTTGACGATTTCCTTGTTAGTCAGGGTCAATGTCTTATTTTTTCCAAACACTGGGGGGGGGGGGGGTAGTTGACCCCGCTTGGGACCACTAAGACGCCTCTGATTCGTATGCAATAAAAAACGCCGTGGCAGACTAATTGTTGACGTCTGAGGACTAATAGAAGGTCCATTTATTGGCCACTGCTTTGGACAGAGACGGACTATATGGTCCAATAGTCGACTGGACTGCTTCATGATAGGATGGTTTGTATGCAATAAAAAACGCTGTGGCAGTCAAGTCGTTGACGGTCTAGGTCTGAGGACTGATTGAGAATCCTCTTACTTTACAACTGCTCTATTTGAAATGTCATGGTCATGTCATGCTTAGCAGCTGCGTTTCCCCTTCTGATCGAGGTAAGGTACCCATTAGGGTTGGGTGCAGGCCAGTTATCAGGAGAGGGGGGGGGGGCGTCACCCGAAACAGCTTGGCTTTACACTAGATAAAATTGAACTTTCCAGACGTGCTACCTTTTACAATGTACAATACGAGGTGATGGAGTCTGTCATTAGGGTCCCTCAAGTTAATAAACAGATGTAAATGTATTGGTGGACATTTTACAGGAACCCAAAAAATTGGTTCGATATCGCGACAACAAAATCGTGAGTTTGAAGGGAGAAAGGTATACGGAGGTCTCCAAACGGGACGATGGTGAGGATTCGGCGAAAGTTTTGAAACAGAACAAAACTAAGGCACATTGATAACTGGACAGGCAGGTGACCAGGACGTGGGAACCCCCCTGAACTGGTAAGTCGTTGCCCACCTTCCCCCTTGTTAAAAATTGTTTGATAAAAATCGGCGCAGTTCATTGAGACCTGCAAGTGTAATGTCAGCGCATAATCTACCGATGGAGAACTTTCCTATAGACAATCCAACATGGAGGCGCGGCGGATCCCCCTACTTACGTTAAGAAGAGAGGTGCAGTTCAATATTTATTTATTTATTTTTCGCGAGTGGCAACCCTGCTGTATAGAATTGCTTCTCTCTCTATAAAATAAGTATGGGGATGTGCCGCGCCAATCACAGCAAGGTTACCGCTCGACCACAAGCCCGCACAAGAACAGTTGATGAATATCCTCTATTTATATGCTCTTATTTTGACATGATTCGTAATGTTAGACAGGTTAGCACAGCGACACAACTATCTAACCAAACAAGTCTGTGAGCTTACTTACTGCCATAAGGCGCTTATTCCACCGACCGGCTAGGGCTAAATACAAATACGGTGACGTGGTAACATTGCAGAATGCAAATGACATTGACGGAAATGTTTGTTTAACTCTATGCCATAGTTAAAATTGATCAATGATCATAGAGTAAAAATCTCAAACAAACAAACTAAAATTAAAAAATGGCGTCATGGGATATGTTAATGTCAAACATTTTAATAGATTTCTATAAAAAGAAAATTAAACATATCCGTCAATGTCATTTGCATTCTGCAATGCGAGGTCGGTGGAAACCCCGCCTAAGTCTTGAATGTCTGTTACCACGTCACCGTATTTGTATTTAGCCCTAGCCGGTCGGTGGAAGCGGCGCCTAAAGGCAATGTTTTACACATTATTGCAGTATTATGTATATGGAGGTTGCCTCTTCAACCAAAAGTTAATTAAAATATCAATGTTATATACTCCGTATAATACTGCAATAATGTCTAGAGTAATGAGCCGACTAACGTCAAAACCGGGATCTTTTTTTGCTGGTGGAGAAACAGTGCTGTTCTACTGTTTAGTAACAACCGGAGCGGAGCGGAAACACTTATATGTGTAATTAAATTTCACACGAAATATCGATCGCATTGTTGTCATTGAGAAATTACTAAATATAAGAAATGTTCCTCTACATTTGTATATTTAGTAGCGATTTGAGCGTCGTTAAACTCTAACAGTTGTGGCATATATATATGTCCTTCACTTTAATTAATTTGATTGACAATAAACTGTTATTATCCCAATGAAACGGATGCGTTTTAAATTGCACCTACAATCACAAATAAGTGAGTGTTTACTAATTGCTTGTTATAACCATATTTAAAATACTACATAGATACTGGAATAATCAAACTTTTTGTGTTTTGCGGAATAAATGGCACAGGCAAGTGTAAACATCAAATCTCTTTTGGAATATGAATCGTAGAGAAGAAATTCTTCAGAGTATTTTGATACATGATATGTACATAGGTAGCTTCTTCTAAAACAGATTTGTCACAATTTTTGAATTTGATTTGTACAAAAAACTATTAGTGTGGTAGTTCCAAAAGGAGTTCAAGAACCGTGGCCAATTGGTGTTATTGAAGGCCAGATGTCATGTATCGAAGTGAATAGGAGCTGTTCGATTCATATTTCATGGGAAAATCGACTTTGTTCACAAAACGCCTGGTGGGGGTACGATTTGCTCCTAATATGTAATCTAATTTGCAGACTTTGTGTGTTTCAGGTCGTTGAATTGTGCAATTCGGAATCTCAATTGATCCCTTTGTCAAACCATAGGTGTTCCCTTGCCAGCCGATGTCCTCGCGGATTGTCACAAATACCTTCATAGTTAATTCCATTTAAAGTCCTTGAACGTACCCGTATAGATGTAATTAATGTTTTTAGAACTTTTTCATGCATGTGTTTGATTTAAGGGAGACGTTTTATTGCACACAAAATGTTATGGTTGCCTGTCTTTCTTTTTTGTGTAGACTTTGTATGATTTTGTTTAATTTTTTTTTTATTGTTTATTGCGTAAAGCTCACAGTTAATTTTGTGTCTTGAGGATATATCTAATGAGTAATTTATTTCATTGCCAATGAGCTGAGCCTGATTACACAATACACGCCATTTTATTCGTCATTTAAAACAATTTTCTTAACAATTTTTTCGTTCCGTTTAAAAGTGGCATTAACACCGTACCACATTTTTTTATTAAATTTACGAAAATATATAATTTTTTTTTTTTTTTGAACACTATTTATATTATATTATAAATAATTTTTGCAAACTGAGTCATGGAACTCAATACGTGCGTGTAATGCTAGCCCATCTGTATTTTTATTTTAAGAGGTTAGTGACCCTTTGAGAAGCTTTTTAGGTCTATTCTCAAACGGGGACGGAGCATTTATTTAAAACTTAGACTTTATGCCGGATAAAAAAAATTAATCTTTGAAGTCAGCCTGATTTTTGATACCTAGCACTAAAAGTGATACTTTTAAATTTTCCCTGGTGAACAATCTTGTATTATCAGAAGTTTTTCAAAGGATACATGCTTGATTAGCAATTAGTAATGTATAAAGCCGGCTCCTGATAATAGAACAAGCATCTAAATATTCGTCATGGATGAGCAAAGATAAAAATAAAGTGTGACGAAAATAGCCTATGGCAGTTGTGGTTGTCTAATTTGGCACTTGTAGATTATTTGGAGTTGGTTTATTTAACACTGCCTTTTCATGTGACTTTTATCACCATTGGGTTTTGAAACGCTGTTCATATATACAAGCAAGCTGTAACTAGGCTTTTCAATCGCATTGTATTGTACGAACTAATTTGCATTGAGGAATCCACCCCCACACAAACAAACGTTAATTTTTTTCCTTTTTTAGAAAA
This sequence comes from Psococerastis gibbosa, assembly GCA_963971405.1. Lineage (NCBI taxonomy): Eukaryota > Metazoa > Arthropoda > Insecta > Psocodea > Psocidae > Psococerastis > Psococerastis gibbosa. The sequence continues at coordinate 16,968,754 of OZ020490.1, forward strand.
AATAAAGATTTTAACCTTAACGATAACAAAACTCAATTATAAATCATCATTATCGCTGATAATTATACACTAAGGTTTTGCTTACATTTTTTAGTGTAAAATACAGGGGCAGATAAAGGCCCAGTGCATTAAGGCAGCTTCTACTACAACCCAGTTTACGTCTTCTGGTACTTGTAAATAATAGGTAGCGGAGGCCGTAAACTGCTATATCTATTTTACTTCTATTGTTTATGACAGAGTAAAATTTGTCTTTGTGCATCGGGCCTTATAAACCTGCACGATTATAGGTGAATAATGAAAAAACTCACCATGAAATCACAATCACGAACAGAGAATCATATGCTATTTTATCTGTTGTAAAAATTGCTAAATTATTTGCCGATGGTCGAATCGTGTAAAAACACATTTGCCAAACCATTGTATTGGAATTTTCAATGCTGTTTACCGGTGAATTGGTTGGCTGAAGGCGCTTATTCCACCTATGTCAATAGTCAATACACATTTACTATTGACTATTGACGTAGGTGGAATAAGCACCTTAAAAGAAGCAAAAACCCAGTGACTGTAAGCTTAAATTTATATGATATTAGCACATGCTATATGCGCCAATAGTTAGTGAGGTTGGAGGTAACCTAGCTCTCCATTTTCAAGGTTATGAGAAAACCACAACCAGGATAAAAAAATTATTATAGTAGTTGCCACAATTTACATCCACTGCACTCGGTCCATAAACCAACGCACTTGCAGGCTATTCATGGCGATTATAATACCAGGGGATTAAATAAATACCGGTATTATAATCGCCATGATCAGGCTGGAGACCAAGCATATAGCTCAGTTGGTTCAGCTCCCTATTGTAAGTCCTATATATATAGCCTTTAGACATTCGCTTCCAGTCAAAAGACATGTAGCGTAGTGGTACGGACTCCAACCTTCACCCGAAAGGTTGTTGGTTCGAGTCCCACACTTACTACATTTTCTGGCCATGCTTCAGAGGGCATGTAAAGCAGGTGGTCCTGGGTCTTCCTAGTTCAGTGTAAGAGAGGGCTTTATAGCCCAGAGAGGGCTTTATAGCCCTAACTCCGCTAGGTTGGCTTAGTAATATAACAAAAAGTCGATATTAAAAAAATATTTTTTAATTAAATTTCTTGGGGCGTTCACCTCCTACGACGAGCCGGCAGCCACTAGAAAACATAGCAAGTGACCCCAGGATTCAAAAAATATTAATGGTGCGCTCGAATGTCCCTTCTCTTCTGCTTCTGCTATTATCATGTACAGTAAGCCCAATATTCATCCGCCATTGCATTGTGCATAGTGCTTATGTAGACGACATATAACTTCATTTTATTGTCGTTATTCTGCTTTTAATTAAGACCAGGCAAATTTAATTTGATTTCTATATTAAAAATGAGACACATGATTACATTTCCGCTATTTAATACGAGTAAGCATAAAATTTCATGATGTCCACTCGTCGTTTAAAGAGTAGGATTTGCTAAAGTTCTTATGGCCGTTCCCACCAAGTCTCGGTAATAACTCCTACGGGCAAACATGTCCCAGACGCGGTGGGAGCTTTGCTTCTGGAAAACTTGGCACAACATGATATATGCAGGCTTACTTGCAGGCAATGTTCACCCTACTTACTTAACGTCTCCCGGCCTAGGACACGTTGATCCAAAGCATTGCGGCCTGGATGGTCTTGTCATTGGCATCTGAAAGATTTGACCGGGACAAAGCTTCTTCAGAGTTCTTCTAGTCTCGGGCAAACCACCCTTAGTGACTAGCAGTGACCCAGTTTAAAGATTCTCCTTCGGTGGCGAATAATCCTGAGGATGAGCTTAGCGTCGCCTATCCTTCACTGATGAATTGGCTGCCTTACTATTTTGTATTGTGCTACCCATCTTGTAAGACTGAGTTAACGGAAGAGTATTCCCTTGGCAATGTCAATTTTGTGGTATTTATTTTATTTATAATGCTTTCTTCTAAGTTTTTTTACTGTGTAAGTCATGATATTGTAATGGTTAATTGTGAAATAGACTAAACGTGAGACTCTAAAACGTAATCTTGGTCGCTAGTCTAGCATAATAATGCCAGAAAATAGCCTTGAATTTTAAATGGCAATCAAGGTAAGTACTGGTTTAACACTGTGTGTACGAAACGCACAAATGGCCACCCTCAGAGCTATTGGGCGTTGTCTTGGCTGTATCGTAGTTTTAAAAGACAATCGGAAGGGGAAAAACGTAAAGGCGGGGATTCCACCGTTCTCGTTTGTGTTTGTCATCGTGATATTGACGTGGTAGCAGACTTTAAAGACAGTCTTTAATGTCTGCTACCACGTCAATATCACGCTGACAAATACAAAAGAGGTCGGTGGAATCCCCGCCAAACGGGTACGTAACATTTCAAATTAACAAGAAATATGGGTCAAGACATGTAGAGTAGTGGTGCGGATTCTGACTTTCACCCGAAAGGTTGTTGGTTTGAGTCCCACATTACCTAAATTTTCTGGCCATACTTCGGAAGGCATGTAAAGCTGGCGGTCCCGGGCCTTCCTATTTGAGTGAAAGAGAGGGCTTTATAGCCCCAACTCCGCTCGGTTGGCTTAGTAATAGAACCCAAAAAAGTCCTTATTTATTTGAAATATGGATCCTAGAGCTATTAAAAAAAAAAAAAAACACATCCCTTACGAGAAATATTACATTTTATGTACTGTACCGTATGTGGCCCCACTATCACACCGGCATACAACATCTGCTACAATTATTGAACTTGAATTGTAAAAAATAACGGACACTGAGGATGTGACGTCGAAGGAAAAACCGGCCAATTGGTGTTGGGAACGGCCAAATACTCTACCTGCCACTGAGTTCAGAGGGCCAGGAAATGGGCTCCAAACTCTAGTCTTGTGTTGACTCTGTTAGTATGTTCATCTATAAATATTGTAGGATAGTTTATGAATTTAACTAAATCAAAGTATCTCAATCAGCAATCAGTATTAAAAACAGCGTTACGCAAAAGTTATTGACAATTTGAACTGCCTAGTTATGATTAAACCCATTCGTAATTATGGCAATTTTATAGCAGCCTATTTCCAGATTAAATAAAATGAGTGTGCTTGTTAAGGCGCTTATTCCACCGACGTCAATAGTCAAAATAATGCTGATATTGACGTCGGTGGAATAAGCGTCTAATTTGATCTACCGCAAGGCGATGTCAGTGTGCGGTTTTTACACATGGCTAAAATCATTCATTTTTAACTTTCTCACGTTTAGTTTATTAAGTTACGTCTGTACTTTAAAATGTATTCATTCCAGGTCTCACATATAAGTTGCGACTCTGGCTCACATAATTTTAGACCATGAGAAATGAACAAATGCGCTTTACAGCAAGCAAGACCAGAACTAGAACGTAACTGGGTCTGATGCATTTTGACGAGTTATCACTCAGGATCGAGAAAACGTAGGTCTATTATTACTTTTTTATGGTTGTAGGCATAGTCGCCCATTGAACCTTGCCATATGCCAACGATCCCACTAAATTATACCGCTTTCTATATTTTTCTATTTCGTATATAAATCCATAGGGACAGAGCGTCAAATCCCAATGTTTTGATTGGCACGGTGGGACCCTTGATCTGATTGGTTGATCGAATGCACTTTACTAAATAAAAGGAAAATTGGCCGTTGGTTTACTGGCACAGGTCCCCGATGCCAGCCTACACTAGTTGTAAGCTCCAATGAGCAAGCTGAGGCATGACTCGCCCATCCCGTGGTTGGAGACCGTTATCAATATGGCTGCTAGTGTAGCCTGCACAAGATAAGTACGGAATTTGGCGGGGAAACCAGTGATAACTGTAGCCTCCATGGACTCGCCCATAAAGATACATTAACTGGAGCGGCGGGAGCCATAATATGCCTTACGAGGCACCCGTTAACCATAAGCCAACTATCAGAGATAAGTACCAACGCAAAAAATATCGAAGTCTTACACATTGCAGCATAGCAAAGCGGATACCTGGAACCGGTCAAAAACTCTGTACTAAACTTGGGCAGGCTACACTTATCTCTGGTTTCCGCGCCAAATCGCGTACTTCTCTTGTGCAGGCTACACTAGCAGCCATATTGATAACGGTCTCCAACCACGGGATGGACTCGCCCGACTTGAGGCAGTGTTTCAAATTGTTTGTAAACAAACGGCAACCGGGTTCTTTTACGAAATTTCTCGATCCATCATGGTTACAAGCATCTAGAAAGAGGTGTTTTAAAGACTTATTAAAAGCTTAAAACTTTCTCTGGAAGTACTACTTACCCCGTGGACTTTCTGCTGTTTTATCAGATTTTTAAGTACTCCTTCATCTTTCTTTATCATGTTTTTTGAAGTAATTTTATTTTAAATGAGAAGATGCAAATTTACTGAGTAAGCTAGAATTTTTTATAAGTCTTCAAATGACTTCTTGGGGATTGAAAAATTAATATTAAATCTGGTTAAAACCCCGTCCGCCGTTGCTTCACAAAAATTTTTAACACAGCCTTAAACAAGCCTTGCTTACGTTAAACATAAGCCTATCTTTATATTCCAATAAATTCTTCGATCTTGATTGGTGATTCAACCAAGTTTAGTCGTCTACGACCACCTTAATGAAAATACCATCGGTTTTCTTACATATACTTGTATACCCATTGCACTTAAAAGAGTTCGACCCAATATGTTTTATTGCTGTGAAAATAAATTGTATCTGAATGTAATTGTATTTATTTTTGCTCTACTATCCATTCCATTTTACCCAAGGTCGTGCCCAGTTTTTTTTTTTTTTGGGGGGGTCCAAATTTGGTATGTAGGTTCACAAAAATCATGCCTCGAGACAATTTTGGGGTACAACTCCAAAAAGACAGATATAAAAAATTATTTCTAAAAAACGGCTCCAACTATTTCTTTTAATATTTCACACATTAGCCGGCCGGGGGTTCCAGGCCCCCCCCCCAGAAAAGCATTTCTAGCTACAGCCATGGGGATATCGAGGGATCCAAAATTTTTTAACCATAGGAAAATTATTTACTTTGGAATTACTCATATTATCTATCTGCTAGCTGATAAATAGGAAAGCATGTTCGAGTAAACTTGCATCGTTTCTTTTAACAATGGCAGTCTGTGGCCCGCCAGTGAGCATAGAGATGTTATTTTTTCTCGTACTTGGTGCTTTGGGATAGGGGAGGAGCAGCAGGCATTTTAATGACTCAGATTTAAATTTAGCCAACCAGCCAGGTAATGATTTTCAATTCTTGGTAAATAGATAGTAAGTAGTGGCATGCTGGTGACGTGGTAATACTATAATAGTTTTCAGGTTAGATGCAACTAGGTAGCATAGGATCAGGATCGAAAATAACAACACAAAGTAGCCTAATTATCAATAACCTATCCCATCTTTGTCTCCTCCCGCCCCCACCGGAGCTACTGAACAACATTCTAGCTATTTAACACTGCCCCAATGTTGATAACAACGGAAACATGCCTCGTACAATATAGTACAATAGTTTATGATGATAGAATTTTGCAATTTGAAAAACTCCAAAATTTTGAAACATATTGTAGCAGTAGCCCCCTTGCCATGAGTTTGCCCTAACTGGGCCTTTCATACCGTAGGTCTACTCCGTTTCGACGGTAGGCCTATATAATTTCAATTGTAATCTTTTTTTTACTTATATTTTTTGCCCTAAAGTGAATAATTACCGTGCTAAAAAATTAAAAACTGATTGCACCCCCCGTTTTGCGGACACTTAACTCCAGAAAAAAATTAGCCTACCGTACATGGGATTTTAGGGTAGTTATGAATAGTTGAGCATGTAAGCTACCTAATTTTTCCCAACTCAAAACCTATGCTTATTGCTTACTGTTCTAATGGGCTTCGCCAATCAAGTATCAACTATCAAATAGCCAAGTCGGCTAAAAAAACTAACCAATTGCAAGTTTCAACAGGCAGAGGAATACGGCCAGGGCAGCAATTCGTTCGCTTCGCGGGTGGCATTGGCAAGGGGTGGTCCATAAGTCAGTCTCGCATCATTTTTTAAACGGAACCCCAAAATAATATACAATACATACTGTAGGCCTATATAAAGTACAATATATAGACATATATTTTAATAATTACCTGCGTTTTCTGTACCGTACTTATAAAATAAATAAATATTGACTTTTTTTGTTCTATTACTAAGCCAACCAAGCGGTGTTATAGCTATAAAGCCCTCTCATACACTCAACTAGGAAGGCCCGGGACCGCCTGCTTTACATGCCCTCCGAAGCATGGCCAGAAGGTGTAGGACTCGAACCAACAACCTTTCGGGTGAACGTCCGTACCACTACTCTAGGTACGTATGTCCTGACTGAGAGTCCGTACCACAACTCTGTGACATGTCCTGACATGTACTTCCTGTGCAATTGGACTTTATCATGTAATTTACCAGTTTGTAAGCTACGTAAATGCCAGATAGCTCTGCATTATTATATTTTAATATGATAGGCCTACCACTGGGAATGTTTGCAAGATGGATCTCTTAATTCTCAAAATATATTGCCCATTCAAGACAGATTTTCTGGGGTCCCAAATCCCGAGTCCCAGTTCCGCCCAGGAAAATGTAAGGGACTTTTGATATGTATGTCGTACCGTATACCTTGTGCTTGTGGGCAAGGCCGTATTTATGGGGGGGGGGGGGATCCAGGTGTCCGGAGTCCATTCCATCATTCACAAAGTATTTTCATATGTACTTTCATTCTTCGCCTGCCCCTTCAAAAGGTCGCTTTCAAATTAATAAAAAAAAATTTGTTCTGTTCATTCTGTATTTCTACTTGTATTTACTAAAATTCAGTTTTGCTTGCTTACGCTTGGTATAACGTAGGCCTATAAGCTACTATATGGTAGCCTGGGGCCGTAGACTACCTTATCACATACCTAACACAAGGTTTCAAATTTACCTTACAACCTGTAACGCCTATAGGTCTAGATCAAAATTCTGAAAAGGCTGCTCTCCAAGGGGCATATATTGGGTTATTCTACCTGCATTTGACTTATTTTTACTAATTTGGACCCACTGAATATACGAATTTCAAGGCTTGCATCTCGAAATCTATACCATAAGCTCTTAAGATTTTTTTAAAAATAAAAAAATCCAAGATGGGGACCAAAATCCGGGTGTCTCTGACTCTCTGTTCTCCAGCTTATTTACAGTTATTATTTTGGCTCTAAATAATGAGACGAATTTTGGGGTTCTCGGGGAAGACAAATTCATTGAAAGTAGGCTACTACAATTAATATACATTTGTGAATTTAAAAAAAAAATCATCGGAGCCGTTTTTGTGAAAACATTTTTTAAATCGATTTTTTGGTAGATACCCCCAATATCCCCAAAATGAATTTATATTTAAAAAAAAAAATGAAAAAAATAGCCTTGGAAAATATGTTTGTGAACCTACAGCACATACAAAATGTCATCAAATTCTTTCAGAAAGAATTCAGGCAACGATATCAGTTTATAGCCTATACAGTACACATTGAAAACATTGCCGAAATTTTGGACACCCCTTACATGGAAATGGTCGACTGTACGCAGGTGATTGGCTTGACTGGTGGTAGCTCAGAAGCTCACACTTACCCCATTGATCTTGTCGATCTTGAATTCTTGATTCTTGTTCATTCCGGTTCGGGAGTTCGGCTGTTCGGGACTTCGGGACAGTCAGTTGGCAGTCCTCGAGAAGGTCGGCGTTAGGCACTCACCGCACCATTTCACTATGCCCGCCCGCGCCGCTATAGTTTGCTTGAATTGCAACCATTTGAGCTCCAGCTTGTAAGTATCCTATTTTATTATTTAATAAACAATATAAACCCTATATGTAGGCCTTAGCAAGAGGTAACTGCAGTAAAAGTCTATCATTGTTTCTGCAGGGGTTTTAAATGTAAATAGTGCATGTAAACGGGATGTGCAGGCATGGCCGCAGCCAGGAGGTTTGCACCCCCCCCCCCCCGAAATATTTTAAACATATTGCCTATTAAAGGTTACCTCACCTTCCGTGGCGTCAGATGGACTGGACCCCCCCCCCCCCCGCAATAAATTTCTGGCTACGGCCTTGTGTGCAGGTGCAGAACTGCAGAACTTGGTGGCAATTGCCAAATAATTTTGAAGTAATAATTAAATCAGATAGTTCAAAGGAAATATTGAAGAGTTTTTTGTAATTTAGGCTAATTTAAATTTTTAATAACGATTTTTAAACCACAGCACGTGGCATAGACATAAAGTAAATAGACTAGGGCTAAATAAAAACATTTGTGGGCCTTGCGTCTCATGCCCTTTCTCTTTCTAATCGAGGAAGAGTTTACGCTAGGGCTCTATATTAGACAGTTATTGTCATCCGCCATGTTGTATCCATTATAAGTCTTGTGTATAAGCCAAGCATTGGGTGCTATTAATTTTTTGAAATTTATCGTTGTTTATTTATTTTTATTTAAAAAACGTGCTACCAAGTAGGGAAGTGTATAATAAAAAATTACTAAAACGTGTATTCGTTTTTTTCAATTTTTTACTTTTCTTACAATACTTACCATATAGGAAATATGGGGTACAACATGGCGGATGACAATACCCGGGTATATAGTGCCTTAGTTTACGCCAATTTCCCAATCAGCAAAATATTTATTTTTTAAATTGACCTCCCAATAAATCAACTTCACTATGATCGATGGATTATTGGTAATCATTAGCATTACATGTTACTATCAACAACAACATTCAGTAAGCGGACATTGAAGGCATTTTTTGATCAAATGTATTCTGTAAGTTCCTTCTACGACCTCTCGAAAGCTTTCGATTGCGTTCCCCACGAGCTCCTCCTAATGAAACTTAAAAAGTACCACTTCCGACAGTCTGCTTTGGATTTCGTGAGGTCTTTTCTCAGTGACAGATATCAGACTGTAGTTGACGGCTCAATCTAATCAGAGCTCTTAAAAGTAGAGATAGGTGTACCACAGGGCTCAGTTCTTGGACCAGTCCTGTTTATAATACAAACAAATGATTTTCCACAAATATGTACAAATGCAGACTACTTTATTTTCGCCGACGATAAAACCACCAGTGTTGTCGAGGCGGACTTGAATGTGGCTAAGCAGAGAAATGAAGTTATTAGAGGAAAAGTAAAGAGCTGGATGAATGCAAACGGTCTCACATTGAATGAAGCCAAAACTGTAGATCTAGTTTTTACAATGCGTGAAATGAAATTGTGGAGAGCGTTAAGTTTCTAGGCGTTCATCTTGACCCAGGCATGTCCTGGCAGACACACTGTGACCTATTGTGCAAAAAACTAAGTTCCCTATCTTTCTTACTACGTAGCCTGTCGTCCAGTGTCTCGGTCAGCGTTTTACGTTCATGCTATTTTGCATGCTTTCATAGCCATATAGAGTATGCTCTCTCGGTATGGGGCCACTCAGTGCATGCAACACGAGTGTTCGGCTTGCAAAGGAGAAGCATACGAGTGCTGGCCTCCAGAGGCTACATGGAAGACTGCAGAGAGGACTTCATCTCACTTGAAATTTTGACACTGCCCAGTGCCTACATACTAAAATGCCTGTTGTATGTGTTCGATGAACGAAGCTCTTATATAACAAACTCAGCCGTGCATAACTATAACACCAGAAATGCTGGAAATCTTCAGGTGCAGTTCACTAGAATAAATAGAGTCAACGATTGCGGAAATTATTGGGGCATAAAGTTTTTTAATTACCTTTCAGAAGGCACAAAGGCACTGAGCAGGAGCAATTTCAAGGTTCGGGTGAAGAAGGCTCTTATACGGAGGGCATACTATTCCCTGGCCGAGGCATTGGAGGATAGGCTGGGAGAGTTATAATTATAATTATGATTGTGTATTGTAATATTTGACAAGGATCCTCATCGGCTACTTATACTAGGCTATATTATATTATATTTAACTTATGACATAATTTATAAAAAAATGACGTAATGTATGCCATATATGGTTCTAACATTTAAATACATGATTGATTGATTGATTGATTGATTGAACAACAATAAAGAATTTTGATTCAACTCCCAAGGCTAGGCTACCTATGTTTCGTAAAATTTAATACTTTTTATTTTTTATTTAATTAACGCAGCAAGTTATTCAAAATTCGGCTCATTTGAGTTGTTGAAGACCACTTCGTGCGTCATGTAGTCGGGTATTATCACTTTTCAGTTGTGTAGTTTTTCCAAAAATTCAAGATTAGCCTACGCCAAATTTTAGTCCCCACTGGTTTTATGAACGAATTAGGCCTACTAAGGGAACTAAGGTACCATAAATTTAATATTTCCTATTATATGATGCAAGACGTAGCCTAGTCATCTACAACAAACATGAGCCAAATCTTTAATAACTTGATTTGTTAATTAAATAAAAAATAAATAAAAATACCTAACAAATTTGGGTGTCACCTCTGCCAGCTCTGAGGTTAAGGCAGAGGGTATAGACTTATCATACGTATTAGCCCTTGGCTAATTATTTATTATTAGGCCAGTCTGGTGACGCCGACGTGAAACAGTTGTATACAATGCTACTATACGTGCGAAAAACAAAATTAAACATGAGTATACCTATTTTATTGTAGCCTGTACCTTGTAACTTTTACTGATTATTTCGTTGTGTTAACTGATGTAGGCCACACTCGGGCATTTGCCCAGTGGCCTGATTTTTATAAATTGTTGTTAAATTGTATATTGTCCCATTGTATCGTACTAAAATATATTCATTCAAATATATTCATTCATTCTGAGCTGTTGAAATCGTCAGCAGACATGGATGTACTATAACCTCTTTTACCAATGTTCTCTATGGCTTCACGACTGATATTGATCAGACAAATTTATTGCAAGTAAAGATTGTACATCCGAAACTCCGATACGGGAGCAACGAATTTCTCATCTCTTAAAATGAGACTTTTAACTGCACAATGTCTGTGGTTTCATTTAACAAGATTTCATTGCAAAGTCAATTTTCACAGGAAATATTGAGCATGAGAGTCCAAAAACTAGAAGAAATATTGCTCTACAATATTATACAGTGATGAGGGACTCGGAAATTTCCAGAAATCTGGGAATATCCATCGATTTTTCTTTCCTAAAAATAATTCCATATTTTTATAAATTAATTTATATTTTTTTTTTGTATGAAAGTTTAGTTTCGATTTTTTCTTAGGGTGTAGACATTTTACATATTATCATATTAAATATACTGTACATAGTATATATATTTTATTATTATTTATTTATTATTACAAAAAAACTGTGGGCAAACGGTGCCGTAGGCAAAATGTAGAGGACCATTTATTTTACTCTCATTCTCGTTCGATATTTCATGAAAATTTCGACTTTGTGCAAAGAAAACCTCTGAGAGGTTATCCGATTATGGTGGCAACGTTTCCGCGGTTATTTCGTACAAAAGCCTCAAGATAATTTCTTAAATTTAAACTTCACTTATTTAACTTACATTTTAGAGTAAACTTATTTGACAGCTGCAAGACTGCATACATTGGCTATGAAAGCCACCAGGCAGGAATCTTCCACTGGTCCCGGCGGCAGCGCCACCGCTAAAATTTAAAGCTGTCGCAGCCTGTCTGGACCATTGCGCAAGCTGTTAACGAAGAAGCTAGGCTTATTCGCCGAGGACGACCTCCTCTAATGCCTCCTCATCCTCTTTGATGATGGCGTATAGAATGCTGAAACAACAAAAATTGTAATATAGGAAATCCGTCCAATCATCTAGTGAAGGCAACTTTCTTAAGACTGCTTCCGATATTGAGACGTGTTGCAGCGGTACTTTTGAATTACAACTCTGTGAAAGCCAATGAGCTATTTTGTACCACGTTATAAAAATGAATACAGCTAAGTAGTTTGATGCTCTCCGCATTGTACTCATTGGACAATTCTGCGTTCATGGAATCATGGGAACCAGATCTCAGGCAAGAATGCGCTTTGGTTTTTAAATGCAACACACATATTAGAACATTACTAAGTGCAGTTAGCAGCAGCATTAAGCAGCAGTGGTGGTAATGACTCGGTCTAGCTACTCTACTTCTATGTTGAAATGAAATTATAATTGGCCATTTTAACCACATACAGTACAGTGTTACAAATGTTACAATAGTAGTTAACTGTCGTTCAATGGGTTCACCATTTGCTGGGTAGCCATTGGTTGCTATTATTACTTCTTATTATTATTATATAAAAACTGCGGGCAAACGGTGCCGGAGGCAGCTAACTACTCACATTCTCGTTCGATATTTCATGAAAAATTCGACTTTAGGCAAAGATAACCTCAAATGGGGGTATCCAATTATGGTGGCAACGTTTCCGCAGATATTTCTCACAAAAGCCTCAAGGTAATTTCTTAAATTTAACCTTGACTTATTTAACTTACATTCTAGTGTTAACTTATTTGGCAGCTGCAAGACTGCATAATTGACTGAGTCATGGCAGCCACCAGGCTTTTTCGTCAGGAATCTTCCACTGGTCCCGACGGCAGCGCCTCTGCAAACGCTGTCGCAGCATGTCTGGACCGTTGCGCAAGCTGTTCACGAAGTAGGCTTATTCGCCGAGGACGACCTCCTTTAATGCCTCTCGTCCTCTTTGGTGATGGCGTACAGAATGCTGAAACATCAAAAATTGTAATTTAGAAAATCCGTCCAATCATCTAGTGAAGGCAGATGTCTTAATTAATAAATAAATAAGGACTTTTATGGTTTCTATTACTAAGCCAACCTAGCGGAGTTAGGGCTATAAAGCCCTCTCTTACACTAAACTAGGAAGGCCCGGGACCGCCTGCTTTACTTGTCCTCCGAAGCATGGCCAGAAAATGTAGCCAGTGGACTCGAACCAGCAACCTTTCGGGTGAAAGCCAGAGTACGTACCACTACGCTACATGTCTTGACTTCTTTGACTGCTTCCGATATTGAGACGTGTTGCAGCCTACTTTTGAATTACAACTCTCTCTATTTTGTACCACTTTATAAAAATGAATAGGCCTACAGCTAAGTAGTTCTCTGATGCTCTCCGCATTGTACTGATTGGGCAATTCTGCTTTCATGGAATCATGATCCTCAGCCATAAGTGCGCTTTGGTTTTTAAATGCAATTACATATTAGAACATTACTAAGTGCAGTAGCAGCAACATTAAGCAGCAGTGCTGGTAATGACTATGTCTAGCTCTATATTAAATAAATAAAACAAATTGATGTTGTTCAATGGGTTCACCATTTGCTGGGTAGCCATTCTTTACTACTCTCACTTCGCTCATTGTATAAGGCTATTTATAACAAAGGTATTTTCATCCGCCATTTTGAATCCAATTTGAAGTCTCTGTCTGCTGAGGTATAAGCAAAGTATAGGCTATTGCGTGTTAACATTTTTATTTTTAGAAAGTTACCAATTTTAGCGCGGCTTTATGTTTCAGCTCATTGGAAACAATTTAGTAGTTGGGATCGACAGGTCAACCGGCTTTATACTCTAACTAGGCGTGGATCTACGGGGGGTATAGGTTCCTCAAAATACGTAAAACCCCACTATTTCAGTCCTATTTTTCACAATCTTTCTCCCGGGGGAGACCGGGCCCCCCTCGTGCTCGATTGTATTGATTACCTATAATATAGAACCGTTATTGCTCTGAAAATGCACAATAATTTTTCAAAAAAACTTCGTATTTAATCTTAGCCCCCTCCTTGGTCTCGTTCTAGGACTAGATCCGCGCCTGACTCTAACCTATATGATCTTACGAGCATGTATATTCTCTGCTTCAAGCACACCCGTGAACAAAGTCTACTTTGCGGGACTTACCATTTCACTACCTGGCCTCCAGTTGGGTTTGCGCCTTTGGGTGCCTCGGAGTTGATTTGGACGACTTCTTCATCAGTCCAGTCTGGTGACGCCGCTAGTCACGTCGGATACATTGAAGGGGGTCCTAGGGGTGAAGCCGCAATGTTGTGTGTTAGCTGAAACAACCAAAATATTGATAATGGATTAAAGGTATACCTATCGTTAGGCCTCATCAATTTAGGTTAGATGCCGGCAGCAGTTGAAATTCCAAAAAGATGTGTCCAAATAGGCTACACAATTGTTCATCCCATGTTTCCCTGAATCAAAAACTGCCCTCAATAACAGGTTTGTTATATATTATAAATACACCATAAGCCGCTGCAACCACTTTCGCCTCCCGCGACCAGATTTACTCGTATACATCAAAACCAGTAATCCATTTTGTCGACGGCATTGTTTCAACATTTATGGACGGCATGCCTTGGTGACTCTTGATGAGAATCTACAGTATGCTGCTCAACGAGGTTGTTACGTGATCACAGAAAATAATAATAAAAACATTGCGTCGCACATACTGCCGACTTCGGCATAGTTTGTGGATATATAGTGTCTCTTGTTGGAATCTCCGACTCGCCGCAACTTGTCCAAGTGGACAATCTTAGCACTGATGGAGACTGTCTAAAATCTGCCACAATATTGCACCTAATACTGATTTTTTAGCTGCATCTGTAGCTTAATATAATACTGAACATAAACCTTTTGCTCAATAAATTTACCTGTGGGCCTACTATGCCGTTTAGTATTAACTTATTCCTGAGGTTAGAAATGTTAACAAAACTATTTTGAATAGCACTTTGATTCCACTGTAAAATTATCTTGTTTTCCTTTTTAATCCCAGGTTAAGATTAAAAACAATCGCCAAAGTCGGCCCACTGAAAGAAATATTTAACCTACCTTGTTCGCCCCAGGTTGTTCCAACAGCATCCTGAATGAGCCTTGTTCGTACAGAAATCCACAATGCCGGCGTTGCTATGGATGGTAGGTGCAGGCTTGATCTGATTAAGTTAGCCGCGGAACCACGTTCCTATATAGGCTACTTCCATATGCGCTCAGCCTCTTCTCCAGCGTCGTTCTGAAATAACAAAAATTTAAAACATTAATTAAATCGGCTACCTATTCGAAATTCCTCTGAAGCAAAGCCTGCAAAATACAGTATGTCCCCGAGCTTCAGAACAATCAGAAGGGAAGTAAGTAGGTACATGGACACGAAGATATCTTTCAATTTCTTATGAAATTAAAAATATTTTTCTTATGAGGAGCTTCGTTACAAACGTTACAAAATGGGGTTTTGATCCAACCTTGCAGAAAATTTTAATGTCCACCTGCATGTTGTAAAATAAAGTGACAAATGCAGCCAGATTGCGCACAGAAGCGCTGAGAAGTCTAGGGTTAGCTATAAACTTAATGCAATTTTCAACAGAAAATCCACTCTCCTCAAAAATTCTACAACTTGGAGTTGGTCGTGTTTGTAAACAGCCTCCTCATATATGGCTATATAGGCCTAAATGCCAACTATTTTACATGCAATAGTAAAAGTAAATAGAGTGTAATATTATTAAGTGTCCCGTAATTTTTTTAAG